>NW_004624752.1:21487812-21525312 GCF_000247695.1 Heterocephalus glaber
AGGACAGGGAGGGGGGCTGGGAGTTGAAGGGGCAGAACAGAGTTAAGCAGCCCCAGTGCCAAAGATCTGGGGACATCTATTTGCATTGTTGTCCCTTAGGGGGCTGCAGCCTCTAGGGATGCTTTGGGCCAGTGAACAGAAACAAGCTTTTAGGCCCAATCCAGTTTTCCAATCTGGCTGCAGGGGGGTTGGGGGGTGGTGGGAGGAAGAAGATGGGCAGGAGGAGAGAAAATCTTTTGTTTGGTACCTCTTGGCAATCGAATGGCTGTGTTGGCCAAATTCTTTTAATCTGTGCCACTGCTCCCAGCTGCAGAACCTGCATTCCCATTTTAGCATCTTTTGGAGTCACCTCATCTCTCTCACAGTCTCTTTTATGGATCCCTCTTCCTGTGCCTTCTCCCAAATTGTCCTCTGTGGATCTTCCCACAGGGACAAAATGTTTTCCATTCACTCTGTGTAGTTAGTTCAAAAATATAAAAGACTGTGTCGAAGTACCGCAGATCTTTTATTGTTGTTGTTGTTGTTATTATTATTATTATTATTATTATTATTATTATTATGTTTAAACCCCCTCTGTGTTGTGGAGTTGTGGTTACTTTGTTGTGTTAACTACTGAAGCTTCAAGTGTGCGGATGAATGGCCCAGAACAAGGGAACATAATGGAGGCAGTCAACCGTTAGGCCGCCTCACAATGCAATCCAGGCAATTAAAAGCTCACCAGAGTTTAAATGAAATGGTTCTACTTATTTCTGCACACCACACTGCACAGGCTATTATTTATGTCTTTTTTTTAATTATGATTTCCCTTAAACTGTCAAATAACTCAGAATGGCAGGGTCTCAGAGGCAATAAGAATTTCCCTCAGAACAATTTACATGCCAATCTAAAACTAGTTATGAGTGCTGATGTGCTGTGAGCAACTTGTGAAATGTTTCTCAGCTACGCACACATAACTCTACCCAGACATGTTCCTCTGGCTGATGACAGGCGGCCACTGACTGCTTTCTGCCTTTTAGGTATAGGGCAATGTGATGACTACAAAATAGCTCTTTTTCTGCAACTGTTAACTTGCATAGCATGGCACAGATTCCATTTCCAAGAGAAATGTGATGCTAGTCTCTAAAAGAAGATAGAGGGTGGAGTGTAAAATATTAAACTCCTTTTAGACGCCTAAGGCCAAACAGAATGTAAGAGTTTCAAATATTAATTGGCCTCTGAGTGTTAAATTAAAATGTCAACACAACAAAAACCATTTTGCGAAGACAAGCAGGGTAGCGTTACTGGTGCCAAATGTTGGTATGGCCTGTTTTAGTTGCAAAGCATTTTGAATAAAGATAGCTAACCTTCTACATTTGGTAAGAGTAACACAGCTATAGGGAATAGCTTGACTACTTCCATAGCTATAGCTTAGCTGTTACTAAGAAGGATTTTCTTAACATTTTTCTGTTAGTCTGGTGATTTAAAAAATAACAATCTTATACATTAGATAATTAGAGTGGCTGCTCTTACTATCGCTCTGGGTGTTGTTAAAAATGAAATCCAGAATGTCATTTGGAAAAGCAAAATTTCCTCCTCTTCCCTAGATTTCTAGAGAAGAGGCTCTTGAGTCAGTTGTGCCCTGTAATCAATGGGATTCAGTCCTTGTGGAACCTTGCTAGAAAAGGATAACTAGTTCTGATCAAAGAAACTTCATTTGTTAGAAGTTCTAGAAAGTGAGATTTAGCAGCGCTATCAAGGGTTATGATTAATCTACACTAGGCCCTTAGCTCCTTCAAAGAAAAGGCACAGAAAACAGGCTACAGGGATACCACCTGCTCTTCTGTGCAAATCCAGCTGCTACTCTGCAGCCCGGAAGACCCCAGAGATGCATACTAGGCTGAAGGAACAGCATCCTGCTTCCTTTCCTGCCGTTCTCCCCTCCACCACTCTGCCAGACAAGTTATTTTCGAATGAAAGTTCAACATCCTAATACTATTATATACAACTCATGAATTATTTGTAGCTTAGAAAGTTCTTCAGCTTCCGGGATCCCTCAGTACCTTTTATTGGGTTCATTTTGAAAAAGAAGGCTGTGAAGCTAATGAGGGAGAAGACTTCATCCCAGAGTATCAGAGGAAACAAGGAGCTAGCTATGTGGAGAGGAGAAATGCACAGCAAATGTAGACAGTGATAGTTTGGTGTTTCTTTCCTTGAAACTCTTTCAGATGCAGGCATGTTTGGTGTTTTATATCCTTTTACATCCAAGTTTAAAACTTTATGCCTAGGAGAAGCAGCAGAGTAGACCAGAGGGATCTCTGGATTGTAAGAAGGCCACTTGGCCCCAAATCCACACTTAAATGTCATTCAGCTTTGAGGCAGTGCCTTAAAATCTCTGGGGCTCCACATTATAATTTGGAAAATGAGGGAATTTGGAATTGATGATGTCTGCAGTATTTTATAGTGCTTAGAACGAGTTATTTGATAAAGATGAAGCTTTGAATAGTTGAGCCAGCTTTTTTTTTTTTTAAAGCTGAGTGTTTGACACTTAGAAAATAAGAAGAAAATCAAAGGCAAATATCCACTGAAATAATTTCACTCAAGTTATAAAACATAGAACCTGGCTAGACTCCTTATGTATGACAGAGATACAGCTTACAAATATTATTGTCCCTACATCTCATAGTGTTATATACCTTCTGTATATATTTATATGTGATTGGATAATTTTATTTATATTGCACTAGACTTCTATTCTTTCATCTTTCCCCTGTAAAATAATAAGTGCATGCTTACAGCAATAAATTGTATAATCCTGTACTTTAGCTTCATATAAAAGCTTATAGTGTATAGTTAAGTAATGAGCCATTAATAAAGGCATTGACTGATGATGGTGAGTATAAATATGTTTTGTTATTTTAACATAATGAATACTTTGAAATATCTAGGACACATAAGGAAGTCTTTGAATGCAAACAAGCCATAGAGGTTTGCTAAGCTTTGGGGGGGCGGGGGGGGGGCTGTGCTGTGCACTTAATTATAAACATCTGTGCTGCTCAGTGAGGTTCCTGTAATCCCATACAGGGTGTACTTTTCTTCCACCGTCAAGCACATATGAAGTGAAATTTTTAACCAGTTAAGCAAAACTTACTTTTGACTCCTTTAGAAGGAGTATGATTACTTTGTTAAATAGGTTTCTTTTCAGAGTGTTAGCAATTTGTTCATTTTTCTTCCTTCTTTATATGGAGAACGGGGATGCTATAAAATAATTTAATGTTATTTAACTGTACGGCTAGAATGTCAACTTACCATATGCAACATGAATTCATTCTTCTCACCACTTTATATGTGTAACTTTACCAGTGATTTAGTAAGGATTTTATAGTTTGAGACTCTGCTTCCAAAATTTACTGTGATTTCAGGGCATCCATCCCTAAGAAGGAAAATCCAGCGCTCCTAGGAAAAGGCGATTATTAAATATTTAACTTCTTTGAGGTCTTTTGACATCTTTCCATTCTGTCTTGTGGTCTCAGCGCTCTCGTTTTGTTGTTGTCTTCCTTCAGGTATACAAATGCTCTCAGTCCAGCCAGACACCAAGCCGAAAGGTTGTGCTGGCTGCAACCGAAAGATTAAGGACCGGTATCTTCTAAAGGCACTGGACAAATATTGGCATGAAGACTGCCTGAAGTGTGCCTGCTGTGACTGTCGTTTGGGAGAGGTGGGCTCCACCCTGTACACGAAAGCTAATCTTATCCTTTGTCGCAGAGACTATCTGAGGTAGGAATTACCCTTGCACACCAGTGATGACTGGATACCTTTTAACATACATTTGTAAATGTATCTCTGCTTGTTCTATTTCCTCACCACCAGCTTGTGTTCCTGAAAGATGTGGCCCTGTGTGTGTGACCCAAATTACTACTTAAGGACCAGTTGCCAAAACTAAGACCCAAATTGTTTCAGTTTGGCTTGCATGCAAACTCGTATTCAACAATTGGTTATTTTACCACGTATGTTGAAACTGCTGGTATTTGGTATAAATCAGTATACAAGTTTTTGTTTGTTTGTCTTTCATTAGAGTATCAGAGATAGATTAGAGTGAGAATAACACAAAGAAATGGCTAAACATTTTAACTATTTTTGCCAAGCTGGGCTTTAGTTGGACCTTATATCCTCCTAAAATTATTAGCTATGCATTCTGATTTGGGTTTGTCTGGCACTTACTAATATAATACATTTATTGCTCAGTTTTCAAAAACTTTCCCCAAGTAATAATATGTCTTCCCCCATGATATTGGAAACAGTCATTGCAAAGATTTCATGTAGCTTTGAGCAGCTTCACACGTTCCAGTGGATAATAACAAAGTAACGACCTCTATCCTTGTGGAACAGTGATAGCTGTGCTCCAAACTGTAAACCTCAGTTTCAAGATAATGCAGGTGCTGTTGATGAGGAAGCCACGAAGTCAGCCAAACTTGCTTCTCACCGTCTTCAACCCAGAAGTTCTACGGAAGAGAAATTATTTTGCTTCTCAGAGAACTTGGTGACTTGATTCAGCTGCAAATTACTTATATTAATAAAGTAGGATCTATCAAATTAGAGAAATGATATATGGCATCATTTGCAGTTTCATATTTGATACAATTAATCATTTTTCCAGTCTGACACTAAGCTATATATTTTGAATTTTTCCCCTTATGACACAAAATTTATCAATCAGCTGTTACTCCTTAACCATCTTAGTCATCCTGGGAGGTGTTTTCTAAGGTACTGGATCCTTCTTAGTCTATAATTCAGTTATCGAAACTCAGATTTGATCTTTTTATATAAAACATCTTTTGATTAATGGCAGTTACAAGAGGGTGAATCCAGTGCTGCCCCCCTCTTAGGACTCCCTCTTCTGACAGTCTATTGAATAATTATGACCACTTGTTACTACTTCTCTGTCTTCCAAGTGAAAAAAATGCATGCAGGGTGCCAACAATGGGAAGGGACTCCTCTTACCAGCCAGGATTTCCCTCATTAGGGTGGCACAACTAATCAATCAGAGTTAATTTATAATGCAAATTCTTTCAGAACTCTCCAGTCTTTGAACTTTTCTCTTTGAAATAAAAACTTTTCCCCTGCTCATTGTGAACTGGAGCCTCATTTCCACATAAAGCATTTGTATTTGTGTTTCATGATTTAACACTGCTCTCTAGTCTTGCTTTATGTGCAATAATCACAACTTTTTGACTTCTTTTGACTTTTACCTTTGCTTACAATTTCAGCATCTTAAGTGGGTTGATGTTGCAATTCCAAACAAGGAATTTATAGTCTGAATAAAGTTAAGTTTAATAAAGAAAAAAGAGATTAAATTAAGTAAGTTTTAAAGGGAGTTGCTAGATTTTTAAAGTCAAAAATGTAAATTTGCCATGAAATAACTGTATCATGAGAGACATAGCTTTATAGTTATCAATATAGTGGTGAGCAGGGGAAACAACCTTATGTTGTTTTAGTCTTCCCGAGGGTAATAAAAATATGATATAAAACTGGTATTTGATTGTCTCAAGTATTTTGCTGAAGGGAATTTATCAAACTAGTTTTCATATCAGAAGTCCTCATCTATCACTAACAGTGTGTGCTGTTTTCTGTGGTATGGCTTTTAGTTCATTTCTGCTAGGTTCCAACTTTTAATGCTAATTAACTTATTGCAAATATTTTCTACTCTTTCAAATATAAACCCTGGTCCTGATTGCTAATATATTCATTTCTGAGAGTACAGTTTCCTCTTAAATTGGTCATTACCACATTAATGGCCAGTTGTTATGTTAACAGCCTAAAGGTTGTTAACATTTCAAACTAAATTGTTAACACAAGCTTAGCCCTTATTTAGATCTGAGCATTTGCTATCGATGATGTGACTCCTTTGGAACATCACCAACACTTACACTTTGTACAAGCAAAATGGAGAATTCGTATGTGTATAAAACACCATCTTTTGTGCTATTGATTGTGCCACAGATGTGGTGTTTATTTTTATGTGGAAAGCATGTGTCTGGGTGAAACTGTATAGTTGTTCAACAGCATATGTTTCTGACAAATTAAAACAATCTGATTCCTATATGTTAACTCAACAAACATAATCAAATTTCTTTACAGATCAATATCTTTGATTACATATAGTGATTTTAAAATGTTTATTAAATACCTACTGTGTGAGAGATATATTGCATGACTTTGTAATGCTGTTGTAGGAAATTGAGTCACTGCTAACCATCAAACTTATTTTGTTTTGGAAAATATGAATAAAGTAGTCAACGTATAAAGAAGAGTTTTTGAATTAAGGCGTTGTGGCCACTAATTTTATTTAATTATATAAAATCAGTAATATGATCGGCGAATAAGTAGTATGCTGTGGCTGTTTTCCTGAGTTTCAAAAATAAGTTTTCTCATTCCCCTCAAGTTCAGCATACTTTCCTTTTGTATTTTACGCAGCCAATGTCTAACCATTGAAATTCTATAAAAAAGTTGTTTTTGGTCTTTGGATATTATATAATTTCTTTGAGGCACTAAACAAGCCATAAATGACTTCCAGATTTGTATTTATTTGTTACAGTGACTAGGTGCCTAAGTAAAATGGAAAATGATGAGGAATAAATTGCCTCTACTAATAAATCATTGGTGATTAGTATTATCTCCAGCTAGATAACTTTTATATCTATAAGACAGTAAAATATTTGTGTGAATTGCATTTCTTCTTAATACACTTCTCTCAAAAAAATAAGACAAATACACTATACTTTTAATTTTGAGCAATGAATCTTGATATTCTAGGTTTTATTTTACATTACTTCAAGCAGTGATAATGATGGCATGCTGTTACAAGTTCTTTGAATAATGATCTGGATGTTACATAGTTTGAAAATAGAAGAATTTAGACGGTAAGATATTTTCTTAAGGACTGTAGAAAACCATTATTTTGATAAATTTGATTTTTTTCAAAATTTTTTTCTCCTTTGTGGCACAATTAACTACTGTTAAAAAAAAATATTCTGCAGTTTGTGCCCTGATTTTCAAATCTTAATAGGGAATTTCTCACTTCCCACAACTCTTCTGGTATAATACTTTTGTATTTTGCTATAGAATATAACATGTACATATCTAATTAGACAAATTTTACCCATTTGTCGAACTGTTTTCCTCTTTGGGAAATTTATTAGATAAAGAAAAGGAAGGATGGATTTTTAAAACTTCTATGCCTTCTGACTGAGATTCCCCAGTCAGTCAGTCAGTGCATATCTATATGTCAAGACCCAGAAATGCATCTGTTAAAAACATGTCTACTGTATTTTATAGCTGTTTCAAGCTTTTTTTTTTTTTAGTGCTGGGGATCAAACTCAGGACCTTGTGCTTGCCAGGCAGGCACAGCTTCACTGAGCTACATCCCCGACTGTTTTAATCTTTTAAAAGTGACTTTATGACAGATTAGACAGAAAACATCTTTGTACCTTAAACTAGAGGTTAAAATTGATATTTAAAATAAATGAACAATTATTAAATAAAAATAGCAATGTTGAGTAATGATATTTCTCTGACTAGTCACTGCTATCATCTTTACTTCATTTTAGAAAATGTGAATAAAGTAGTCCATCTATAGTTGGAGTTTTAGAAGAATCAAGACTTTTTGGCAAGAATTAATCAGAACTAAGAGAAATAACTCAAATGTTTCCTTCTTTTAGCATAGAGACAATAAAGAATATCAGGACTTAATACTCAAACTTTTGGATAGTTTTGTGCTATTTTTTTAAACCTGTAACTTCTTTTGGTATATTTTCAGCATTAAGTCATTAGAGGCTGTGTCTTACATCGCTATGAATGCTATCTTGCCAGAGAGTTTACTCAAAGCTGCCTGTTCTGGTATATTGCATGAAGGCTGCTTATAGCTGTTCCTATATGAGAAGCTGTAAAATGTCTTATATCAAATTTAATGCAGTTTGCTATTTTTATATGTGAGCATAATTTGTTTAAAATGAAACTACCAGAAGAGAGTGATGCTTCATGCTCCACCATACTTGCCAATTAACTAAAATGATTTGAAGCTTGCTATGCTGACTACAAATTTTATATGCTTTAATATAATAATATAATAACTCTAAAAGAGAAAATTATAATAAAATGCTACATGAAGCATAAATCTCACTATGACTTTATTTCATATTAATCAAACCTACGGCTTCTAAATTCTTACATAAGGTTAAATTTATATTAATGTATAATTATAGCTTTAAATGTTAATACGAATATGGTTGTTAATATTGTTTTATCTGACATTTCATAGCACAGTTTCTTTTTTAATGTTAAGTAAAGTATTCATGCTTATTTTCTTCATTGTCATCTTTCTGGTACAGGAAGCAGTTTCCCTAGAAAGCAGTGGATTATTATTTGAAAAATCACTTTTTATTGTTTTAAATTCTGAAAACTTAAGCTTTTATAAGGTTTCTTATAAATAAATTCTCCTCTACAAGCTTTATCTGAGTTTTTAAACACTTTATTATGATCATAATTTTATCATATTTAAATGTCTCAGTTAACTTCTGTATTATGAAATATTTTGACATCTGAGCATATTGGACACCATAATCTATTGAAAAACAATACCCTCATTCTCTTTGCACATCATCTTCCCTAATTTGTAGCTTTAAAAAAAGTTGTAATTTTAAGTCTATTCTTGCTTTTCTTGTAAGAAAGCATTGAATACTGCTTCAGATATTTCAGACTATATGCATTCATGGAGCAGTACAAAACAGGAATGATTATTATGTTTTGTGCAATACTTTAGAAGAATACGCCTCTCTCTGGGGGGAAGAAATGGTGGCTTCGCACTAGAATCCTTGAGTGACAATCACCCTGAAACAATTTCTGTTAAAAATATTTAATCCATATATGGAATTTATTTTGACTTGCAAATTTATCTACAATACCTATCCTTGGTTCTATGATAGATCCATTTTCAGTGCATGAGTATTTATATGTTCAATATAATTATTTTAGTTTTACAGCATTTTAGGGGTTTTTGGGGAGGACTTCTTTTATAAACATCAAATGTCTTCAAGGAAAACACAGCCCCCAAGAATATTAAAAAAAACTTCAAACTGTTTCTGTAGGTCTACAGTTTTCTCTTTTAATATCTTTTTATAATGCGTAGAATACTCCAGTAAGGATAGTTTTTACACATAAGATGGATAAGTTAGATATACCTGACTTAGGAAAAAAAAAAAATTCTGTTTCTACAAGGATATCTAGGATTAAATGCATCTGGAAGAATTACATTTGAGAATTGCCAAAATTGCTTATTTTGCACTTTATAAATACATAGAATTCTGGGAAAGAATCTCTCTTTTTGGCTGCTCTTAAAATATATCAAAAGAAGCTAGCACTTCATTTATAAATTCGCCATTAATGTCCATTAAGTGACTAATACTAAATTTTAATGCTGTGTTTTGACTGCATAAACATAATTTATTAAGGAATCTCATTTTAAAAATATGCTGAAAGTAGTAATTTTATAATGGTTTTGATGAATATATACCATGTAGAAATACATCATGTGTTTCAGTTTTCTGCTTCATATAAAAATTATATATCCTAAAAGACGAATTGCACCAACGTAAATGAACTTTGTATTATGCTGTAAGCATTGAGTTCTCATTTTGGTATTTTGCTTAAAAACATTTATCCAGTTCCTATGAGAGTATCTTCTGTTGTTAAAAATAATATATGGCGGTTTCACCACATCTTCCAAAACAGTAGCTAACAGTTCTCACTTTTTACCAATAAATGTTAAAATATATAATGACAGACAGGATCTTAAAAAGAAGCAAAATAAAAATAACAGAACAAATGGTCAGATATTTTTATAAAATATCATTATCATTAGCCATATTTCTTTCAAAAGCCATTTTTCTTTTCTCTTTTTCAGTTTCATAGCTTTGTAAGCTCTGAAACCTTTAAAATTCAAATACTTGATGCCATCTAATTTCTTAGTATTACAAACTCTAGCGCTTATCTATTGTTATAGGTTCCTCACCGAGCTTAGATGAAAGACCACTTTTGTAAACACTGTACATAATGTCTAAATTTCTTTCCATTTGATTTTTCTCATCTACTTCTGTTTTTGTCTGCTTCCACGAGTTCAATATGTCTGTTCTATTCTCATTTCTCCTATTGTAGTGTACCCTGTATTTGTTTTGATTGTTAACTATACATTTCCCTCTCCAACATTTTTGTAAGTAATTTATGTTGAAGTGGAAGTTTATTCTGTGAAGCAAAAAAGGTGCCATTTGGCTTTTTTGTGTCATGTAAAACAAGCCCTATTGTTTAATGCTTTTTTTCTCCTTTATTTTTGATATCAATGGATTACTTCTTTCTGAAGGAATTAGGATATAAGATTTAAAAAAAAATTTTTAATAGTACTGAAGATTGAACCCAGGGCCTTTCTACTGAGCCACATCTGTAGCATTTTGGTGTGTTTGTTTTATACTTTTTGTTTTGAGATTGTATCCTCTATGAGTCTCTGAGTTCCCCGGGTTTGGCTCAACTTGCCCTACTCTGTCTCCGCCTCCTAGAGTGCTGGGTTTACAGATGTGCCCATCTTCTTTGTAGCATATTGATTAAATATATGGATTATATCCAGACTATCCACATCAGTCACTTACGTATTAATTTGTGCCGTTTCTTTTTGATAACCTACACCAAAACCATTTTTATTTTGATTCTTTTGATTTCAAAACATTTTTTCTTCATACCGAAGTATCTCCATTTTACCTCCCTTCCATGAGACATTCATTCTTCAATCCCCTGAAACTAGGCTTCCGTTCTCAGACTTCTAGTAACGCTATCACCCAAAGGTCACTATAACCTTTCTCCTCATCGCCAAGTTCAGTATTTCTTGATTTGTTCTTTTTCTTTTCTTTCTTGAACATTTTTTTGTGATTGGAGCACGTGTGTCATCCATAACTCTGGCGTTCCTTGTGGAAAGTTGGTGCACGCACAAAACACACCTTCGTTCCTTTTTCGTCCCCTTTCGCCTCTCTTCCCCTTCCTTCCACCCATCTCTGCATGTGTTAGGCAAGTGTACCAACTCCACAAAGGGAATGTAAACATTATGCACCACAGACATATACAAAACTTGGTTTTTTTGGTACAGGGATTGAACTCAGGACCTTGCGCTTATGAGGCAGGCGTGGGCTAAATCCCTAGCCCACAAAACCAAGCTAAATCCTCAGCCCACAAAACTTTTTGATGACCCGTTTTCTTCTCAGCAATGTTTTATAGTTCGAAAAAAGCTTCTAAATCTTTTTTGCTGAATTCCTTTGCTCCATAATGTTGATTTTGTATGAAGTAAAAATGTCTGGCTGTGGGCTTTACAAGTTTAAAATAAAATCACACTTGAGATAAATAATCATCTTGGAATAGTCAGATCCCTGATTTGAAGTTGGAAAATTAACATTAAGCTTCATGTATTAAGTTAGACTCTAGTCAGCATGTGTTGTTATGATTCAATTTAATATTAAAAACTCTCCAACTAGGCTACTGGGAAAATAAAAGACTCTTAGGAATTCAAAGATTATTTGCAGAGGAGTACACCAAAGCCATATTTAAGTAAAATTGTTATTATCAATGCAGTAAAGCAGTGGTCCACATTAAACCTATCCTATTAATGAGAACAGAAAATCAGTCTTAGCAAATATAAATATCAAATATGACAAGGACAAGTAAGAGGACATGGAACTCCATAAAAATGTGCTAATGTCAGCATTTAATAGTAATCTAAATACGGGAGAGAAAAAGTAAAATCTCATTTTGTTAATGCTCTGGGGTACCAACATGCAACAGGAAAGGGAGGTTCTAATTTCAGATATCAGTAGTTTATTCTGGCTCTCTAACATTTTAAGAACAATGCTGTATTTTGTTACAGCTGTTCTAACAGAAATGCATGTTTAGCTATGTTAGAAATTTTTTTGTTGTTTTCAAAGGACTCAGAAAGCTGGATGTGGTGGTGCACACCTGCAATGCCAGCTACTCCAGAGGCTGAGGCAGGAGCATCACAAATTCAAAGGCAGACTGGGCAACTTAGTGAGAATATTTCAAAATAAAAATAAAAAAGAAATGTTCTGTGTGCCATCCCTAGCACCACAGGCAAAAAGAGATTTTGAGAGATCTGTTACATAATCTCTTTCATGTGCTGCTCATATTTCACCCAAAATAGAAGGGTCAAGACTCTTAACATTTTAAAATACAAGACAAAATTGAGCATAGGACTTATCTTGTGTCCATCAACTCCTCGCAGAAATATATTCTGACCAATTTCTACATTTGAATAGATTATTACCTACCCCGTTACTTGAGTAGATGGGAGTGCAGGAAGTAAACAGAAAAGACAATCATAACGTACAATCATAATTTACAGGCCAGTTTACTTGAATTTTAGAGGCAATAAGTTCAACTGCATTTAGACATAATTTTAAACTTGTGAGAATTGCAAATAAATATTCTACTGAGGATCATTTGCACTTTGAGGAATTGAACTACCTTGAAACTTATAAGCTAGTATTTTATGTGCCCATGTATGTATTAGGAAAAAAAATAGATAGTTTCTGAGCTGGATGAATCCTTTCTTTCTTTAGTGTACCCTTGCTGAGAGAGTAGGATTGGGTTTGTATCAAAATGATTGCATGCTTTGCCATCTCTTTAACAGTTTAACAGTGAAAATATTCAGTCACTTAACAAATAATTTGAATGCCAATATTTCATATCTATAAATAACAGATATACAATATTATATTCCTAAGTGATTTATGTAAGATATCCTAAAATACAATTATCAGTATTTTGGTCTCTAAAGAATAAGGCATTTAATCTGGAAAATTGGGGAAGAATGTAAGGGCAAGTTACATTTAAAATTTTCTACAACTGGTGAACATAGTCACTATTCTTATTAAGTAATTAAAATTTATACAGAGTTTTACTGTATAATCTATGAAACCAAGCCAGAGACCAAGAAAAGTATGATCAGGAGGGATTAGAAAAGCTTCTGAAGAAGAGAGCTTTTAAATAATAAGTAAAAATCAAACTGCATGAAAACCCTTTTGTAAGTCAGTAGTCTCATAAAAGTTGAGTTTTAGAGCCATGCTATGACTGCAGAGTAAGATAGAGTTAGCTTGTAACTATTTGTATTGTTCCATCCTTAGCACAGGAATTGGCCAAATGTTACTAGAGGTGGAATTGGTGCCCCTTACAAAACAGTTAGTGTTGAGGTCCCCATTTTCTCATCCAATAAATATCATCACCAGAGAGTATCATACATGGCCCCAGAATACAGCACTCTCCTGACCTTGTGTAGTGTATAGTCTACTTAGAGAGGGCAGGTGGGAAATGGTAAGTATGGAAGGAGTATGAAGCCATATAGAAGGTGTGCAGAATTTGTATTTGTGTGTGCATGTGTGTGTGTGGCGGGGGGTGAGTGAGTGAAAGAAGACAGAGACAGAGAGAGAGAGGTTTGAATGACTGAATAGTGTGCAAAGGAACAGCCTCACTGAGATGGTGACCAGTGACGACCCGGAGGAAGAAGCTATCCCAAGGACTTGTATGTGAAGGACCTTCTGAGCTCAGGGATCAGGCTGTTCAAGGGGCCAGAGATAAGACCTTTGCTACTAGGACTGAGGAATATTCTCCATACTAGAGTGGCTGAAGTGAATGAGAGCAAAAGATGCAAAGACCAAGGACAGCCACAGTGAGGTCTCCGGTGTCCCCTGCCATGGTTCTTCCCACAAATCCCCCTGTACAGTTCTCACTGTCCCCTAGAGAAGTAATGATAAAGCTTGTTCAGTTGGGCTGTTATAAAGCCAATTCCATTTGGGATTAAAGAACTCATGTATTAAATTAAATGGGATTATTTTCTTTCATTAATTCCTGATAGATATTTTTATCTGACCTCACTGATGAACCTTTGTGATTAAGTAATAGTTGTGAAATATGAATCTGAAACAGACCTCAGGATTTGATCATGCATTGCTAATCCATAGGGTATGGAGAGTTGTATACTTCAATCAGTACATCTATGTTAATCTACTAATAGATTAGTTAAGCATTGCAGTATTTCAGTGTGAAATACCAGGAAATACCCATATTGAGGAGCTAGGGCTGCCAGCACAGAATTTAGGCAGTTAGCCTTTGGTGAATGATATTGATAGTCCCTTTCCTGATTGTAACTGAAATGTCTTGAATACTTAGGTAATAAAAATTGCATTTATGTGGAGTTTTTAAGGTCTGTCACTTTCAACTTTCAAAGTCAGTTGTAGTAAATGTAAGGGGTGTTGTTTTTTTCTTTCACTTTTTAAAGTTGAATCCAGGTTCAGGTTAGGGGTGTAGCTCAGTGGTACAGTGTATGCGTAGTCTTGTGTGCAATGCCCTGATTTTAATCCCTAACATTACACACACACACACACACACACACACACACACACACACACAAAATGTAAGCCAAGTTTTAGTGAATTAAATTATTTTCCAGCACCAAAACATTTAAAATACCATATTTATTTTAATTACTGTGACTGTTTCTGAGCCCAACGTTTAAAGAGGATCCATTAGAAACACATTGTTATTTAAAACAATTTAGTAAATCACATTCTTGGTGAGATGAGCCAAATGTTAGCAAGTGGTGTGGATATTAGGGTTCTCACCCCTAAACTAACCCTAGCTCATGAATGTCAGGCTCACATCGCGAACCTTCAAAACTGAAAGACTAGTATGTATCCTACTTATAAGAATGGAAAAACAATGTATAAACTCTCTTTCACTTTTAAAAAACTAAAAAAGTTAAATGAGTTTCCAACGGCAACCAAAGTTTTTGAGCCTTTTATATTTATAAAACAAATTGGAGTATCATCATGGGTCCACATTGATAAGGTATGCTGACAGGCCTTGAATCTCCCCCTGGAGTCACAGGGCTAAATAACAATGAGCTTTCAAAACTATACCAACCTACTCTTCATGCACACACACAGAAACCCAACCCATACTTATCAGAAAGCTAGGAGGAGGTGGTGGCCAAAGGGCTTGTTAATTCCTACTGACTCTCGCAACCTGTTTGCTTTTTTCTCTTATAATTTCTTCCACCACTCCTATTCATTTAGATATTACAACTGGTACCTTGTCCTGATGGAATTAAACACCTATTTTCCTAATCACTGTCATTCTTATTTACAAAGTAGATCAATTTGAACTTGATTTTAAGGAAAAGATGCTCAACGTTGACATGATAGTCTAATGTTTAACTAATCCTGCCCATGGTAGTTATTAAATTAACCACTGTCTTTGCAGTAGAGATAACTTGCTTATTGGACTAAATATGTTGAATGCTTTGTCTTCTTGATTCCCTGTGGCTTTCTACAGTGACTTGAACAAAAAAGGAGATTTTAAATGAAAATGTTTTAAAATTTTCCATTTCAGATTTATCTTCTGAGCAGTAAACAGAGCCTTTTATTTTCACCATAACTCAATCAGTTTTTACTGTGTTTCTAAAGCCACAAGTTTATCCTTCATTAATTTTAGTACATATCATGTATTTTAACCAGTCCACTGGTGTTTCTCATTATTCCATTGTCTTACATGTTGTTTGTCCCCTCTGAGACATTAATGTCAAATTAGTCATTGTTCCTATTATGACCCATTCATCTGCTGTTCTTTTTTATCTTCTGTGAATAGTACTTTATTTTTTATTTTTTATTTTTTTGGTACCAGGGATCGAACTTGGGCCCTTGCACTTGCAAGGCAGGCGGCGGAAACACTGAGCTAAATCCCCAGCCCTGTACTTTATTTTTTAAAAAGTAACACAGTTCTGCCAATTCCCTAAATACCTACCAAACTAGACAAATTTGGATCTCATCCCTAGATTTCAGAGGCAAGTTGAAAAGCAGCATGATGGGGAAAGAAAGCCTGGATTTGAAGACTGCCGCAGTCTGCAGCATCCCAGATGTATGTTCCTAGGCAAGTTACTCGCCTTCCCACGCCTCAGTTTGCTTATCTGTAAGCAGGAATAGTGTACATGTTTGGAAGTGTCAGAGACACAGCTGACCACACTGACTGGCATGCCAGTGTAACTTCTGGTGCTCCGAAGGAAGAATGCTACTGACTTTTGAAGATGAGATACTGGGTAATTCAAACACAAAAGGAAGATTAAAGAAATAGAGTAAGATGAGGCTTAATAGTGATTAATAATCAAGAATATGAAAGGCTACTACTATAATAAAATCTTTTACCCGCTTTTTACCTGCAAAAAGATGAATAAGGATATACTAAATACCAAGTACACTTGAGACCCCATGAGGAAAAAAACAAAACAAAACACCAACAGTGGAGTTTATTGGAATTTGGAATTGGTTCTTAAATTGAGATTACACTGTGTTTTATATAAATTAAGGCAAGGTTCCAGCACCTGCCTTGCAAGTGCAAGGTCCTAAGTTTGATCCCTGGTACCAAAAAAATAATAATAGTAATAAATTAAGGCAAATTTGTTCTTTTAGGTGAATTATTGAAAGTTTGGTTTCCTCTGTAACTGAGATGATAGCTTTCTTAAATGTCTTCTATAGCCCAGATTCCCCCCCATTGTAGATGTGAAAGTTCTATGGCTTGGAGAAGCATGATATTTATTACTACATAAGGTCAGTATTATAAGGTTTGAGCTTGTTTTAGATTTCCTTTATGCTGCTTATTTTTTATCATTTTCTCAGGTGACAAGGACAATGGAATGTCACCGTCATTTTACTGAGTCTTACTTGCACTGTTCTCTAAATATTCTGATTATATATGTTTATTCTTAAAGAAATTTAAGCACCTTAAGTTTACATATACTTACAAGTTGTGAATAGCCTATCACACATATTTTTAAATTATGAAAACTATGTTTAAAGCATAAGGTAGAAAAATGCAGAAATAATGATTTTTAAAGCTTTGCTGAGATTTGCCATCCCCAATTTTGACAGCACTATTTTTTTCTCCTTTTTGAAGCTTGATTGAAAGTTGTTTGGTAATGATTCTTCTAAATAAAAGTGGAAAAAATATCAATGCTTGGGAAAGGAGTTGTAAGAGAAAGATGTAGTTGCTTGAAAGAGAGGGACTTTCTGAGCATGAGCTAATTTGTCTTGCTCTGTTCACTTAATATTAAATTAAGGTTTTCTTTTTTTCATGAGAAATGTGACAACATATGTGGACTCTTTCTAATGCTATACCATAGCCACTGGCAGCATTAATATGAGGCAAGATTTCTCTCCCTCCCCTGCCACCCCTATTCAGGACACAGTGAGATTTTAGACAGATAAACGCTAAGAGAACCCTATGTACCAAAGGCAGTGTTTATTCCATGTAATACATATCATTGTTTGTCTCCTGTAGTGAAAAATACTTGTGTCGTGCTGTTAAAATGCACTCCTGACAGACCAGTGCTTGCTATTATAGAATCCATTGCTTAAAAAAATGATACACTGACAGAAATACAATTTAAGAAAATTTAACACCAAGGGTAGCCAACCATGTAGGTTACTATTAAGGGGCCAAAACTCAGTGCTAGGGGTTTATTTTTAAAAGTGCCACAGTTTATTTGCTAGTAGTAGGCAAAGTTAAAAAGAAAAAAATCAAACTTGAATTCCTTGGTCTCTAGTCTGTAGAAAATTAATGAAAGCAACAGTTCAATAAGATTTTACTGCAAAAAATGCTTAAGTGATACATTTTAAGAATGCTTTGGAATTTTTAAACAGTTACTTATCATTTAGAAAGCTAGAACACCTTCGTGCGTAACAAATTGTTAGCATCGGATCCTAGGCACACCTTGTGATTTTCTTAAAATGGGGAGTCAGAGCTGGTTAATCTGACTCAATTTGTTCGTTTCATTTTTGTGTGTGCAGCTTGTAAATGTATTTGAGATTGACAGGTCAGCAGCACCCACAAGTAAAACAATCTCGAATGTTAGCTGTTGTCCAAATACCCTCATGGGAATACTTCGGTAGTTAAATGCACTGGATTTGAAAAAGATCTTTTAAGAAGGAAAATAACCAAATAAGAGATGTGATGAGATATGTTGGATTTTTGAAGGAGTACAGAATGTTCTAATGAATAAACTGCTACTGAATGATGATAATGCATGTGTTCTTAAGCTATCATATGACTCTATTATTAGAGGAGAGAATTCCATGAATTTTGATGAGATGCATTATCTAATTTTACCATTTTAAAAACAAATCTGTCATTCATTAATATTTGGCGCTGTGTATGGATTACATTTTCCTTTGGGAGAAAGGTTATAAAAGTAATGTGATAAATAATCTGAGCCACAAGAAGCTTAACTCAGGTACCACAGAAGCAAGGGGAAAAAAGAAAAAGTCCACTGTTATGGGAAGTCAAGGGATATGTATCTTGGATTTTTTATCCTGATATCTAGTCTTATTGCCACACCCTAAAGTGGGCCCTGGGAGCCAATCTGTCCTGCTAAGACAGGATATTCAAAGATGTGCCATGACTTTGCAGAGATCCTTGAGAATTTAGCAGGCCTGAATCTGACATTGTTACCCAAAAGATTTTTCTGTGGACTTAGACGGTAATGCTCATTGTTAAATTTGCTCAAACACATGGTCCAGGGCCTCTGACTCAGGGGTGTGTTGAAACAGGCCCTGTAAAGCTTGCTGAGGAAGACTTTGATCTTCGACTTTTTAGCCTGTTTGCCAGGCAGTGGCTCTTCGTTCATGCACCTGTTTTGGTTATGTTCCTTCAAGTCCATCCATGTGCAGATTTTATCATTTCATGGCATCTTGTTACTGTGTTTCTACTACAGATTATAGCATCAAATGCTGCTTTTCAAATCTTATGTTTTAAAAAGTCTGCTGGCAGAAGTAGTATTTATGACAGAAAAGCTGAAAAACAATAATAAGCTATTTCTTTTGGATAACGCAAAATTTATACTTGGATCAGTTGAAAAGTATGTCTTTTTGACCTTGCCCTCTGTTGTTGTGGTCTTTCAAAATTTTTTCAGGGTTTCATCATTAACTTTCTTTCTTTCTTTCTTTTTTTGGTACTGGGGATCGAACTCAGGACCTTGTGCTTTTGAGGCAGGCGGTAGAACCACTGAGCTAAATCACCAGCTGCTCATCATTAACTTTTACTAAAGAATATTTTAATAAACAACTACAAAAATTCCCATGTCTTAGGAGTGATATTATATTGTTTACAGTGTCACATAGCATTCCAAAGAATCATTGCTGAAAAATCCCCCTAAATGTTAGTATAAGACAAGTTCATGGGACTGTAAACAATTAAATGGCATTTTTCTTCGGTCTTGGAAATCATCCATCTGTTTACACTTCCCTCTTTTCTCGTAGGAAACCCAGATCAACTTTACTTTTTAACAGTTGTTCAGAACTGTTATGTTGTTCAGAAGTGCCTATGTTGATAATATTCTCCAGAGTTTTGTATACTTTTACTCAAGTTTTCTTTACTATGATATCTGGAATTATCTATACATCTGATGGTTATATATTAAATTATTCAAATGAAATAGTTTAAATAGATGGAATGGGAAAAAAATAAGAGGCGAGAACCTAGGGCTTAATGCATGAAACACAGAGCTGAGTGACATGACGTTAAGAGAGAGGAGCATGTGATGAAATTATTTCTCTAATCCAGATATTATATATAAAATAGGGGTAGATTTGAACACTACTTAGAGACAATATTTTTGTTTTTGTTTTTGTTTTTTTGGTACCTGGGCTTGATCTCCGGACCTTGCACTTTCAAGGAAGGCACCGGAACCACTGAGCTAATCCCCAGCCTGGAGGCAATATTTTTGAACCACATTTGAACTTACTCCTTGTAGGAAAAGGACTGTAGCAGATATAACTTTTTGTATCTGTGTCTTTATTTTTACGAGATTATTTCACATAAAGGTAATCAGTTTTTAAAATGTAAACATATGCATGCAAATTTGATTTCCTGAAATAGCAATCAATAATTCGGTTTTTACAATAATGCTTTCATATTAGTAATACAGGGTAAATTATTTAATTCATCAAGGGCTAAGTCAGGAATTATAAACACAAATGCCTCTAGGCACCAGAGTTCAACAGGTACAATGATATGACAAAGTAGGGCTTGCATGTCCCATCCAGAACAGGAAGACATGTCTTAATTCCAGAAGACTGTAGGAATAGAAGGACTAGTGTTGCTGATTCCTCTTGATGTTTTCCCAGGCAGCTGAATAGAATCTCTTGGATTTAAGGTGACCATTAATATGGTGCACGAGCCAATAACTTAAAACCTCTTGGACAGAATCCTAAAGTTCTATGTTCAAATAACTATTAGAGTTTGGTTAAAGTCTTCCTAAGGCCCATGTGTCACAAGCTTGGCCACCAGCCTGTGGCACTGTTTGGAGGTGGGGCCTTGTGGTAGAACATTTGGTGACTGGGGATGTGTCCTTGAATAGGATATTGGAATCCCGGACCCTTCCTGTATCCCTCTTTGCCTTCTGGCCACCATGACCTTATTAAGCCTCCTCTGCAATGTGCACCATCATGAGGTACGGTGACACCACTGGTCTCAAAGCAATGCAGCCGAGCAGACATGGACTGGAACCTCTGATACCAGGAGCCAAAATCAACTTTTCTGACTTTGAAGTTGATTATCTTAGTTTTTTTGTCATAGCCATGGAAAGCTAACGCAGTAAGTGACCAAGGTTTTTAATCCATATTTAAGCAGTGTTTGAAAATGTTTCTTTACATTCTGGATTTTTAAAGAGGAGATCACTTACCCTCATCCCATGTATACACCTGCTTCAGAACTCACTTTGGAGCTCTAGGCATGATAAAGCATCGCTCTGTTAGGTGAAGGTGATTTCTCTAGTCTCTTCTCTAACCTCATGGGCGCTATTACAGTTCCCCTGTAATCCAGCAATACATTTCAAGGGCTTGCACTGTACCCATATAATTCTGAAGAGAAATCTTCCCCCTGTAATTATTATGGAATGATAGGCAAATCTACTCCCACCACCCCTTCACCCACCAAGGTAAATTCTAAACTTCTATTGTTTTTAGTCCCTTCCTCAATCTCTGTATATTTCTCTTTACCACTAGATCCTCTGGAAACTTCATGTCATTCTTACTAACCTTTTCTATGTTCACAATCTTTTGCCAATATATTTTTCCCATTAAAATATTACTTTAACTGAGTTTCACCCATGACTTGAAGTAAAACTTGACTCTTCTTGAAGGAAGCAGTTTTCCTTGCAAATTTCAACAGAGGCAAAGTTCTACCTCCTCTTGTAAATCCCACATTCCATGAGGCCCAAGGGGAAAAGCTGTCATCACCTGTATCTGCCAATTTCCACTTACCAATAAGACTACATCCTCCAACAAAATGCATGCCAACTAATATGCGCTCCTTTTCATCCTTTCTCACTGCTGTCATTTTCTTTTTGCCATTCTAGACTTAAGACACATGTCTGATCTGTGTGAAACCAAGTGCTAGCTGGGTGGACCTCCTTGACCCTATTGAATTCCAGCTTTCCATCCCAGGACCACTTACAGTGTTTTGTGCCTGCAGGAAATTGTTTCATCTTAGGAATCTTAAACTCCAAACTATTGTCCTACCTCACTTGCAATGTCACTGATCTTTGATTTTAGACATTTAGCTCTCCTGTTAAATCTTTTTCTCCTAATTTGGTCACACCTTTCAGGCTTCTGCCTTTTTCTGCTGTTGTGAACTCAACTGTTTCGTGCTGATCTTTGACTCTCATCCTCATTTCTGCTATCATGGCTCACTTCCAACTCAGCATTTAGAAAGCTCTATACAAATTGCTATTGGTAGGCTAGACTGTTTTCTGCTTTTATGATATGACTAAGCATGGCTACAAACAAGCAAGTAACATGTAGATTGTTATTTCCTGTTGTTTTCTTTGCATCCGATTTGAAATAAATCATCCTCTTCATTTCCATTTCTATTTAGCTTTAACTCCTTTTATCACATTCATGCAGATGAGATGCTCATATGACATACTTAGTGGGAATTATTTTTAAGACTAGTTTTAAGACCTTGACTCTATTCCTTCTTATATCCTTCAGGTCTTCATTTTTTGAAGTTATATGTTTTTACTTCAGTGTTCTTAATATTATCTCTTCTAGTCTCTTGGCCCTCAACATATGAATATACTCAAGATTTTTTCATTCCAAAAAAATTCATATCCTTCATGTATATGTTGGTGCTATCCAGTATCTTTATTGCTTGTTTCTTTTTTTTTAAAGAATAGTCTACCTTTGTCATCAATACTTCCTCAGCCTCATTTGCCCATTATCACTTGTGATCTGTCTCCTGTCTCTAACCTCTCTACTGATTTCACTCTTCCTGATAACTGATTATTGAAGCTAATAGACATTTTTTCAGAAATCATCTACCAGTATTGTTTTCAACTGTGTTGATCAAATCTTTTTTTTTTTAAAGCTTTCTAATGTCTTGCATTTCACAACCCTACCTGGCTCTCATTCTTTCTCTTCTCTAACAGATATTTAAAAGAGTAAATGCTGGTATGCTAGGAACACAGATCTTATTGAAGTATACTTATTTATTTGAAGAGGTGTTATCTACCTTTATGGTTTTTATATCCTCCTCATATTTTAATGACACTTATCTCTACCTGCAGTCCATTATGTTTCTCTAAATTTAAAAAGTGTATATCTAGCAACTTTCTCGGCATATCCTATTGAATGTTACAGAGAAGAATCACAAGTTCAAAACATCTAACTCAACTCAAAAGAAGTCTCTTTAAGGTAGTGCCTTGACCAGGTAAAGACAATATAAAAATATAGAGAAACTAACTGTATTTTGATAAATCTCAGCAGCCACTCCAAAAATTGCACATAAAAATAAATACGAGAAATACAGTTAAATATGTTAAGTAAATTTACTGAAACTTAACTGTAAATTTATAAAGCATTAAATTTCCATTAAAGCCAGTTGTATTTAATTCAGGAAAAAGCCAGGGCTATTCACTGTTGCCATTCACATTTAATTGTGTTTTAAAGGGTATGTTCAATGTAATAAGAAAATGAAGTAATCACCATAAGTATAAAAAATAATTCTTTTTATGTAATTAAGAAAACTCAAGAATTAATAAGAAAACTTATCATAGCTGTTAGATAAAAGACAAGATGACTAGAATTTATAGTTTTGCTCTATACCAAAAATAACTGGCTAAAAACAGAAAAAGAGAAAGTCATTAACGGTTCTAACCCACTTTAAATAAATAAGCATTAGGATCTAACATTCATACAAAGACGTCTTTGAAATGGACAATTCTGCTACAAAGATTATTTTCTATTTTCTGTTTACATAGAATGGATGAATATCATAGAAAAATCTCAACAAGACTGGGACTAGAGCTGTTATAATAGCAATGGAATATTGAGGGCTTATTTTAACTGATAAGTAAAATTGACAGACTAAGTCTCAGATCACAGCAAATACTTTTTGAGGATTTACTGTTTGACAGATACTTGCTCCAGAAATTGGAACTTGAGGAAGAGAAAGAAAAGAGGAAGGAAGGAGAGTGAGAGGGAAGGAGCATGAAAGGGAAAAAAAGAAAACCTTATGTCTTACATTTTAGTACTGTTTGTGAGGTATTCTTTACAGATGCAATCTCATTTCCCCCTTGAGAACTATTAAACCCATTTCAGAGATGGAAACACTAAGTTCAAGGTGATTATGTAGTCCAGGTTCCCAAGATGCAAGTTGTGGAGCTTAGGATTCAAATACCACCAGCCTGACATGGAGTGCATTCTCATGGGCTATACTTTTGTGTATTTGACTGAGGATGTGTTCCAGGGGACTCACCTAGTTTGAGCCTGGAATCTCCAGCTGTCCATCGTTACTCAAATCCCCAGGCTGCAGGACTTCTTTTGTTTCTTTCCATACAACCAATGCTTTGCATCACCTCACAGTACTTATAGTTTTTATTCATTGTAGGCTTAAAAATTCTTTAGTGGTTGAAATTTCATCAAACATAGAGAGTAGTGTAACAAACGCGAGCTTGAAGAATGACTGAATGTCATTGTTCTATTTAATACATTCAGTAGGCAATGTATTTTTTAATAATGAACTTTAAAATATTACACAAAATTTCTAGACAGTCAATTCTGTTTTCTATAATCAAATTCAACAAACTTTTATTACAAAAGTAATTACAATATATTATAAATACATTGCAGAAAATTTAAAACTACAGATGAGCAAAGATGCAAAACCAAAAGTATCATAATCCTATCAGAGCCTACTAATGTTTAATTAATTAGCATTCCAAATCTTTATCTCTGTTTGGACACATCTGTGTGTTTTTATCCAATTAAGGTCATATTTTACCTACTATTTGTTAAGCCTATCTTTTCAGTTTAAGATCTACATTTTATCATGGTAGCAAATTATATGAAAATTTGCTACCTGATCCATATTCAGATTTCTCTACTTAATCCAATCCAGTCACATTTACTTATGATTCTTAATCCTAACTTGCCATTTACATTCACTTATTCAATAGACTATAGAAGTTGTCCTACAGAATGTTTCACTACCTACATTTGATGACATCCTTTTGGTGTCAGTGGTCTTGTTCTCTCTATTCCTAGTACTACCACATAAACAATTTGATCTAAGGACTTGATAAAATTCATGTGTATTGTTTTCCTAGAATATATGATCAGTGATATATTTATCATATTGTATCACATCAGGAAACACATAATGTCTACATTGTTATTACCACTGACATTAAAGTGATTACTGAATGCTGATAAACTGATCCTGTCTTGCTTTTGTATAGTTACACCTTTCTCATAGCAAACAGAAATTATCCAATGCAGTGTTACTTCAATTCCAGAAGATCTGTGGTTCTCCATTTACCATTCAACTTTATACGTCTAAATAACAACTGATAATCATTCTCTCAGTAATTTCATTACAGGATGTAAAATTATTCTATCAATCCATCACTACTTCTGCTTTTATAAGTATTACTTGATATTTTTTCTGTAAAGTGTAGCTTTCACTCACCACCTGAAATCTTTTGCTTACCCTGAAATACAATTCCTGTTGGGAAAGCAAGGCCAAAATTGGCTATATTCATACTGAGTGCCTGGTAGGATAGGCGAGGTGGAGGGGTGAGAAGATGAGGTGAGCCTCTTCCTATCGAGCGCCTTTTAAACTAGGAGTCTCCAGCTCGGCGATCTTTCTTTACTCAAGAGTCCAACTACCTGGCCATTGCTTTATGACTCAGGTTAGTTCAAGGTTCTAAATATATATTTGTAGTTATAGAATTTTGCCTACTGCATGACGTTTACTAAGAAGCAAGGAACCTATTCACTTACATATCTGTGTTACCAACTTTAAGCTACTGATACAGTTTCATTAAATTATCAGTCAGCTAAATGTCAACATGGATGACTAGGTAGCACCTACCAAGAAATGTGTCTTGTCAGTGGCATTGGCACATTAGATTCTAATTCTCTCATGAGGCTCACCAAACAGCCTTCATTGAATCATATGTACTATTTCCCTGTTAATATTTTTGGGGAAAAAATAGAGAAATTTGGAAAATTCTTTTTTTTTTCTTGACTTTTTCTGTTGGAAAACAACCAAACCATTTCATGATGGTTATCTTAAATATCTAAATAATGTTTTTCTATGGGAATATATATATAAGTTAAACCTGGACGAGAAAACATTTTGTTCTCTTTTTAAAAAATATCCCTATGGAAGTTTATGACCTTTATAATCAATGCCCTTTTAAAAACTAGGCTCTAGAGAGTGTTTGGGTTGAAAAAGTTCATCTGTTTGCAATAATATATTCTGTCAAGAGTGTATAAAAGTGTAGTATATTAGCCCTTAACAATTTAATTAGGAAAAAAGTACTTTATTTTAAATAAGACTTTATTAAGTTTATAACTATGGATGATTTTTATTTGAATATATTTATTTAGTGAACTAATATGGTTCTTATTATACTACTTTGAAATGTTTACAACTTAGGGCCAGACCTGATCCTGGGTCAGGCTAAGATGAACCTACGTCAAAGAAACAGTCATTTCCTTCCTTCCTTCCTTCCTTCCTTCCTTCCTTCCTTCCTTTCTTATTTTTCCATCCCTCTACCTGACCTTTCCCTTGCTTCCTTCTTTCCCTTTAAAAGAAACAGGAACATTTTTTAAATTTAAACTGTTCAGGTGAATTAAGTAAAAGCAATATTTCTCAAACTTGAGTAATTTATACAACCTTTGGAAGAAAAAAGTTCCTTTAGAATTCCCCAAATAGTCAATGTACATGAATTTGAGAGAATTACAGTACTGTCACTTTAGGTAGTTACTTAACATTTTCTAAGTTTAATTAAACTGTAAGAATCCAAAGAAAAGCACATTCTCTGTCACCTGGGAAGACATCTGAGAAGAGATGAGATTGGCTGAATGATGAGGAGAGAATATATTTCAGGGAGAGGTAGCTGCCACTGAGGACTGGAGCCTATTGTAAATTTAATAATGAGGCAAAATAGGTTGGATAAATTAGGTGTAGAGTTGCCAGAAAAAATATAGAAGACCCAGTTAAAATCAAATTTCAGATACAAGATATTTTTTCAGTATGAGTAAATATGCTCTGTGAAATATTTGGAAATCAAATATAGCATCTATAATTAGGTAGCTCATTTGGAAGACAGTCAGAGAGAACTGTGGTCCTGCTGGTCCCAAGAATCATTCTGGGTGGATGGAATAGTGTGCTTAGGGTAACAGGCAGCCATTCTGTTGAGTAGATAAGTGGGAAGAAAATATTAGTGCTTCATGGAAAAATTCTCTTCTTTTTTTGGGGGGGGGGTACCAGGGATCGAACTCAGAACCTTGCTCTTGCGCAGCAGGCGGCAAAACCACTAAGCTAAACCCCCAGCCCGAAAACTTCTCTTCTAGATGTGTGCAGAATTGTCAGGAGAAAAAGTGTGCTTTTGATTGTTTTGATGTTTACTTCACCACCTCTCCAGCACTAGACTGCAAATGGTTTGAAGACAGAGAAGTGTCTTATTTGTATTGCTGCACCCAGCATCTAGTGGAAAACTTGGCAGATAATCAGTACTTAATCTCAACTAGAGATCAAGAGGAGGAAGCAGGGTGGAATAAAATATTTAGGAATGCCTAAATGCATGCAATAATGTCACAGCATATATAATAAATACAATAAAGAATAATTGCCAGCCGGTTAGAAAGATGATTATAATAATAACGACTCTTTTTTTTTTTTTTTTGGTACCGGGCATTGAACTCGGGTCCTTGCGCTTGCGCAGCAGGGGGCGAAACCACTGAGTTAAATCCCCGGCCATAATTGGACTTATTTATGAATGCTTCATGGAAGACTTGTGAACCGAGATGTTCCTGGGACTGGAAAGGAGGCTTAGAAAATGGATCTTGAGAATAAGGTTTCCCTTCCCATAACACTTGGAACGATACTGGTCCAAGTTGATATGTGACATCGTATTTTATGCTGTTTTTAACTCTTTAAAGTGATGGGGTAATGATGGTAAAGTCAGATAGGATGGATACAGATAATGCCAGTCACAAGTTTTCTGTAGCTGCTTCTATCACAGTTCTGATATAATAACCCAAGCCATCTAGAACATGATCAAAGGCAGACCTACTCTGTGCTTCATGGTGATGTTGCCTAACAAGGCTCTGGAATGGTTTCCTTTGGTCCGCATAGCTTTGTCCTTCTTGGGTTATTTCTCAAAGAGAGTTCAGGGAAAGACACGAGGAGAGTGGTATGATTGTTTCTTTGTGATAGCTCCTAAATGCTTTATTTTTTACTTCCATCTACAGATCACATGTCTACTGTACACTGAGTTCAAAATGGGTTTTAAAAACAGGCAGTACTGATCTAGTGGGTGTAAGTAAAATTCCTATATGAAATCTATTCATTTGACAAGTGAAAGTGTTCATTTCCAGTTATATCTGTACTCTATAATTCTGTAATTTGGGGGCATATGAATATTACAGGTATTAGATGCTGGTTAAAGGAGAGGACAGGCTATTAGGGAGCTTATGATCGGCAAGAAAGAGACAGAGGGACACTGACTGATAAAGTTATCAAAGATCCATGTAGTATATGAAAGCAAGCACTTAAATATCTAAAGGAAGGTTTTACTCATTCTGCCTCAAGGAAATAAGAGGAAACTCATAGATCAAGTGATATTTGAAATGAATATGAAAAAGGAGTACTATAGTAGTTTTCAGAGAAGAATAGATTTAATGTTCTATTCAACAGGCAGGAGTGCCAGGAGATGTGGCTGTGGCAAGACTGTAGACGGTGAGACAACCATAGATGGAAAACGTGTAAGTAAAGCTCGGTGGTGGGATAGAAGACCCAATGGAACACTATGTCTGGACAGGATAGGGCTGTCATGCTTCTTTGCATTTATCCTGCCCACCTCAGGGAGCTATAGAAGGTCATAAGTAGGAGCAACAAATCAGATCTGTGTTCTAGAAGATTACTGGCTACTGAGTGGGGGATAAAGATCTGGGCAGGGTGGAGAAAAGATATTCAGCAGGGAGAGTTATCAAGGGCAAGGGAAGCATAGTATGCTAGGGAAAGGTCACTGAGGAAGAACCAAAAAGGAGGTATTGTGCTTGAGAGATCAGCAGAGTGAGCTACGGGGGACTGAGGAGAGGAAAAGAGGGGCAGTCAGATTAATTTGAGAGGTGTGGTGAAAGACTAGCAGATTTTCTGACATTGATTTTGACCTTGGACGTGGGTAGAGGAGAAGGCAATATAGTCTTCAGAAGAGAAAGATGTTATGTGTAGAGACCTTAACTTGTTCCACAGGCTCCAATGAGGAGAAGGAATAAGGAAACAGATTTTACCTTTAAATGTCAACATCTCCTAGAGGTCAGGAGGTGAAAGTGATCCAGAGGAGGTGGTAAGTGGGAATTGCCTCCAGGGCCCCTCTATTCTGTTGAGACAAGAGTGCCTAAGTGGCTGAGTGTGTGGAGTCCAGTTCTCCCACTGACTGTGTGACCCTCAGCGTGACCCATAATTCCGAATGCCTCATTTTGCTCATCCGGAAGATGGGAGAATACACTGCCACCTGCATCATTCCACTGTTATTAGGATTAATGAGAAAACCCATGTAAAATGCTTAAAACAAAATCTGGTACAGAGACAAGACTTGATAAACATTAGCTCTTCTATGCTAAGCCCTTACATAATTGACCAGATTTCATATTGCTATTGATTTGAGATGTTTCTTCAAAATGTAAGCACAGGAAAATCTTTTGACTGATTTGTCTAATTTGCTGACACGTAATTATCAGAGAGGACTCAGACTGCTACTTAGTTTTTACATTAAAAACGCTTCATCGACATCTTAGCTTTAGTGTGTGGAAATTGATATTATACTTTGTAAAGTAAATAA
This sequence comes from Heterocephalus glaber, assembly GCF_000247695.1. The sequence continues at coordinate 21,517,295 of NW_004624752.1, forward strand.
AGCCTCTATTTTAGTGGAGTTCTCTTCATATAGGTGCGTTTATTAATTCTGAGAGCATGTTTAGCTTTCTATAAAACCATGACAGCATGTTAAGTTTAGGTTATAGCTTGGAAGTCAGTAGCATTTGAGTTATGTAGTACTATGGATTTCCTTGTCAGGTTTCCTTCAGAAGAAAACACCTTTTCTCTTGTGTGTTTTTGGTTTGCTTCTTTTTGTTACGATTGTGTCATACTTGGATTAAAGGTGACACAGGAAGTCTGTGGAGTGACCCCGTGTCTGGGTATCAGGACCCAGGGAGGGACTCTGCCAGATTTCCATCACTGCCATTAAAAGCTGAGAAGTTAGTTGAATTACTGCTACCTCGAGATCTATTTTCCTACCTTGGCATGGGTGCCATCTACCACTTCTCCTTAAGTATGGCAAAGACTAATTGTACTACAAACATGTGTAAGAATTTCTTTTCTAATGGGCAGTGTTAATCTTTGCAGTTGGAAAAAAGCTGATTTTCTCTCTGTTCATAGAGGAAAAACAGGAATCACCTTCATTGTGTCTGCAAGAAATCTGAAATTTAAAACAAATCAAAAAAGTGGTAGAAATAAAGGGGGAGTTCCTCATTCAGGTTTTATCCTTCACCTAAAACACATCGTTGGTTAAGTACTTTGCACCTGTCAGAAATAGAGCATAGAAAAAATACCAAGTAATATCATCCTGCCTGTCTGGGCTGTCGGGAATATCTATTATGCCATCTGTCACAGGAGATTTTAGGTTGAAGAGCTGCAAATCTGTGACTGGGGACCCAAAGTTCAAAGGCAGAAAGTCTTTCCTCTATGCACACTATGCATGGTCCAAATCACTGTCCACAAGCTGGGTTTTTTTCATTTTTCAGATATTATGCATCCACAGCTTCATTAAAAAAACAAAGAACTTTAAAAGCAGATGTTTAGGTCCTGTAACCTAAACCAGTGTGATTGAGATATATCATGCACAGTGTCTAACCCAACTTTCTCTAACTTATTCTGGGGTTTGGTGATGTTATATTTTTATAAGACACCAACTCAGCGGAGTAGGTGGGGAAAGGCTGGCTTTCCAAAGGGTATGCGGCAGATCCGCCACGTGGGCTCGTTTGTTCCTGGGGGTGGGGAGCACAGTAGCAGCAATTAGGCGGCGGAGGAATCCTCGGCGGGCTCGAGCTCCAGTTCCTTAATACATTTCTTTCTTAATGTGACTTGATGTAGATAGAGTGAGGACCTATCAGGTGTGAAGAGCCCTGCTGCTCCTGGGGTGGAGCGGCCTCCAGACGGTGATTTGGCGACGTCAATCTAGTCATGCTTGATTTCGACACTTAACGTGGTAAAGCAGGATTTCTCTACCCCCATCAACTTCTCAATTAGCAAGCTGCCTTGTGTAACGGCCTTGTTTTGCAATCCCTCAGGGCTGCTTCAGGGGTCATTAGGGTGAGAAAACTTGAGCACCAGCTCGGGCTGGAGCCGAGCGGGAAGGGAGCTTCGGAGATTTCCTAAATACATATAACCCTTTTTCAAGTTGTTTGCTTTCATGGGATTGATGCTTGGCACATTAAGAAGCTTAAGGCTCCAGTATCTTCTTTAAACTGCCCCCTCCTTATCACCTTCGCAGCTGACAGGGTTTTTTGACAGCCTGAGAGTAAAAAGAGATAACTAGTAGGTTAGTACTTTATTTATACATGCGGACACGCAAGCACATAGAGAGACACGCGTGCACCTGTTCAAGTGTCTTTTAAGTTGTTTTTTCAGAGCCTGTGGTTACCAGCGCATTTCACCTGTCAAATGATTCCATTCAATACCTCGTTTTTCTGTGTTCACTAAGTCGGAGTTCAGAATCTTTTGTTTCTACTATGTCTGGCTTTATTCACCCATGATTTTTAAATTCTTACTGCCTTATTCAATATTTTCTCTCTTAACCTCAAATAACATTTTCATGAATAATATATGTTACTATGAAGTCTTGTGATGGGTACTTATGAATATACATTACAATATATGCATTTAATGTGATTTTTCCTGTCCATGATCTGATTGAGTGACTTATTCCCAACTTTAAAATATGAATATTTTCTTCAAAAAATGTATCTGGATAGACACATAATAAAAACAGAAAATTCTCATATTGAGAATTGTACAGCTTAGGAAAACATCTCTATTTTCAAGTATAGAAGGTTTCAGATTTATTATTTCCTACTCTGATTATATGTTTAATATCCATTAGCTATTATCACACAGAAAATTAGGTGAATGAATTCATATAAAATAATTTAGCAGGGGCCAGGGATTTAGCTCAGTGGTTCCACCGCCTGCCTCACAAGTGCAAGGCTCCAAGTTCAATCCCTGGTACCAAAGAAAAAAATAATAATAATTTAGCAGATTCTGTCCTAATATTATTAGAGGAAACTATTGTAGTATGCATTCCATGAACAGGTGTTTTCCAAAGTAGTTTGCCGTAGTGTCTTACAAAAACATTTATTGTCTATATGCATGAGTCCAGAGATAACTGAACTCTGGATATATTATAAATTGAAAATAGGATCTATATTGGTCTTATAAACCCCAATAGACACTCTGTTTATGAAGGGTTTGGCACCCATGATTAGATGTTCAAGAAATGGTTAAAATCCTGGACAATGTGGCATACATAGAAATTTCTAAGAAGTACTTCAAGTAAAAAGTCCTAAATGCAACAAAGCAAAGGAAATACTTAGCTCTATCTTTTTATAAAGAAAATGCATACATATTCCAAAAATAAAGTTAGTGCCATGAAAGTAACATTTTTAGAAAAGAAGATACTTGAAAAACTACAGAGAATACCATGAACATTTGTGAAGTTTCTTTTTTTTTTTTTTTTTTTTGGTACTGGGGATCGAACTCAGGACCTTGCACTTGCAAGGCAGGCAGTGGAACCACTGAGCTAAATCCCTGGCCCTGAGTTTCTTTCCTTTTCTTAATTTCTTATCCCAAAAGAAAATCATCTAACCTTACAAATAATTATTTTCATGGCTTTATTTTGATAATTTGTCAAAATCCTACCTTGCAAAATTTTTTGAAGGATTCTGAAATTATAATGTATATATTTCTAAAATACTAATCCATGTTGAATAAAAGTTAAATACTTTCCTTTTTCAGTGGATTTTAAGAGAATGCTATAAATTCAATTTGACAACTTAAAGTCAAATTCTCCAAATTAATTTTTACCTGAATAATTCAGTTGTATTTTAATTAAAATTGAAGAATCACAGAATTTTTAAATTATTCAAAGCTATTAAAGAATATTTAGTTAAATTTGCCTATTCAGCTCAGAGAAGGAACTAAATAACAAAATTTTGAAACCCCTGAATTCTAATTGATCTTTGACTTTTACTAGAATTGCCACAGAATTTACTATCCAACCCAGAACGTATTTTTTATAAAGACAGTACTACTGTCTAGAGTATGCAGCAGATGTATATTTGGGATTGTCCGGGAAATATTGTGATGTATAAATGCCTTGCTATTATATAGACAACTCATAAATTATTTTAATGATAGCTTTGTGAGTACTTTCTTGAATTTAAGAACAATTATCTGTTAAAATAATAAGCAGTAATATTTGGTGTCAGATGCTGAGTTTGTTTCACAGAAATACTTTAACAAATAAAACATAAAATGTATTTCATAAAATTTTGGTGATTATGTCAATAGTATTTGAAACTGTGATATACTCTGATGCCTCCATAACATGATATCCTTAATTAAAACAAGGATGAATATCTATGATAATATTTTCTGCATCCCTTTTCTTTAGTGAATTTAGTTTGTAAAATAGATTACACAATATCTCAAATCTTCCTACTTACCTTAAAATAATACAAGAGTAATTAGGTTGTTTTTTCTAAGAAGTAAGGTAAAAGATTTAAATAAAACTTGAAATCAAATTCTAAATAACAGGTCTTTATATAGGTTTTGCTATTCTCCTACATAGCACTTTTGTCTGAAGTAAGTCATAATAATTAATCCTAGAAGAAATGTATGTTTGAAATTTTACTGGCTAGCTGCAAGAATAAATAATTGCTTTATGTATCTGAGGTAAGTTATTTGTTTCTTTCTTACAACTAATCAGCAATTACTGTCACTAAATTATAATCTCTGGCTATGAAGATACATTTTACATCAGAACAAATGAGTTTTGCATTGCAGTTCCGATCACACTGTCATCACCCAGTCGTGTTTCAAAGGAGCGTTAGCAAGCCTGTGTTCCTGTCTGGATAAATGAATGGATGGCACTTGGAAATATGGTGAAATTGACACACGAAAATATTAAGTAGCTTATGTGACAGAGCAACGAAAAGGTCTTTCCCAGTATTAGTTCTCAGCCAATTGCTAATGACCTTTATCAGCTTATTATTAATGCTTTCTCCCCCTCCTCTTCATTTTCGTTTTCTGTTGACAATTTCAGTTATTCGAAGTTCACTATGAGAAGGATAAAAAAATTTTCAAATAAGCACCTGTCTTCCTTAGTATATAGGAAGAAAAGTGTGAAAAAGAAAGATAAGAAAGATAATTATGGGCCTCTAAAAGGTCTGTAAAGATATCAAAAAACTTCAATGCTGATTTTTAGGAAAGTGCTACTTTGAAAGTTTCGATCTACAAAAACTATTCAATTTTAAGTAGACAAAGCTTTCTGAAATTCGTGATAGAATAGACTATCATTTAAAAGCACTCTTAAAAGATTTTATTGTTAAAGTGTATAGTTTATTTAAATATATCAACAGCTTTATCAAAGGAAAGATATAGAAACGAATTTGATCACAATATCTGCAAAGTAGAAATGGCTTTTTAATGTTCATATTACTGCAAGTGATTGACTTTTTCTTTACGAGAAACTTAACAATAGGCCAGGGATGCTATTGTGATTGAGTATATTTATTCTTAGTTTTAGTTGTATTTGCTGTCTTTTCTTTTTTTGTTGTTTTTTTTTTTTTTTGGTACCAGGGATTGAACTTGGGACCTTGTGCTTGCAAGGCAGGCAGCAGAACCACTGAGCTAAATCCCTGGCCCTGTCTTTCATTTTCCTCCTTCTTGTTTTCTTTTCCCTTTTAATACTGTAGGACTTTCCATAACTGTATCTAAAAATCTGCGAAATCTTGTCTCTTAAATCACAACAATGAAGAGAAAGCTTGACACATTTCTTTTGTTCTAGAAACAAAAGATTCTTTTGAGGTCTAAGATTTTGCAATTCTGTGAAATGTTGGTACAATTGCCGTTTTTGCCTAGAAGTATTGTCTTCATCAAGTATTGTGGGAAAATATTCAATTTTACTTTTAATAGTTTTTTCCCACTAGGCTGCCGTGATTACAAATAACACTAACACCTGCTCATAAGGCTTTGGGAAAAGAGTATGTGGAGACATTGACAATTATTTATTAAAATTGAAAATGTAATATTTAAACACTGTGCGACTAACAGAGTCAAGTGTGGAGAAGAAGATGATGATTCTATGCCTATCAGCCATCACTGTGAGTCAGGTCAGAAACCTAGAGGCTTTTATCTAAAATAATCCTTTTTGTCCTGTTTTTTGCAGGAAACAAAATCCAAAGAGATTTAGCGAGAAAAGGACCAGATTTGGATAATGAGTTAGGGTCTCATGCTAGCTCTGATATAAATATGCAAAGTTCAGTGTATAGACATGGGCTGTTTTCTCTGTCTGTAGTGGAGCAAGGACAGGATCAGGTAACCAGCATCAGCCTGCTTTTCTTTATTTGTTGTTCTGTGGATGCTTTCATGGACCATAAAATAGCAAACTTAGAAAGGACTTAATAGCAGCTGGAAAAATAGGTAGGGCATTGACATCTATTCCAGATTATGTGTTCTAAGGATTTATGCTATTCACGTACATATTTTTAAGTTTAAAGTTAAAATCAAATGTCCCTGCCTTATAACTTTTCCATCTAGTTTCCACAGAACACTAGAGGAGAGATTTCTAGGATCAACTCCAGTTACAAATCTATGGGTCTCCATTTGTTTGAAAGTTATAATTGTCATATAGCCAGAGGTACAAGGAGAATTCAAGCTATAAAACCTCATGGTACAATAGGAATATAAGCGATTCATATATTAATTTTAATATTTTTGGTAGCAAATGAAAGTTTTCTTAAAAGATGAAATTATTTTTTAAAGTATTTTATTTAAAATAATGTCTCCAAAAGATTACCATCTTTCTATATAATCCACATTTTGACAATATTCATGGAATACTTTACTTTCTGTGTGTAGCTTTGAAATTTGGTATGAATGCCACATGAAGAGCGCACGTCAATTCAGACTAGCCACGTGTCAGGAGGTCAGTAACCAAGGGTGGCAGGTCCCGACCGTGCCATCCAGCACAGCTAGAACACAGTGAGGAACGGTTGTTCATGAGCTAATTTGAGTTCAAAAGAGACCAACTCTCTGATGACAACTATAGGTTTACAAACCGGATATGGAACGTATTGCTGCTTTATTTTGTTTCCCAGAATACCTCAAGTCTCAAACAATGTAAACTGAACCACAGCCACCAAACTGGAGTCAATTCTGATTGTTTGTGGCAGAGATTTCTATCTAATCTTCATGGAGATTGACATGATTCTCGTGGAAAGATAGGTTCTTACACATCTAATGTAGTTTAATGGTAAATCAGGTCTTCCTAAAATGTCTCTTCTGCCTTTTCTTTGCCTGATATACACTATTTATACAATGACTTTCATCCAATTCCTTTCTTAACCTTTAGAATTGGGTTTTTAATTGTGGTGCTGGGGATCAAGCCCAAGGCTTCATACACACTCGTGAAGCATACTACCACTGAGCTGCATCCCCAAGAACAAACTTTCTGTTCTTGCCAACATACTAATTCAAGACTTCAACAATTCATTTAAAAACCCCAGAAAGTTAAATATACACTCTTTCGATTCGGGACTAGCTTTTAACCTGTAATTTTATTGTCATCAACATATTGCTGTTTAATGAGTTGGATCACAAGCTGATACTCAGTAAGTCCAACCATGGGCTGGCAGATAGGTGCTAGGATTTATCCTATGAGTTAGGTTGGAGCACCCAGTCTCCCTCTGTCTGCTGCTATTCTGTCTTAAACCAAGAAGAGTGAAGTTTGGCTTGAGGATAGAAGAAGGACAATATTCTTAGGGCACTGTTAAAATATGAACGGACTGAACATAAATCCTCAGTCATCCAAGCTGGCATCCAGGCTGCCCACATTTCTTTCCCTACTCCACTTAATGCACTTAACCTCCACTAAGAGAAGTGCTGGCTTCACCCTATCTCCCAGCACCTCTTACACGCCATGCCTGCCTGTCCTCCAGCTGGCTCCATGATGGGACGCATCTATATTGGTCTAACATCTTTCACCAAGTGCCTTGCACATAGTAGAGATCTACCTCATTGAACCTGAGCATTCCCTCTGTACCATGAACTATGGCAGCTATTTTGCATAAGAAGTTGCATTTTTAAAAAACATATGCATGATCATATCATATGGGCCTTTGGTAGTTTTCTCTGAAACTGTAGTTAGGCCTTTAATAAGTTTAACTTAATTTTCTTCATACTCTTTCTTTCCCTTTTCTTCAGTGTAATATTTGATTAATGTATGTGTGCCTATGGGAGTGTAGAGAATATAAATATATACTACACCTTTATAGATTTAATATATATTAAAATTTACTTTCAGCAAATGGCTTTTATGTTTGTTAAGTATGATCTATATATTTAATAGAGAAACATTATCGTATGCAAAGACTGAAGTTAAACTAAATTAGGGCTGACATCATAGAATAAAAGTACTTAATTATGAAATGAATAATCCCTAGCTTTCCTTTAAACAGAAGGTGTATCTTGTGCCTTTAAAATTTCATCAACTTCATAGCTTTTCTATCTTAACTTTAGGAAAATTCGGTATCACCTCTAAGTACAAATTCTGAAAATCTGTGCTAAACTGAACTGCAACAGTTAAGGGCATGGCTC
>NW_004624752.1:21530312-21597727 GCF_000247695.1 Heterocephalus glaber
CCGTCACTGCCTGAAAAAGGCATGAAAATGGAAGGTCTTACGACCAACTTGCAAAGAAATGCATCCTGTAAGAGCATGTGCTGAATCGAGGAATACTTACGTTAACTTCGGGGCTTATTATTTCTTATTCTTTTTATTGTTTTTCCATCTTTTTAAGAGTTAGTTTAAAATATCTTTACTCTTTTGTGTTACTTTTGTGAGCAAGCAAATGGGCACTCAAGAAAATATACCAGAATTTGTAATGGGTATTTTGTTTCCATCTAATTTATTATATTTATAGCTTCCCTTTATCTTGATATCTTCTCTGAAATTTTAACCGTGTTCTATATGTACTTTTTAAATTGTCTCAAATCTCTTTGGGGACAGGACCAAATAGAGCTAATAATGAACAATTAACAGCATTGGAAAGCAGCAACGGAAAGAATTTTGCACAATGAATCTAGAATCCTAAATTCTAATATGGGCCCTGTCACAAATTGTCTGTGTGACCTTAAGTCAGCCAGTCTACCTTTCCTGGCCTCATTTTTCTTTATTTGTAATGTAATGAGAGGCCGGAGATGTAGCTCAGCAATGCAGCACCTGTCTGGTAAGTGCAAGGCCCTGAGTTCGATTTCTGATACAAAAAGAAAGAAAGAAAGAAAGAAAGAAAGAAAGAAAGAAAGAAAGAAAGAAAGAAAGAAAGAAAACAGTAATGTAAGAGCTGAATTAGTCAATTTCAGAATTTTTTCAACTCAAAAGAATTTGACTTTTTTTCCTTATTAAAAGTTATACTTTTATTTCCAGAGAGGTATATACTCTCTCATGTGATAAATCCAGAGAATTTAGAACATTAAAATAAATATATAGTAAAAATATAATACTTAAAAATTATATACTTAATAAATTTTAATGAAGGTAGAATCTCTGAAAACACAGAAACATAGTATATAACCAGTAAATATTAGTTCCATCAAGTTTGTGTGATTTCCCCTAGAAAGTCCTGGTCAATGCAAAGATTTTTTTAAAAAACAAGGTCCTGTAGAATAGTAAAGAAGATCATGCATCTAGGAAGAACTAGATTCAAATTCCAGCCCTGCCATGTATTAGCTGTGTGATCTTGGGGATGTTGTTCTGAGTTTGTTTTCTATATCCACAAAATAGAAATCCTAATACTTGCAAAGTTTGAAAATTAAATAAAATAAATTATATCAAGTACTAGGAATACAGTAAGTTTTTGAAACTTTCATGTTTATAATATACTTTGATTAAATTCTACTACACGGATTTGACTTTTCTAAAAGATAAATATCTCAGTAGTACCTCTTGCCAAATGTAAAAGCTTAGAATGTGGCCCAATATACTCTGTGATGTCACCTTTACCTGTATAATAAGAAATAATCTTCAATACTGATTCTTCCCAGCAAATGTTTGGAATCAAAGTAACAAATGCATTTTGTTTCTAGTGAGAATATAGATATACAGATGCAAATATCCACAGACCCATACAGACACATTTATATACATGGGTACAATGTTCATTTTAAAGGTGTATTAGTATAAATTTAGAATAACTTATTTTATTTGCTGCATTGAATCACTATTAACAGCCACTAATATCAGTTATATTTATGCAATAATAATTTTTACTGCTGTTCTACTTATAAAAGCTTCCATATTCACAAGAGCAAATTTAGAAAATAAAAAACAATAAAGAACAGTATTATCCCATATCTCACTATTCTGAAAGAAGATATGTTAATATTTCAGTGTTTAGGCAACTATAATTTTTTCTATTATTTCTATTATCATACATACTATCTACTTTATATTATTCCCATGTTTAAGCAGGTTTTTTAAAAAAAGTAACAGAAAAGAATCTTAGTGTTTGAAGTATGGACTTTCTTATTTATTTTAAATTCCTTTTTTACCATCATTTAAAATTCTTTCAAAGTATTTTAAGCTATCTTGTGTTCAGGTTTACAGCTGTACCATTGCATATTATAGCACTCTTCTGTTATCTGATGTGTAAGTTGTTTCTTCAGAAGTTTTTATATTATCAATCTAATACAGCTTCTATAAACAAATCCTCAAATCATGTCCAGATAAATTCACAGGAGGATAATCAATTAGACAAAGAGCACAACAGTTTGAAGGCTTATGTTACACGTTGCTAAAATGTTCTCCCCAAAAGTTATGCCAATTTTCTCACACTGAAAACTACTAATTCCCTCTCACATGCTCTAACACTGGAAATTATTATTATTTTTTTTGGTACCAGGGATCGAACTCGGGTCCTTCCGTTTGCAAGGCAGGTGGCGGAACCACTGAGCTAAATCCCCAGCCTGAAATTATTTTTAGAGAAATTCTTTTCACTTTTAGGGATGAAAGTTGGTACCTCATTATAGTTTTTAATTGGTATTTATTTGCTTACTAGTGGCCTCTAGTATTTCTTCTGTTAGAGAACTGCCTATTTATGCCCTTTGCCCATTTTTCTGTTAGGGAAGGTTTACCTGTTTTATCTATGTTCTACACAGAAAATGAAAACATCATTCAAGTGCTAAACTCAGCCTAAATTCGATTATGATGCAAAGTAATTGTAGGTGGTTAATACTATTTACAAATCGTCTATCAATTTTATTTCCCCGTTGAAATAAAAAGTTGCATTCACAATTAAGTCTGTCTCCTTAGAAGAACTTAGTCAAGTAAGACAAATACTCCTAAATTTTGGCTCTAAAACTGTTCACATTCTTATTGCTGCAAAATACTGTTCTAGTATCATTATTAAAGTACCTAATATATTTCTGTGTTCGCTTCATTTATTACATGCCATAATGGGCTGCATATCTTTGGTGCTGGTTATGCACAATTAGCACTTAGTTATTGTCTTGTCACTTCAGCCCCTGCAAGACAAACTTCTTTAATGCAAGAAGTCAACTAATCTTTGTCAAGCAAAGCAGACAAATTCTGTTACCTTGAATACAGAAAGCTTTCAACATAGGAGATTCTCCTGCTCTGTCATTTGTGGGGGCAGTTTCTTAGCAATTTCATATCCCACACAGCCCTATGCTTTCTGCACCCAAATCATTTTCTCAGTATCGCACTTTTCCAAAGAAAGCATAAGGGAAATTGGTAATCTACAGCCGTTTTCTCTCAAGTAAACTTTACTGGCATCTGAAATTGGGGAATTGTCAATATTTCTGACTTTATTCAGCCTTTTAACTTTTAAAATCAAAATATCGTTAGGGTCCAAAGCACTTCTGAATGTTTAAAACAACAACAACAACCAACTTTAAGAATTTACTGCCCTTTCCATAGATCTTTGACTTTTTAGTGGGTTATGACTAAACATGGGAATCCTAGATTTAAAACATTAAGGCTTTTCTATTTTAAAAAGAAACCAGAGAAGAATTATTTTGAGCTTCTCTTGTGAAAATTTATGTGATTTAAAATTGGGAAAAGTCTGTAAAATGGGTTCATTTTTTAAAAGGTGAATAAGTCTCTCCTCCTTGGAAAACTCAGTAACAATAAGTAATGGCTGCACTGTTGGAATAACGGTGGGGGAAAATATGTAATTTGTAATGAAATTTGGGGAGCCAAATACGTAGCACTACATACTGTTTTGTTTTCTTTTATAAAGCATAGAAACACTATGCTGGGCCCTGTGGAAGTTGAGTAGATAAAATCCAGTTTCTTTCCTTTTTTTCGTCTGATCAGAGCCATGGGAGAAGCAAAGACTTATAGATCATACATCTACATTGAGGGAAGACAGCATCATCCTGGAGTTTGGGGATGCATCAAAGTGCTGATAGATATGCTGAGTTTAAGACAAAATTCCCTAGGACTGGGTGGGTAGAGGCAGTGGGTGTGACAAGGACTGGGAAGGATGAGGGGGCTGGAGACAAGAGGTTTCCAGGCAGATAGCACAGCATGCCCAGGGGTGGAGATGGCAGAGTGAGAGAGTTGCTCAGGCAATGAGAAGCAGCTGAGAATGCTGAGATTACTAGTTCAGAAGGGATGTAAAGCCATGGCTAAGAGGAGATGAAGCGGTAAAGGGAGGATGTCACTGATGAAAGACAATATAAATACAAATTTAAATTATTTATCTAAAATACATCTGCTACTTAAAACTCTTGTGTTCTGAAATAAAAGTATCAACTAACATCTATGGACTGCACATCAACCTTAAGTTGTAGGACATTTATGGTGGTACTGCAGAGGGTTCAAAAGAAATATGATTCACTGGAATTCACCTCAGCTGTGCAGATTGCGAAACCTGTTACACATTGATGAGAAAGTTTGAAATGACAAGGTAAATGATATGCCAAAAAATACCTGCTTTAGGAAAGATCAGAAGATCAGGAAATATTAATGGAGGGAATGGAAACTAAGGAATTTGTATAATTTAAGTAGATAGAAAAAATGAGAAATGTTCTTGTCTAGGAAACAGTGTACATAATCTTTTTTATTAATAAAAAGCTTATCATTAATAAAACAGAAATTTCTCATATAGTGCTAACTATATAAAGGCACTATTCATAGTGTTTACATAAACTAACTCATTTAATTCTCGAAATCACCCATATCCAGGGACTGTTAGTGGCCTAATAAGCAAACTATCATACAGAAAAATTTAAGTAACTTGCCCGAGAATACACAGCTAGGAGTTAGAAGACTCAAGATTTGAGCCTGCAAAATGAGGCTTTACCCTTTGGACTCAAGCTTGTTTCTGTGGAGGTATCTTATTTCCTGATGAAGAGAATATAAATGTGAGAGCTATCACAGAGTTACAGTGAGGTTGATTTTAAATAATTTACAAGTTTATGGCTAATGTTAGGAAGGAGATACAGAATGAAACTGGACTATCAGTGGGGAAAAGACAGTGAATTTGCTCACAAGCATTATAGGGATAGAAAAAGTGTATAACTTGTGCCTCTTACTGAAAATGTATCATTAATGTATTTATACCATCCTCTGGCCATCTCTATTTTACTATATATAAATGTATTAATATGTGTTTTAGAATATATATAAGTTATATAAACCTGAAAATTAGCTTTTCTTACAAAATCACAGTGATAGATTATTTTGTTAAACATGTAATATCTACATAGCTATTTCTCTAATATCCTCATGTTTACATTTGGAGCTTTTTAAAGAAGCGAGTGCCAATCTTAATTGCATAGCAATCATAATCTGTTCTTAACCATACCTGTCAAAGTTTTTTCTTTTTTCTAGTTATATGTGTGAGACACTCTTAACCATGTTCTGTTTCACCTGGACCTTTAAGTTTAAATGGAAAAGCACATAAAATGTACTGTATAGTTGACAGCATATTAGCAAAAATATTTTAAGTAGGACTATTTTAGATAAATATATTCCCCCTTCTCTCAATAGAGAAATTTGTCTGAAAACTGTTCGTGAGATGTGCATGAGATCTCTCACATCTTATTGAATAGTTGGCAGACTTTGTAAAAGTTATCCCAATAAATAATAATAATAATATAGAAGCTTGTGTAACTGTTCAACCTTCACATTATGCTTGTAGTCTATATGCTTTACTGCCCATACGTAAAAGCGTGAGTCTTGAATCCAAAGTGGCTTGGGTTATTTTTCTTCCTCTTCTACATATAATCAAGGTATAGAACATTGGACAAATTTTTTAAAATTCTGCAGGGAAGTCTCAGATTTTTCTTCTGCAAAAGGCAGTGGTAATACTTTCTAGTTTGGATGTAAGGAATAATATATATAATATATATATGGTGATGAAAACATGGGATGAATATTTAAATTTTTAAAAAACATATTACAGTACAAGATGCATTGCCATTATTCCCCTCTCAAAATGCTCCCTCTCACCTGGAGCACACTCATCCCTTCATCCCTGCCACTTCCTGAAGCAGCTCTGAAGTGCTCTTCTTGCCCAGTCCTGGCTGCCTCCATGGCCTGTACTAGCTCAGCACGTTTCTCTTTCATGGCCATTTTAACTTTAGGGATGAGCCAGAAGTTACACGGTGCTAGGTCTGGTGAAGAAGGTGGATGAAGACATACCATAACGTTTTCATTTGACAGAAATCACCATAAATGTTTTTAATCAATTCAGGACATTAAGTTAGCCACAAAGAGACACTCCCAGAGAACTCCCAGAACCACTTCAGAAAGTGAGAAAAATGATTGAATAAGTGTGTTTGAAGTGAAGGGGAGTACTTTCAAGGGCATTGATTAATGGCAATGCATCTGTTACAACATTTTAAAAAAAGTTTGTTTAAACATTCACTGTATTTTTTATCACACTTCATACATATTTAGAGTTAGCACATGGTAAGCAATTTACAAAAGGTGGCTAATTTACCTATATTCCAATCATTGTGGTAAGATTTTACGTATTTCATTTCTATTCTTTGCTATACACTTACAAAAATGACTGACATTACTGACAAGAAAAATTGAAGTTTCATCTTCAGTTTTCACAGGTGGAAGGCTGGGATTTGAACCATTTTCATTGCAATACACCTCTCTGCCTTTCATGTACTTTTTGTTTGAACCTCTCTACACCCCAGTGCTATGTTTCTCTTGTAGGGAAAGCGTGAAGTATAGTGACAGGGCTGGGGCCAGATTCCCCAGCTGTTGGTTCTATACTCTCTCACTATAATTGCCTGGAACTTATGCATGTACAAATAGAAATGTTCTAAATTTCGGACGAAGCCTCTAAAAGTAAGAAAAAAATGGCAGGACATGTTGACATGACAGAAAACCATTTTTATTTGATGACTAATGGAATTCAGAGATTTGATAACAAATTAAAGCAAAATTTAAAACAATATAACGATAAAAGAGTATTTTCAGATTAGTTGTTTGTTAAGAAAAATGATTCAGTAACATCAACTTTTGAACACACAAGTGTTTTATTAAATCTATTTTTGATGTTTTTTATTTCCTGTTAGTTGAAATTAACAGTAAAGTTAACTGATGATTTTGAACAGTATGCTATATACTGTCTTATATAATTCCAAATAAAAGAGAAATATATAATTTGGCTACTGCAGCCAGTCCAACATTACGAATATTTTCATTTATTCAACATTTCTTAGTGATGGGGATTACAAACACTGGTTTATTCAATCGCAACTTTTTAAATGCAACATTTAAAGCACATGTGTGCGACTAATACAAAGAAAATACACATAAAGCTCCAAACTTAAATGTTTATTGTGTCCAATAGCCTTGACCAGGAGCAACTCCTGGATTTCAAGATCAGTGCATACACTGTACTTTCAATCAACAACAACAGCAGGCAGTAATCCAGGGGAAAAAGGTAAATTCCACAAATAAACAGACCAATTTTCCTTTAAGAGGAAAGCTAATTCTTTTCAATCTACTTTTTTTATTACACTATTTCCCCCTCTATCTACTTAACTAGTATAAGGATAAATTTCCAAAGCTACCCAGTTGGAAAATAAATAGGTTCACTGTTTGCCTAGCATTCCAATCTTTGCAAATGTAAATCAGTCCAACTGCTATTCCCTTAAACCTTCAACTTCACAAAACATTAAAGGGTGGCTTTCATTGCACAATTTAATCTATCCACCACGATTTCTGCCTGAACATCATTCGAAATTGACTATCTGATAAAGAGAGACCACTATCAAAGATCAGCTAGGTCAACTTGTATAATTACAAGGAGTTTTACTGGGTCAAGTCTACCAAACACCACTGTTTGAAGGTTAAATTGTTACAATTAAATGTATATACAGATCTTCCCAGAGTTACTATATTGTTAAATGTACTGGAAACAGCACAAGCATTTATTTCTGACCTTAATTGTGTCCAAAGAGTCACCCATTGGAAATTATACAAAAAGACTATTTATTAAAAACACTACAATCTTCCACATTAAACAATGCTTTATAAACTAAAATGCATAATTAACTGCAGGAGACTATTTTTATTTATCGCCCATATTAACTAGTTCATACAGCTTACTTCCTTGGGTTTAATTGGAAAAGATCCAAGAAATGACATCTATTATTTAATAGTTGGTGAATCTGTCCCAAACAAAGGAAAGGATTTGAGCTCTTCTTCTTAGTTGGATCTAAAGCAGGCTTCCCTTCAGAGTGAGCACTTCCAAATTACTAGAACTCAGATTCATTTTAACAACAGAGTAAAAGGAGTTTTTAAGTGGAACATTTTAGAATTGGCTGTTTTCTAATCATTTGCTTCATTTGAATGTCTTCTACAATTGTATTAAATGGGTAAATGGCCAGTGATGAAATCTTTCATAATCACAGCAGAGAAATATAATTACCATTCTTTGTTTTATTTTATTGCTTGTAAATAAAGGTCTGTTCTTTTATTTTTTTTCTCTCTCCAATGTAGTGAAAGAAAGAAAGAGAAGGAAAAAAGGAAAGACATAAAGAAAGCAAATCAACCTTGGTGCCCCCAAGGTGTTTACCTTGATGTTCCTACAGTTTTTATATATAACGGTGGAATTTCAAATGTTGTATGCAATGTTTCATTAAATGAACTGACTGGTTTTGATTTTGATAATGAAGGCCACTTCCTAAGCCAAGCTTTCACATTGGGGAAATTACCATGGGAAACTCTTATTAGGAAAATAAGTCTTCAAATCTATAGATCTGAGTGAAATAGTCTTAACACACCTTATTTTTTAATATTTTCAGATTTTGTGTTGGAGACAAATTTTTCTTAAAGAATAACATGATCCTTTGCCAGACAGACTACGAGGAAGGCTTAATGAAAGAAGGTTACGCACCCCAGGTTCGCTGATCTATCAACATCACCCCATTAAGAATACAAAGCACTACATTCTTTTATCTTTTTTGCTCCTCATGTATATAAGAATTGACACCGGAACCTACTGAATAGCGTAGATATAGGGAAACAGGATGGTTATATGGAATAAAAGGCGGACTGCATCTGTATGTAGTGAAATTGCCCCAGTTCAGAGTTGAATGTTTATTATTAAAGAAAAAAAGTAATGTACATATTGCTGGATTTTTTTGCTTGCTATTCGTTTTTGTGTCACTTGGCATGAGATGTTTATTTTGGACTATTGTATATAATGTATTGTAATATTTGAAGCACAAATGTAATACAGTTTTATTGTGTTACCATTTGTGTTCTGTTTGCTTCTTTGTATTGTTGCATTTAGTACAATCAGTGTTTAAACTTACTATATATTTATGCTTTCTGTATCTACCAGCTATTTTAAATGAGCTGTAACTTTCTAGTAAAGAATTAAAGAGCAAATCTCACTAATGATACACAGATAGATAAAGCAAGTCTATCAACATTTAAAAATACTAAAAAATAAAGACACACAAAGCATTTTAGGGACATCCACTACTTTTTGCCACTACGATTTAGAGTCTATCAGTGTTCTCATTATAACCCCCTATTTTCAGGGGGTTAAAAATCAGCTTTAAAAAATACATAAAAATTCATCTTAAAGCACTTTTATTTTATACCAACATGAAAAGTGCCATTTTTAGAATATCTTTAAAGCTTAACAGTTATCCTCTTAATATCATTTGTGTGCTATTTACCTATTGAAGAGCTTTAGTTTTTTCGGCTACACCACCTATGTGAACTAGTGCCTTTGGGTATCATGTAAAATTTTTCCAAAAGGTTACTTTAAAAAATGTTACCAGAACTAGGAGATAATTTTAAAATGACACATTAAATTTCCTGCATAAATGTTGCCTGGATTTTTTCCCAGGAGCTAAGGTTTTAATAACTTTATTGCTTAGTGAATTTATGGCACTGAAAAGATCTGAGTGTGAATCTACTGAAGTCATAATAACGCACATTGAAGCTAAGATGGTGCTTGAGTAGTGTGGTCACGGCAACACGATGCTTGTAGAATCTTCTAGAAGAAAAGAAACGAAGGGACTGATTACAAGCTGAGAATTGATGATTATCTATTTTTCTGTATTTACTTCCGATTTATTTTA
This sequence comes from Heterocephalus glaber, assembly GCF_000247695.1. The sequence goes on from NW_004624752.1 coordinate 21,540,263, forward strand.
ATGTTCAGAAATGAACCCTTGGAGTTTGATATGTTGTCCCTTCTCATTGCTCTTATTACCAATTCAGAATATATTACACTTAGGCTGAAATTCTGTCATTCCATTTTTGGAAGGTGAAATATTATCCCCTTACCTAAATGATAGCTGATAAAGAAGAAAGCTCTAGAAATAGAAATTATGGAAAGTGATTATTTAAGTATCAAGAAAAATAAAGAGAGAATGTGATCACCTCTTCCAGTTGCTCACACTCGGCCACTGCTCCTGAGGGTGGAACTTCTTAACAAACCGAACCCTAAACAGTCACTATGGATTATATTTTTCTACAGCAAACACGGTGCTGTGGGTTTTCCTTTTCTTTAGTTTTTTCTTCATCATTTAGGAAACATTATTTCTCACTGTTATTTGCATACTTACTTATCCTGCCGGCCAATGTATGCATTACACAGGAAAATTAAATGTTATCACTAAATTTTTGGTTTGGGGGCAAAATATAAAGCTGGAAATAATGCTGGTGTAAATTTGAGTTGTTTTACAAACAAAGCTTTATGTTGAACATGCATGTGAATCTGAATATTGCCTCTTATTTTTAAGAAAATGGTTCTGTGAGAAGTGAATGACATGTATTTTTACAAATGCTTCCTGGTTAAGAGTGTTGAAGTCACATGTCTCCAAAATTTGAGATATACTGAAGAAAGAATTTTAAAGCTAGCCATTTGGGTTCATAAAGCAATTATTATTTTACCCTTAGAGCCTTACACTTGTTTCATGAAGATGTATGACTTGCATAGCCAAAAACAGACAAAACAAAACAAAAGTCAAGGGGAGAAAAAAAAAACAACAAAGAAGTGATTTCTTATAACAGAGCTCTGTTAGTCCACAGTAACAGTTGTTTGACATTCATAGGAATGGAAACTTTGTCAGTATCTTTTTCAAATGACCTTTTTAAAGTTTAAGTGGTTTTGCATATATTTGTCAATACATAAAAAAAATCCTTGTAAATTAGGAATAAAATTTTCTCAGCTTCCTGAAGCTGCTCAACTATCCTTGCCACCTCAAGTCCGAACAAGATTTTCACAATTACTCCTTTTGTTTAATCCTTGGGGGATTCATTTTAATACTTTTTACTCCCAACAAAATTACTCACCTGGATTAAAGATTAAGCCTTAATCTGTTCGGATTACCTTTAATCTCCATGGAATTGTGAGACAAGACAGCCCTAGTTTTTCAGCTGTAGGCTATTTTACAGCTAATTGCCCATAAATAGTAGCATTTTGACCTGAAATACTGAGTTAATTGTCTTGACAACTCAGAGCCCCTCAATTGCTGTCAACTTTCCCCTTTGTGTCGTGCAGCCCTGACGTCACTGAGCCTGTCATCCTGTGCTCCAGAAGGAAGTGGAGGAGCTCAGATTTCTCAAGCAAAGAAAGCCCCTCCCTCCCTTGCTTTTATACAGGCTGCTCCTGTTGAACGACTGGGTATCTCCAGTCCACCATCGTGCTGAGTCTAAAAGCTGACCTGTGTTTGTAATTTCACTTTCATCTTGCTTAATAAATATCTGCTGGCTTCTTTCATTCACTTTTTAATATTTGGATTTATGTTTTTCATAAAAGGGGTGTTCTGCTACTTGATTGCACTCAACTGGCAAAATGGAAAATGAGGTCTAGAAAGTCTACGAAAACAGGAAAAACAAAGTGTGTAAGAGCACCGGCTTTCTAGAGGTGAACCCCAGCAAGCACATGGACAGGGCACCTTTCTCCAAATACTGGAGTATGTTTCAGGGATCTGAGATAGGTGGCGCATTTACTTCTGTGGAGAAGTTGAAACTGTTACCAAGGATCGTAGCAATTGCTGGGTATCATTTTTGCACATTTATACGAATTTTCAGTGATCTTTCTGAAAGCAACTGAGTTACTGTCATCAGACTAAATTTGAAATTTCCTATTTCCTGTATAATGAATGAAAACAAAAAACTTAATCCCACATTTTCAAGAGAGACATGGTATGCCTTAATTGAAACAGGGTGGTGAAAATTATATCTGTAGCAAAACATACACAAGTGGTTTCATTTTAACTATCACTTTAGGCAAACCACTCTCGGAATAATCACTTAAACAATTTCATAGAAATGATATAGGCCAACCATGTTTAGTGTTCACTTCAGTAAGTTGCAAAAACAATCTACGTGTTTATTGTAATAGGCCATTAGCACAGAATACAATTTTAGCAAAAGTCTCTCAATCATTACTTTTTCTTAAAAACACCATTACAGATGTTTTTAAAAATGGGATTTTTAATGCACTTTAGCAAAATAGAAGGCAAAGGATTGATAGAGCCATTATTTCAATTGACATTTATTGAGCTCCTACTATGTGACAGGACTTTTCCTGAACACAGACACCTACAGACACAAGTGGGGTATTTCATACATCCAGTAACTTTAATGTGTCTTTGGATCACTTAAGTCATCACAACTGTGCTAATAATGAGCACACAAATATGAGCACTATCTTATACCTATTCAACATGTCATTAGTATAGAAGCCCCAGAAAATATCTCAAGTCATCAATGTGTTCGGAGAATTATCTCACACAAATTACTCATTAACTCAATAGCACATAATAAAAAAGAACATCAATTAATTAATGAGTCACCCTCAGATTGCTATGATTACAATAGGGCTCTGTTGAAACAGCGGTTATAAATGGAGCTGCCTCTCTTTGTTCATTGTTTGCAATTGGCTCATTATTTGCCTGAAACCAGTGTCATATTTAACACTTGCCTGTACGTAATTGTGTGATTAGTATCATAAATAAAGAATTTTGAAAGTCTACTGTTTATAAGACCTCAGGGGAAAAAAACCCCTCATTTTTACCACAGCCTCCTTTGAAGACAGGCTATTAGAAGGGTGTTATCTTTCTAAGAGGTATAGTTCTACATTTATAATAAAAATATAAGACTGGCATATTGAGCACTAGAAGAATTATCTGCTAAAATACCTACAGGTAAATTTTACAATTCTTTTATACACATATGACTTAATTTCAGTAACATTGTGAAGACTAAAATATGTACGATCAATGCCAATTTTACTAATGATTTGTTCCCCTCAGAAGGGCACTTGGGGTGAGCTGGGTTAGGGTTGCTTTGTGGGGACTGACAGCAATAGGGGAAGGGATTAAAAGAAATACAAACGTTACACACAAAGTCTCTAAGTAAACTTTCCCAACTATCTGGTAAATGCCATTTCAGTAAGCATGTAGAATAATTATAACAGTTCCCTTAGGTAGGTAGGAAACATCTGTCGGTAACACATAGCAGGTGTTAACAATTACACATACTGAACTTTTAAAAAATGTTTTTAATTAAAAGAATTCTGTTTTATTGGAAGAAAACTATGTTAAATTCAAAGATAGTCCTGTTTTATATGTCCAGATCACATAATGCACAAAATTGCAAAGCCCAGATCATCTTGGATCATCTAGGTTTTGTGTTTGGTTCAGATCACTGCAATCAGAAATGAATTATAATTCATTGCACTTTTTCCACAATTGGTATTCTGAGCTGAGGAGCTGAATACTCAGGAAATTGGTAGAGTAGAGCTGATAACAGAATATTTTGGGTTTATGGGCAAGGTAGTTGCCATTAACTATACCAAATTGAGCAGACACAGTACAAGGAAAGATGAGAGTGAGACTTTCAGATAATAGATAAACAATGCTTTTTTTTTTTTTTTTAACACTGCCCCGGAGGGACTTTAAATCACCTAGAGTAAACAGTGCTTTTATAACATGGAATCTTACCATACGACCCATCTTCAATAGCTTTTAATAATGATAACACATTTACTGAACACTTGCCATCTATCGAGTAACTTTCTACACCCTTAGTATTTGCACAATAGCCCATGACATAGGTATCATTACCTCTATTCTACTGATTTTTAAATTTTGAGCTTTGTTTTTGAGATAGGGAAATGGTCATACCATGTTGCCCAGACTGGTTTTCAACTTGTATTCTCAAGTGATCTTTTCACTTCAGCTAGGACTAAAAATATGTGCAACCACGCTTGGCTTTCCTGATTTTAAATAAGAGCATTGATAGGTCATTTAACCTGCCAGAGGCCAAGTGAGGAGGTGGACTTGAGATAGTAGGTAGTGAACTTGAGGTTTAAACACAAGTTTACTGGGTCTTCACCACTCTACTAATATCATTTGTTATAAGGTTGTCATTATTATTATCATTATTGATTTGGTAGTCTCTGGGAATAGCCAAGAGCTAGAAGGAGTTGTCTATGCTTAAGAAAAATTGCAAACACTTCAGAGTTAATGTCATCATTTAAAAAATGGGATCATGATCATCTTTTCCAAGGTGCAATCTGTTTGAGATTTCCTCTTTGCAACCAAGCCATAAAGGTTATTTGTTTGCACTGCTAAATCCAGGATACCAAGAATAGAGGATCCTTTAGTTCAGCAGTTTGGAAAACAGTAAATGGGAATAGACTGCTATAATTCTCCACGTCAGGCCAAACATGCTATAGTGAGGTGAGACTAGATGGATCTCCAAAATCAAGATGGATAAATGAACATATCTCTGATACTTTACAATTTACTTTCATAAGAAGAGATAGGGCCAAGATTGAAGTCCCCACATTAACAATCTGTATCAAGCTTTGTGTTTACTGATCTAAACTGCACAAGTTGTAAGGGATGCTAGGTCCAAGTCAGTGCCAAACAACTCAGAAACTCCTTTGTTTCAAAACTACATTGGCCAGCCAGGACAAAGCAAAATGGCAAAAGTGTTAGCCTTGACAGTGACCGGAGCAAAATCCAATTATTCACATCCTCACATAGAGAAAGGTCCCAAAATTCTGGTCTCCAGTGCTCTGACTGCCTGCTACCATCACCACTGCCACCTCCGGGTCCACTTGAACCTACATCACTTCAGATTGAGTGGCCATGATGGAAACTCACACCACACAGGAAGGGCTCCAAATTTTCTGTAGATAACTCATACTTAAAATGGGGAGCTCAGAGCTTTGATGATCATGGAGAAACATGGTCAAGTTGGCTTCCAAAAAAATGTTTTCCTCTTCAATTTGGATGGCACAGTGGAAGCCCCAGGAACTTTTAATTGTTGACAGCTTAGATTCATTAGAAGGACTTACTAAAATATCCTCAAGAATATCCAGTTTGAGGAGCTGCTGGATTGTCTAAAATTTAACCTTGACCTATGGTTCCTGTGTTCTTAGAGAATCAATTTGGTGCCAGCAGTAGCAAGGGCAAGGAGAAGCCGCAGAAACTACATCCGAGGCAGTTATTAGTAGGTGAAAAGAAAATATCAGAAAAAAAGTAAACAGTTCTCCTGTTGGAAAGAGCCAGGTAGCTTAATCTAGAAAATCAGTAGGCATTTACCATGTTTATAGTGCCAAGCAGACATCTCTAAATTCCTTCTGCTTGAGAGACTTTGGTACATAAAATATAATGTTCACTGCTATTTATTCTTTGTTTAATGCTCAATTTATTAAATGTACAACTCTACTAACTGCAATTCTCTACACATTTGTACACCATTTAAACAGCTAATAAAGCAAATCTTGTAAATTTAATAAGTCAGATTCAACCATTCAATCATTGATTAGAATCTTAGTTAAATTTTTCTAAACATTTCAATAAATTCCCACATAAGCTTCAAGTCTTTAAAATGAGACAAAACTCCTGAGTCAAAACTTATTTTTCAAAAATATCCTTAAGATCATAACAAAAATATTAAATTAATATTTTCATGTTTCACTTATTAGCTTTCCAAGATTAGACTAACAGTAAGTAATTCCTTTGCAAAGTTAAAAAATATTGTCTTAACTAGGTGAGGTTATTGGGTCTGCATGTGGACAGTGTGAAACTTGGTTAGGCCACCAGAATTAGCAGCTCCGCATAAAAAATTCAAATTTGAACATTCATTTGGACAATAATTTAATAGTCATGTTTCCCTTGTTACATCAGCAGAATTTTTTAAAGTTCAAGTCTTTTAACAGGTTGGAAATTCCTGCAACTATTTTTCCAAATTGTCATGAGTGTTAGCAATATTGGAAACTTATATATGCCACATTAGTATCATTAGAGGATGCAATATGTCACATATATTTTTACCATCTAAGCAGGGAGAAATTGAATCTATGCAGTCAAATTTTCTGTTAGGATATTTGACTGACCCTCTTGAACCCTCTTTAGGGCTGATTATTATGCAGTACCACTTGTGTTGATCAACACTTTGTATTCTTGGAATGGTTTGAATTTAACAATTCTCTACATTTAATCTTAGAAAATAGACACATATAAAGTGACACTGTATAAATACATGTACATTCAATAGAAGAAACAGGCCATACCATTACTCTTAGCTTTTTTTGTACAACCAATATTTTGTATACACTCATTTGTACCTTTTTAGTACAATTGTAGTAGGCTCAATGCTTTCATAGACTTAGCGATGCAATGCAAGTGGATGTAGTTATTGGTTATGTTTCAAATATTTGTGTGTATGAGGTAGAGATGTGCTCGCACACACAGTTCTTGTTTTGGGTGTCAATAAAAATATCTGTTTTTGAAAAGATATTATTTTAGAAAATCAGAAAGTCAAAAATAAAGGGCTTGAGTAGAGAAATGCAGAGTTCAGCACAAGATGAGCAAAAAGTGAACTGCCCCAGAAGAAAGTGCACAATCTTAAAATTGCACAGGCCAAACACAATATACTGAAATTGCTTAAACTTAGGGAGTAACATTAGTTGGACACTAAGATGAAATTAAAAAAAAAAAGTCAAGAGCTGAGAGCACAACTTAACCACTCATATCAGGAAAAGTTTATTTCACTCTTAATGATGTATCACAAAGCTATATTTGCACTAAACTATTATCAGGTTTATGAAGACCTAGATTATTTTTAGTTAAACCTGATGATTGTGTAACTGAAAACACAATTTTCTTAGTCTCAATTAATACTTTTTTTTTCCCAAAGAAAGCACTTGAGAGCTTAGAGACACTTAAGAACATCAGCTTTGCTAGTTGGCACATGTTGTAGTCAGGATTTTGGAAGGGAATAGATTTAATACAGGACATGTAAGTTATAGGATTATTTTATAATATTCACCCAAAAGTCAAATGCAGAAGAGTGTGAGAGATCTGTCCACACACTGCAAACCCGAAGAATCTACCCGGGGACCTGAATCCCACAGCAATGTCCTGTATGAGTCCAGCCAAAGGCCTGGAGCCCACCACAGTCCCCTGGGAGTCCACAATGGAAGATGAAGGTCTGCACCAGAAAGCCCAGGGGCTGGTGCTGAAGGGTAGAGAGTCTGCAGGGAGAGCCAGGAGATGATGCCCTGGTGAAGGCGAAGACAGGAGCTCCTCCAAAGACAACAGCAGCCAAAGCTCAGCAGTCTCTGTTCTTCTGAGAGTAGAAGGCAGGCAGGAAATTAGATGCTGTTTGGAGTCTCTGACAGGCCCCCATAGGTGAACCTTGGCAGAGGCCTCCAGGATTCTGGAGTAAGACCCTTCCAGGGAAAATCAGCACAAAATCCTCCCCTCCTGTTCTCTTTTTACTCCTGTTCTGACAACAATCCTCATATTGGTCTTCTACACCCAGAACCATGCTGACTGTTCAGCTGGGTGTTCCTACTCAGGTTGACCCTTAATTAATCCACCACAAAGACAATAATTAAAAATATGGTAAATGCAGTTGCTTCCAATGGAAAGATGGGCATGTAAGGCATTATGGTGTGTCCTCATCTATCTTACTCACCAAATCTGTCACCATGTAACTTCTTCCCCCAAATCAAAATGACCGTGATAGATAAACATTTGGAATAGATTCTGAATGCCAAGGCACCCAGGACTGGGTACCGAAAGACACTCACAAAAAGGGCTTCCAGAACTGCTGCTTCAGAAAGTAGAAAGATGGAGGTGTAAGTGTATTTAATGGAAAGAGGAATATTTTGAAAGAAATTAATGAAAATATGTCTTTTACTATAATAACTTCTAAAGTATTCACCATATATTGTGATCATGGCCCATACAAAATACAGTAGAAGTACGAAGGAAGAAGTTTAAAGAGTTTGCAATATAGAGATTTACATCGAGTGTTGAAGAACCATTGGAAGATGGAGGGAGGTTGGTGTGCACACAGAGAGAACCCATAATTTAAGGTTGCCAAGCAATTAGTTTCATAGGGGTGCATCTGGCAGATAGAAAGCCATCAAAGATTTCAAAAAGAAATACACACTGCCAAATTTTAATAAAATTTATTCCCACTGAAGTGTACATGGTGGTACAAGAGAGGGTATTGATAGTTTAGTCATGAGGGCATTGTGAAAAATAAATGAAGATATAAGTAACCATAAACATGGTAGCCATTGGGGAATAAAAAGAGGATTAAAAAGAGGAAAAAAGAGCTATTGAAAAAGGGCAATTTTACCAAATATGATAGTTGACTGAATGTATGGGGAAAATAGAGAAGTGTGACTCAGATTTAGAAATTTTTACCGTAAGTTATTGCAGTTAATGTAGCAAATAAAAAGAAACAAAAAGAAATGTATTGTTTCTGATGACTTCTTGGATATAAAGAACATTATATTTCATGTGAAAGTACAGAATTGTACTTCATCTTTAGAAATTCATTGGATTTTTAAGGAAAAATGCAACAGAAAGAAATGCAATTATTTGGAATGACAGATCTTGCTAGTGAGCCATTCAATAACCTTTCTTCCATTCATTGTTACTAATAGATATTGAGCGCTCGAAAACACAGATTTTCATTTCACAGCTTCTTTTGCATCCAGGTATGCCCATTTGACATCGTTTCAGTAGATGGAAATTAATAGGAAACAATGCAATAACTGGACAACTTCTGTATTTCCTGATGTAAGTACTACTACTTCTTCCATATTGTTTCCTTCTTCTTGCTTGTGATAAAAAGGAGCCAGAGCTGGACTAACCATTTAAAGCACAAATGACCAAGAGGACGAAATTATAAACTAAAAGAGCCTGGTTCAGTAATGAAATTGTGGAGCTACCACGGCTTGGGCAGCCTTGAACTTGTACTGTCCCGCTTACCTCTAGATGTCTTGTCACCATGCTTGAGTTACTTGTTGCCACGAATTTTGGCTTCTGTTCCATGCAGGCAATCAATCTCCAGCTGGAATAATTGGCTCACAGAAACTTGGAAAATTTTATTGACGCACAGTCTGATTTTCTGCCTGACCTAATTTGGAGAAGGGAATTTTTGAATTAAGTCATTGCTACAAAGACCAACGTTATGGTTCCATGTCTTTTGCCAGTTCAGCTCGGTCCTGTCACTTGATAACCCATAATCCACCACCACCCAAAGCAGTTTATGGTGCAGTTTATGGTGTTGCGTCGTATCTTCTCGCTGATCTTACATAACTCCAAACCACCACTCTGACTTTCAACATAAAGTTAGCATTTCCGTCAGAATATTATAATTTACCTAATTTTACATATGGTCAGTGGGGAAGGCTGAGTTCTTATTAGACTGTTATAAACCAATATAGGAGGAAGGGTGCAGAGAAATAGCAAGGTATTTTCAAGTAATTAGTTGGAACTACAGACAGATCAAAAAGAAAGCCATTGTGCAAATGTCAGGCCATTCAAGGTTATTTCACCTTGAGGAGATAATGTCAGATCCCTGCTTTGGGTATAAAGGAAGTTTGGAAAGTCTTCCTGCCTCTCCCCAAATCCTATTTGAAGATCATTCCTCATCTATGAAGTTTTTCTCTGTTCTTACAGGAAAAAAGAGAGACAAAGATAATATTTACATATATTTTATGTAACTATATTTATGAAAAACTAGTTCTTTGATATTTACTTTCTTACCTTTTTATGAAAAATGGTGACGTTAGATAATAAGTTTGGTTTTTTATTTTCTTAGTTGGAGAAGTAAAGTCTCCCATTCCATTTTGTTTTCTCTGTTAAATATATACACATACACATATATACTTAAATATGTATAACAAATCCATGTGATCCATTAATTTGATTTTATTTGGTTGTATATCCCAAATCCAGTTTTAATCTTGTGTCTTTTAAGGGCAATGTTAGGAGGAATGAATATGAACAAAAATATACTTTACACTGAAACTCCCCTAGATGTGAAGCTAGGTGGGAATGTGTGGAGAAGAGGCACAATTTCGGAGGGCTTGGAATGACCCAAGGATGTCACGTGTGTGGACAAATTTGGAAAAATGAATCCCATTAATCCATAGAACTGACATACACTAATGAGTAAAGATGTAAAAAAAATTTTTTCCATTTCATAATTGCCTTTCAACCTACTCTTACATTTCACTCTGTCTAGATTGCAAATGTTGTAGCTTCCTCTTTCTGGATGAAAGATACTTTAATAATTCACTAATTTCCGAGGCATCATCTCAAGAACATTTGTTCCCATCTTCTTTCCTTTGCTCCCATACTTCTAGGAATACATGTTTAGCACCCAATCCTAATACAGGCATATGCAGAGGACAGGGTGGAGAGGACACAGTGAGGAGACACAAATGCTCCAAGGCACAATCTTCGCCTTCAAATAGCTCACAACCTATAGGGGGAGCAAGAGAAAAGCCATCCAATATTAAAGTGCAATTATTCAGATATGGACAGGACGTTTCAGGAGCAGAGGTGGGAATTCTGAGCTTTAGGGTGTCAGCCTCAAGTTTACAAGAAACCACCTGAGTCTGGGAAAATAAGAAGGAATGCTTCCAGTGGATCAGGGAAAGGAAACAAATTCATTGCAAGTATGTGTAAAAACTTCAAAGCATGAGTGTGATGATGGGTTAAAGGAATTACAAGTCGCATGTAGAGGAGTTAAGGATTGAAATCCAGTGATGGAAGGCCTTGCTTATCTTTTTTTTTTTTTTTTTTTTGGTACTGGGGATCAAACTCGGGTCCTTTCACTTACGAGGCAGGTGGTGGAACCACTGAGCTAAATCCCCGGCCCTGTTGCCCTGTTGCTTATCTTAACAATAATGATCATCTCTATCTAACTCTATGGAATATATATATATATATATTATGGTGTGTGTATTAATCTGATTTTATTAATATATTAAAATACCTGAGTCTGGATACTTATAAATAAAAGAGTTTTATTTATCTCACAGCTTAGAAGGCTGAAAGTCTGCACAGCATAGCCCAGGCTCTGGTGTAATTACTATGGTGATGGCACCACAGTGGGAGCCCGTGTAAGAAGGAGATCACATCACAAGAAAGAAATCTACATAGAGAAAGGAGAGGCCAGTCTTGTGATCACTTACTAGGCTCAATCTTTTAAAGGTCCCACTACCTAACTACTACCACCCTGAAGACCAAGCTTCCAAAATAAGAACTCTTGGGAGACAAGCCACATCCCAACCACAGTGGTCTTTGTGCATGTGTTTCAGGATTCCTGACTCAGTAGGTATGTTGTCATGTCCCCAAAGCTGTCCATTTGAAAAATGCATCAGACATGGAGACATCATCATAGAAGATGTTACCCTGGGGTAGCAAGGCAGGGGAAGGCATGATCGGGCCTATAATTTAGGAAATTCAGTCCAGTGGCTTTATTAAAACTGCAGTAGAGACAGTCTGGAAGAGCAGCGGATGCAACTGAAAAGAATGAGGATTTGAAACCAGTAGAGGAGAGCTGGAGACAAGCCAAGCTTCCAAGACACTCAGGAATGAGTCAGTTCAGTGGGGGGTGATGCGCTGGAAAAAATAAGCTTTAAATTCATTGCGCTTAAATTGCCTTGAGGTAGAACTTGGAAATACAAATATTTACACTTTAAAAGAAAATTCATGGTGAGGAACCTGAAGAAATTATGTATCTGTGCACTTGGGTGATAAAGGCAATAGCCTTTACTCTTCCTACTGCAATCATGAGGCACAACCTACCTTCACAAGTGTAAATATCCTATTTAAAACATTGAATTCAATCATAAGTTGATGGGAAACACAATAGTTAAAGGATTAAAGAAATCAGGGTAATTGATGATGTATTATCCTAACCCACAATATCAATTTCAATTAAGATATCATTTCAAGATTCCTTTACACTTAATACCAAAATAGGATTCCATTGGAGGCTGATCAGACCTCCAACTACCTGACCTAGAGTATGGCAGCAGGATAACAAAAGACAAGATATTTACTGCATAAATGAGGGATCCAGGATTTTCAAAGCTCTTATCAGGATAAGACACTGTCTCCTGGAGCTTGCCAGTATTTATTAAACACACAGCTTCCTGAAGGGGTAAGGGGCAGTACAGGGAAGAGAGGAATGGGGAGAACTGACATGAGCAGGGTCCTAGCAACAAGGGAACAAGACATTCTAGCAGGAACAGGTTATTGATTAATGGGAAATTTCTTTTTTTCCATAGATTCTTTTCTGCCTCTATAGAAGTTTTATGTATGAGTTATGCTGTCCTTAGCTGTTGTCTTAAAATCCACGACATCACAGCATCATGGATCGTCAAGACCTCTGCTGTGACCAGTGGCATGGGGAGTTGTTTCTTTCCCACACACCAACTGTTGGCTCTTCAGACAAGGCATTGTGGGCTAACAGGCAAATTCAGACTTTTAATATGAGAAGCCAATTATAAATTTTCAGCCTGCTCAGGGTGGTCTCCATCAGGATTCTAACCAGCATTGACCAACAGTTCTATTAGTTGTAAATGATAAGCATGAACTATTGTTTAATATCTCTCTCTTTTCTCATTTTCCCCACTTGTCCTTCAAAAAAGAGTATTGGGTCTACAACTAGATGAAACTTGGTTATTACCAAGTTTTGCGCTTCCTTTAACCATGTAGATTTTTTAACTTTCTGTGAGCAACATAAGATATGATGACAGATGGCAAACCATCAGCATAACCAATTACTCTTGTCTTGTTTCAAAGTCAGGGTGTAAAATAAATGGATAAAATAATTTTTTAACTCTTTCAATTAAATGCTCCTAAATGAGGAAATAACTCATTATATGAACTCCATCTTAATTAAGAGGAGAAGCTAGTGTAGCCTCAACCTTAAAGTATGAGCACACACATACCAAGTTACTGATGACCTACTGGAGCTTTAGAAGAAGACTAAATCAACTCTTTTTTCAATGGTTGTCAACCCTCTCTAGGCAATATTTCTCCATTCAAGTCAAAATCTTTGTTTCAGGGCTGGAGATTTAGCTCAGTGGTTCCGCTGCCTGCCCCGCAAGCACAAGGTCCTGAGTTCGATCCCTGGTACCAAAAATAAATAAATAAATCTTTGTTTCACTTTTATCCTTTAGTGATGATAAACCAAAAAAAATGCTTGCTAATTTTTCTCTGAATACGAAATCTTAAAATATTTATAGATATCTTAAAATCATTCTTCATTCAAAATAATCCCCAAACTTTGACCTTTCCTATAAGGCCTTATTTTCCAAAACTTAGACAGTCTTGCAAACTTTCTTCAGCACATTTTTCATGCTTCTCACATATATTTTTGGTTGTGGAGCTCAAAAGTGTGTAGTTTTCCTGGTATGAAATATAATAGGAGCCATTGTTAATTGATTGTTTATTGTTGCTGCTGGTATCAAAATAATGCTTCCTTTTTCTAATGAAAATGCAACTTGCTAATTCACAGAAAATCTGCATCATTCTATTACAGACTCAGTATAATATTCCTGCATGTTGCTAAGGAATTCTCACAATGTTTATGTGATCCAATTTGTTTTTTTCTGTCACAAGTGAACACCTACGTGGATAAATGTCATGCTAAAACTTAATCCAGCACAATTATATCTTTTATGCTCACAGTAGTTTTTAGAAACCTTAGCAAATTCCTCAAATTGCTAAATATCACAACTGTTCATAGGTATGCTTTATGGGGTCTTCTTTTGTCAACCAGTTGTATGTATTAAACTCAGAGCCTAAAACTATCTCATGTAGAAGCCACATATTGATTGGTAACCACTCTTTAGGTATCATTTTAAGTTTTATGTTCACTTGGATTCATTTGAATGTCACTCGGGGTGGAGGGGGACTGGAGACCAGGCTACTGCAAGAGGCTCATAAGAATAGTTTAAGAAAATAAAGAGATCGAAATAGAAGATTAAGTCACAGTTTTTAAAATGTGGGGAAATAAAAGACCTAGAGAAGGACCTTATAGGCAGTCAGACCCAAATGAAACCAGAGATGGTCACAGAATTCAAGGTCAAAATCTAGGGTCCAGGTTATCAAAGTAAGAACAATAAGAACACAGGAAGATAAGTGAGGTAGAACAGAGCAGAAACATGGTGTTCGCCCAAGGACAAGCTCTCCCACAATTAAATTAGGCTTAGCTTTATTATCAGATCTGGTAGTACTCAGGGTTATGGCAGCTGGCTTGCAAGGACTGGGCGAATGGACCATTATTGGCAGATGGTACAAATGCATTGTCCAATTTATTGCCTGGTATGCTCTTATAAGATCAATGAAAGAGAAAGGTCAAGTTGAAAATGTTTATCACTTCTTATTGATTCTACCAAACCTACCACTTTCTCTCAAACCAACGGAAAGGTCATTATTTAGAAAAAGTTTAAAATGCACAATCTTTTTTATTATCCTGCAAGTCTATTTCTGGGATTGAACAGTTTAGGTCATATATTCTTTGACATGTGGAGATTATTTTCCGGCTCTTTAAAAAAGCCTTCCCTATTTCAGTTACACACAATACATAAGGGAACATTTAGGTCCCCATTTCATGTGCGATCCTTTACTATATGCAGACCCTAGAATACATAATAAAAGCATAAATGAAAAGTATATGAGAAGAAATGCACCTAGTGGTGGGAATCCAGCCAGTGTTGACTGCAGATATTTAGCTTCAATTTGTAGCTTCACTGAAGTAAAGATATGCCCATTATATAAAAGAAAGTATGGCTAGAGAATTCTAGGAAGAAAGAATGTGCTCTTACAAATACTATCCTTTATTTCTAAAATGCATCATATGTACATTTTATATTATTTTATTCTATATAACTTATTATATATGGGTTACAGATTGTATTTATAATTTATAGTTACTCTTTTGGTTTATTTTGTCAACACTTCTACATTCTGTTCAGTAATAAATTAAAGACTGTCTGAATTTAAGTTGACATATCACTGCATTAAACTAAAAAGATTCCATAGTTTTCTAAACCCTAAAATAACAAACATGGTTTCATCTACCTTTCCAAACTCATCTTCTTCCACCTCACTACAATATGTGATATGCTCCAACCACACTGGACTTCGCCCTCTTCCCTCAAAAGTCACCTTCTCTGATATCTGTTCTCATCTATGCTGCTCCCTTTGCTTAGAATGTCCCAGTTTCTTCTTTTTGTGGTGGCAAACATCTATTCACCTGCCAAGTGCCTGCTCTAAAGAAATTTCTGGGGGGAAATTTCTCTAATCTGCGGAGCTGAGACAGACACACCTTTTCAGAATTCCTTTATTATAACACTCACTTTCCTGCAACTGGTTGCCTTCTTCACTGTGAGTTTCTTAAAAGCTCTGCCGGATCTATACCAATATCTGGCACATACTAGGTGCTTAATAAAAGTCTGAGGAATTAAACAATCAACTGGACATTGCAGTTTGCCATTCTAGAATATCGACACAATCCTGGAATCACCAGACCAGTAATTCATGGCTAAAGTATTTGGTAATATGCCAAAGAGGCTAGAATTAGGAGAACAAAGTTAGAGGGAAAAAAATTAACTTAGAATAAAGCACAGCTCAGTTCATAGCATGGCTTGTGGAAAAGCAGATGTTCCTATTTCCAGGGGAGCCCACAGAAACAAATGGGTGGCTGAGTCTCCAAGCTGCTTGGCCTAAATGATACTGCTACAGGAAACTGAATCTACAAACCAAGGGGAAGTATGCTTCTATTTTACATCTAGAAGCTACTTAGAACTGTGCATGCCCTCAAATCTGACATTTTCCCCTGACACACAAAGTGTCACAGGGAAGTGCCAGGTTAACCATGGTTCTACCGACCTGGGCCAAATGCAAGTCCTCTGTGTTTTACACAACACCCCTTCTTTAATTAGAGCAAAACAAAATAAAGCAAACTTGGAAAATCAGATTTGTTTATTTAAATACAATTTAAGTTAATAAAATCAGCCCAACTCAATGGCTTTATGTTAAAGTGGCAGGAAGCAGACGGATTCTGTGAACACAAAAGTTCCCAAGCACATTTTCTATAGCTTCAGCTGAGACTCAGAAAGAAGAAACATTTCTTATTAGCTTTAGTAATAATCTCTCGTGGGATTTGTGGCCGGCTCCAGGTTAGCCATATGATATTTTGTAAGTTTGGTACAAAAATGACTCAGAATATTCAGACAAAAGAAATGTGCTTTAGTCCTTTCAGTATCATTTTGTATACAGAATGTGAAATAAAATGAACAATGCATTACGTGAGACAGTAGGCTTGTCAAAATGCGAAGGTAGTATGCAAAGGAGAGGAGAAGAAAAGATTTATCTGATTCATTCTCCGGATGTGGCAGAATTTCAAGTCGTCTGGAGTAAGAACCTGCGATGGAGATAAAACCTTTGAGGACCCGAACCCTCCAACTCCATGTAGTTAAAGTGGCTATTGTCCCTGATGATAAAATCAACTGTTTATTATTCTGTTTTATAGCTCACAGTTTCCTTTCTTCCTCCGTTGAAAAATCTCACACATTAATAAACATAAATGAAAAATATTTCTGGTCTAAAATTAAGCCCTATAGCTTTGATGGATCATTAAACCCCACTTACAGGCTCTTTTCTTGGTCCAGTCTGAAGTGGTTGTAGTGAGAATGTTAATTTTTTTAAACTCCCAGCAACCATTTTAGTTCAATTTCTTTGACAGAGACTACCAGAGACGCAGAGGGAATGAAACAACTTAGCAGGGCTGGCCTTGGTGCTTTTATGCCCTAAGCAAGCAAGCAAGAATAAGATTACAGTGGCCCTGAATGGAATCGAGAATAGGAGAAAGCTTTTCTCCACCCCCCAACCCCCACCAGAGGTTTCTTGAAGAAAAACAACCTTAAGATGCAATCTGTATTGGGGGATGCCACTGTATCCCTGCTAAAGTTCCTGTGATTTTCAAATCCATCCTGAGTATCAACACCTGAAGACCCAAACTTCTGTTTTGTTTCTGACTTGCCTGTGTTTGACTTTGGGGAGTTGCAGGAACCCTAGACTCATTGACAGACACATAGGAGGTGCCAAGGGCTGCTTTCAATCTGAGCTGAAAGTTTTACCTTTTAGAAAGATAAGTGAACAGCTATTACCTGTTTACTTCAATACTGACAGAGGGAAACCCCGTGGTCCCCTTGCACCTGTTAATACTTGCTCCTTATACTGATGTGACCCACGCAGATGCTCATTTCAATTAGCCCAGGGCCAGTCTTGGCATTTACACACAGAAACAACACTACTCAAAGGAGGGTCTCTGAGCATTTGTGCTGGCATCTCTCCAAGCCACGCTTGGCTCCTGCACATCTTACCAACCTGTCTCGGGGAGTGCCAGGTCTCGATGGACATGGAAGTCCCTAAAAGCTAAAGGAATCCTTCTCTTTTTTGTTGTTGTTGTTTACTGACACTTTCTTATTGTTCTTCTTTGAACCTTCATTGTTTTTCTCCGCCCAGCCTTCATTCCTTTCCTCACCATCTCAGAGATGCAGAGATTGGCACTGGTTCCAGTTCTTAAAGCAGGAACCACAGCAAAACAACACACAAGATGAAAGAAAAGACAAACATTGATGTTAGGAATTTTCCTTATTTCTCAAAGAAACAGAACATAGCTAAGAAGGGATTGTCCAGCCTGTATCTCTTTGGCTTCAGTCTTAAATGTGTTTTCAAAATTAGATCCTCTGGCTGGAGGGACCACAGGCCTTCTCTGTCTACCTGGCCACTACCATCATCATTTGCAGATGTGCTGGTGATAGGGTGGGAACAATCCTACATGCGGTGATGAAAACCTCCACTTCTACTTCTTTCCTAAATTGCTATTAAAAGCATCACCATTTTCTGCCTCTCTTTTCTGAGCACCATCAGACATTGCTTTTCCATATGAGTTATATTGAATGTGCCCTTTTATGGCACGCCTGAAAGATGCTTAGAGACATTTCTTTATTCACTTTCCAAGTCTTCACTGTTGCTAGTATAGGAAATTTATCACTGCATGGGCAAAAGACCATGTTCTTCCTCTAAGTGAAGTTCTAATCTTGCTGGAAGACATTTGATATATGTCCAGGGCTGGGAAAAGTTCCTTTATTCAGATAATGAGGGGTGGGTACCTTCAAAACTACTTACCTGTTATGTTACACACCATCAGTGAAATATGCCCTGGTCTGTGGTAGAGAGTTTCTTTCTTTTGCTTTGTGATGGAAAATGAGCCAGCTCACTGGATCTGTCTTGTGTCTATGTGACCGTCTGGAACAACACATCCAGGGCGAGGCAGACATGTTTACCGTGCCTTCACCATCTCCATAAACTGGCCTCCATGGGTAACTTCTTTCTGATTTGCCAGCAGATACATCTGCAGACAATCTCGTTTTTCAGTCTGAGTGTTTACACATTTAGTAAGCGGGTATGTTCTATAAAACTCCAGTATCTGTATATATTTGTTTTGCTGTCAAGTTCCCTGTAGTTTTTGTTTGTTCGGGGGCTGAGTTTGTAGCAGGTGTTTGGAACAATTAACAGAGGCAGAGATATGCACGGTGGGCAAAGAGGGGAAGAACATAAAACAAAAGCTTGACATTTTACAATAACAAAGACCCTTAAAAGCAGCTCTTCACTCTGCAGATTTGACCACAGCAATGGCATCATGTTCAATCTATTATAATTGCAATATGAATATGTGCCTTGGCCATAAAATATTAGATTAAGTATTAAAACACCACCTTTTATTAATATCTTTTCTAAGATTTCCATTTTTATTGCTCAAGACTATATCCAGTAGGGCTAGAAAAGTGACACATATATCAAAACTGTCTACACAAATGACAGAATCAGTTCATTTTGTTTGCTCTGGGTTGTGAAAATGCCCATACAGAGAAAACAACCAGGGATGCTTTGAGTGTTTCTGCTATTTGCAGAAGCTTATAATAGATGGAGGGAGTCTTTCTGCTTCTGTGTGGGTGACTAAGATAGTTAATTGGAGCTGTGCCAAAGAGTCTTTTTCCTATCAAAGCAGTTTGGGGGAAATTATATTTATTTGGATAGTTTCACACTTTGAATCTTGATTTCATTAAAATCAGCATGAATTTACAATTATAGATTTTCTAACTTATTGCATAAGCATAAATGCCAGCTCATTTATGTCCTAACAAATAACACAAGCCCAAACACTTTGTTTAGAGAAGAACAACTGGTCCAAGTTCTCTTTTTCATCCATTAACAAAAGAGGTTCGAATAATTCTTTGAACTAATATTCATCAACCATCTCTTACATGTCAGAAACCAGTAGGAGCTGGGCCTATCTCAGTGAGGAGAGTTGGCTGCTGGTGAAAAATTTTTCCATTATATTTGTGAAAAGGGTATATTAAAATTTATAAAATACAGTATAATAATTTGTAGAATAATTGTGCACCAGCTATTTCCCGATGAAAGAGAAGTACTTAATTCTCCTAGTAAGGTCCTGAATGACTTTGTTGAAAATGTAACTTTTTACTGAGTCTTAAAGCATCATTAGAGAAGGCACTAAATTGATAATTTTTCTTTGGGTGCTCAAATTAGCAGATTGTCCCTGGGTTACTAGTAAATATACCAGGGAGCTCTAAAGAACACTGAGTAACCTCTAAAGTGAAAAATGTCATCATTGTCACAGGGGTTTTGGTACTCTGAGAAAGATGAAAGTCATTTCCCAAGAAGTGGAGAGCAAAAGGGAGAAAAATAAAATGAGATACTAAGAAAAGAAATTGTGTATAAAGTAGCACTAAAGGGAAAAGAGCCAGAACAAAGCTAAAAGTGTGCTGAAATTAATGGACATATCTAAAATGAATGAGGTTAAGTGGATTAATGAATGGTTCGGGGTTCAGATCAATTTAAACCTCTTCTTTTCTCCAAATCATCAAGGCTAAGAGCTCTCACTGATTTTCATCTTCTCAAAAAGTAAGTCTAATTATGCGTAGTTGATTATTTCTCAGACTGGCCCAGTTTCGGATCTTAAACCAAAATGGCATCCACCCTTATAGCCAGGCCTTAATCCACATGTATTTTTCTTGGGGGCCTCATGCTCCTATTCTTCATAGCAAACTACCACATTCATTCAAGTACAGATGATATCCTAGGCCAACAGATGAGTAGGTCCACATAATAAGCCTCACTAAGCATCATTGACTAGACTATACTGCTAACCCTAAAATGTATACTCTCTACTACCGTTTTACCTGGTGCATCTTGCAGTAGGCTTTGCCACTTTTATCAAAGACAATATAATATAAAGTAAAATTCATCATCTGTGATGATTAAGCCTCTATATTGCTAATATTCCTGGGAGAACATATGACTGGTGACCTAGATATATTAGGAGAAAGAAAATGGTGCTTCATAGATACTGGCTATTTTTCTTGTTTGCATAATAACCTTAAGACTACAGGTCTTGTCTTTAGCTTATGTGGGCCTATGACTATTTTTATTTTCATTCTTAAAAATCATTGAGCTCTGTAAAAGAACTCTCTCTGTATAAATCGCTCTCCCGAAATCCTCCCCCCAGTACTGTATCTTCAACACATAATGACATATATGTGGCTGACTATGAACAGTACACACTCAACCAAGCCATGTAGGCGGTAAAAATTTGGGGATTAGCCTACCAGATGAAAGTTATGGACATTGTTTTGCCTGATAAAAGCAAGCCAAAATGATTTGAAATTAATTATTCTAATTGAAAATTTGACCAGGTCTGCAACACCTGCACATCGTGAAGTAAGCATACTTGTCAACTCTTTTTTATTAACTTAATAACATGACACAGAAGTAAAAGGCAACAGACCTGGATTCAAATTTATCTCATGTCTCTGGGTCTAGCAATGAATAGACAACTTAGCCTCCTTGAGTCTCACGTTCTTTATTTCTGTTGGCTGGAGATAACAACATCTTCCGATTCCCTTATATTCTGTTTGGAAAAATCAGAGAAGGTGATGTATATGATTGGTTACTGTGCTGGGGCAGATCACAAAGCTGGGATCATTTATTTGGATTGGTGAGAAAGACTACCTCAAAGACTTTGCACAAGGTAAACAGATGAGATCAAAGCTACATGAAGATGGGATGCGATGTGACCTCCTGATGACTTCTTACCCCTTCTGATGTACACTGAAGTTTGGTAGTCTCAGCAACCTGATAAAGTACCAGCCAAATCAGAAGATTCCAGAACCTATGATTCTCTATCATTATATGTCACATACCACCAAGTAAGCCACATGTAACATATTGCCTCATAATATCTTGCTGCTCCATAGTTAGATAATCTACTGCTTATAACCTTATTCAAATTTTTAAACAACATATCTGACCATGACCTATCATAGTTTCAAAGATTTTTAAAAATTGTTATATTAATATAAGACATGTTAGGTATTAGGTTCATATGGTTTGGAATTAATTACAAATTAATAAGTCATCTCTAAGTTGCAAAAAACTAATTATAAAGTTGTGGGTTATCTAGGGCAAAGATTCTAGCGCTTTAGAATTTATTTATTTTGTCTTTTCTTGTACTTTAAAAAATGTTATGAGTATACAAAGAGACCAGATCTATGATAGTGCAATAAATTTATACTGCAGAATGACTGCAAGAAATAACTCCAGAGAGACATTTGTATTGATGGAGAATAAGCTAAAAATGCATTGCCAAAGTCCCAGCCTCAACTCACTAACATATAGCTAGGTGGTAGTCTCACAGGTCAGGGAGTCTTCAGCTTTCATGGATGTGCATGATGACAGTTGCAGCAGGAAAAGCTTGTCATAGGCTGAGGGACAGCTCAGTGGTGGATTGCTTGCCTACGATGTGTGAGGACCTGGGTTCTAATCCCAGTACCACAAAAGTAAATCAAGTAATAAATGAAAACAAAAAAGAAATAGATTGTGACTTAGCTCTTCCAGGTGCCTTGTTCTTTCCTTTTCACAGGGAAAGGCCAAGTACAGGGGCAACAGTAAAACATGATTTTAACACACCGGCTGCCACAGCTCTGACCCTGACTCAGCCTTAGGGCCACCATGACTCACTTTTACCAGGTTCAAGTATTCATAACAAGGCTTTGCTCCTTCTGGCTCAGTTTTCATAGGCTCTTTAAGGCAATTTTAGAATTTATTTCTTGTACTCCTATCCTGGTTAAGACCTGGTTGTTATTATAATTTCCCTCTCCTCTCCTCTCCTCTCCTCTCCTCTTCCCTTCCTTCTTCCCCTCTTCCCCTCCTCTTTCCTGGCTTTCCAAGGGAAAACATTCAGGGTCTTTTTGTGCTAGCCAAACCCTATTCTACTGAGCTACATCCCCAGTCCTTATTATAACCGATTTACCTTATTTATGGTGATAAAATGAATTCATAAATGTCAAGACACTTTTATGGATAGGCTTTAATATCAAAAATCATATTTTCAACTTTTAAGCAAAAACATACTTAATATCAAAGTCTTAAACATGTATATATGAGTTTTATCATTTTATTCTTTCAAAAGGAGATAACCTTAGTAATATTCTGTAGGAAATTTCTCATGCATAGTCTGATTTCTTCTAGTGAAATAATGAGATAATACCAGAGGAAAGTTAACGATGCCTCTCAAACAATCCACCACACTATGAATAGGGTTGCAGAGTACCACAAGCATTCCAGTAGTCAAGAGTTCATTTTAACACGGGCTTTGCCCATACTGTTTTGTGTATGACACTTAGCTTCTTTGGAACTCAAATTTATTACTTTTTAAAAAAGGGTTCCATAATTTTTAAAGTCCCTGTTCATAAATTTCATCTACATATAAGATAAAGGTAGCCATCCACAGAATTGCAACGAGGATTAAATGACTTCCAGCAGTGTTTGTTGTACGAACATTAACAACAGCTCAGTAGATTAAATATATCTATAATAATTATTTCATTATGTATATGAGCTATTTATTATCAAAACTATTATACAACTATAGTATAAATATGCTACATGTATATGTTTATAATATAATACAAATATAAAAGCTATATTTATAATGGTTGGATTTGTACAGTAAGTTGAAAATATACTGAAAATGAAAACCAAAGCATTGCCATTAAAAATATCTTGGGAAGAGATCGGGGGTGTGGTTCTGTGGTAGAGCCTATGCTTGGCATCAAAAGATCCTGGATTCAGCACTGACAATACAAAACAAAACCTATCTTGGAACTTAAAGATTGATTTTTGAACCAACAAACTGACCATCACTATTTAATGAATACCTGAAATCAGCCAAACAAGTTAGACAGGTTTGGGCCTCCCTCTGATCTAGCTTTTTGTGTGTGTGTATCTGATTGGCCAGGACTGGGACTACAATTGAGGCAGTCAGCACTATCACAGGAAGCTGGTCTTCCTGCATGGGATTGAAAGTCATAATGGCTTGGCCTCAATCACGATTAAGAACTCAATATTTTCCTTTTGCTTCCATGACTTATTTACATCTTAAGGAAATGTACACTTTGAGGGAATAGAGTACTTTTATTTCTAACTCTTTTCTTTCACACTTTTGGAAATTATTTTTTCCTGCTGACAAGTTAACAAAAACTTCTAAACCAAAGTATTTCAATATAATTCATAAAGATATTGACCTACACTAATGTTTATGGGTATGGATGTTAATTTGTACATTTTTGCTTACATGTGTAGTTTATATATTTTCCTGTCGAGCAGAAAATTTAATTCCTCATTTTTTTTCATGTTAACTTATCCTTGTCTCTGGTGCCAGCTAATAAAGTACAAACACACATATGAAAATTTCAGCTGATGGATTCCTTAACAGCAACTTAAAGCCTGGACTGAAGAAATAATTGAAATGTTTGTAAGGCTAATGTTCAATGATTAATAGTTTCTTGCCTGGAAAGAATCTGTATCTTAGTAGGACAAGACATATGATATGTGTCTATAAGGAAGTGAAACTGATTAACTAAACAATTAAATCATATTATATCAAAATGGAATTACTTTTCCAAAGCACATACCTCACTAGACAATACACTTGTTATAGCAGTGCTGACATAATCCAGTGAATGCTGAGATCGCCTTATCTGAAACTATATTCATACTCAATGTGAAGTCAAGGTATATAAGACTGAAGTTTACCTAAAATCGAAGTTTCTGGAATTGATTATTCACCTTCATTAGAAGAAGGCCTACACATAAATTTAGGCTTATTCCACAAATGAAATGCAACATCAAAATAGATATTTGTGATGTACTAGAGATATTAAAAGTGTGTAAAATGCAGCTGTAGGCCCTTCTTGTAATATGCAGTTATGAAGCAATGCAGAAAGCATCACCAGTATGTGCACTAAAGCAATGACAACTGAATGGCTATAACTATATGTTAGTGACTCCTTTGTGAGTGGCAACAGGCACAAAACTTTCATGGGAGAGGTAGAATGTGGAATCTGTCTTTGGTGATAGACACAGATGGACAAGTATATAACACTGAAGAGTGGTAAGTCACAAAGTATATACTGACACTTAAATATGTTTTTAAACTCCCTAATTTTACTGATGAAGAAACAACCAAAGAGATGCTATGACTTTTTCAAGGAAATTCAACTTGTTAACAGAGCAAACATTATGCTTACAAATAGTTGGTCCAGGGCTGTTTTCATGATGATGAGAATAACATTTGTCTGTTGAATCAAATCCAGAAGTGGTTTGGCGTATAGGTCAATTTTATTTACTGAATTAGTAGAACTGGTGTACTGTTTTACTATTAAATTCAAATCTAGAGGTGCATTCTGTTAATATCTTTTGTTTTGTTTTCAATCCTATTGTGAAATATTACATATGACTCTCAAACTAAAAAAAGACCCCCTTCATATTTTATTAACTTCTAGATAATTATGACTGTGTGTGGGCATATTTATAGAATGACTAACAGCATCATTTTGCTCCTATGAGGAATGTTCAGTTGTATAAATAAGACGCTAAATCTTGAGATTTAGCTTCAGTACCTTAAAAAAATGGTTTTAGAAGGCCACGTTTTTCTAGGTGGAAAGCATTTTTCTTATAGCCATCAGCACACTAACATTCCTCTCTTACTGCAAAAATAGAGTTGAAACAGTTAAAGCTGTACGGTTGCTATAAAAAAGGACCCCCAATATTGAGCTGGAAGAAGCATATCACAGTGAAAATACTTTTTTTCAGCCTGTGTTATGAAGGGGTTAATTATGAGACCTGAGATAAGGTGTTTGTACATCGAGGCACTTCATCAAGCCATGGAGTCAGGAAACAAGGGAGAATAGATGAAGGTGCTAGGGATAATAATGATGGCAAGTAATGATTTCCCTAGAGGTGAGCTGATCTATGGCCACAAGCAAAGAAAAAAGGCTAGAAAGTACTATAACATTACCTTGGAGTACTTAACAGACTCAAAAGCAGTAACCCTGTGTCAGAAAAGGCCCATCATCCTGCTCATTTTAGGTAAAAGAGTTATGCCAAAGTACAAGAGGGGAATGCAAAATTCACATATGAAATTAAACAGCTGAAAGGTATGATTTAACAATGCTCAAAACTCAATAAGCCAAAGATAAACAGCAAATTAGATGACTCAATGTCAGGAGGAAAAAACATCTTCCATCGATCCCATCGTCAAAAATTAATCTGCCTGAGAATGCCCTCTGCTCCAATCCCCGAGCTGATGAAGAGTGGAGGAATAGAGTAAAACCTATGTAGGAGCGCTTCACCTTCAGGCTAGACCCTGATTACAATCTCCTGTGAGACATTTCAGCATGAAGCGCCTCTCATGTTGGGACTGCAAAATTAAATTGCGATCAATACTTTACAAAAATAATTGGGGAAAAATGTTCAGAAGTCGGAGCTGCACTGTGTGGCCACAAACATATGAAAGTTATTTTTTTTCCCTACCTTTCTGGGGGTTATTCTTCAGGATAGATCAGTTCAAAGGTGTCTCTTGACAATAGTGTTCTTGGAATGGTTTCGCTCACCTTGTTAGGGAATTTTAAAAGCGGAGGAGCATTTACAGCCTACCAAGAGTGATGTCTTATTGTTGTATTCTTGTTTCCTTTATTTGGAGTGCTAATCTAAGCCCCTAAATTCTTGACTAAACTTTTATATTAACTTAAATTTCTTTGCAAATTAATTCTCACCATTAAAAAGAAAACACAGAAAAGTTATATTTCAACAAAGTGAAAGACACTCTCCCCTACTCACACATATACAGACACAAGATTTGGTAGATTTTTGAGAACTTTACCTATGATTTGATTCTGGATCCCTCAATACATTTAAATGCTGAACTCTAGTTAAATTGAGGGTAAAATGTATTGAATCAAACTCTTTGCTGCCTTAAGCAATGCTTAGTATTCAGCTTTTCCTTCTTGTCTGCCTCTGAATAAGTTCTTATTTTTGGCAAAGATTTACTTTTTAATCCATAAAAAGAGAAGGAAGTGGAAAATATAAATGCTAAGGAGAAATTCTTGCTTCTTCATAAGTGGTCATTTTTGGTTTTGTTGTATAGAAAGTTCAAAATATTGTACTTTTATAATTGCATTTTTGAAATCAGCATGGATCTTTCTAGATTTTTATTTGTGGTACACCTATTCTGACAAGATGGTCTACTGGGGTTTTTTTCACATGAATCATTTATTATAACCTCATTCACTCATACAGGGGAATTAAGCAGCTGCAGCAAGAACACACCATACAATCCCTACTGAAGTGGGTGGTAGGTAACCACCCAAAGGAGGGTAACCCAAAGCAGAAATCAATGATTTTCTGTCATCTTGGGAGTGGGGATGTATTGAATGATGTCCTATAGGGCATGGTGACTAGGTGAAGAATTGAAAGTGTGCTTATTAAGTGTGAAAATGAAGACACTTTGGGCCAGATTGCAAACACTAAGAAGAATAAAGTGACCTTCACTGAGAAAATGACAATAACTTCAAGAATGGGAGCAAGAAGAAGCACTATTGGGCATGCTCAATGGAACAGGCATTTAATTAAGATTATTTACTGAAGATGAATTTCAGGTTTAAAGTGGGTTTCCTTCCACCACTCTACCAGCTTGCTCTTGAGCTACTTTTTACACTGTTATTTGAGTCAGAAGATAGAACACAGTTATTTTAAGATTCACCCAGAGTAAGCATAATCGAGATGAGGTAGAAAAGAAGGCAATGGGATGGAAAGAGAGAGGGAAGGGTGAGGTAGACACTCCCCATAGACGAACCCTGGCCCTATCGCCCTGCCATTTCCCACCCATACCACACATTTTCACACATTCACACTCTTGTCACTCCGGAACATGTTTCACCATGCAAGTGCTCAGTTAGTGCTGACTCAGTTCCAAACATCTAGTCTCATAGAAATATTCCCTTACTCTCTTCCATTCCATAAGTAGCTATCATAGCCCCATGCACACATTTATTACAGCATGAATTATATCAAAATAATATTTCTTTCCTGACTAAATGATATTTTTGATAGAATGGTCATTTTTATTATATGTTTGTGATGCATAATGAAAGCATTCATTGTAGGATGTTGTACATACACATATCACATCTTCTACTTCCCCTTCTTCTTCCATCTCTCTGCATCCCCAGATCCCATTCCCATATACACATCTCTCATCTTCATTTTTAATTTATTTATACTTTGGGTGTCTCATATAAGAACTATGATATTTAATTTTCTGTGACATTTCATTTAGCATTGTGGATTCAAGATTTTGCTATTATGAATTGTGTTACTATAAACACAAGTATGCATGGATCACCATAATATCACTTCCTTTCTGCTAAGAGGGTAGAAAGAAAGACTCAAATAGCTAATCAAAGAGTACCTGGGCCATATTGATGTCACAGCTCTCCAGCGTGTGCACTCTAATGCCAACTACCCTAGTCCTGTCTGGTGTCTTGGATCTACTTCCAAGTTTAAATGATATCCAACTATGACATGGGTTTTAACTTTTTGCTTTCCATGATGTCCTATAACTTGATGTTCCTAGAACAGTGATGGTGAAACTTTTAGATCTTTCAACAATACAAACTGCCCACTGCAGCACGTGTGCCATAGATTTCCCACCACTGTCCTAGAAATAGTCATTATAAATTGCAACCAGGCCAATTAATCAAATATTAAGTAGGGCCACAATACCAAGGAAGGCTGTGAAGTCTCCATGATAACAGTGGCCATAAGTCTATAAGCATCAAGCATTTTATGCATAATATTAACATCCTTCAAGACAGCTGTGGAGGATATCACTGGTCTCATTTTACAGATGAAGAAACTGGGGCTCGGAAATTATGGAAGGGGTCATCTGTGGGCACATGTCTAGTAAGTGATAAAGGTAAGTGCAAACACAGTTCTATTGGTTCCGGAGTTTGAGCACTTTCCACTATGACACATTGCCTCCAAATTCCTGAAATACAAAGTGACATTAGAACTAGAAAAGTTTGCTTTGAGTCATTCTGTGTAAATCATATATGACTTATCTACTCAACTGGAAACATGTAAGAATTCCCAGTTTAGCCTTGCTTCTGGCATTATTCCTGAAGCTATTCTGATACAGTTATTCTCCAATGAGTCAGATATTTGCATCAATCTTGGGCCTCTAAGTGGGAAATATACCCTCTGTAATTTAAGTATCTATTGGCTTGGGTTAAGGCTCTGGAGATAGTCACAACCTAAACCACTTTATTTTGTTCTAAAAATCAGAGTCATTTCTGTGCCCTATGTAAATGTTGCTGTGTGACTGAAACAAAATCAGGAGGCCCCTTTTGATATGGAACACTTGAGCTATTTAGATAATGATGAAAATATTACTTTAAAAAATCCATTCAAAAGATACTAATTGAATCTTCTATATGTTCTAGGCAATCTACAAGGTGTTAAGAATATGGTAATGAGCAAGCATTTATCATCAGGAAGTCTATATTTTAGTGAGGCACTATTTATTTAAGAAAAATAAAATAAATGTAGTTCTTTTGAATAGTATGAGATATAATAAATAAAAATTTCCAATAATAAATGAGATATAGTAGAGCAGCGATGGCGTCTATGTTAGAGAGGGTTGTCACAGATCACAGAAGCCTTCTCTAGTAAAATTGTGACTGATGACCAGAAAAAGGCCACAGCAATTTTGGGAAAATTCATTTTTGGGTTAAAAAAAATAATACTCTAAAGTCTATGATCCAGAAGCAACTTGGCATGTTAGCAGAACAGAAAGAAGAGCATTGTGGTTTGTGTGATATAAGTGAGAGGTCAAGCAAGAGAAGATGAGGTAGCAGGCGGATAAGGTAGGAACTTTGTAAGGCTGTTGTAAGATGCTTCAAGTACAAATTTAAAAATTATTTTTAAAAATAAGTATGAATTTAAGGAAAAAAAATAAGTATGAGAATGACCTACAGGCTTGTGCATAGTGGTAGGTCATGTGGGAGAGATCTATGTTTGCTTACACTCTCTCTGTTGGAGGGCTCAGTGTGGTATCCACCACTTTGGTGAATGAATCACCATCTAGTGTTGGTCTTCAGACTAAAAGGATAAAACATGACTTTTTCAAATCAAATCAAATGAAAATACAACTCCTATCACTAATCACACACCGATCCAGTACTTTGGGATCTAGCTACAAAACCAGAATGTCCAGATACTAATCTCTGGTAAGAGATTATCAGAGGAACCAAAAACTCAAAGTCCTTTGGCTACAACCCTTGGATTTATCCCTACTTTGCTAATAAATCCAGAATAGCAGAAGTCAAATCCCCCACACCCCAGCCCGCAATAGCACTCAGATCAGTACAAGCCCAGTTTGCCTATGGCATTCGGTCATGGCCATTTCTTGACAGTTAGCTTACCTGTCTTGTGAAGGAAGTAGTCTCTCACTGGATGTCAAATATTCAATCATATGATTGTGAAATTTGCTGGCCAGAGAGCTATTATGCTCCCTTCCAATGACTTTCCACAGCTCTTCTCTGAATACATATTGATCTTTCTGTGTAACTCCTATTTATTCACATCTAGATTCTTGAAGGCCCACCTCACAACTTGCAGTAGCCACCAAAATCAGATAGCAGCTGAAAGAAAGGGAAAATAGAGCTAAATCAAATAATCTGTAATGAGTTTTAACACTCTTAACTCTCAAATGCTCACTAATGAAAAGTTAAGGTGTTTTTGGAAGCGGTTGACACATTGGCTGCTTTCCCACCTTTGGAATCAATTTCTCTCAGAATTTGATTGTCTCAGCTCTACTGATGACAATAACAAGCATGGCCCTGACCTGTCTTTGGCCCTTAAGTGCATGGCAGCTCAAGGAAGTCTTCCTCCTGTGTATTCTTTAAAAAGCAATATTCTCATTCTAATCTTTTACTGTTGGGAACCCCCAGAGGTCTATCATGTTCCAGATTTATGCTGACCTCAAACCTCAGGATGTAGACCCAAAGAATTTCAGACTGGGAACCATCTTGCAAATGGTTTAGCTCATTCCCCAAATCTGAAGACACAGAATTGAGACTCTGAAAGATTAAACAATTTACCTACTTTTCAGACCTAATTCATGGCAAAGGCAGAGCTAACACTCAGGTCCCCTGATACCCAGTTGAAATCCTTTCTTTAATATCTTGCTCGTGTTATCTTTTTCTAGGGTTTTGCCACTGACTATATAATCTCTGATTTGACATGATCTGTTTACTCAACTCGGGGTTGTATGGATAATAATGATTTGTGTTTCATTTGTCTTAGATAAATAATCTAATGGAAAGACTAACTCAGGAAACATAATGGGTTAGAGGGGCAATGGCTCTAGACATGACGAAAATTTCTCCATGAAAAGCTCTGGCCTATAGCATGTGCTAAGGAGGTGACCAGAGCTGACAGAAGCAGTATGGTCATGCAACTGAAGACTGGTTAGAGACTAATGATGAGGCTTGACAAGAAAAAATAACCAATCAAAGCCTCTTCTCATGTCTTGCAAGCACAAGGACCCAAGTTTGATCCCTGGTACCAAAAAAAAAAAGTCTCTTCTCAGAAATTTATAATGAGAAATCTGGAGAGAATTGGTGTGAATAGTAAAAGCTAAAATAGAAAATAAACTGTGGGAGAACTCCACACAGTTTATGAAATACAAAAGTTCTGAAGAAGCAGAAACTGAGTAATACAACAAAGAAGAAAATCTTAGTGGGCTGGGAATTAAGATTTATATATACAAAATAATAAATATCTATAATATATATCTACACACAGTAAAGAATGATTTATTTGATAATGATACAGAGGGAAGTAAATATTCAGAATTATATTATTTTTGTTCACTGGGAGAAAGTGAAAAGTGGCACAATACTTGTTCTGAGAACCTTGCAGAGGCTGGGGATACATCCAGTTACCAAAGTCCATCTGTCTCTGACTCCTGTCCAGCCATATGGTTTATTAGAATCTCCTGATTCTCTTGAAATTACTATTTCTTTATTCCCAAGTATATCATTTTAATGGGCATTATATAAATAAATAAGATGGGTTTCTACTCATTTCTTTTTTAAAAATCCTAAAACATAAAAATGTTTTAACATAAAACATCACAGTGCTATGCACAAATTGTCCTCACTGGCACATGGTCATTTTATTTATGTAATAGATTAGCTTTTAGAGGAAGCACAATGACGCTGGACATTGCTTCTGTTTACCCCAATCCATATCAAGCCATCTGATTTAAATGGACTTTGTATTTTACCTTGTTAAGTTCTATACAAGGATTTTCTATTTTCAGGTATTAATGGAAAAACCATGTAAACATATATTTATTTTTAGGAACAAAGAAGAACCATCTTAGGGTGTAAAATAATTTGAAGTAAACAACATTTTGTGGTTTGAAGGTGGTTTTACCTTGTTTTACTGCTATTACATATCCCGGTGAATCAATACTTCAATGGCAGCACTTATCATTGCTACCAATGACATCAAATTTTCTAATCTGCAACATGCCACAGTTCTGATTAGTAAATTTTTTAATTCAATCAATGAGATTATTAATTTATAAAAGTTCCCATTGTTCTCTAGAGATGAGATTATCCTATGAGAATTATAATGGAATTTCTTACTGCCACCTACACAACTCTTCCAATCATCCACCCTCCGTCCTTCCCACGTGGGCATCAGTGTGTGCAGCCACGCATACTTTACAGAGGCAGGGAATAAATGCAATCAGAAGGACAAAGAACTAGCTATCTAATATTGCAGTTATTATTTCAGTTGCATGCTGATAAGGTTGTAGATTACTCTATCATTTTTTAAAAAAAATAAACTTTGACCTACAATTCAAGTAAATTCTTGAAATCCAAGTAGCTTTAATTGTTTCTAAATAAAAATTCAGAATGACATAAATACTGAATGGCTCCTGGGCAATGTATCATTGCAGGTTAAATACGTTTTGCCCTGGAGGCTGCAGTTCAGAGAGGATAGATAATAGGAAGAATGAAATTGGTGATCCCAGCTTGTCCAAGTGCATATTAACATATATCACCAGACTGTCTCCAAATGTGACCCTGTTTGCACTCCCGGTGTCTGTATCCCCAGGAAATTGTTGCTAGTGAAAGAAAAGAAAAGAAGGTCTGGGAGTGGTGGGAAAAGCACATTAATAAAACTGAAAAACATAGAACATTTGCCTGACCTGTTCTTTGCATTCTCTCTCTTTTTTTTTTTTAAGAACAAGGGAGAAGAAATAGCACCTCTTTTCTCAGCCTAAAGGGAACATAAAGAACAACTCCTCCAGGAATGCTAGGACATTTCCATTTTTTCTCTTTGCTGTTTTTGATATTTTGTTATTAGAGAGGAAAGAAAAGATTGACAGTGTGATTATTTTTAAAAAGTTTTAAACATCAGCAATCATAATTACTGCCAAATTTAACTTCTTGAAAGCTAAGAGAAAAGAAAAGAAATCAGCATAGATATTGAAGAGAAGACTAGATGGAGAAAACTCTAATCCTTTAGGAGCCAAATGAAATCTATGTTTCTGTACTATTAAGAGTAGTAAAAAAGGCCAGTCATAGGCATTAGCCCCATAGGGGCCAGTTAGCTGGACTCAGATTCAAGGCCATGGAATATATATCTAACTTTGCTGCTGGCAGTTAATTACATCAATGACCATCCGGAGGAATAGAAACACGTCTTCTCAGTGCCTATTTTCACATTGCCTCACATTTTTAGCTCCAGTGTTACAATTTTAAAATAAATATATTAAAAAATTGGAAGCAATTTTGAAATCAAATCAACTGAATATAAACTTATATCCATGAGCTGCTATACAAACATGACATTTGTGATATATAACTAGGTAACTCTTTTGCAGGTAGAATTTTAGAATTTATTTATTCAATATTAAAATCAAATAGTTTACTTTCTGTCTCATAGTTCATACTGAGATTTTTCTCATTATAGCATTCTCTATTACAAAAATGTTTCTAAATGTCATATTAAATAATCATGAGAGTTTAAAAATCATAACAATTGATTTTGCTTCTCTTTTCTAAATTCCTAAAGTCAAATATAGTCATTAACTTTCTTAACTAAGTCATTTTTAGGAGCAGAAAGAAGACTTACTTTAACTTCAGCTGTGGTTTAATTTTCATCTTTTTTGTATAAAATTTTACAGTGTTAAAGAAAAAGTATAGTTTCATCATGAAGTAAAAATTAACATTGAAAGGTTTTATGATAAGTTTCTGTACAGGGAAATGTTTCATATAAGTTTTAAAACTACAAATTCAAAAAGGAAAGTCAAGTTTTGCATGTCGATAAGGTGATGGGTGGCAATACCAACTACTGAATCAACTGAAAGAGGATAAACAGGACAGTATCACAATGTGTTAACACATAGATTTGTTTCATCTATAACTACTTTTGCCCAAATTTAGAGTTTGTTAATTACTCTTTAGCTCTCTTCATGATAGATTGTCAAAGCTTGTGATGAAAGAGCTTCTCTCCTTCTATCTTCCTACCTCCATCCCTCCTTTCCTGTCTTCTGTTCTCCTTCTTTCCCTCTTCCCCTCAACACATAAAGAACATCAGCTCTCCCTGCATTCCTGCAGCATAAAGCAGGAAACCCTGGCAGACAGAGTGGAGCCTCCTGCCAGTTTACTGATCTCTTCCAACTGCTCTAGAAGTCAGCAAAAAGCAGCCAGAATACCTGAGCTTCTTCAAAGTTCCTGGTAAGAAAATAATAACTATCAAGGACTTACTATGTACCATCTCTGCTCTAAACCCTCTACAAAGACAATCCGATACAATTCTTATGAAATTTCACCTTATATAGGTGAAAAATTGGGGTCTCAGATATATTAATTTGTCCAGAAATTTAGACTGACAATAGTGATGAAGTCAGGATTCATTTCTTCATACTGTCTCTTTGTGACCAGGTTTGGACACAAAAACTCTGAATCATTCCTACCTAAATACAAGCAAGTTGAGAAGTCTAGAGAGAAGTTAACCTGCAACAGTGACTTTTATTCTTGTTTGCTTAAAGATTCTTTCGGGCATGAGAGATAAGCACAAGTCACACAACTGACTGCAGAATGAGAGCACATTTAGACCTGGATGAATATATTGAGAAATTAGTATATAAGATCTGCCATCTGCCTGGTTTTTTCACTCTGCCCTTGTCTCTAGTATAGTTAATCAGTTGAGGTCTAACTGGGTCATACATCTATCTAAAATAATACCTAAGCTGGCTTTTTAGTTCTCTAATTTTGAATGAATAAAGCTACTCTATGCAATAAACAATGAGGTTTAGTAAGTCTTCTTGTGTTGATTGTCCAAGACAGTGCTCTTGTTTATTTTCAGTGTTCAACACCATGAAATCCAAGATTGATGGCAACATTATAAGAGTAGGCAACAGTAGAAAAGTTGGTAGAAGAAAAGAGAGAAGAATTATGACATTAAAAGAAACATGATAATTCAAATGAATCACATTGATTCATAGCACTTCTTTTTTTTCCCAAAGAAGTGGGAAGCAGGATCATAATAATTAGCTAGGCTACATTTCATTATTACCAGTATCTTACGGTGTTGAACAAACTAGCAGTATTATGTTTTCTTTCTTTTAAACAATCATGCTAAGGGTTAATCAACATTTCCTGTGAAAGGAACAATGATGTTTAGCCAAATGGTTTTTAAAAAGCAGACAACAAAAAATAGCTTCAATAATTCATATTAATTCAAGTCCTATGGTTAATGAGGCAAATGGAGTGCTCTCAGAGGGGATAAAAGCACATAGCAACAGCATCAAGAGTCTTCAAACCACTGCTGACAAAAGATACTGTAAGCCCAAAATACCCCTAACCACCTACTATTCATACTTTACACTTGGGATAAACTTAATATTATTCTAATTTTGCAGATGGTAAGCTAAAACTGTGCCTATACAATTATAACACAAACAAGCTACTGCTTACATCCTTCTTTGTTGTTGTGGTACTTTAACTATCACAATGTTATCCAATTTGTCTGAAATTTTCACTGCATTAACCATATACTCATTTAATCAGGCACAGAAATAGTGAGCTTGTGACCTGATCTACATAGACCAGCCATTAAACTGTTGTTATACTGAAGATATATCAAGGTGGAAAACCAAATTATGGATTGGATGACAAACAGAATGATGAAACTTCAGTCTGAATTGCTTAGAAAAATGACTGACTCATCTGAGATGAATCTGGTAAGGTGTAAATACATGCTCATTTTGTTAACACTTATTAAATAGCAATATGACTATGTAGTATATGTCAGGATAAAGGATAAGACTTCTCAAAGAAGAGAATCGTGGCCACCAGACCTGGAAAGAGTTTGGGAGAGAATGGGGGTGGAGATAAAATGGCTAATCAGTACAGACTGCAGTCAGGTAGGAGGAAGAACTTCTAATGTTCTATACCACAGGAGGACAACTATGGTTGACAACAGTTAATTGTATACTTTAAAATAACTAGTACAGAAGATTTTTAATGTTCTCAAAACCCAAAACAACAACATATGTCTATGAAAATATGCCACTGGTGCTGATCTTGTCATTATACATTCCATACATATATTGGATTGTCACACCACACCCCCATAAATATGTACAAATACTATGTGTCAATTGAAATTTAAAAATAGGGCTGGTGATTTAGCTCAGTGGTTCCGCTGCCTGCCTGGCAAGAGCAAGGACCCAAGTTCGATTACCAGTACCAAAAACAAAACAAAAATTAAAAAATATTTTTAAGAAAGAATAAAAGTTTCCCCTCTGAATTTCAAAATTTTCCCAAAGCTGACTGAGAACTACCTCTTTACTTTGATTTAATGTAATATTTAACTTCTAGGGGCACAACATTCTAAATAAAGCAGCAAGAACAGAGAAGGGAGCTAAGCTTCATAAGAGGAGCTCATTTTCAACTGAGCTTTCATAAAGGATTAGGAAAGAAGGTAAAATTGCATCTACATAATCATTTATTCATTTACCAGGTATACTATGACTGTCCAGCACTTTGTAAGGTTTGGGGAATACAATGATAATTGAGGCATTGTGGCTGCCCTCAAGTTGTTTATAGTCTGGAAGGGACTGAAACTCCCAGTATGTTGTGTTTACCCATAGATAATAGCCAAATGAGTGAGCATAGACTTAACCAATAAAATTGTATTTACAAACACTGACAGCCATCCTGAAGGTCATACTTTAATGACTTCTATAGCAGTCAGAATCAAACATCTCACAGATTAGAGCTATTCTACAAATGTATCTGTGTTGTTTTATTTGTTTCAGGGACTATCTTATCATCTTCTCTCTCCTCTGTCTCTCCCTCCCTCTTTCCTTTCCTTACTTCCTCTCACTCTCCTTCTCTCTGCTAATAATCCAACACAGGGCTTTGCACATGTTAGGAAATTGCTCTACCACTGAACAACACTCCTTACCTGAGACACAATTTTCATAAGTCTCTCACATTGCTGTACATCAGCCAGGAGGAGGTGCTTGACTGCCCCGTTGCCCTACACTATCACTGCAAGAATATCTTTAGAATGAACAGACTAGAAAGATGGAGTAGTGCCTCCTTCTAGATGAGTTTACTGTCTGTTATGAAAGATTCAGGTCCTCACACTCAGGGTCATTCACCAGTAACACAATCAGCTGTGTGTGCATGTTTCTCCTGGTCTTTTTCATGTTATTCTGTAGAAACGGGGCTCAAGGAATGAGGGTGCATGTTGATAATGACCACTGTTATTATCATGAATGATAACATCCTTTATCTCACGTGTCTTCTGCCAACTTATGTGAAACTATAGAGGCTAATTGTTAGCTTGCAAGTAAGATAAAATGTCAGACACTTCATACTTCTTGGCAACATTTTCTATACAAAAGTATTTAGAGTTATTTAAGATTGAGAGATTTTACTTTTAAAAAAAATCTCAATTTGGTGTTCCCTTGAAAAACCAAAATTTCTGGCAACACTGGACCTGTATTTCCACATGACCACAAATGGCAATAACTATGGGACTGGGGTCTCAATATCCTCTTCAAGAGCACATCCTCTGTGACCTAATTTCCTTCACTGAGTCTCCACCTCCCACAGGTTCTACCACCTCAAGGAGCACTTCAGGCTGGAGACCAAGCCTTTGCATATGGGCCTTTGAGGGACATTTAAGATCCAAGCCATACCAATGTATATTGCTGTATCTTCTGTGTCCTTCTAGACACCGAATTGTGCAGGAGTTTTTAGTGTGAATGAGTGATTGCACAGTGATGCCTTTAATTGAGAATCAAATCAGGAAGAGCTCGATGTGATTTGGATGGGACAGGGAAGCACGCAGGGAGGGCTGAGAATCTGACACACTTAGGGAGCCTAAGGAAGGTTCAGCCAGACTTGTTAGTTAACCATTGACTCTAGCTCTGGAGTAAGTGGTCTGTGGATGGACCTCGGGGAGTCCACAGAGCCCAAGATACTGGATACACAACTCCCTCTTCTTACTGCATAGGTGTTTTCCTGGGGAAAGTGTTGATGCTTTTTATTATTTCAGAGAAAGTTGTAATAAGTATAGAAAAAGAGTTGTAACCTTGGAAGTCATCCATGAAATGGTTGAGATTACCTTTGGAATGTGTAGTTATCCTCAGTATCCATGGGAGATGAAGCTCCCAGCCCTCCTTCAGACACTGGAATCTGTGAATGTTCTAGAAGTATCCAGAAGCATGTAATCTGCACATATCTTCCTGTATAACTTAAATCATCTCTAGATTACTTATAACACCCAAGACAATATCAATGGTAAATAAATAGCTATTATTTGTTTAGGCAATAATGACAAGGAAAAAATCTGTACATGTTCAGTACAGGAGAATTTTTTTCCAGAATATTTTGACCCACAGTTTACTAAATCCATGATGAGGGACCCATGAAAACCAAATGCTGACTATATATGTATGGTAAGAGGACAAGAAAGCCGGTGTAAGAAAGTTCAAGATAAAAATATAAACAAAATAGTTTATGACAACAGAGTTTTAAGAATGAATGTCAGTTCTTCAAAGACATCAACTAGATTAAGGTCAGAAAAAAGTCATTAAATGTAGTGACTGGTAAGGTATAGCAGGTGGGAAAGCCAGGCTTTAGGGGGATTTTTTAGAAAAAGAGATTAGTAGGTACAGGCAATATGAGTAATCCATTTTCATGGGTTGTCTGAGATTGGAATGAAAGGTTAAATTTTAAGTGTGTTTGAGGGGCTTATTCACAGAGATGAGTGACTTGAATATGTTTGTAATTAAAAGAGAGTCAACAAAGGAGGGAGGTAATTGAAGAAGATGCTATAATAATGCCCCAAAATATCAGTGTGTAAGTACTCATAGCATCTGTAAATCCCCCCTACCTATTAAGGAAATTCTGACATTTTCATTTCTCCCTACCCCATGCTGACATTCTTATCTCCACCCTAACCTTTTCAGCCTTATTGGGGCAAAAGGTAGTGGGAAAGCCAGATAAGAGATTGAAGGACTTGCATCAGAAAGGGTGGAAATTTACTGGAAAAAGAATAGAATAAATTTGAAAGAAAGAGAGAAAAGAAAGGCCCTCACCATAGGCAATATATGGTGGGACACTGAAAGTTTGGAGGTAGAGAAATATTTCAAAACATGTGGGCATGGGACAATATGGCAAAGCAATAGAAATAGTTAAATATGGATTTAAAGTGGGAGCATGAATTTTGAACAAGATTTTCTTTCATGATGTTTAAGAGCTAAAAGTAAAGATCTGAATGACTTTTGAGCCACATTGTCCTTTGGACTGTGCCTCTTTGAGTAGCACAGAATATTTAGACCAGACTTTTTGGACCTGCAGCATTTATTTGGATAACACACAAAAAAATGAGGAAGCAATAGCTCTGTGGAGGATCAGATGTCACTCGTCCAGAAGTCCCAATTTAGGAGCACAGTAGTGCTAAGGCTCACAGGATAGATGGACATGGAGCGGATGGTGGGGAGGAGAAAGCGTGATAGAAAAATGATTTTCATGTCCTTTATTGTTTATCCTAAAACCCCGAAGAGTTAGAGGGAAAGAAGAACCACAGAATGATTTTCTGCCTTGCACCTTGACTAAACTTTTGTTGACTATCACTTCTACCACATTTCTTGGGGAAAGAGAACAAAGATTGATAATGGAAAAAAAAATAAAGGAAAAGCTTTTGAATGAAGCAAATCTAACAGTGTGGAGAAAAGTTGGGGGGAAAATGTTCTCTGATGAACTATTTTTTCCTCTCCCTCTTCCCTTGAGTTGCTCGTATTTATACTGTCTGTCCAAACCAGCTACTTCAGGGACTCCCAAGGATAGGAGAAACAAAAAGGAAACAGAGACTCTAAGTAGTCTTTTCAAAACTCTAATTTCTTCCATTTTTAAATTCTCACTTATACCATACATGGCAGCCTTGCCCTACATTTTCACCCCTGAGACACTCCTTAATGTCGTCCTGCTCCACCTCAAACCTACTGTGAGCATCAACAACCTGAAGCTGAAGAAATCTCATCTTCCTCCGGTCATCCCGTAGGAAGAGCTCCAGAATCTATTACTGGATTCCATGGGGCATGACATTCTTCTAATACTGAGAGTTCATGCCATTTGCAAGAACATGGATAGGACTGGAAACCATAATGTTAAGTGCAATAAATCAGATGCAGAAAGTTAAATATCACATGATTTCTCTTTATATGAGAAACCTAAAATATAAATAAATAAATGGGTAAAGTAAAGGAAGAATGATAGGAAATAAGGCAGTCTTTCTCAAAAGAGGGAGGAACACGGGGAGAGGTAAGGAAAAGGGATCAAAAATGCTCAAGATATGTTATATACATATACCAATGACCCCAAACCAACATAACAGTTACGTATTGCAAACATACACTAAAAAAATAAAGTACTCAACTTCTGTTCAATTAGCCACATGGCTTCTCCCCTTAATTCTTTCCAGAGTCTAAGTAAGCAACTTATATATGTTTAGATAAAGCTTAGCATAACATATGTGGGAGGGAGAAGAGTAAGAGTTCCCCTCTTGCTTCAAGGGCCTCTATTTCTTTCTTTCTTCTTCTTCTTTTTTTTTTTTTTTGGTGCTGGGGATGGAACTCGGGGCCTTTCACTTGCGAGTCAGGTGCCGGAACCACTGAGCTAAATCCCAGCCCATAAGGTCCTCTATTTCTTTAGCCATTCAGTAAAACATTGTCTTTGTTTGCTTTCATTACTTTTTGATACCTACTTAGAATTCAGCATCAGCAAAGTGCCACTGTTAATTGGCTTAATTTTTCTTTTTGTAATTTATCAGTCACTGTTTTTAGATGTACAAAACTTTAAAAGCTATGTTCAAGTACCAATTTTGCAGTAGATTTTAATGAATACACACGCAACACAAAGCAGGATGATGCTATCTCCATGAACGGTAACTATAAAAGTGTGTGGACTAAAACTCTACTACAGAAAAAAGTCTTTGCAGTCAGTTTAAGCAGAGAATATGATCCCAGACAATTCGGTCTGTTCACTACAGACTTTGATAGATAATTTCAAATGAGATCAAGAGTTGCAGATTATTTATACTTTTGCCTCAGGTCAGCCTAAATATCTAAAAACCTTGCTATCTTAATAGACCTAATCTGTG
Source organism: Heterocephalus glaber (assembly GCF_000247695.1). The sequence goes on from NW_004624752.1 coordinate 21,581,606, forward strand.
AAGAAGAGTCGACCAAAGTTGTTTTGTTGTGGGATAAAACCTCTTCATCGCCTAAGAGCAAAGTTAGGAAGCCATGTTCATGAATTATTTGCTTTCATTTGTCTGTATATTTCTAATTATTTTGGGTCTTAGAACTAGTTTGCTCTCCACAATCATATAAAATGAACAATAATGCATGGTTTTTATTTATTCAGATTTGAGCTATAGACATTGCTTCTCAGTATATTAAATAAGTTATTTAATTCTTTTCTGTTTAAATATTGATAAAGTTTGTTATTTGTACTCAGATTCTTCCATAACCTAGAATAATTTAGATAATTAATAGAATTTTTGATACATTTTAGAATAATTTAAATTAATATTTAATTCATAGTTCTGTTTGATATCATATAAAGTAATGATAAATATGAGTATTTGAGTAACCAGTAATTCTCTAATAGCATTCTCTTATGGAGATAAAAATGTTTAAATATTAATTAATTTAGCACTATCAGAACTGCATAGTTATTAGGCATTTCCAAATTTGGAAGAATTTTCATTACTCAGTAACTGGGTAATAAAGAAAGAAAACTAAAAGCTCTCTTCTAGTCCTTACTGGAGACAGATCAAATGAAATTTCCTAATAATCTGGAGATGTTTCATAATTGAACACTTAGCAGTCATTCCAGAAATAGCAAATATAAGGCTTCATTATTGACTAGGGTTTCAGACTACATATACTTCTTTCTCTATACCAAATAGGTTTTCATTGCTCAAGTAGCATATGGCAGTAAATGAACCACAGAAAAAGAACATGTTGCTTTATTTTTCTGCATTAAGTGCTGACATTATCTTTGCTGCCCTGTGTGTGTGGTTTTATGTAATGAGACTCTGTTCCGAGATGGTTTGGAGGTGCGTGTTCTGTTCTAGCTTATGCCTTGTTGGAGGAGCCCATTTTCAGGACAACATGCAATATGTGAATTATGCCCAATCTAATTATCATGCAGCACTTTGGAAATTTACTCTTAAATAGCTACCATTAACATAAACAAGTCAATTTACATGTCACAGTGAGGTTCGGGTTAAAAGAAAATGTTTAATGGATTTCTGTGTATTTGTGATCTACTGTAAGTATGCTTTTATTTAAAAAAGACTACTTAATAGATACATGGATTTTTGTCCATATAATGTTTGCTTTTGTAACAGCAACATACACAGGTGATGATGGTTTTCACAATCATTTATTTATATTCACTGAGCACCTACTATGTGTGAGCATGGTGCTGGGCCTTCAAAACAGATAGGTCTCTGCTCTGGAAAAAACTACTGTATTCTGGATTAATTTTTGCACCAAATCTTTGAAGTTACAACTAAAGAAGTCTATAGGAAAAAAAGCAGTGCCATCAAAGGACAGGGCTGTCTGGCATACAAAGCTAATATCTTTCATTTTGAAATGAGATCCTACAAAATGGAATGAAACTGTAAAGTAATATAATTTAAATACAGTGATGGCTAATTTGATCGTCAACCTGACTGGATTGACAGCTGCCTAGCTGATTAGGGAAGATGTGTCTTCTAGATGTGACTGCAGGGTGTTTCCAGAGATGATTGGCATGGAGGCCAGCAAAATGTGGGGCTTGCAGTCTGGATGGAACAAAAGAAGATGAGGAAAGTCTGCTTGCATCTAAAAGCCAGATTACAATTGAGTGTATTTTGCTGTTGCTGTTTTCTCTGAACATCAGCCTTTTAATGTGGATTCACACCAATGATTCTCCGAGAAAGCTTCCAATCTTCACCCTCAGACTGGCACTGAGCTTCAATCTCTCTTATTCTGAGGTTTCCAGCTTCTTGGACTGAGCAGCTACTGGATCTTCTGCATGCAACCAGTTATGGTGAAGTATCCTACCTCTCTCCCTCTAAACTTACCTAGTAACCCCTTTCATAAATGTGTATATGTTCCATTGATTCTATTCCTAACCAATACAAATATCTAAAATTAATTCAAATGATAAGGGTTGAAACCAGTTGAAATCAGTCACTGAATTGACTAAGCTGGCAAGAAGATAGGCAAAAATAGCACTGTGAAGTTTAAGGGAAAAAGCAAAGAATTGTAACGTCCCCATGGAATAATTTATTCAACTCTTCTTCAACCTTTTAATATTAGGAAGTTTGATCAAGAGTGGGGGAAAAGGCTGGAAGAGGGTTATGCGCAAACTTTTAGAAGTGGTAAATGAGCATCACCAAAAACCAGTTAAATGAAATCGGATGAGTGATTGAATTTGGCATAAAAGATATATGATTATTCAGTTTTAATGACTCTTTCCAAAAATTACATCAGAGCAAAGGTTTTACTTTCAGGGAATTTAAATTTAGGTCGCATGTCAAACATGAAGAAATATTTCCAAATAAGGAAGTTTCATGATCTCCATCTTTGGAAGTTTCTAGGGAGCAGCATTTTGGTTTTGGCTTTGTCTATAAAGCAGCCACATGAATTGGAAAACAACAAAACTCATTCAAGTAAAACTTAGGGGTTCCTTTTCTGATTCCAAATAACTGCAGTGATTATTTTCTCTACTTTTATCATTATTACATAGACATGGCTCTCCTCTACCAAAAAATACAGAAGTAATTTTAGTTGGTGGCTTTCAAAATCAGAAAACCATTATATGCATAAAATTGAAACTGATCATGACATAAATTTGTAGCTATCCTCTAAGGAAAAATATAACAGGGAGAGAACTTCATTTGGTTGGAAGACCACCAACTGATATTAGTGGCTGTATGACACCTGTTTATTTATCCATTTGACTAGTCATTCTTTCAACCAGTGCTTAACTATGCACTGGCTAAAGGTCAGAAATGGCCAGGAACAACTTCCCACAAGGAATATAGCTTCCATTCTTAAGGCAAAGCAATGGAGAATTAAATAAGTATTTTTCTCTGCCATTGGAGAGTTCAAAGACTAATCATTTCAATCATAGCAAGAAAGAGGAAAAAGAGGATAAGGCAGAAAAGAAAGAAAAGAAAAGATAATCTTTGGGTAGTGGGGTATTATTACAATGAGAACTCTTTTTTTTTAGTGTATTGTCTGTTATACATATTTTATATTTTCCAGAAATTCTGCTTATGCTACTCACTTCCTGGCATATTATTTTGTGTCATAATTTTTTTAGTTTTTGTCATTGAGATGACACTGCTACAAGATTAGGCACAAGGTATAGATTTAACGGAGATGAAAAATGAACATGATTTGGAAAAAGCCTTCTCTGAAAACTATGTAATTAAAAAAAAATATTAATTGTTTATGAATATGTAAGGCCCTAATTCAATCTGAAATTATCAATTGAAACTTTAGCTTCCTTGAAATTCTAACATTATCCTTTACAATGATCAGAAATGACTAACCAAGTACTTTTTCCACAACTCTAAACCTTCAATATTTATTGTAAAAAGAAATCCTTTTATTTTAACCAATTTATTTTGAAAACGTTTACTACGAAACTAAGGGTGGGGGTGGGAAGTGTTTCCTTGGTAGCCTTAAAAAGAATGTAGTGCTATTGTGTTCATAGTTTAATCTGCCAGGATTCCATGGCCAGAAAAAGATGGGTGTCAGATCTCTACACATAATCTTCAGAACATCCGGAACGGGGAAACGGAGCTTAAGCAAAGGAAAACAAGATAAAACTTCAGCAAGTCTACCTTGAGCTTTATAAGAAAGTGAATCAAATGGTGTAAGGAGAGAAAAAGAAGGCCTCGTTGGTTTCAGGATTTGGATGCAAACAACTATAACCGTGCATCTTGCCTCTTTGTTCAGTGCAGATATTGGTAATGCATCCACTGAAATAAAATGGAAAGGGGAATGCCAGGGAAACTGGTTTTTCCTTCTAAATCAGATTGAAGCGCAAATAGGAGCCGTTCTTCTACAAAAAAACCAGAGGAACAGACGGGGACAGGACACCCACAGATGCAATTGAAGCTCCTCACAGAGAAGCAGTAAAATGTTCAGGATCTGATACCTCTCCAGTTACCTAAAAGAAAGAGAGGTGCTCCCTGAAAGGTTGCATATTCCCTTATAGGAAAAGATAAGGGAAAGAAATGCCTGTCACTTCATCCTACCTGATTAAATTGTAAATTACTACTCTAAGCAAATCATTTCTATGCATTTATACACTGAGTTTTAGTATGTGAGTTTTCCTTTATCATAATAAAAAAAGATTGTAAGTGTTGCTATTGTACCTATTTTAAAGAAAATACTTAAATGGGAGAGAACATATATCAAAAACTGGAGGTTTCTATAAAAATTATTTAATTACTGTAAGTAACTCACCTACTTGTGGTAAAGTATCTGTCAGAAAAAGCCCCCTCCCCTTAGATACATATTTTAAGAAGATATTTTAATATTATTTAGTTTTATTTTAATGACAACTCTTAAACTTTTTTCTACTGATCTCTGGTATCTTATATAATTTGTGTCCTTTGCATCAGCTGACTACCCTTTTTAAGTCAAATATGGTTCCAGATTTTAAAGGTACTATTTTAATATAAACAACAACAACAACAACAAAAGACAACCTGAAATAGAGATGGACATCTATGACCGTAAATTGTATATTTGGGCTTCTTTCTTTTTTTCCTTAGTCTGTGTAGGAGCTTCCCTGATTTATTAATTTAATTAATTATTTGCTTCTAGACTTTTCTAGTGTAGCATTTGACCATAGAAAAAAGGTCCACTGTTAGAATACAAAATTATATTTTTGTTCTTCTAGCACCCAGCCCAGCCTATTTCTTCAAAAGAATGAGACAATTAGCTTTAACACTTCTACTTCGGCTCAGCCAGATTTTCTTTCCTTTTCTTCATCTCATCATTTTAGATTTGCAAAGATGTCTTAAATATGGATAAAGTAATGATAGCTCATAAGTATCCTCCTGGAAGTGGTGTTTCTTTTATTTGTAAGTGTCTTGAAATCCTTCACGGTGATATTTTATGGGAGGAAACCAAAAATGTCACCAATGTTATGGGCCCACAGCCCAGTAGTTCATCCTTTGCTTTTGTTAGGATTGTATCTTAAAGAATGTGATATTTACAGTTGTGTAAGATTCTAACTTCCAAGATCAGCCCTTGAAAGAAGTTCTGTAGAACATGATTTATCAACCCTAGGATCTAGGCTAGAATTTATGGAAATGTAGATTCCCAGGCCCCACTTCAGAATTTCAAAACAGGGGAGGTGTCTGCTCAAAGAAAGTTTGCAAGTCGCCAACACAATTTATACAAAAATACACAACGTTTGAGAGTCATTGCTTTAGAAGCTGATAAATAACAAAAATGATGGCTGTAACAACCGCTACTACCAGGTGAAAATGGAGGTTAGAGGTAAAGAAGCAGAGAAAATTAGTCCTGTTTTCCAAACAATAGTACTTAGCCCACAGCCTCGTTTCTGCAAATTCAGAAAGTAGCTAGAAAAATTTTGAGTAGACTAAGAAACAAAATATGAAATGAGGTTTAAAGAAATTGAAATGTACTACTGCACATAACTAGAGAATTTGCATCATTACTGCCTTTCCTTTTCACTTTATCATGTAGGCAGACTGACGATGCTGCAGTCTTGTTTCTGTCCTGGCTTGATTTTAATCTGTCCTTTAAAGCGTCCTGATTACTCGCCTTTGGCTTCTTTTCCACTTTGTTTTGGTGGTTGGTTAGCATAACCTTCCTTCCATGATTGAAAAAGAACTATTATTTGTTCCGTGAGTTTTCTGTTTCTCTCAATAACTACTTCTATTTCTCTTTTTGGGACAGAAAGGAAAAAGCCTGTGAATGGTGGGCTCTGATTTCAAGACTAGCCCATTAAAAACATTCAGACAGGCAGGAATGCTGATTCCTTGGTTCTCACCTTTTGCATCCTGGCACAAGCTTCGTCTTTTTACTTTTCCAAGAAGACAAAGGTTACTTTCAGATAAATGCTTCTAGGTTCTTCCCTTTCCATAATCTGAAATTTCTTCCTCTCCTAGCAGTATCAATTAATAGTTGGCCAATTCAACCAGAAAAACATGTTCAAATTGCTGAATGTTAGGAACATCTGAGGTTTCATCAGTACTCTTTAACTGTTACAAATTTCTTCAAGGCCTTGTGGGACTTTTGATTTTTTAACCCCCCGTTAAGTTTCATTTTTTTCTTTTAAAATTCATGTTCCCCTTTATTAGCATTCCTTATTCTAATTTTCTTTTTTCTACCAACACAACCAAATGTGCTTAGTGTATATTCTTCTGGTTTTACATGCTCTTGATAATGTGCATAGCTGTTTTGTGTGCATGAATTTTTAAATTATTATGTTATGGATTGTCATCCATATCTTTTCATTTAGCATTATATTTTAAAGATTCACACATATTGCTGGGAGTTCCCCCGCCAGGTTCCATTGTTTCTGAATGCTGTAAAGTACAGCATGCAACGAAAACCATCACACTGGATCCGTTCACTCCCCTAGGGCTGGACACCCAGATTGCCTCTACAAATAACACTGACATTAACATAATTTTAAAAATCCCCTTACTGCCTGTCTGAGAACTTCTGTAAGGTTATTCATCCTAAAGTGAAATTGCTGGGCTCTTAGAAGGCATTGTTTTGATGTAGTTTAATATGCCAGATAGCTCCCCAGAATGGCTGTATCAATCCCTATAAAGTCTAACTTTATCCAGCTTTCTAATTATATGTGTTTGTGGTATAAACACATACATATTTATAAAGTAAAAAGAAACATAACTAACCAACAATTCAATAATTATGACAAATGCTTTACATTGCAGTAGATGGTGAGATTTCAAAGCCAATAATGTAACAGTTCTACACTCAAGGAGCATGCACTATAATTGAAAAGAGAGGAAGAGGACACAAATATTGTAAAGACAGTTGAGAGCAGAGTGAACAAAGTGTGTAGGAAACTCAAAGAAAGGTCCTGCAACCCAGATGACCCTGAGCTTTGAAGTGATGAGAACATTTCAGATCCTTGACTGAAGAATGGTCTTCTGCTTGGGAAGTTGATCCTCTGACTGAAAATGCATTATTGCTAATCCAACCCATAGAGCTATGTCATATCAACCATGAGCATCAGAGGTCCAGATCTGCTTGCATTTTAAAAGAGGAGCAGAGGTTAGGCCGGACATTGCAAAGCATTCACCAGAGAGGGCAGCACAGACTAAAGCAGCCGGAAGAAAATATATGAAGCTCAAAGAGATCATGGATGCCAATGTGGGAACATTCGAACTTCTTCGTGTGTCTGTTCTTATGATTCACAGCACTCTGGGATGATGGTGTCAGTCACCTTCATTTTTGTAGTTAATGTTATATTAAAGAACAAAAACAAAACATCACAAAAGGACGTTACCCAGCAGGCACTTGGTACAACCAGGATTTTAGTAAATGTTTGAGTTCAAAATTTATGCTTGTCTGTTGTTTTTTGGTAAAGAGAAAAAAAAGATAGATAAACAGAAAGAACTGATACAAAAATTTTCTGTGAAGTAGCTGAATTCTATGTCATTGTCTTAGGAGCTGATTATTAAAGACCAAGAGCAATCTAGATTTAAGTTTTGATGGTTTTTATCTTTATCTTAAATTCTAGACATAGTTTTCTTTAAAATATTGCTACGCACCAGTAGAATTTGGAAGTAGCTTGGATCTATGGCAAATGAGACTCTATGCAATATGCAAACTATAATTCTAATAGGAAACTGGCTCCCATTAGACCACAGAGGCCACATCCCCTGCACTGCCACTGAGATGGAGAGACAATGGCTCCTTAGCCTGCAAAAGGCAACTTCATATACTATAAACTCTGACTATAATTAAATATGCACTATTTTGCCAATTTTACCAATTTACTGGTAAATAATTTTATACATTAACATATTTCTGTTTATTAGTCCACATTTTGCAATTAGAAAGTAATTGCTCATAGTCATACTTAAACTTATTTACTATACAAAGCACACAATGAAGCATTATTTTTGTAATTAAGGCAATGATTTATCAGATTGGTAGCTATTATTTTAAAGCATAAATCTTCTCAAAAGTAGGTATTATGAGAATTCAGTGTTCCAAATTATCAACATACATCACAAAGACACCTAATAGTTGAAAAACTCACCGAAGGATAATTCAGTAGTTTCCATGTAGCATATTTTGCATTTATAAGAATGTAAAGGACAGTAAGACTTTTTTGTTAGCAATCCAATACTTCTTAGAAGCATACATTTTTAAATTCTTTATTGTTAATCAGAAAACATATTGCAATTATACCATTAGCTCAGAAGACATTTCTGACTATATTTTTATATTGATGACATAGTAATCCAGTTGAAAAAAGGTACTCTCTTATGTTAAAGTAAATGGGAATGATTTAAATCAAAAGGAGAGATATTTAGACTGAGGAACTAAATCTTTCCCTTGAGACAGCTTATAAAAGTTCTTTTCTAAACCTACATATTGAAACTGAAGTTAAGTAGTTTTTTAAGTTTAAATAGGATGTGTTCAAGCTGACATAAAGTTGCAGAGAAGATCTCCATTCATACTTCTCATAGTTTCAAAATTTTAGTGATTTGAAATACCAGTTGGAGTAGATTATTCTGCATTTATCTCCAGATACCCTTTGACTCATTTGAGTCTGTGTTAGTTACTTTCTCATTGCTGGGACAAAATACCTGACATCCACAGGTTAAAGGAGGAAAGGTTTATTTTAGCTCATAATTTGTAGAGGCTTCAGTTCATAGTCTGGTGGTTTCAAAGCAGGGCAACATAGCAGGGGGGCATGGCTGAGGAGAAACAGTCTATTGCATGGTAGGCAGGAAGCAGAAAGCCTTCCTTCTTCTTTCCTTTCTTATTCCACCCAGGCTACAAGCCTATTCATTGGTTCCAGCCACACCCAGGGAGGGTCTTCCATCTTCAGTAAGTCCACCGTCACTAATCCAATATCATGCACCCATGATCCAGTCACCTCCCAAAAGCCTCATGTATGAGTGAATGAGGATTTTGGTGTGTGTGTGTCAGGGGGTATCGAGATATAAGACAAAACAGAGGCTAAATGGGCACCAGACTCACCTGTTACCAGAAATGCTAGATGTCTCCTGAAAGTATCCCAATTCAGAATTTGGTCTCTGACATGTTCTAGTGAGAACAATGTTAAAACCAAATGTCTTCTAGTCCATTAATAGTTCTGTTATGAAATTTCTTACTTGTCACTCCTATATCAGGACTTCAAATGAAGACGACCAGACACTCATTTCAAAATAAATTAGATCAGTGGTTCCCAGCCTTTAATGCATCCAAATTACCTGGGGGGCCTGTTAAGTCCTGGTTGGATTCCTGATCCTAGAGTTTCTGAGTCAAAAGAATAAGAATACATTGGCAAGGCAGCTTTTCAGACAAAGTATGCTTGAAAATATCCATGCCTAGATATGAAAGATAGTGTACACTCCAACCCTCAGACCTATTTGATGTATGAATACAAAGTTTAAACTATCTTGGTCACAATATTTTTTTTTTACTTTTAGTGATATTCTAACTGTGACAGCAACAAAATTTAAACACATACCATCTCTCAGATGGTGTTATTACCAATCCAGAAAAGGAAGAATGAAAACTGGAGAGTTCAAGTGAACATGGACTTGTAGATCAGCAGTTTGACTAATTTCTTTCCTAAGCATAAGGTAAACCCATTCACATTCAGAGGCCCTTTAAATGACATGATTTAATGTGACTAAAAGATGTACAGATGGCGCTACAGTGCCTCTGCTGGGAAAAGAGGTCAGATGGCAATTGGCTCTAACACAAACCACACTAATGTACAGCTACAAGCTGCCACATCAGGGTCTATCTTTCTCAGAGCCTGTTAGGTGAAGTAATCAAGCACTGTGACAGTGCTCCCCAGATGCAGAGAAACATGGTGACTTTCATGCTGCCCTGAGTGCTGTCTCGCGTTCACAGAATGGTTATTTTTCAGGAGCAAGATTTTAATAAATTATCACCAAGTTTAGTTGCCTCACAAGAAACCAAACATCATAGTTATTAGGTGAGAAGTCTAATTTGAATCCACAAGCCTACAAATCACTGAATTTTTCTTCCTATGAACATTAAAGGATAATATTTAAAACCATCCCAGTTTATATAGTTATATTTTTATAACTTTATCAAAAACAGCACATAAAATTACATGCTTTCAATAATGATAATAAAAGAATGAAACCAAAGGAACAATAGAGAAGGCTATCGATGTAGATAAAAGATAGTTGGTACTAGTTTAGTATTCTAAAGTCAGGCTTTTTGTTCTAAATTAATGTGGGCCCTGATAGAAAATGACTATGGAAACATGTGGCTTTCCAAATATTAAAAACTAGAAAAAGGACATAATCAAAAATAAAAAGTTACTGATTACTTATCTCATTAAAGACATGCAAGGACAAAAGAGACACACTCACTAGAAAGAATATGGCTAATTATTATCCATAAGAAATTTTCACATCATCTTGAATTTGGCAACATGGTATATGTTGGAAGTAGCCCAACTTCAAATTGTATTTCAAAAGCTAAAATGTGTTTACAATTCCACCACTTTAGCAGTAGTGCATTTTCAAGATAACAGGCAAACAAAAAGGAACACATTCTCCTAACTCCATTATTTAAGAGGGAAAAATGAACAATGAAATGAGGAAATGAAATCCAGATATCATGAGTTATTTGCTAAGAGTAACAATACAAACTAGAAACAGAAACAGAATCAGAATTCAGATCTTGTCTTCCAGACCAATTCTTGTTCCATTCTCCCAGCCTTTTTCTACGTCTCAGGCACCAGACAGTGGGCTAACACAACAGTTAATCATCATGCTTAGTTATGTAATTCCTACAGAGATCATTTATCTCCTGCTCCTCATCAATAAGTTGTAAAAGTATTATAGACTGCATTTTGCACATAAAGTAACTGGGATCAGGGTGATATGTCAGATATTAAATATCTCATAGGTTTCGAAAGGTAGACCATATGGCAGATTTTCCTACTGTCAAATGACTGTTCGGTCTGGTGGCTTTCAAGAAAATCATGCTCATAGCTGGCCTTGAACCAATAGTGTAATGGCTGAAATAAGACATATAAATAATTGTGCAGAGAACATTTGGTTTAATCTAATATTACAGAAGATGCTCCTGAATGTGTAAATCAGAAAGTGCGATGGTCTGTATAACTTGGTAAATTGAGCCCAGATCAGAAAACTGATATCTCCCATCATGCTACTTTTACACAACTGAGTAATTCATATATTGAAAATATTTAATGAATCATACCATTATAATGATTCAAAGTATTTTAAGATCTGAAGTTTGATCTTCTAAAATATTGAGTTTCATGTGTCCTGGGACAAATGGAGGGATTCCAATAGGGATTTAATTACCCAGCCTCAGAATTTTCAACCCTACTCTTTACAATATCTTCTCAAGCTTTATTTTCTACAGAATAGGACAATTGTATCAGCTTCATAGATTTGTACACAAATTAAGATGTATAATGAACATAAAATGTTTAGAATAAGGCCTCACATTGAGTAATTCCTAAATTTTCTAGTATATTTATTAGCTATTGCTCAGTTGTACTTTAGTAGCAACCAATTCACAAACTATAATAATTTGGAATATAAATATTTCCTGTCCTCTTTTAGGTAAGCTCCACCTTATCTCCATTTCTTTCTTATTCTAAGATCTAGGCCAAAGAAATTGTCCATGTGTAAAACAAATTATCTTCATTATAGAAGGAAAAGAGCAGTGACCACAATCAGTGGCTGTTAAAGCTTTTATTAAGGCATGGAATGTAGCACTTCCTCTTGCATTCTTCTGGCTGAAATAACTCACTTGGCAAATTGGGAAAGTAGACTTTTCTCACAAAGATGAAATAGAATCATATGGCAATGGATGGGATGTTCAATTCTCTTTCTTGGAGATGCCACATATTTAGGAATAGCAACTCATTCTATCATAATTAATGATTCTTTAATAAGAGGCAAAACATATGATTAAAAAGTGCACTTTATAAATTGTAGGAGGGATTGACTCTGCTTGCTCAACCTCTGCCAGTTACATGATGTTCAACAAGACATGTAATATTTAAATGTTAGATTCCTCATCTATAACTGGACTGTTATGAGAATTAAATGATGTAAAGAAATTCAAATAAAGCCCTGCAATGGATAAGAGGGGAAAAAATAAGGAAAAAATTTCTGCCGCTAATGAATTTGCTGTTATGGAAATAAAAAACAGTGATGAACACTTTGGAGGAATTATCGGTTGTTATCCTGAATTGTAAACACGGGAACATGGGATATCCAGGTATCTTATTATGAGCTCTGAGAATTTATCAATCATGAGGATCGATATTACATACTCTGGGAGTATGTAGTTAATTTTAAAATTATTTACTACCACAAATATCTCCAAATGAAGTTAGGCTTGTTGGACTTCAACAAAAACAAGTACAAACTGGTGATCTTAATACAAAAGCCATGAGCCTTATTACCATCTTACAATGAAGAAGAAAATGAATTGAAAATTTTCACTTATGTACAATGACCCAATATTGTTTTCTCAATGTGTCATTCATTAGCCAATCAATAAATCACCTATTTATTCGATAATTATTTTTTGTTCAAAGGTTTTGTGCTGTTATGAGGTGAAGAAACAATGATGAGGAAGCACACACACATATCCATGACGTTGCTGTCCTTGGTATCTAATCAAGGACACTACTGGTTAATCAGATACTATTAATAATATATAACTTCACAATTAAAAATGTGTTGTTGAAGAAAAGACTATGATTCTATGAGAGGGTATGGAAGAGAATTGAAAGAAGGGGAAGGCAGTGAACATAGAAGATTTCCAAAGAGGTGATTTTATCTGAGATTGGAGGATAACTACCAGGTTTTAACTGAGATGAGGCAATGGGAATGAGGACAACTTGATAACACTTCAAACTGAGACAACACCAAGGACAGACTTTGGGGTGGAAGAGTATATGACATTTTGAGAAAGAGGAAGACCCCCATGCCTAGAAAATTGGGAGGGGAGAGTGTTGAGACAGGGGGTGGCAGCCAGGTTCTGCATCTTGTAAGTGCCAAGAATCTATCATTGTTCAAATATCAGTGGGAAATGTTTTAACTCAATTTAAACTGGGATTTAGTATAATCAGATTTTATTTTTAATCAGTTTTATATTCATTGGCTAAAAACGAAATTGAGTAAATAGGGAGCTAGACTTTTGCAAGTGGGAAAGAGGATCTAGAGATGAAGGGAGCTAGTAAGAAGAGGAGAGGAGGGGGAAGCAAAAATGATGAAGGCTTGATATGCACATGCGTAAATTCCCCATGCTACATGCATTCCTTGTGTATTGCAGACATGTACTAAAAAGAAAAACAGAAATGCAATAGTGTCCCACCAGAGCTTCACACTCTCCAACACCCACTTTCCCAAAGAAAACATTTTTGAGCATCGTATTTTTAATTCTTCTGTTGGTTACAGCAATATTTCTAAATAAGTTGTTCCTGCTCAATTCTTAATCCATTAGCAATAAAATAATATATATTTTAACTTCGCGGTACTATAGATGAGAATGTAATTCACATTCTTCCACCATTCATTAGCGTACTAGACAGCAAATTTTTAAATGATTATTTAAAGGCTTTTATCATTCCTTTCATAACTGTAATAATGTATTTAAGCCTCTATTCCTTGTTCCAGAAAATATAGATATTATGTCTCTAGTACTGCTGTTACTATATTAAGATAATATTAGTACATTTCCTTTTCTTCCTCTTTTGCCTTTATCCTCCTCCATATTTCTGTAACTGCCACCACATTTATGAGCATCAGTAACATCGGCCATCCTTACCCATATTTTCTTATCTAGTTTTGATATAAAACATGATAATCTGGTAAAAAATTATTTGGAGAGTCTTCCTTTTGTCATCTCAGAAATTAATATGTATAATTGGAATTATTAGTTTATGGAATATTTTGTAGAATTCAAGTGTAAAATTATTTAGCTTACTGTTTTGTTTGTTTGTTTTAAAATTTTTTTTTTTTTTTTTTTTTTTTGGTACCGGGGATTGAACTCAGGTCCTTGCACTTGCGCAGCAGGCGGCGAAACTACTGAGCTAAATCCCCAGCCTGGTTTGTTTTAAAATTTTATTTTATTGGTACATTTTAGGTATACAATATAATGACATTCATCATTGGAATATCCATGTTTACATAATCTCTCTTGGTGCTTATTTTTCCCCCTTCCCTTGCCCTCCCTTCAACCCCTCCATCCCTCCCTATTTACAAAAACTTTGTTTCCGTTTTTTCATTTTCTCATATTAACTCCATTCCCTTCTTACCTTTTCCCTGCAGCTTGCTGTTTTCTTTGTAAGAACTGATTCAGTTTCTTTTGCTGAAAAATTCATTCAGGTTCCCTCACCTGTCCCAGGGTGAAAGTCCACACACCACAGACAAGTGGGTTCTGGAAAAGTTTCTTTTGAAGAGCCCTCATAGATGCAAATGCAGTACCTGATCTGAGCTTTCACCATTTCCTTGTGAATTCTAGTGTCACAATCAAGATCTTGCAGGGCTGAGCAAAGGATTCCATAAAAGAAATGGGGCCCCTGGGATCCTGCAGGATACCAACCTGCATGATTATGTTATTCTCTGGAGAAATTAGAAAGATAAGGCAGCCTCTTCAGCACGCAAGGGCTAGAAGAACACTCTGATGTGATCAAAAGCAGTAAAGTAAGTCCTACAATTAAAGTAGTATAAGCAAACAAACCCTGTGCCCAGCATGTTTTGACCATTTTAACTCTCAGTGATTAAGGAAAACCAGTACTCTGCATGGTTGATGTACTGAGACATGTGATAAGTTATGGGATATGACCATCCAGTAGTTGTTCTACTTCATGGGCATCAGTCCAGGGCTGATCCAACCAGCTCTGCCCTGCTTTCATGGAGTTCTTCATGAGGCTAGCTCCTTTTCTCAGACAGCCAGGCTGTAGGAAATCAGTCTTGGACAAATTATCCCTTACCTCTTTGGATTTCTGTTTCATCTTATGTCACTATTTTTCTAAGTAGCATTTTTAAAGAATGCATTTATTTCATTTAATATATCAACTTTGCTGAAAGTAAATAGTTTGTAATGTCTACATTACTTTAAAAATCTGTCTTTGTTTAAAAAGAAATTTACCAAATGCTTATTTGATGTTTTCCAAAGAAAAAGTTTTAAACTATGTTTTCCTGTTTTGTTTGTTTATACATACACTGATGTCATTTTCCTCACATATGTTCAATTGATTTCAAATCTTTAACTGAATATTCTTGGTGTTGGATGGAAAAAGTTTTTAAAAATCTCTTATATGATGAAACTTAAATTTCAATATAATGAGATAAGCAAATAAACCTGTAGATGTATTGGCTGCTAACAGATATTGGGTTTCTTTAATGGGGCACAAGCATATTCTAAAATTAGGTTGTTGCAGTGGTTGCACACCCTGCACTTAGAAAAATTTTAATTGTATACTTTAAATGAGTGAATTGTATGGTACATGAACTATATATCAACATAGCTGTTTTTAGAAACAAAAGAATCATACTCCCAATGAAAACACACTGAGAGCACCCAGGAGGAGGCTCCCCACCACAATTCCACCACTCCTAGGGCAGAGGAGGTGAGCCAATCCCAGCACCCAGGAGGAGGCTGCCCTGCCACCATTCCACTGCTCCTAGGCCAGAGGAGGTAAGCAGTGCAGGTGCCAGCATCACCCCCCCCACCCTGTGGAAATGAGAAGACATGTAAACAAACCTCAAAAACAGACTTCCAGATCACCTAAAGCAACCCCAAAGTGAAACGAGGTGGAACAGCCTGATACTCAACAACCTGCACTCCCTGAACTAGCAACAAAAGAGGATCTGGGAAAAATGAAATAAGAAATAATTTCTCAGATAACAGCACAGATTGTACCCATAGTGCAAGACATGATTAATAAATCTAGAGAGGACACAGATTAAAAAAAAAATAGAGGATCTGAGGAACATGATGGAATCCCAACATAGGAAACAAATGGAATCCATAAAACAGATACAAACAGA
>NW_004624752.1:21599488-21627788 GCF_000247695.1 Heterocephalus glaber
TTGTGTCATTTTATTGACAGACTATTTTGGTTTAGGCCTATGTTTCAAAGTGTAATGAACAGATGAAGAGTAGGCATATCTGCCCTTGTTCCCCACCTTAGGAAGAAAGCATTGTATCTTCTCCATTCATATAAGCCATTTTTGCTGGAAGTATGGAGTACATGGCTTATCTGTTGAGAAGGCTCTGTTCTACTTCTAGTCTCCTGATAGCTTTTACCATTAAGAGCCGTGAATTTAGTCTGATATTTTTTCTCCAACTAGTGACAGCATCATATGGCTTTTTCCTTTCCTCTGTTAAAACGATGACTTTTGGGGGATGGATCTTCCAATGCTGAACCAACACTGGCATCCCTATAATAAAACCACTTTCTACATTCTGCCAGATCTGAATTCTAGTAGTTTGTTTTGTTAAACAAATTTCTATCTATGTTCAGACTTTTTTCTTCTATTATCTTTATCCAGTTTTAGGATTAGCACAATGTTGATTTTCCTAAAATGAGGGGAGAAGTGTTCCTTCTTTTTTCTGCTTTAAATGTTTGATACAATTTATCAGTTAAAATGTATAGGAGCCTGTTGTTGTCTTATAAGTAGGTTTTTCAAACTAGGAATATACTCTGTTTAATAGGCGTTACTCAACTTTATATTTCCTCCAGCATTAGTTTCATTAATTTGTCTTCTTAAGGTACTTCTTAGAAGTTGTCAAATTTATTTCAAAACAGATTTTTTTAATATGCTTTCTATATCCTTTTACATTTTGTAAAATTTGTGGTAATGCCTCCTAGATCTTGATATTGTAATTTTTAAAATGTATAATTGATATTGTGTAATAGGAACTAAAGGTCTAAAGGAACAGGGGAAGTAGGAGGGGTAGGAGAAAAGAAAAAAGGGAAAAGAAAAAATATGAGAAAAGGAAAAAAATGGAAACAAAGTCTTTTCAAATAGGGAAAGGTGGAGGGGGTGAAGGGAGGGCAGGGGAAGGGGTAAAAAATAAGAACCAAGATAATCATATAATGGTACAAGATCCCAGTGATGTAACTATATTTTATACCTAAAATGTACCAATAAAAGTAATGGGGAAAAAATAAAAAGAAAAAAAAGAAAAGAACACACATAGAAGGGTAAAAAGTGTGGGAACAGGGGTGTGATTTTGTATCAGAGGATGAGAAAGGATCTCATAGAGACAGTCACAATTCAGCAATGGCCTGAGTAGGAGTCAGAAGTGGGCCATGCTGGGATCAGGAGGAAAAGTATTAGAGGCAGAGAAGACAGGCCTTCCTAAAGGGAAAGCCATGCTTGTATGTTTGAGAGGTATCAAGTCTGTCTGTGGCTGGGAGCAAGCAAAAAAGAAAGATGAATAAGAGATGGAGTTTTGCTTTTACTTTATTATTCTTTCCTTATACTTTAAAAATTTTATTTTGGAGTTAGTTTAAATAATTTCTAAAGTTGAATACTTAGTGCAATAATTTTTAGTTTACTTTCTTATTAATGTAAGTACTTGGGACTACATATTTTCCTCAAAAGGTACAGCTTTTCTGCTACATAAATGTAACATTTTATTCTTATTTGATTTAATAATATTTTATTTATATCCTCATTTTAATTTTGTCTTTGGCTCACAGTTTGTTTGGCTATAAATAAATGGGTATGTAAAGTAATGAACAGAGATAGGAAAAGAATAGTGAAAATGAAGAAAGGAGACATTTGAGTGCATAATGGCTCAGGATTTTAATCAAATTTTGAAACACAATAATCTTCAAATTTAGAAAATGGATTAAAATATGATCAACATTGCAATATGTTCAAATCATCATATTCCAATTAATTACTTCTGAGTGACATGTACCTAGTGCAAACTGAGGAACCAAATTTTAAATTTTATTTAATATTATTTAATTTTAATTACTTTAAATATAAATACTTACATATATCCAGCAGCGATCACACTATCACAGTGCTGAAATGAAGATCTAGGACCAAGCCTGAGATAATATGACTTTTGAGAGCCAAGCAGAAGATGATGAGCCTTTAAAAAGCCCCAGGAGTCACTAAAGAGGTAAGAACAATACTCAGAATGTGCCTTCACACTGTCCAACAGAAGAGAGTGTATGGGAGTAGTGTTGTTGTTGGTGGTGGTGGTGGTGGTGTTGCTGTTGTTGAGACAGTGTCTTCAGGCTGGCCCCTACCTCTCAATCCTCCCACCTGGGCCACTTGTGTAGTTGACATTACAGTTATGCACCACTGTACCTAGTTTAAGAAAAGAATGTTTGAAGGGAGAAGGGAGGACAACAGTGCAAGGTGCTGTTTAGAGAGTATGTTTGAAGCCAAATGTATGATTTAGTACTGCATACTGTGTTCTCAAATTTACCAAGAGCAAATCTGGGGGAGTAATGAGCAAGGACAGATTAGAGTGAACCAAAAAAGTGGAAGATAAAGAAATTAACATATCAGGCATATGGTCAAGGTTTAGGAGTAATCCACTTTTGTCCTTTAAGGACAAAGGAATTTAGGAACTTAAAACTGCAAGATATCTTACAGAATCATTGGGAGGTAAATCATTATGTACCTAAGAAAATTTCCAGAGGCCTCCAAGAAAATGGTACTCCAAGCAATCTTTGATTCCTGGGTCTACAAATCATAAAATCCCAGCTACTGATGCCATCTTCTGAACCATATTATTTCTAATTCAGCTAAAACCAACACATTGGATACTCTTCACTCTCCTCCAGCTCTCAATCACATCTAGAGGACTAGCTGCAAGAGAGTCTAGCAAATGCATTTTTAGCTTGAAAATGCATTCAATTGTACATATGGAGGCATGTTAGACTTTTTTTCTCATTGATCTCTTAGTTTCAGTAATCACAGAACATGTACAGTATATTACAATTTTGAAATATGTTTATACTTGATTTATGCTTAAAATGTGGCTAGATTTGTAAATGTTTTGGCTGTTGCTAAGAATATACTGTGCATACTACGTGTATTCTAATTTGGGGATGCAAATTTACAAAAATGTTTATTACAGCCAGCAGGGAAATTATATTACCCAAATATTCTGGATTCTTTTTTTTGGTACCAGGTATCAAACTCAGGACCTTGCTTTTGAGAGGAAGGCACGATGCCACTGAGCTAAATCCCCAGCCCCTGCATTCTTATTAATTAGTATGATATGCTAAAATCTCGCACTATAAAATGAAATTTATCATTTTTTTCTTTTTTTCATACATTTTTGCTTTTATGAAATAAGATTATGCTATTGGCACATATTAATTTAAAATGGCCGTATGTCCCAGGTAAAATGAAACTGGTGAAAACAAACGTTTCATCATTGTATTACTCAGTTTTCCCATTGCTGAACCCAATACCCTACACCCACAAATTAAAGAGAAGAGGTTTAAATTGACTCATAATCTCAGAGGGTGAAGTCCATGGTTAGCTGGGTCCAAAGTAGAAACATCATGGTAAAAGGGCATGATGAAGCAAAGCTGCGTAATTCATGGCACGCTGGAAGCAGAGCAGAGAAAGAATGTTAGAGAGGAAGAAGCAAGGGAGCAGGCATGAAGCCTACTTTCATGCTTCTATGTCCCACCCAGACACATCCTGTGTGAATCCAAAGCTAATCAAATGGACACTCTACCCTATTTGGCACAATCAGTAAGAGTGGTTCTCTTAACTTCTAATATATGTTTTGCCTTAATTTCTATTTTGTCCAATATTTAAATATATATGATAATTTTACTTTGGTCAGTATTTGTCTAGTATAAGCATTTCCATTATTATACCTCAGTATTTCCATGTACTTATTTTTAAGAGTGTTTCCTACAAACAGTCTGTAGGGTAACTCCCATTCCCATATACACACAGACACATTATCTGTATTTCATTTGAAGGGTTTCATTAACTGTAACTGTATATTTTAAATAGTTACTAATATCTTATTTTGTGTTTCTATTTGCTTTACTCACATTCTGTATTTAATTAAAGAATTGGTACATATGATTGTGAGTATTTTTACAATATTGGTTGGAAAGAATTAACATGATAATTACCATTCATATCTAACTTTATGCCTAAAGTTAATAATTGGGAAGAAAATAATTAGGTAACATCAAGAATCAATTTATTCACCTTTCTAAGGGTTGAGAGACATCCTAGGAAACAATACAGCAACTGGGAAAACTTTTCTTTAAACATGTTAATGACACACTAATGGTATTTGCTAGCTGGATAGTTCTTATTTGTAGTGTGATTTTAGCAGAATGCATCTGCTCATGGTAAACAAACTTGGAGTCTATGGATCTATAGAGGATTATAAAATGATTTTTAAAAAGCTATGTAGCTATCTGAGCATAAAATGTAGATTTCTGTGTGTATGTGATGAAATGGGTCCTTTCCATAAGTAATATATGCACCTGCATTACTATTACTTAGAGACCTCATAAATGATCTGAGCTAGAGCACCTGTCATGAGGCAGTGATAAGTGCAGAGCTGGCTTAAGACCTTTCCCTGCTTGCCTAGGGCTCATGCTTGCTATATTCTTGAAATTAATAATCAAGCTTCACACTGGGTACAATCTCTGACTTGGGTATAAGTGACTAGACATTCTAATCTTTTTCATTATCTCAGCTATTATCTCTACTCTTCTCCAAAATTATACCTTCCTCTAGAATAATCACTTTCCTTGCATTTTATATGCTGTCTTTCTTTTTGCAAATCTCAAGTCAGACATTCTTTTTCTTGTCTACATTTTATCTCACAGCAAACTATTTTAGATTTACCCACATATTTATGAGTATCTTTATTAATAAAACTTTCTTTTTTGGTTTTTCTTTTTTATTAAAATGTATTAATTCTACAAATTAATGGATTTCATTGTGATATTGTCATACATGAATATATTGTGCATTGATTCCACCTGAGATCATTTTTACCCTGCTGAGAGATCAAACTTTGGAGAAGGTCTGTTGGTGGCAATTGAGGCTTTTTTGCATAAGAATGTCTTAATTTTTCTTCTGTGTTTTAAACTAACTTTAGTTGGAATGCAATTCTATGTCAACCATTTTTATATTTTCATCACCTTAAAAGTACTATTACTTGGTTGCTTTAGTTCAAATTGCCAATACATGTATCATTCTTTTTTAAGCAAAATGTCTTTATACTTGTTTTAAGCTCTTATTTTCTTTGAATTTCCATATGTAACTTTAGGCAAGTTTTAACTATTTTTCTTACTTGGAATTCATGATATATTTTGAATATGAAGATTGATTATTTTCTTTAATTCTGAAAACATTCTCAACATCTGTTATCTTATTATTTTCTCATGCATTATTCTTTTCTTTCTGAAATATGACCAAATTAAATGGGCTGTCATATCTTTAAAAAATTATTTTATGTTTTCACTCTCTTTTTCTCTTTGTGTTACTTCCTGTGAGTTCTTTAGTTCTATCTTTTAGATCACTATTTTTTCAGTCATATCCACTTATTAGAAATTATGTTTGGATATTAGTGTACCTTATATCTAGATGTGCTCCCAAAGCCTCATGTGGTCATAGGTAGGTCTTTTTAGAGGTGGCTGGATCTAGGGTGTGTGAATGTGGATTAAATGTGTGTGATAACCAAATTAGTCCATTGATTGTTTTAACTTAGTTCTGGGTGTGACTAATGGAAGCCCCACCCTAGGTGTGGGTATTACCAACTAGTAGGCTTGTAGCCTAGATGGAATATAAAGGGAAAGACAGAAGCCAGGCTGCTGCTGCTTTGCTATTTTCTGCCTGCTATGCCATGAACTCTTTCTCCTCCATCACGCTGCCCCAGCTTGGATCCAGATTATGAACTGAATCCTCTGCAAACTGTGAGCTAAAATAAACCTTTCCTCCTTTAAATCTGAGAATCAGGCATTTTGTCTCAGTAATGAGAGACAGTAACTAAGACAGATATTTTCCAAACCTACCTGTTTTTCTTTGTTTATTATATATCTCAAATTGTTTTTTCTTTCAACATTTTAAATATGAAATAATTCCAATATATCCTGCCTTGGTGGTTTCCTGTTTTGTTTTGTTTTTGAGACAGGGTCTCACTATATAGTTCAGGGTGGTCTTGAACTCACTATGTTGTCCAGGCAGGCCTCAAACTCATGGTGATCCTCCTGCCTCAGCCTTCTGAATGCTGGGATTACAGATGTGCACCACCATACCTGGCTCCTGTTGTATTTTAAAGTATTCATTTTTAGTTCATACATTGTTCCTCTAAATATTCTCAAAGTCCATTTTCCAAAAATGATGATTTTGCTTCCTCTAAAAATTTCTGGCTATCATTTAGCCAAATCTACTTTAATTATATATCTTCATTTAGGATGTATGTGGCTATGCAGGTACTGAGATCTGAATCTTAAATACATAAAAAGAAAAAGATGTTAGTGATTCTGGGTAAAGTCTGTGAAAAACATTTTGGCATCTGTATGTACAATCAGAAATTATTTAACCAAAAGAAGGAATAAGTATTGATATGTGCTACAATAAAGATGCACCTCCAAAACATTGTGCTCAGTAAAAGAAGCTAGATGCAAAGGGTCATATATTACATGATTCAATTTATATGGAATATACAGGGTAGGTATATCCACAGAGACAGAATGCAGATTTGTGCTTTCTGGTGGATAAAGGGAAATAAAAGTGGGGAAAACTGTATAATGATATGGGATTCATGTTAGCTTTCCCACTGCTGGAACACAATAACTGACACCTATAACTTAACAGAAGTAAAGTTTAGGTTTGCTCATGGTTTCAGAGAATTCGTTCCATGGTAGGCTGGCTCCAGTGCAGAAATGTCATGCCAGAAGGGCATGGTGGAATAAAGCTGCATAGTTCATGGTGGCAAGAAAACAAAGCAAGGAAACAGTGACAGAGGAATGGGTGAGGGTCCGTATATAGTACCCAAATCCACATCTGTTACCTACCCAAACACCATTAGTAGAAAATGCTCTGCTAATTTGTTAGGAGTTTCTTAATCCAATAAAATTGACATATCAAAATCAATGGTCAAAATCTACCCCTTGTCAATTTCACATCTAAACACATGTCTTTAAACCAAACTTAATCTCTGAATAAAAATAATAGCATGTTCACAGCTCCAGCTAACTTAATACAACTATTCCATATACAACTAGAAATGTAACATTCTCTTCCCTAAAGTTTCAAAGATTCCAGCATTTTTTAAAAGTCAAGATCCAAGTCTTTTCTGAGACTCAACACAAACTCTTAGCTGGGAATCTTTGTAAAAATAAAAAACAAATTGCATAATTCCTAGGCACAGTGGCACAGAGTAAACCATTCCTATTCTAAACAGGAGGAATAGGAGAATAGAAACAAACTGGATGAAAGCAAGAACTAAACTCACCAGGGCAAATATTAGGTATTGTGGCTCCATATTTGGCAAACAAAGCACGTGGTCGTGAGAAGTGTGTTCCAGAGGACTTGGGTGGTTCCACTCGATACCCTTAAAGGTTTCAGCCCACTCAGACTTCATATTGGGCTGGCTCCACTCACAGCCTGCAGCTTTCCCCAGCTGATGTTCCACATTCCTGGCATCTCTGACTTCATAGGGTCTCTACTAAACCTTTGGCTTCATTTCTTTTACATGCTCCCCTCTTAGGGTCTCCTTGCCTGGCCTCTCAAAACTTCCTTTGACATCTGGGTGGAAGCTTTTCTCTCCTCACAATTCTTTTATTCTGTGTGCCAGCCAGAATCATGTGGGCAATGCCCAGTTCAGCTGTTGGCTTCAGCCGTAGCCAGGCCCTTTTGTATCACAGCTGCCTTGGCCTCACAGTGCCTGGATGGCTAAGCACAGAAAAATAAATCCCAGAGAACCAACTCCCTAGGAAGCTCTGAAGTTGACATATCAGTATTAATAGTCACAGGGTTTTATTCTGGAGCAATGAAAATATTTTAGAACAAACTTGTGACTTTACTAAATGCTACTGAATTGTTCATTTTAAATAAATAAATTTTATTGTGTGAATTTTATTTCAATAAATAAAGAAATCCAACACAATCAAGGATTAAGCCCCATAAGTTTAATTCTTTTATTTATTTTTAAGGATATGAACAAGCAAATGTCATTTAGTAGAATCTATAAATTTTTAAGCATTGTATAACATGTTTAAAATGCCCTATCTTCTAAATGTTAAAAAAAATCCAAAATATTTTTCTAATACTTTTGTGGGGCAACCAGTCTGAAATATATTTGGATACAGAACTGTTAAATTAATAATTGCAAGTGGCCTTTGGTTCTGGACCAAGCTCCTGCACTGGACCCCACTAGACCAAGCTAAACATTAAAATAGAGTTATTCGTGCTAAAGCACCAATCACCAAGCTGAAATTAAGCTATCAGTCTGACCGACTGAACAATCAGTATTAAAGAAATACTGCCAAATTTCCCTAACAGGTCAGTTATAATTGGCATTATAATAAACTCTCCCGCGTTTTAATGTAATATAAAATAACCTAATGTAATCTAAAACTAATCCGTCAGTTATTTTTCTATTGCTGTGTTTCTTTGTCCTGCCTTACAAGGAATGTAACTTTGAGATGACCAATCTACTTTTTGTTCTTTATTCCTACTTTCTTTCACCATTTTTCTGACTATGAAACCAACCACCTCTATTCATCTCCTTGACTCCCTTATTCTATGTAATGGAATGAAATATCACCCAGCTTGCAAATCAAAAACTTAAGACCTCTTAATCATTGCAGTTTTGTCCACTAACAGAATATACAATAATATATAAAAATGTCACAGTAACAGCAACTTCTCATAACAGGGAACCATGTACCTTTGGAAAGTGGGGGATGCAAAGTACAAATACAAGGTTATAATTTAGTAAGAATGAAGAGATAGTCAAACTTTCCTGTACTACAAAAATGAGAAGAAATTGTTTTCACTTATTCAGTTTTGAGCTTTTATGAGAACGAGAGGGGAAATAAGCTCAAAAGCATAGAATAAGGTTAAAAGCTGTGTTAGAAAGCATCTACAAATGTACATTTTAAAAGTTCTGAGATGTTTAGTTTGCTATTTTTGTGTTTACAATGCTGCATTGTTAATCTTTCCACTTCCCAAAGTATCATTACCTTCTGTGAGAAGTTCATCTGTTGAAAGAAGATAAATAAGGAGAGTTCTGTTTGCAGGAACATATGGTGGATTGGGGTAGCACAAATAGGATAGCAAAATGATTCATGACCTCACCTGCTCTAGCAGGAGAAATCTCAAGGCATTCCTTATTGCATTGGACTTTTCATTAAACATGAAATAAAGAATTAAGTTAGTCTGCATTAGATTTTAAAAGAGAGTACAAGATCAACTAATAGCTGCGCAGTAGTTAGATATTGGATGAAAATGAGGACATTCCCATCTACCTATCCCACAGCTATGATCATTCAAATATAGTTGAGTAGTGAAGAAGACAGTAAGTTTGCAAAAACTACCCTAAAATATATGCTTGAAAGAAACAAGCTGCTAAAATTCAAATTAGAGAAGATTACATGGAGTGGAAAAACAAACTCCAGATTAAGAACTACCTCATGCATTTAACTGGCCTATTCTGACATGAAATTTTACAAACTTACTTGTCACATTTTAGGTTACATGTAAATAAAAAAGATTCTATTTTTGAGTTATGGGTATTAAAAGAGAATAGCTGATAATCTACTTAGCTGAGGACAATAAATTTTATCTTATGCTCAGAAAAAAAAATCAGGAAAACATTTTTACTGATCTGACCAAACCAGCAGGATAAACTTCAAACTAATCTTTCTCTTTTAGCAAAACCACATATAAAAGTGAATGAATATAAGATCTTAAAATAATTCTTTGGATTTGAATAGTATCCTTCCAAGACCTCAAAGCAATCTGCTTTACATTCTTATTCACTCTAGAAATCATTCTGTGAAGATGTGTATTACATTATAAATCCATATTCTCATCCTCATTCTATGAATAGGAGAATTAAGACATGACAGATTAAGACTGATTGGTTCAAGATTACAAAAGTAAGCCCAGATCTTCTGACATTAGAGCCAAGCCTTTTTCCAATGACTTTATTTGCATCATATGCAGTGCAGAAATCCTCTTATCTCCTACCTCATTGCAGTGAATGACTGACTTCCGCTGAGACAGGTAGGTATTGTGCTGTCTCCCAAAAACTTGATTCTTTCATATTTCCATCTATCTTAAATGCTCTTTATTTTTGTGATCTATTCAAACCTTCCCTTCAAGCCACCTCATCTAAAAATTATTCTCTAAAGAGGCTCAACTGTTGTTGCTTACACCAGGAAAATTATTATATTTAACTGATATTTTAAAACACAATGATCGTGACTCTGGCCTGCACATTTCAAAAGAAACTGTCCAAATTATTTGTCCTTCATGAGGGAAGGGACCATGTATTCATCACCTCTTACAGCTACATGGAACTAGAAATATGGTAGACAGTGATGGTAAGCAGTTGTTGAGAGAAAGCTGTTACATATAATCTTGTCAATATACTGTCCTGTCAGATATTCATAGGACTGAATGACATATAACCCAAGAACTATTACCATACATGTATAAAAATATAAGTTTAAGTAACAGAGTACAATGTTCACTTAGCTGGTGGAAAATAAGGCTGGCAAATGTCTCACAATAACTGTTGGGTTCCTATCCATGCTACAAAGTCTGTGATGTCTGTCAGCTCCTTTTCCATGTTTAAAAATGTGAAGAGTCTTTTTAGGTGTGCTTTCATTACATCATATCATTGCTATCTTATAAGATGGAAAGTGAGGGCACTAATTCCTCTTTCTAGTCATGATGATTTGTTATTTCCCTTTTCAAATGTCTCCAACTCTTCCCTGAACCGGTAGCCAGAAGGTCATGTATCTAGATGGGCATGGGTTGTTTTGCTGTATCATATTATGTCTGGATCTCTACCTACCTAACAATGATTCAGGCACATAGAAGATGCTCAATAAATACTAATTATTAAATCACTTAACAGTTTACCCTGAGCATCACTCAGGCAGTGTATTTTATTTGCGTACTGACTATCCCAAGCATCACTCAGGCAGATGTCATTTCAACCAGTTGATTATTATATTGAATAAATCTGATTAAATTGTCATTTTTATATTTTCTGTTATATCATCTTATAAAAATTAATGGAAAATGCAATTTTTGGTCATCTTGTATTTAAATAACTGGGCTGGTAAGTGGTTCATTAAATAGCCACCTGAGAAAGAAATATAACAGAGACACTTCTGAAATATCAAAAGCAAGAGCCAAGATGACTAATGTCAAAAAGAGTTACCTTTCATTCCAAGAATCAGTAATAGAATGGCTGCTTTGAATAGTCTCCCTAACTAACGCATGGCTGGTTAAATAGCCATATTTCTAGGAGGTTCAATTGCTAGCTATTCTACTCCAAGAAATGTTTTTTAACTTGAAATACCAGACCACTTCTTCACTTTCTTGCTAACTGGAATAGGAAAATATAAATGGTCTTACTGTTAACAAACAAGCTGTGTAAGAGATCTTGAAGTCTTTAAAAGCAGTGAGACTCATTTATCTATTAATAATTAAGAATCAAGTTTAAAAAGTATGTTTTAAAGGAGAGCAGATCCCCAATAGCATAGAGAATTTAGTGCCTGCATTTTTAAAACTGTGTTCATCAGCTTTAATATATAAGACAGAGCTTTCAAGCTGAGAACTAATTGATTCTCTTACTCTTGCTTTTCACTGTTCATTAAAAAAATAAGTATGGTACTCCCTCACCCATTTTTATTAACATTATTTAACATTCATTAAGCAATCCATGTATAGGCTGAGCCTTGTTAGGGTTGTAGAATTAGCTTTGTGTTTTACATGATCTTGCAAAGGCACCTTCTAAAACATGATTTGCTACTGTAATCCACACATGATTGTACCCTTTGTTTCACCTTAAGCCAGAGGCAGCTCAAGCTAAATGCCAAGCTTCCCTGAGTTACAAATTTAGACTCTGAGGTGCTTTGCACACATGGTGCATTAGCCTACTGCACCGCTTGATTAGCAACGCTCTCTCAGAGTGGTGTATTGACTCCACTGTGCACTTATCATTTATCATACTTATGTTCATTTTATTCTTATCCCAATAATGACAGCTTTCATGTAAAATGAAAGGAGAAAAATAAGATTAATACCTACTTAGTACACCTTTAACACCACATACAAATGCACTAGCTTCAGAATCAAACACATCTTCCCTGAATTTGGATTTTATCATCAACATTATCATTATCGCTCTCACTCAAAACTCATCTGAAGATCACATTTCTTTAGGAGTGGTCAAGAAATAAAAGCGATGGTGGAGTCAGAACAGTGGGAGAGGGGTGGTATGAATTTGCATGTTTAGTGGGGAGTAGAGCAATAGGTTGGGAAATCGGCCCAGCCATCTGGCCAAGACAATGCTCATTTTCCAGTGGAGTCATTGGGGAATATATTGGAGATATGTCTTCAGCTTTGTGGTAATTTTGAAAGTAAGCTTTGGTGTTTATATCCAAGAGCCTTCCTTCTCAAATTTGAACAAAACCCAAAGAAGAATGAAATTTTTCTAAATGCAGTTTTATTGATTTAAAATTAACAAAACAGATGATAGAAAATTTAAGATTAGAAATTTACTGGGGTAACAAATATGAGCAAAATATATTATACACTGAAACCCACTCCCCCAAAAAAGTGAAACTAGGTGTTAGGCACAGCAAAAGAGGAGATGGTGGTGTGTGAAAATAATCAAAGTATGTTATGTATATGTATATGTATGAATCTGCCAAAGTGAAGCCCATTCATCTATATAATCAATAAAAAGAATGAAAAAAAGAACATTTAAAAAGAGAAATTAGCCTTGAAATCATTTTCTAGAAAAGACTACAAAGACATTCTTGCCTATCTTGTCATTTTGGCAATATTGTACCTTCTTGTTGCTTTTGAAATGGTTAAATTAAAAACTAATGCAAAGCATGTGGGGAGAGTGAGTGGATGTTCAGTAGCGTGGCTCAAGAAAAACATGGTGTTTGTATCTACAGTCAACAAGTTTCCTGGCCACCTGGAACTCACTCAAGATGCGCTCTTTTCCATCAAAGGTGCAGAAGAAATTTTTCACCCTCCCCCAGGGTGGTACCAAAGAGCCAGGGTAGACACAAAGGCTGCTCAGCAAGGGAAATTGCCATGAGCTAAATCCCCGGCCCGGGAAATAAGATGACAATGATTGCTACTGAGAATTGAATTGAGGTCATTCTGTTCTTGGTGATTAGACTTATTTGAAAGTACAGAACAAAGAAATGGTCTATTAAAACATAACACAATCAAGAATGTAGTGGGAGGATAAGGAATGTCAACACCAACAGAAGATGGAGGAAACAACCAGAAATAAGTCAAAGGGTTCTCCCTAGTTTCTTACAAAAGAATACTAAAATAATAAGCATTAGAAGCTTAGTGCATCACTTTTACCATTGTATATTGTTATGGCTATGCTTAATTTAATGTGTAGTTTAACAGGCAAATTTCATTCTAGAAGGCATGGTCAGATATTCTAACCCTTTCTCTGGATGTTCCCAGTGCTGTTCATCTAGAGCTATGTTTCTCAAACTCAGCAGTATTAACATTTTGGCGCAGACAGCTTTTTGTTGTGGGAGGAGAGTCCTGTGCTTTGTGGGATATTTAGCTGCACCCCTCGCCTCTATCTCCTATATGCCAGTACCAACCCAAAAGTGTTGACAGTGCCAAACGTCCTGAAAACAGGAGGTGTGAAGATGAAACTTGCTCCCACTGAGAACGGTTGAGTTGGGTGGTTGAATCCTCTCTTACACTAACATCAAAATTGTGGCCAACAGATCTAAAAATTGTCCAGTAGCATTACGGATGAAATTTAGATTTGTTTCTGAGAGCTAGGGGACATAGAAAACCCATGAGTTGACCATAGTTGAACTTCACTCCAAGTTCTTTACACCTCCATGGAAACACTAATTTATCTATGCAAGAAATTGGCTCAAGTTTTCCCAAAGCTTTTAGTTTGAAACTAAAGGTTCCTGCTCTTATTTTAGGAAAGAATAAGAGCTTTTTTTCTTTCTTTCTTTCTCTTTCAGTCTTTTCTTTTTTGCTTGTTTGCTTGTTTTTTTAATTAGTTAATTATTTCTCTTCGTGCAGCTAGTTAAATACATAACCAATTAAAATAAATTATTTTCAACTGCTGACTTAAAGCACATTTTTAAAATTCATTCACTGAGATTTCAATTTGAATATTTTCAGTTATCCATGGCCATGTGTGATCTCATGATACCTACAGAAAGATAAAAAAACTAATAATGAAAAAAGTGTCTTCAAGGACACCAGCCATTTCAGGAAAAGAATTTATTAAATTAGCAGCAGAAATATCATTGCTCTGGAGGCTGGAAACGTGATACCACACATTTCTCTAGAGACAAGTCTCTAGCACTTCCCATTCTTCAGATCAAAACTGAAAATACTTTGCTGAACTTTTCCAAATGCTTTAGTGTTAACAGCCATTCACTAAAAGGACATTTACCAAAAACCAAAAGTTAAGGACCTACTCAACCAAATAACCAGAAGTGTGAGTGCTTACCCAAATTATGTAAATTATGTAAAAAGAAGATTTATTCACAACAGGTAGTCACATCAACAGTGGTGCTTGTAATTTAGCAAGTCTGCTAATTAACAAAGATTCATTTTGACCTTCAATCTTCTTTCTGGTTTTGAAAGAGATAAGAAGACAAAAAAGCTGTTTTATATTTTATGGTCCAGGTGAGAAGTTGTCTGAATGTGTACACAAATTTTATGCACCTATAATTCCTTGAGGGATTGTTGTGGTAGTCTTATAGAAGAATGAGCATAATTTATGTAATCACAAAGGAAAGTCACTTATATTCCCTTAGGGAGAGTAGGGAGGTGACTAACAGAGGAGAAAGTGAAGACATGTAACGGGCTCCAGAGACACCAAGAAGTGATGTGACCGGAACACTGGAGAGAGGAGCCGAGTGGGATGGTGTGCACATTCCTGAGTATGTGCAGGTGAGAGTGCACCTGTGTGTGTATGAGCTCCAGGTGTTTTGTTCATTTCATGTACCTGTAACTTCAAAGACAGATCAAGAGATGAATTTGTTGCTGTAATATTCTTCCAATGACATTGGTGAGTCATCAAGGAAGATAAAAATTTGTAGGCCTATATTCAACCAACCTGTTAACAGAGGATTATTCTGCTACTATCAATCATGACTTTAGTACACAATTAGATAGTATTAGATTGTCTTCTGGACCTGCAAGCTGAACTTTTGTAGTAACTATATTTTTATCCAGACTTTGAAGTACCAGTCAAAATTGAAGGATTTGGCTATTTTTGCCTGAACTTTCCCACACTTTCCTCATACTTAAAATTGAAGGCATTAAAAAAAATAACAAGTGTCTCATAAAGATTATTTCATATAGATTTCATAACTAATCAAGTATAATTTGGAAAAATAACTTTAACAGAATTTGCTAGTTTATACACTGATAAAATTAATCATATAAACAGGTGGGGGTAATTCCATACTAATATCCTATACTGTAAGATTACCAGCTGAGAAAATAATTATTTCCCTAAAAAATGGTTGCATTTTTCTGTTTTTCTCCATTGTCTTCGGTGTCGGCCACAGCCAGAGGCAAGGGTTAGACAAGATAGACTAATGGTCTGATCTAGAATGGCAAATTCTATGTTTCCTTAATACAGATTCCTGGAATGACAGCAGTTATGTATTTTTAAGTCCGCTCTTCCATTATGCCGATAAATGGTTATTTAAATACAGTCAGGTTCAAATTACACTAGTGGAAAATGCAGCAGGGAAAAGTATCAAAGACAAAGAACTTTTAAATAAATTCATCTCTCCTCCTGCCATATGAGGTAATTTCTATGCCAGATGGCAGATGTTTATACTGGTACTTAAAAGATGTAAAAATTAAATCTATCTCAAAAACTTAATTGTTTTTAGTTTAAAAATGCTCTCAAGTAAAGGGAAATTGATAGACATTTTCTTTAAAATGATCTTAAGAAACTGAAGATCTTATTACACAATTTTAATTTGGAAAAACAATTAGCACTTAGGCTAGGTACTCTTTTCTTTCAATTCATCATTGATTTTTGATATTCATTTTCAGGCAATTTACAAAAATACGTCAGACACCATTTTTGCTAGAAGCAAATGTCACAAATTTTCAGAGGACTATATTTTAATATGTAATGATTCAATTAGCTCTTCACAATTGAGCAATAGATAGGGTACTTAGAAATTCTCAGTTATTATCCACGCCAGTCTAAGTCAGAAAAGTTACCCATCCAAGGTCATTTTATTATGATGAAGATCAGCTAATACAAATAACAGAAAAACCTTCTCCCAAAAAACCATCGCTGCACAGGCAAACCCTGTTTATTCGGACCAAATTCAACAACTTTCCCATGAGAAGGCTCTTCTTCCTGCAAAATACTTTCTGTGGTGAAGAAAAACTTTATTATTATGACACCCAAATTCATTGTTCAAAAAGAAAAAGCAAAGTTGATCTAATTGTTACATGGAGATTATTTTCTTGTCTGTAAATATATTAACCCTGATCAGAAATAAATCTTGCTTTCTTGATCTAAAATGCAGGCTAAAGTTTTATCAGATATTTCCATAACTCTCAGCTGAAAACAACTATGAGCCTAAATAACTAGCAATCACTTGACTATCTGTATTTAGAAAAGTCCTCCAAACATTTACTTTTGTAGTATAACAGTGTAACAAAAAAATGACCAGTTTGAGGGAAATCACATTTAGTAAATTAGTAAATTAGAGTAAAACTTATTCCAATTATTAGTTATGAGAGCTAGAATATATGTAATATTCTTGAACTATATTCTGAAAAATCAATTCAGCAAACCTCAGTTGAGTGCTTAGGACAAGTCCACTCTGTTTAGAAATATAATATCTATGTAAACAAAAATACAGATCCACTTCTTACCTCAATTTTTTTCTGCAAAGACATAGAGATAGTTAGAAAAAATCATTAAGATGCACCAGCTTTACTTTTAGCTCTTTATCAAACCTAAAAAAATTCCTATGGACTTGATCGGAGGCAATTGTAAATTATATAGCCACAAAGGGCAATTTGCTCTGCTAATCTGCCCAGCTCACTCCCTACTGGTATGCAGCAGCCTCTTTCACAGTAAAGACTTCAGCCTCACTGAGTTCTGCCCATAGTTTTTTCAAGAGCACGCGTCTTTAAGAGAGTTCTACTCATCATAAATGATCTCAGAAGTCAGACCTAGCCACTTCTCAGATTCTCACAGTTCCTCCAGAGGACAATGAACGAGTCAATGAAACTCTAGAATAGCATCTATAGCAAAAAGCATTACACATTTTAAGAAAGTGTTAGGCTGGCTAAGCTATGGTAACGAAGTTACCCCAAAATACAATAGCTCAAAGAAAATATGGCTGTCAAAATCGAAAGTGTACTTCTCTCATATTTAACAGTGCAGAAATAGGTGGGTGGTTTAGAACACAACTTTGTTCTGCCTAGGTTCTCTGTACCTGTTTTTCTGCCATCCCCCCAGGAGTTTCTCATCTACCGTGAATGAAGTTGGATCACCACCACCCTGCAAAGGTGAGAGAGGAAAACAGTGTCACTGTTAAGGAAATTATTTAGATACTGAACATATTATCTAGCTGCTAGCAAGGCTGAAAATTACAACTCCTAGCCAGAAGTTGTGGATCCCATTAAAGGTAGAGGATGTGGTGGAGATTCTATTCCTACAGGAAAGAAGGACTGAATAGACACTGGGGCCATTTAGTAGTCTTCATTAAGCATTTAATAAATGCTTTATTAATAATGCTTTTGATTAATCTATCTTCCAACAAGTATTTCCTGAGTGCCTATTTTGCTTGTAGTACTCTATTTGGCCCCACAATAGAGTTCATTCTAATATATATAGATATAATTTTTTAACCCAAAAAGAGCATTTGACATTTTTTAGGGAAATGAGCTATGTACAACTGAAGACTACCGTTGTAATATTAACTCTAATGTTGAAAATAATATAATATAATGTAAGTACAGCATGAGTACTATGGAATTTCTGTGATATTAGTACAGTATTTAGTGTCATTTCCTGATAAGTAAATTAGAGGAAAAATAACAGCAGCAATTCTTCTTTGTCTCGTTCTTCTTTTACACTCTTTACCTAATAATAAAAGTGCCTCACACAAATGAAGTAATTTCTTCCTTCGTACCATAAAAAAAATCATAATTTCTCTTTTAAAATATATATTTATATGTATGCACACATACATATACTTGTGTGTCTGTATACAGGTATGTTTATATATAATTGACAAAAAGCACGCTTATTGTAATCATTTTGGCATAAATATGCCTACACTCACCTTTTAGTTTAACAGCATCCGTTCTTATTGTTAGAGAGGTTGAATTAATCAACTTCTTTCTCTAATGATGGAAGCAGATGGAAGTAGAATGAGCTTCTGAATCTTCCTCAAGGGCATTGTAGAGGATGCTGCACCCTTAACTGAAAATTGCTCAATTTTGCAGTAGAGTTGGCCAATGTAGACATAGTCTTATATTTTCGCTAATTTTGAATTAATACTCTAGGAGCCGGCAGCTGACAATGAGCCTGAACAGTTGGTTTCACACCTGAGGCCTCTTTTAAAAGACCATTCTCATCACAGTCAAACAACAGGAGGATCTATTAGAGAAGGAAATGAGTCCATTTGCTCTAAGACTACTTAAGTAGGAGTTTCTCATGAGCTAATTAAGATTCTGTTCTATTTCAGAAGCCAATGTCGGAAGCAGACATTCTGTTTGAGGATTATTAGTAAATGAAAGCAGAAGGTTCCAGAGCACTTGAAATGCTCCTTTTGACTTGGTGGGTGCTCAGTAAAAGTGCTTCTGGAAAATAATTAGATAAAGAATAATATTTTAAGTATAATATCAAATGTCTTAGGTGAATGCTCTTATTACGTAAAATTATTAATGACACCTAAAAACTTTTATAAATGAAATAAGGAACACTTTTGACTATTAAAAACAAACTTGAGGGCTGGGGGTTTAGCTCAGTGGCACCGTGCCTGCCTTGAAAGTGCAAGGTCCTGAATTCGAGCTCCGGTGCCCCCCCAAAAACAGCAAAAACAAAAAACTTGATCCTCCGTCTACTAAATCTACAAGCTCTTACAATTCCCAGATGTCTGGGGCAGGGGAGACTACATGTTGGTTTTATTTTATTCAGAATATATTTATACATGTACATAACACATCTTAATTCTTTATTCATTTCTTTCCCCTCTTTTCCCTCCCCCTCCCTTCATCTCTTTGTCCCTTTCCCTTTTGCAAAATATCTATCTCTCTATTTCCTATTATCTATCTTTACTTTGCTCTTTATTTATATTTTGGATTTCTCATATAAAAGAAACAATGTGATATTCAAGTGTTATGTATGATTTATTTTACTTAATTTTATGGCCTGAAGGTGCATTCATTTTCTACAAATGACTAAAGTTTATCCTTCCTTATGGCAGAGTAGTACTCCATTGTGTGTAAATACTACATTTTCTTTATCCATTCAGCCATTGATGGACTTGTAGGCAGCTTTCAAGATTTAACTATTATGAGTTGTGCTGCTATATACATGAGTATGCATGTATCACTATTATTATGGAATTCAGTATGGAGATTCCTCAAAAAATTAAAAATAGAAATTCCATTCGACCCAGCTATTCCCTTTTTAGATATCTTCCCAAAAGAAGCATAATTCTATTTGGAAGGGAAATTTACTTAAATATACTTGTTGTACTTACACACTGGATATGCTTGTTCGGGCAACCGAATTCAAGATCAGTTAGTCTAAAGCAAAGAAAAATGCTAATATAGTGTGGAGAAAAATATTTTTGCCTTATAACTTTAATAACTACTCAAAAATTGTCTGAGTTGTACTGTGCATTATTTATAAACAAATTGCTACACATGGAAGTCATGTTCCAGGTAGTACTACCTTGTCTTTCACAGAATGCCTCTAGCACACAGCCTTGAAGTTGAGCTTATTTACCTCGGAGTGGAAATTACATCACAGCAGGCTAAGGATTGCTAAAAGCCCATGGATGCAAATTTTGTATCATATGACAGTTCAGACATTTTTAAACAACAAAAAAATCCATCTCTGTTTTGTTTCTTGTCTTCTTATTTCAATGGCATAAATGGATATTTCCCAAAGCCATCTGCCACCCACTATGAAATCTAAGGGTGAGACTATTTTTTACAAATTGAACTGGGACTCCCAGGGTAAAAAATGACGATAGTATCAAATTTACCAAATTGTGTAAAATGTGAAATATTTGGGAAAAACAGGAGGAAATGGCAAAATGTTCAAAGGTTAAAATTTCACGGTGAGCTTGATGTTAGTGTTTGATGCAAAAGACATGTGTTAAGACAGAAAAATCAACAGTGAATTATTTAACTCTTGCTTGCTCTTCATTACTAGTTTCCAACCAGAAAACGAATGTATCTAATTAGGATCCTTGTAGATTTTTGTTGCCTCTCCTTTCATCTTATGTGATATAAACAATATCCTTGGCATTAGCTATTGCAAACCATCCCTTATATTTGAAGTGGTTCATATTTAATGATCTCAAAACAGCAGTCCTTTCTTCCTCAGTATTGTGTCAAAACTTTTCCCAAATTAAAGTTCATGAATCTAAGACAAGTTGTCAACATTAGCTGTATTAGTGTTTTTGTCAGGGCCAAATTTCAACAGTTGTTACCAAGCCACCCCCATTTTGCCTTCTGCACAGTATGCCAGTCAAGGAAATTATGAGTTTTAGAAGAAGTGTTTATTCAGGAAGTGGGCTCCCATGTGGAGACTGGTGAGCATGTCTTGAATGCACTTCCCTGAGGATAGAGTTTCGGGGCATTCATAGGATAAACAAACAGGTTGTCTGAGGAGTGGGGAGAGGTAAATTGGAGGTAAGCAAAAGTGAAGTACTTGGTGGTCTGTACGTGTCTGATCAAACGTCATTATGCTTCATGTGACACATGTTCAGAGACTGGTGGTGTTAGCATGCTTGGAAGGTTGAGGCTTAGCCTTCAGATGTCAAAAGGTCACCCATGGGACACTTACACAGGCCCAGGTGAAGGATCAGTGATTCCAACCAGTGTGAGCTACCTCCAAGTTCCTGGAGAACAACTTAGGCAGTTGTCACTAAGATGAACCGTATGTCAGAGGTGTCATCTATGGCAGAGTTAATGAGAGAGTTAATTGTTTATCTACATGACTTCTAAAACTGGTGATCAACGCAAGTAACTAAAAAAAGTGAAGCTAGAAGGTCTTCCTTTGGTTTCCTAAATGACTTCCTATGCGTATAAAAGTATTCAGAGCTCAGCTCATTCAGTAGAATCTTTCACTTTTCAATAGGTGTATGTTTGGCCTAGCTAGATGCTTAATCCGAGGATCCTGAAACAGAGATCGTAATTCACAGATCCTGAACAAGTCGATTTCTTCTCTTTTATATTTTTCACCTTCCTCTCAAGTTCAGTATGGTTACGGGACTATTTGTCAATGAATGTGAGCAGAAATTAGAAATATTGTGCCTTTTTAAAAAATGTAATTGCTGCAATAATCAGTTTATTATGAATAAACAAATTGACTCAAATAATTAATAACAAATTATTATTATTAAATATGTAAGTTAGTCTTTAACTATTTCCATCAAATAAATGTTCATTTTTACATTGATTGGCCTACACACTTAAAAATATAAGAAAAATAGAAGCCAAAGCAGCCAAACAACAAAGATGGGAGGGTTAAGGAGATAAAAGACAGTTGGAAAGAAAAGCCATGTGACTTTATGCACTAATAACCTCAATCGTTTAAATGTTAGGTGTTAAACTTAAGTCTTAGAAAACAGAATGTTTGTAGAGTTGAACATTATTGATCATATTTTCTCATAAAGTCTAGGTCCTTCAGAACAAAAAAGAATACAGAGTTTCATGTTCTTTACCTTACTTTTGTAGTTGTTTTGAGTGCAAAAAGATTCACTTAAAAACAATCTCCTGCAGGTCAACAGAGTTTTTCTTTCTTGTCCAAGCACACATTATACCACCACACTTGCTTTTGCCATTATCTAAATTTTAGTCTCACAGCTAGGTTGTATCTCAAGAACTGGCTGCTCACACACATCTGTCTGCCAAGAGGCAATGTCGGTACAGGAACATGATAGTCTACCCTACATATCTGTGGATTCAACCAACCTCAGATAGGAAACATCAGAAAAGGAATTTTGCCTGTACTGAACATGTACAGGCCTTAATTTTTTTCTCATTATTACCTAGCAATACAATATAACACAATCACTTACATTTTAGTAGCTATTGTAAGTAACCTAGACATGCCTTAATTTGCATAGGTTATATGCAAATATTACACCATTCTATATAAGGGACTTGGCATCTGTAGATTTTGGAATTTGGGGGGTTCTGGATCCAATGCCCTGACAATACCAATGGATAACTCTGTTTCTAGTTTGCTGTTCCATGGCTGTACAAGGCAGAGTTCAAGCTATATCAGGGAAGCATGCAAAGTTAAATGGAAATCAAGAGGAATTTCTCTTTCAGAGTTCCCTTATCTTTATGCATGAATATTATCCAATAATTTCCTTACTAGTGTCACCCACATTTAGAAAGACTATGAAGCCCAAGGGTATGGGGGATCCACGAAATAGAAAGATCTCAGTTGTTGGGGCCACCACATAAAACCTTGTACCACTCAGGAACATTGAACTGTCTCTTGAATGGAACACACACAACTATTATGTTAAGGTGCTGAAATGTTGAGGTTGTTTGATACAATAAAAAAAGTGAATGTATAGAAATCTAGGGAATACCTCATGGTGCATGAAAGGCTCCTTTATCTTATTCTAAGACGTAATTTGAACAATTAAAGTTTGTTGGTTGGGTGTTAACACTTGCCTTTTGGCAAAATACATACAACTCTTGGCTAATTATTATTATAAGCTCTTAGATTTGAATTTTCAATCATATCATCATCTGAAACCAAATACCTGAGTGAGGATAAAAGAAATAGCTTTTTCACCCAAAATACTATCCATTTTTTTTCAAAGGAAGAAAAATGACAGAAAATTTTCCTTTAGTTGATACTGGCCAAACAAAAAAGAAGATTCTTGGAAGCTGTTCCCATCAGTGGCATTATGTAATACTAAAATGGGGAAAATGAAATGAGAAAAATGATAATTTGTCTTCTTAATACACTGTTTCATAATAACTATTGTTGAGTGTTTATCGTGTGCCGGGTAGTCTGAGTACTTTTATATAGATTATTTTACATAATTTTCATAACTTATGAAGTTAGTAGTGTTTTTATACCCACTTCACAGATGACTAAATTGCTCAGATTCACATAACAAGTAAATAATAAAATTGCACTCAAACCCAAGCTGATGGGTTCCAAACATGGTTCAAAGTAACCATGCTCTGTGGATCACCTAAAATCAGAACACTACAGCCGAGGAATTTTATGAATTATGACTTCCTATTGTCAGGGAAAAGACATTTTGCAATTCAAGAAGTATATGTAAAAATTAAATATAATCTTTCTTTTCAATTTGTGTTATAGCGGTTATTCAGAATGAGATGGGAGTGGAGTTGAGGCGTACTAAGACAACAAGACAGTCTCATTGTTGAAAGTATTGTGCCTCAAAGAATCAACAACTGGGATCTCATCTTATTAAAAAGCTTCTGCACTGCTAGAGAAACTACCAATGGAACTAAGAGACAACCTACAATGTGGGAAAAATTTTTTATCAGCTGTACTGCCAATAAAGGACTACTATCTAGAATGTATAAAGAACTTAAAAAGAATCAGACCCCCCAAATGTAAAGACCCAATTCAAAAGTGGGCATCTGAAATGAACAGACATTTCTCAGACAAAGAAGTAAAAGCAGCAAATAAACATATGAAAAAATGTTCAGTATCACTGGTCATTCGAGAGATGCAAATGAAAACAACACTGAGATTCCACCTCACTCCAGAAAGAATGGCTGCTATCAAGAAATCAACCAATAACAAATGCTGGTGGGGAGAAAGGAACCCTTCTCCATTGTTGGTGGGAGTACAGACTGGTTCAACCACTGTGGAAATCAGTATGGAGATACCTCAAAGAACTAGGGTCAGAGGTCCCATTTGACCCAGCTGTTCCCCTGCTGGATATCTTCCCCAAAGAATTAAAAGAATCATACTGCAGTGATATATGTGCAGTCATGTTTATAGCAGCACAGTTTGTAATAGCTAAAGCTTGGAAACAGCCCAAGTGCCCATCAACTGGAAACTGGGTAAAGAAGATGTGTTTTTTTTATAAAATGGAGTACTACTCAGCCATAAAGAACAAGAAACTAGACTCATTTATAGCTAAATGAATGCATACTAAGGCCATACTCTTAAGTGAAACAAATAGGACACACATGTGTAAATCCCAAATAGTTTCTCTAGTGTGAGAAACTGAAAGTGTAAGTAAGGATTAAAATGATTTAGATGAATAATTGATAATTTGAAATAGGAAGAAAAGGTCCAAAGGGGTAGGGGAAGTGGGAGGAGAAGGGGAAGGGAAAGAAGGGAAAGGAAAAATTATGAGAAAAGGAAAAAATGGAAACAAAGTCTTTGTAAATAGGGAAGGGTGGAGGGGGTGAAGGCAGCACAGGGAATGGGGAAAATATAAGAACCAAGATACATCATGTACAGGTACAAGCACCCAATGATAAATGTAAAAGTATTGTTTACCTAAAAATGTACCAATGAAAGAATTTAAGCAAAAACAAAAAAGTATTGTACCTTACTCTCCATACTACCCAGAGAAGAAAAGTTGGATGTAATATAAAAGCTCAATATTTATATAAATATCATATGATCAAATAAAAATTATTTTAAACAGCAAAATATTTTTAGCTTACCTATTTTTAAGTTAAACAGAGCAAAGATATCATCTATGAAGCTTTTAAACATCATAGCCTCTTTCTCTTATGAAGAAAATGGGGAAGGTCGGAAAGGAGGAGGTAAATAATATTAGTCTTTCCATGTTCTGCAATTCCTTTTGTTTAGTTTTGCAGGAAAAAAAGCATGACATTGGAAAATAGATCAACTAGTAAAAATGAAGTGTTGTTCAACTTTCCTTAAATTTTGAAATTAGAAGATCATAAGGGGGATGGAATTACATGATGGGGAAAAGGTATAGGTTGCTCTCTGGTTGGCCGATCAATTTGGCAGTTTTCACTTACAAAGACAATGGCAATGCTTTATCCTGAGAAGACTAGGATCTAGTCACCCTTTCTTAAAAAGTAGTAAATATGATACTAAACCTAGAGCTAGAGGGTTTGAGCACTCTTCAGTTTTATCATTTACCAACTGCATGACATTGGGAAACATACCACTTTAACTTTTTTCTGAATTTTTCTAGATTGTATTTTCAACAAGGATTTTTTTTTCCTACTTCTTTCTCTGGCTACATCATTTTCTGAACCCAAAACTGATGTAGTTTTATATTTTTGAAAGATAGTTTTCACAAAGAATTATAAAATAGTTGATAGATATTTTATTTAATGTACCTGTTTGTGTTACATAAGAGAGCGAACACTGTACTTTAAATTATATCCTAGAATGGACTCACATGTCTTCCTGTAACTACCGTGGCTTTATAAAAGTCCGCCCCTCCCATGGTGCTAGGAATGTAGCTCAGGGCCTTCACACGAAGCTACACACCCATACCATTTTATTTTATTTTATTTTGAGATAGGTTCTCACTAAGTCACTAAGTTGCCCAAGCTGGGCTCAAACTTGCAGTCCTCCTACCTCGATCTCCCAGAATGCTGAGGTCACAGGCATGAACCACCACACCAGGTTTATGTTTACTTTTTTAATTGTATAATTACCTAAAAGACGAGAAAGTTAGAT
Source organism: Heterocephalus glaber (assembly GCF_000247695.1). The sequence goes on from NW_004624752.1 coordinate 21,625,542, forward strand.
CAAGTTAGGATATCTACCCTGTTCTTCTAAGGTTGATTAGAATTTAAAGACACAAAATACTTGTGAAAGCTATAAACCCCTAGGAAATTAAAGGTATTCATACATAGACATGTGTAGATACAGTATGGCAGATTTCTGAGAATGTATCTTTATTATGGGGAGTGCAGTAACACAAAGTGCATGACTATCCCAGTCAGCTGATCCAGGGATGAAGAGTCCTGGAGCACAAGCTTATCTCATGTTCCCAAATTACATGAAACGCATCCTATCCACAATTTAGTGCAATATTTTATAATTAGAAATACCTATTGCCAATCAATTAATCCTGGTAAACCAAATAAGATTAGAAGATGATTGAAAATTGCGTATTATGAAAAGAATAATGCCTTTGAGGTCACCACCCAAAACATAACCACCCAAAACAACCAATTACTTGGGGCATTGCTTGGGGTAGAGGTTATTTTAATTATTCTGTCTACACTAGTGAGATAATGGAGGTGTACATGATTAATACTTTGCTCTTGCTAATATTTGAAAGCAAAGAAAACACATGATTTTCCCAGAATAGCTGAGATTTTTTTTTTCTCATGGCTTCAAACTCCTTCTCATCTTTCCCTCTTACATAAACACAGACTTTATTATCCAAAGAATATATTTTCCTAGAGGGTTTTGATACTACTTGTCTCAAGGTAAAATGTCAAGTGGATAAGAAATTGACATGGTTTAAACATCAGAGGGGCATTCAGGATCTTATTTGGCAGGGAAATTTTAGTGTAACATGCACTTAGAAAACCATTCTGATTGTGTACCTGAGAAAATACTTAGAATAATCTACTTTAGTACACTCTGAGAAAAAATAATCCAGAAGTAATATAGAATAATCATATAAGCAGAGTACACAAGAATAATAAACTCAAATCCCTTTAGCAATGAGTGTGCTCATGGATGAATAATTTGCATCTTTAGTAGCACGGGTAACCCAGGAAGCCTGAACTTGAACAAGATCAATGATGTTATGGTATGTTTTTTTTTTTAAATTTGGGAACACTTTATCAAGATTCTCATTGACTGAAATATGCCATTGAATTCATAGCTTTAGTTAAATTGCTTCAAAACTATCCTATTTAATTTTCTTTGTTTTTTTCTATCACTTTATGACTTCCATTTTGTTTCATTCTTAATTTGCTTAGCATCTATTTCACTCATTTGTCCTATATCTTTCTCAAATTGTCTCCAAAATCTTTCCCAGTTTGGAGGCTGAAATAATCACTATGTGGTTTAAAACACCTGGAAGGCTTCTTGCTTTATGATATCTCCTTTCCTGGCCTGCCATAGAACCTAAAAGTCACTATTTAAGGAGTTTCTTAAGATTAAGGTACTGCATTTCCCCATATTTATCTAAACACAAATACCCCTATGAGAATCCATGCATTCAATCATCTACTCAGTCAACACTTTAAAAGGCAAAGCTGGCTGAATTTAGATATGAGATTATTTATAATGGAGCATAGAGAATGAATTGGAAGCAAATAAGCTGGGGATGATTAAGAAAACCCAGAGTATGAAACATGTCTCAAAACAAAGATGACCTAAATTAGGTGCCTCCACAGGAAGCCCTGGATCAGCTTGAGCAGCATCATAACAGTGCACTGCGAAGGGGAACGGAGACCATGCAGAGGAGACAGGAATCATAAAAAGAAGCTAGGTGTATGTAAAGGAAGATATTTAGCAACTTACATTCTATCTAGACCCGTGTTCTGGCTAGCCCATCTCATCTTGCCCTCTAGGAACTTTAATCCTGCCACTAACCACAAGGTTCCTAGAGTTCTCTCAGTGTCTGTCTCTTCCAGTGGAAAGATGCTAGGCCATTCTCATCTCTGACTGCTCTGTTGAATGATAATAGCTAAAGTGGCAAATCATTTTCCATCCAAACTACTGCACAGGCCCACTATGAATAAGAAACCAAAACTATCCCAGGCAACTTGAATGTATGTCATCCTATTAACAACTAATCTCATTGCAAACTCATTTTATGGAGGGCACCTTACTAAATTCCTTACATGGACTATTTCATTTACATCCTACATCAACCCTATCTATGAAGTGTATTCTATTATTTTTATACCTCGGAAGAGACTAAGGCATAGAAAAGAAATTTTTTTTATTAAATTCTTTTATTGGTACATTGTAGGTATACAACACAATTACATTTCTCATTGGGAACTGTACCTTTACATAATGCATCTT
>NW_004624752.1:21628163-21659786 GCF_000247695.1 Heterocephalus glaber
TCTTCCTATTTCACATTACCTATTATACATTTTAGTCCTTATTTACACTTTCAGTTTCTCACACCAGAGAAACTATTCGGTATTTACACCTGTGTCCAGAGGAGATACCATGATCACGAAGGCATAGAAAAATTAAGCAACATTTCTAATCTATTAGCCTTTTACTTATACACAAGAGGGTTAAAATTTACATTCAGATTCCTCAAATATGCTTCCTCTATAGCTCTATCCTGGGTCATTACTGCTGTTTTAGATCATGTAAGCAAAGATTTCACATAGGACTTCCCAATAAAAAGAGACATATGACTAAAAGCAAGTAAAACTTGCTGGATTTTATGTATATCGTCAAGGTCATGAGAGCGAAAGATGTTGAGAAGCTGAGTTCCAGAATTATTCTTAGCAATATTCTAGCACAAACCTGTACCACTTTTTAGATCAGATAGGATTCTTTACCTTACTCATTGACTTTTGATCTAATATTCGGTATCTACCTCTTGGCCAGTCCTGATCTCAGTTGAACTAGATAGTATTCAGTAAGGAAGATACAAAAATACAACTTGGGTAACAATAGTGTGATTAAATTACTTCTTAAATAATAAGGTACTGCTACATTCTTAAGGGACTCAGAGCTCGTAAAGGAGATAGGCTACTGCAACCTAGGCTATCCAAAGGGAGAGGGGAAGTAATGTTTAAATACAGTAATTGGCATAATAAAAATTGGGCAGAGGTTTTTGATACCATTTTTTCCTCCTCCAGCATGTTATACCAAGTTATACCAAGTTATACCATGTTATACCATGTTATACAGAGAATCTCATGGAGTAGGTCTTCTACGCAGCACACACTCATGAGATAAAGAGCAAATTTCTTAGATAAAGGTATTACTGATCTTTATACTTTTTTGAGATATAAAATTTCAAGGAGGCTGGAAATCCTCAAGAGTTTACTATTCATCATTTGATAGGGAAGTGGAGGGGAAGTGAATGGAAGAAGCAAAGATCCAATTAATGTTAGAAAAAAAGAAGCACTTGAATATTTTTTAAATCACTCTTAAAATTGACAAATTGTTTTCCCAATGCTTTATTTGCCATAAATTTAATAGATTGTGATAGTTTTTAACACATATGACTTGATAATACCAGGTAGGCCAGAGTTGATAACAAAACTTCATAGTGTTCTGGGTACAAAATACTGACCAAAATTGTTTGGAACTACTTAGATTTCTGTTAGAATTCCCAGATTTGTTGGTGGCTCAGCTGAGTAGGCTATATAGCTTCCGTAAAAAGCCACTACTTACCACTGAACATGGAGACTTCGAGACGTACTTAACCTTGATGGAGGGAAACCCTGTATCTAATAAGGAGGAATAAAAATTCAGAATTACTGCAAAGCACTGCGGCAAGCAAGCTGCAATTCCAGTCATATAAAACCTCTGTTTACAGTAAAATGATGATATGAATCACAATGACTCTCATATAAGGACTCAACTGCCTACCTAGTCTCATTCCATATATTTATAAAATGTAATTTCATTTTCATACAAGTTTATTACACATATTAAAGCAATACTTTTCTGTGTACAGCCAAGATCCATTGATAAAACAATGAAGTGAACTAACACCCTTCCTAAATAAAGTTTCACCAATAGCACCGTATGTTAATGGACCTATTTCATTGTTAATGTGACTGACTGCTTATTGATTCTTGCAGGAATCCAGCAAGTGCTTCAGAGTACAATTTAGTTTGGAGAGCTCTGGGTCCAACATCTATGCTCAATTACAACTTTCAGAAGGGGAGATCAATAAAATTTAAATTGCTTATGGTAATCACAACTTCAAATCATTGAGATCAGCATAAGCAATCTGCTGACCCCAGCCAAGCTCCTAAATTGAAACTTGTAATGAGTGGTCATTTAGTTTGGGTCCATTCATATTATTTTGGAGGCAGGTGATGAACAATTAAAGATCAGCCAGTACCTTCTCTGCACAACATTCCCATCTTTATTCCCAAAGTATTAATATGCACTAACCCTCAGGTTCACGCTTTTGCACTTCTTTAATGGGTATTCTGTATGAATAAGCAATTATATTTTCTATTAAACAATTTCAGTGTAATTGAATTAGCAGTTATAATATTGCTAGGGCAAGCAAAAGCTTTCCTAGGGAAAAATTAAGTGATATTGGGTAGTGCAAATTAATTTATAGAACTGAAAAATGTAACCAATTAAACAGAATTGCCTTAGCCTCCCCCTCCTCCAAAATACAATTAAGCAGCACATTGTTTCAAAGAATATGTTTCAGAGCAATTTGTTTTCAATCATAATAGCTGGTTTTCATTCATTATGAAAAGCTGTCTATTATAATGAAAATTTCATAGGCAGTTTTCCTTGACAAAGCAGGTTGCAAGTTTAAACAAAGATAGTCTGCAGATTACTTCCTTGATAAGGAGTCACCTTAGAATTACATTTTAATAAATCATTGAAAATAAATCTTCTGCATTACAGCATGAAGGTTTAGAGAAAGAAAAAGCAAATAGAAACTAATCAATGAAAATCTCCTGCTGCCAATATAATAATAGATGGACCAATGCTAATATATAAAGTATATTACACTCACACACACAGCGAAAAAGAAAAATGTAAGATAAATATCACGGAAGTCAACTGTCACAAATGAGACTTGAGTAATAATCCCACCTTTACCATTCATCATTCCTACTGTGCCTCCTCCAAACACTTTGCTGAATTATAAACTAGGGTATTTAGGCCACATTTTTTACACCCTAATAAGATGGCCATCTTTGGATTACTACTAAAGTTTAAAAGCATACTTCCAAAGTTTCTTCCAAGCAAAGTAAAATGTAAATATTTGCATATATGTAACGCCTCTGTGAGACCAGTATGATACATGCATATCCTGTAAATTTCTAAAGGAATTTCAGAATGTACTTGGAGTAACCCTAAATTTTTAATAAGTGTGCATTAGGAAGAAATCTGTAGTAAAAACATCTAGTAAAACAAATGGCATTGCTTTTATTAAGCTGGGATCTGGAAAGACCAATGCAGAAGCCATGAGTTTCTCCATAGGAATCCATACTAAGGAAGGTCCTGGTGCTTCCAGCAGTAGGGCAACTTCAAAGGTGTCCATGCAGGAAGACAGGGAGGGTTTAGATCAAGTGACGTGAGGTGTGACTGGAAGGAGAAGAGTGGACCAGACAGGGAGAGCTCTCATGACTTGTGCTTCAACCTCAGCTGGAAGGAAGAATAGAGGAGATGAATGTCATCAGCATTCAGAAACTGAATTAACGGAATTTCACTTTGGGTTGGCAAAGGAGAGGGAAAAGCAAAGGACTTAGAGGAAGAGCTGGAGGCTTCCTTTTTGGAAAACTGGGATGGTTGACTTGGGAGTGATAGAATATAAATTAAGGAGCAGAGAACGGATGATGTGTATGTGTGAATTAAGATTTCCAGGCTCCTCATTTAGACTCCGTTATTCCTGGGCCTTCTACCTTTTTTGCTGTAGTAGTAGTCAGAAAAGACATTTATTGTGAAAATTATGACTGATGCCTCGTAAGGAAATTTATCTTGGCATATTACCATCTAAATTTTCTTATAATTTTCAAAAACATTTGATTAACATCTATTAATGTTACAGATTAATGGGGTGAGTATAATATTTCAATATAGGTACATAGTATGTGCTAAGGAAATCTAGTTTGTGAGCTGGGCCTTGTCCAAGCTTCTGCACTTCTTCAGTGCTTGGGCAGACTCCTTTTCTTTTTTTTGGTAACCTAATAATAACAAGGCAAGGTTTGGATTAGAATTAAGACCTAAAAACATAACATCTATCTTTTCAAAGCACAAATTTTAGCCTTTGAAATCTAATGATAAAAGTAAATAATGGTTTGGCATTGCAACATATTTCTTCGCCATTTGGAGAGTATTTGACAGAAATTTATATTCACTTCAAAGAAGTAGCTATAGGGGCCAGGGATTCAGCTCGGTGGCTTCACTGCCTGCTGTACAAGCACAAAGACCTGAGTTCGATCCCCGGTACCAAAGAAGTAGCTATAAAATTTCTCTAGGAAAAAAAGTAGCGAAACTAAACATTCTGGAGTTATTTTTTTTTTAAGTTTAACAAATTATAGCTAGGAAGTTTTTTTCATCTTCAAATATGGAGATATTCTGACACAATATCAGGACATAATAAACACTCAATAAATGCTAAATGCATATGTGTATAGGTGTTTGAAATACAAAGTGAACAGTTGCCCATGTATTGTAATTGCCCATGTATTAAGGCAGTTGTCTGTATATTTTAGTATTCAACAACTTCACTGAAAACATTTTGACATATAATAATTCACTGTGACTCTCCATGCATACATACAAACACACCAAAGTAATTTACATATCACCTACTTTGTTTCACTGCTTACTTTTGGAATTTTTATGGTTATACAATATGAACAATCTATTTGCGTGCAGATGTTTTGATACCAACAAATGCAAGACATAAACTTTAGGAATGAGGAAGTCTTTCTTTGGGTTTCACAGCCATTGTAAACTTAACTTTTTGTACTGATTTCTGAAGATGAAGATCTGGTGAGGCTTTTTGTACTGATTTCTGAACTTAGAGATCCTAGGAAGCACAGCAAAAGATGATGAAGGTATTTCTCTTTTTACACAAAGTTGCAGCATCTACCGATCCTCATGCATAGATTATTTTTCACTTGATGCTGCTGTTTCCTTTCATTCTTTAGCATCATCTATTTTATCCTCTGAAGACTGTCTTGTGCTAGTCAGCATTTCCATGCACCCAATCCTTAATAAAACATAACTTAAAACTTCAGTGCACTTTATCCAACATTTATTAAATACCTGCCAAGTGCTGTGCTAGGTGGAAAAAAAACTAACCCAAATTCCTTCTTATAACATTTCTTCTTCCTTGGCAAAATTAGTGGTTTAGAGTGATTGCTCTTCTTAATCTACTGGACCCTTTACCGGTGGCTTCAACCCTTCTTTTCCTCACTTACAAAATAGAGATCAGAATGGTACCCATTTCATAAATTTCTTGGGACAATTAGATGCAAAGTTGTCTATAAACATAGCATGTGCTTAATTATCATTAGCCATTATTCTTTCACTATTGGATCAATTTTTCAAACCAGTAGGATAGACTACTATACAACTATGTATGCTTGATACAGTCACATCCAATTATTGCCTTCTAAATTCTGTTAAAATGCCTTTCTATAGTCCATTTCAAAGTTTTTATTCAAACATTTGCACATGTATTAATTATTTGTTGTAGATGAGGCACTGCTGACACAAAATTGAATAATTTGTTTCCTATCTGGGATTTAACTCACTGCCCCTCTTCCCCATTCTGCGTGTTCTGAGATGCCTGCCATTCCTTTCCTAGTTCTCTTCAAACCTCACCTCTTCTTCCTCCTTGTCCATTCAAATTTACTGACTACTTTATACATTACCTACATGTTTCACCAACAGTTCTACTTAAATGGCTAGAACTTTCCTCTTAGACAATCTTATGTAAGGAGCATTCCCACACATATGATTTTAAGTTTTCCAGTAGGAAAAGTGTGCCTAAAATGATTTATCCCTGAGCTCTTTTTTCCTTTCCATTTTTTTACAAGTTTTCTATGAAGTCAAAAATCAAAAACATTAGGTGGCTAAGAAATAGAGATAGAGGGCCGGGGATTTAGCTCAGTGGTTTCGCCGCCTGCTGCGCAAGCTCAAGGACCTGAGTTCAATCCCCAGTACCAAAACAAACAAAAAAAGAAATAGAGATAGATTAGCATTATTTAATAATTCCATATTTCATCCCTGTGAAGCTTCCAGGGGTTTTACATAAAGTATGTGAAATATATAGTTCTAAAGTTTAAAATCTTAATGATTTAATTTTCATGCCAGAAAAAAAGTTTCTAAATAAAATGATTGGCACCCATACACTATTGCCAGCAAGGTGCAGCCAGGGTGGGAAGAGCATTGTGTTTAGACTTAGGAATCTGCTGCTAGGTCCAGCTCTCCCACTGACTATGTGAGCAGTGTGGAAGCCATTTAAATTTTCTACAGTGAGATAGCTCGAACTGGAAGACATGTGGTTTCAAAAGTTCCTTCCAACTCTAACTTCCTCTGATACCAAATATTCCCTTTCTTTCACATTTAAACTTTTTTTCATTAAGTGTATTGGTACATTTTAGGTGTACAATACAGTTGCATTCATCACTGGGATCTTGTACCTTTACATCCTCCAAAATTTCACATGGTGAAGTCTTGACAATATATCAGTCTTTTCTTGAAATAGGGTTTCTTGTAAATGCAGTATTAAGAGGAGGTCAAGATAGAATAAACTGGGCTTCTGATACAACTGTTTCTGCTATACAGGGGGATCTGGAGGTTGGATACATGTAGGGAAAGCACCATGGAAAGATGAAGGAAGACATGGTGGCAAAGCTTCTGCAATCTGAAGAGTGCTGGAGATTGCAGGCCAACCACTAGAAGGGGAATTCTTCCCAGTCCTCCAAAGAACCCTGCAACACCTTAATTCCAGACATATAGCCTCCAGAACTTTGAGATAATAAATCTCTGTTGTTTAAGCTACCCATTCTGTGATACTTTGTTATAGCTGCTCTAGAAAACTAATATACTTTATTCCATAATTTAAAATGCTGAGCTTCCATTAGAGTATAAGCATGTATACATATAGATGCATTGATGTGTACATATAAATAATTTAAAGTACGCTACCAAATATTCACTCAATTGACTTATTTTATGTCAACTCTTCCTTGATGTATGGGACAATTAAGCATTGAATCCAATTGCTGAACATTAATATCTCCAATTGAGAAGAACAAATTTTAATGAAAAGTGTCAAGCCATAGCAACTTTTTATATCAGAAAAGTCCCTAAATATATTGCTCTCACTTTTAAGTCTAAGAAGTTACTATCTGCAAATTGTCTCTCTGTTTTTAACAACACTTTAGGTGGGTTTACCGAGCACACAGGAGAAGTTGAAGCTTTTTCTGTCAGCATTCTTGGCTCATGTCACACTAGCTGATCGCCACTGGAATTCTGATTTTCTTAGGGGGATTTTCCTATTTGCTTTACATTTCCTTTTTCTGTTTCCCATTATGAAAATGCGAGTCCTACGAAGATAAGGTTCAGAACACTTCTATCAAATTTAAGACAGATATACTCAGTCAATGTCTAAAAGAGCATAATTGATAATTTAAGTTGATCTCTTCATAAAATCTTCTTCCACACTACTTAGCAGAGGGTCACTTTTAATTGAAAAGAGTCTAGTTTAGAGTGAGAAAACTCGTCACAGGATTGTAGGCATAGATGGATGGCTCTGTTAGGAAAATATCTTAGGAATATCTTTTAAAACATCTTGTACTTCATGTAAATTTGCCATTAAGAACATCAGCTGTGGAACTAACCTAGATCAGGTTGTGTACTAATACTAACAGCAATCTGGAAAGGTTATTGGGGGGGATAATGAAACAAACACTGTCAAGTACTTAACACAGCACACAGAGCATAGTGTGATCAAACCAAGGCCTCAGCTGCATGATTCTTACTGTAGTAATACTAACACTATCACCAGGTTAGCATGCCTCCTAAGTAAGTGATCAGCAGGACAAATGAACAGGCTCCATTTTTATTTGGCCACTTACAGACACAATCTAACTTGGGTTTCTGAATAGTAGAACGTGCACTGTGGATTTGAGAACATCAGCTGGTCCATGGTGTGGCACTCTTGCTGTCTACACAAATACACAGTTCTCTCAGGGAAGGACTCATTCTATGGCACAAAGAAAGAACAGGAAGTAGAGGATATAAAGTATAAACTGTTCCTTCTGATAGAGCACCTCTTCAAAAGGCAAAGTCAAAACTTTGCAAGTTTTCACAGTTCTCAAGATTTTATACACTGCCCACGTTTAGTTCCTCTGTCAGACCTGCCATTTTATGCATAATATAATACTGCTTAAGGTTATCAATCTTTAAAAAAGTATACCATTGCTTTATAGCCGTTCCTGCTTTGCAATACAAATGACATAATTACAGGTTCTGGCTTGAGGGGGTCCAGTTCCTCTAGTTCATTTTTTAAATGCAAATCTTATTAAGTATTTTATCCTAAAATGGCTAATGCAAAAAGGGCAGTCCTAGACTAAGATGGACAACATGCCTAAAAAATAAATACTAGGCGAGTAATGAAACCTGAATTAAATCAGTGTACTGGAAGCCAAATTGATTACTTATTGAAATATGTTAACATGGTGTAATGGGTAACTGCCAAAGTCAGATATACAATAATATTACATGAATCATTGTCAGACAATCACAGAGGTTTATAAGAGCTCTGAGAGATTTTAAAACCTTTTCTACCCAAATCTAGATGCTCATAAAAATTACAGGTACTGTTCTGTGTATTATATAGTTCAATTTAAAAGACTCTTTTGTTTTTTACAAGGTCTGTGTTTTGTTTTTCTTCAAAATTCATGTCTTTTGTCAAACAGAATAATAGCCAATTTTTTTAAAGCTTGCTAGAAACTTTTAAAAATGCTAAATGCATTGCACTCAATTTATGTTAAGATTTTCGGCTATGGCACAAAATTTTCAAAAATTCTTGTCTCTTTTTGAAGTCATGATATATAAAGAATATTTTGTATATTTTTGTATGTGTACAGAATTGTATGGTCACAGTTCAAAGAATAGTAAAACAAACAGCCCTATATATTCCCGTGTCCTAGCCCATGAAAATCGAGGTTCTATCATTGCAGTTGTTTGAGTAGAACAATGCCTTTTAAGATATTGTTTTAATATTGAAACTATACTAAAAGTAATCACATTAAATTGTTTGATTGCTTTAAATATAAATTTCTAGAGTGTATCCATTACTATCTGTTGCTTTTTCAAAAAGAAGATTGTTTCAAAGTCCAGGTCAAACAAACAACTTGCAATACAATTTTGAAAATTGAAATGTAACACTTCATACACTTGTTCAGGGCTTAACAATCACAGAGCATTTCACAGCTATTGTTATTCTCTAAATTATTTGTAATTCTAAAAGATAAAATTCTTAATCTGTGTTTATTGCCTTCCCAGCTTTTAAATAAGAGTACGGAAACTATGAGCCAGAAAAACAATCAAAATTCAAATAATTGTACTACTCCTGCATTTTAGATTTGATATTTATGCCTCAGTTTCCCTATGTATCTATTTGAAAAGCATGTTCACAACCTCCCAGATTGACAAGATATTTGAGTTTTTTGGCTGCCTGATCAAAGAGAGCTCAACAAAAAGGGAAAAGCCCACTGACTCATGCTGGGAAGAAAGTCACTTCATTAGCACATCATAGGGGTGCCCCTTTGAAAGTGTGTTAAATTGTGTTAACAGTTTGGCTAAGAGGTGAGAGTGTGACCATTTTAAACTTGTCTCATTAATATGCTAGTGTGACTCTGACTTGAATTTTGCAAGCCCGTTACAGTATTTTCTCACTTTTCTCTGTAGAATTCCTTATACTTTCTGCCTCTCAGCTTTGGGCTGTTATCAAGGCTCCATTCTTGAATGATTTCTAACTCTAGGACTCTTCCCCTCTTTCACTTGTCAGAAAGTATTAGGGGTTCATTTTCCCAAGGAAGTCCATATCCCAGTATTCTGTTGTTGCAGCGGCCTTTTGTCTTCTTGAAGGAGAAATGCACCACCAGGCTTTCCAGAGAGGCAGGCTTCATGGAAGCATATTGCTTTATGTGATGAGAAATGTCCAGGAGGCCCAAGCAACTGGACCCACACACCCTAAGGGTTATCCATGCAACCAATAATTAAGTTCTTAGAGGCTGATTATTTTCTGTTGCTTAGATGCAAAGCAAACAGAAGTGTTGTACATGGGATAAAAGCCAAAGAGCTAAGTACGTGTAAACCTCTTTTGGAAGATTTATTACATGCCACAATGTGGCTATAACTTATTCTCATCTGTCCCTCTCGGCACTTACCAACAGTGATGAAAATGGAGTCTTTATTCAGGGGAGTCTTGACTGCATTACTTTTAAATTATTTGCATATTGGTAGCACAGAGGGATCCCAAGATGGCGTTTTGCCGAATTTCATTACCCTAACCTTCTCCACTCAATAAAAGTTCCCATAATTCCAACGAGATAGTGAGAAACCTATGGAGCAGTTTGCTTTTGAGTATTTCCAGTGTTAGCTAATGAAAAACGAAGGTGAGTGGCTCTGAACAGAAGAATGGAAGAATGGAGGGTTCGGTGGACAGGTGGAAGAGCTCAATTGTTTATTAACAGAGCTAATAGTATGATGAGGGGAGGATGAATGAGTATAGTTTTATCACAAAGTCACAGAGCCCCCTATTGGTATTATAATATAGTTTATCTTGCTTATTGACATGCTATGTTGATGAACAGTTCAATTATGTCCCAGACAAGCAGATGGCTGTGGATTTCTCTCCACCCTATTGTGTGACTTTCACTCACTAAAAGTACATGCACCATGATATACATTACCTTGTGTTCACCTTAACAAGTACATTTACAAGGAGTTCAACATAGGCTGCATAGCATCATTCATTATCTTGCTCATCTCACTCGGTTTAAAATTACCAATATTTTCAAGGCTACGCTTGTCATTGCTAACTTAACTTTAAAATATCTAGCCTTCCCCCACTCTGCTTACATATGAAACCTACTTTGAAGTGAACATTTTCCTTTCAAATTAATTAGAATTATGTTTGCTGCTATCTCTTTTCATTTAGACTCTTCCATCCTACTCTTTCATGAACAAATTAATGTAGCTTGGGGTAGGAATGGAAAAGAACTAATCGTTCTTGAATATCCTCAGTGTCCCTGAAAACTATCCCAAGTTAAACAATTACTATAATTACTTAAATAAGAAGGGAGGCAGCAAACATGTGTTTGAAATCATCAATCAGATTTTATTTTTATCTAACCACACTTTAAATTTAAAAGTGTACTTATACAGAAATACAACCTCTAGACAATACTGCTGAATCTGCTTTCAACCACCTTGTTGCCCCAAATCTCCATTAATATGGAAATTCTGAAGCCATTATTGTTTGATTCCACCCTAATATTTTGAAACTGATCTCCTCATGTGCATCACAGTGGCAAAGTCTTAATCCTGCTCATGCTTAACTGACGACTGAGTTAACCCTAATCTGGAAGTCTATTCCTATTCCATTTCATAATGCATTAACCAATGAGTTTTCTAATCCTAACACTAACTATTTCAAAAGATTTTCCTCATTTGACACTAATCATCGACTCACACATTCACACAATTATAGAAGAAATTCAGTAAGTATTTCATTTGAATGATGACAAAGAATGTCTACATAAAATATGTGTTTCTCTTTTTCAGTCTTTTCTAAATTATCTTAATCCATTATTTTTTAAATATTATTGTTCCCTATTTTTGTCATTTTTGGGTTTTGTATACTCTCTTTGGAAACTCAACAACTCATATAGTTTCTTTAAATTACTATAACATACTGATGATTTCCAATGGCAACTCAACATACTCATCAAGATGTTAGAGGACTCAACTGTAATAAATTCATTCATTCAATAATCATTTGTTAAGAAATTTGCAATTTTGCCATTATAGAGAAGTTAGTTTTGAAATTAAGCTTCCACAACAAACAATTAGGAAATCTGGAATACCAAATAAGAGAACTATTTATAGGCATTGGACAACAACTGAGCCAAGTCTGCAGTCCACAAAAGAAGAGAAGGCCCAAGGTGAGAAGTATAATTAACCATATGAATTTGGAATGAACACGAAACAGGAGCACTTCCAGGACACTTGCCCCAGAGCAGCTGCTCAGAAAGGGTACAGAATGCTCAATTAAGTCAGGTCTATGCCAACCTCAGTCTTTCCAAGAAATCCTGGGACCCTGACACATGGGACGAGACAGGTTCGTGTATGCATCCTAAAATATGAGCTCCCTAAACTCCTCCAATTCCTTAGATACAGAAGAGGTGGTCTATCCCTCTTTTTAAGAAGTACATTTGCTGCATGTTTGAAAACACTGCTGAGTATTCTCTCCCACAACACAAGATTACTGTATCAGTCAGCTTACTGTTGGTGGGACAAACTACCTGACACTCATGGCCCTAAAGAGAAGAGGTTTATTTAGCTCATGGTTTCAGAGGTTGCAGTACACAGTCAGCTGGCTCTGAAGCAGAAACATTGTATGGGAGGCATGGAGAGGAGCATCAGGAGAGTTACGCATTTCCTGGTATCTGTGAAACAGAGTAGAAGAAGAGCAAGAAAAGTAGGGGCCAGGCACCAGATAGAGTCCTCAAAATCACACCTCTGTGACCTACTCTCTCCAGCGAGGCACATCCTCTAACAGCCTCTTCAGTGATGAACTTGTCTGTGGGTTGGTCCTTGATGAGGTTGGTGCCTTTATGGTCCAATTATCTCTACAGGAGTTGCTTAACACAGTCACAATGGCAACCAAGACTGGCCAGCACAATCACCTTCAGGACTTCTCCTCATCTTGTCCCCTGGATTTCAGGTCAAAAATTTAGGTTAAAATACGTCCAAAGAAACAGGGAAACAAGGAGCCTAAGAAATGAGGAAAGCACGTATACCATTAAAAGAGCTTTAGCGATGAATGGGAAGGAGCCTGGGAAATACTCAAGCAACTGGACTGTGAGGGCTCTTGATGAAGGAAACAGGATATAAAAGCAGATACAGGTGTGTTTACTGGTTTAGAGATATTCTTTCAAGATATGCAATTTAACACTTAGCAAGCACCCTAACGGACGGCACAGTCTTGCTCTTCTGCGGACTCCTAGTTGGGAGGAAATGATGGCTCATGCTGAGTGAAGTTGCCGTGCTGAGTTGCTACGACTGGCAGTGGAAAACGGGATAAAAAGGTCTAGGGAAGTGAACATGCTGGAGCGAATACATTATGCAAGACTAGAAGACTCACGAGAGGTTGTTCCACGAGAAGGCCCAGAGGATACACCCTTTAACATGGTTCTCAGGAATGCACTGGCTTCTGGCTAGAGGGGCAGCAGGATGAATAAAAAGCTCACTTGTGTCTCTGATCCCCAAGGCACAGTGGCTGATAGAGAAGGCTTCCATGGAGTTCAGTTTGTGACAGAGCTGAAAAAAACCAAATAGATAAGGCCCTGGAAGTAATAAAAGCTAAGAACCAGCACTTAACTACAGAAGATGGAGTGTCTCAATTAACATAATGACTGATCAGGTTGGAGTAGTAAACAGGGGGACATCATTTTCAAAGTGTTGTGGAGATGATTAATAGAATATAGCTTCTCTAGAGACAAATAGGTGGGCAATTAATAGGAGTACCCCTCTTCCTCTATCTCTATCTCTCTCTCTCTGTCTCTGTCTTTCTCTGTCTCTGTCTCTATCATCTGTCTGTCTCTATCTCTACATCTCTATCTCTATTTCTATCTCTTGATGAATCTGTTTCCTGCTAGTTGGATCTGCAAGCTTCAGACATGCCAGATCCCATGATCATATGAGTTAGTTCCTTAGAATAAATTCTCTCTCACACATATATACAAATTCTACTGGTTCTGTTCCTCTGGAGTAGCCTAATGCAAGAAGTATAAAATCCTACATAGCAGTGCAGAATAAAGATGTGGAAGGCTTTGTAAGTGGGTCCAAACCATGGGACCCACTGGTCACATCACATGGTATAATAACCAATCAGCCAGCCCTAGACCTTGGTAATAATCTACTGAAGGGACTACTGAAGTGTCAGCTCAGACACACTACTCTGTGAGCATAGGGCACCATCCCTTAAAAGGCAGAATGTACCTTCAATTAATGTCTTATATGGCACTATGTCTAAGATTCAGTGATCCATTTTGAGAATATGCTTTTCATCTCCACCATTCTGACTTCTATAGTTCCTGGTATTCAAAAGGAGCAAATTCTTCCACAAGAACTCAGCAAAGTCCCCATTGACCTGAATCCTCTGACTGTTATCTGGGTACTTTGGAATTCTTGAGTCCAAAGAATAGCAGCCAAGAAAAAGAGTCTCCATGTTGCTAGAATTGATCCTTATCAGAATGATAAATTAGGACTACTTTTATTTAATGAGGCCAGAAAGGAATATTTATAGAAGTTTACTTGGGTGCCTCTTGAAACTTCCCCGTCTGAATGAACATGTGCATGTACATATGAATGAACATGTGTGCCAGTTCCTTTCTAAGAATGGTATTATAAGAAACTTGGACATCTCATATATCACTCCATGGAAACCAGTCATGGAAACCAGGAGAAATTGTACTGAAGGTGAGAAGACTTTAGATTAGAATGGAAGAGAGACAACAATGAGTTCTAATTGTGACCTCCAAGACCAACTACAGTAGTGACTGTTGTTTGTCCCACCAGCTGCCTTCTTTTTTCTCAACCAAAAAGAGAGATCCATTGGAATCCCAGAGGAAGTACACCTTAAATGTATATAAAAGAATGAATGAATGGGGTGCAGGAGGTAGACTGTGATCATAGAATTGTGCCTCTCTTTTCTCCCTTCAAGGAGAAGTTGCTACTCATTTGTGCTGAACATGGTTAGCTGACAGCCTCCACTTTCAGTGCTTTCAGAATGTACTTCAACTTGAATGGTCAAGGCCATTCTTTTCTCAGCACCAAATTAAGGTCTAAGCAAAGAGGAGTACTATGGCCTGGTTATTTCTAAGTAATGTAGGATTCCTCAGAGGGTCACATTTGCTTCAGGGCTCCCCAAAGGTTTTTCAGATTTGGAAGATGGTATGAGGGTCTTCCTTCCCCTTTTCTCTTCACAGGCTTCAGATCACCCTTATGACTGCTTGCTCCCTTTATATTTTTTATAGGAGTTACCCCAAAAAACTTTCCCCAATAAACTTGGTTTGTTCCTCCACCTTGCCTACGTATTTGACACATGACAGAAGCCAGGAAACATTTATAACTGCTAAGGAATCTAGTGTGTTATATACAGTGAAATTATCATTCAAAGTTGAAAGTAAAATGAAGGTAGTTTTGGACAAAGGGAAAAAAAATCTAAGAGATTGTCACCAGCAGCCACATATAACAGAAAATAATAAAGCATTTATTTGGGAGTTAATAAAAATCATTCAAGGTTGACATCAATAGAAATAAACAGCTCTGGATTGGGAAAATATGGATAAATATGAAATTATTGGCCACTTAGAGTATCAATGGTAATATTTTGTGAGTGTTTTTCCCATTAAAATTAATGCATATGAAACAGCAAAACAACAACACAACAGATGAGAGAGTATTAAGCAGCATAAAACTGATAGAAACAGCCTTGTTTAAGATGCTATAAAATATGAATTCAAGGTAAACATTAGTAAATTGAAGGAGTTATTTCTAAAGTAGCAAAGCAATTCTATTAAAGTTATAAAAAAGAAATTCTTCAACAGGTTTTAAAATCTATTTAATCAAGCTAACAAAAGGCAGGGAAATAAAAGGTTAAGGAACAATGAACAGAATAATAAGAAAACCAAAAAGCAAGGTGGTATACTTAAACATAACCATATTATATTTAAATCACAGGTAAAATGATTAAATGTTCCTACTAAAACACAGGGCTATCAAGTAGGATTTTCAAAGATCAAATTATATGTCATCTACAAGAATAATAATTAAATACAAAATAAGCTGAAAATTAAAAAATAGAAAAAGGTATTTCATATAAGCACAGCATAAATGCTGATGCTATATTAATATTAGACAAAATTGTTTTAAAGGCAAGAAGTACTACAATGAGATAGAGACACTGCATGGAGATGAAAGAATCATTCAACAAGAAAATGCATAAACCCAAATTGTATGAATAAACTATATAGTCTATATAATATATATGAATAAACTATATAGTCTCAGAATATATATAGAATATATATATACTCGTATATATTCTAAAAGAATAAACATGTACGTACAAAATTACAATTGGCTACTTTAATACCTTTCCCATTAACTGAGTATATAAGCAGGAAAAACTTAGTTAACTATATAAAAGATTTCAACAGTTTGCCATACCAACTGGACTTGACAAAATACTACAAGATTGTATACCAATTCTCTTGGTTACTGGTAGAACAAGCAGACCAAAAAAAATCCATTAAAATAAACCTCAGAATAGCCAACACAATGCTGCCAGATAAGAACAAAGTCAGACTGAAGCTGCTCAACTTCAAGACAAATTCTAAAGTTAGCTACAGTAGTCAAGACTAATATAGTATTGGTAAAAGAAATAACACAATGAAACATACTTATACTATGCAATCTGCCAATCACTCTCTTTGGCATTTACCCAAAAGACATGAAAACTTATGTCCACACAGAAATCAGCACATAAAAGTTTATGGCAGCTTTATTCATAGTTGTCCAAACTTGGAAGCAACCAAGATGTTCTTCAGTAGGTGAATGGGAAAATAAACTGTTCCACACAAGGGAATGGAAAAATATTCTGCCGAAAAAAGAAATGAGCTGCCAGAAGGTTCAGACCCACAGGCTGGTCACCAACCAACTCCACAACTGTGGATTCCCCACCTTGGCTCAACCACCAAGTTGGAACTGGCTCTGCATAGTTTCCCTTCTGCATGGACCAGCAGAAGGGCCAGCCAAACAATGGACCTGATCTTAGATGAGGCAAAAGTCTGAAATAGGGGTTTCAACATGGCTGACTAGAGGAGGAGCCATATCACAGAAGCTGAGGAAGGATCCACTGAGAAGGAATGATCTGGAAGATCCAACATGGCTGACTAGAAGAGGAAGCATGTTGGAGAGATTAGGAGAATATCAACAAGAAACACAGAGAGGAAGAGAATCTATCATGAATGGAAAGAGATATGAGATGGACTAACCAAATTCATTGCAGTGACCATCAATAAATTCTCCTTTGAAGATTCCACCCCAAAGAACATTACGCAGAGACAACCACAGAACATTCCACAAGGACGAGAGAATGGCATGAGGACTGAGAGGATCAGTGGCAGTTGCAACCTGCAAGGAAAATGTAGGGTACTGCTCCCAGGGTGACCTTCTACAGTAAATAGCTGGTGAGTGATCTTGGTCTAGTGTCTGCCGCCACAATTGTGAAACAAGAGCTAGTGTAGATGCAATTGTAGAAAAGGGCTCAGAAGTAGAACCTGGGTCCCAGAGCAGCCCCTTGGCTCCAAGCCAAACTCCACACTGTCAAGTTCCCAGAGTTGATAAAGGAAAGAGGTCTAAGGGAGACAGCTGGCAGTTGGAGAGCAATCTGGAAGGAGTCTTTTAGAGGGGCTGGAGCTGGTGAACGTGGGCTCACCTCATGCAGTTGGAAGCCAGGTTCAGTCTGAGTTACATAGGCCAGGAAGGTCACATTTGCACCCTAAAACCACTGTATGCAGATGTCTGCATCCAGCACCATTCTGAGGGTGGACTGCTACCTTAGGCTTCCAACATGAGCAGAGTTACGTCTTGACTTGACCTCTGCTCCTTATTCCTAGACTGTGGAAAATAGCCATATGTCCAAAACAATAGAATATTTTTTTTCCTGTTTTGCTCTTTCTGTTCATTTTCTACCCATTTTTATTCCATCATTTGCCCCAATTTCTTCTTTTAAGAGTGTGTGTGAGTGTGTATGTGTGTTTCTCTTTCTCTTGCCCTTTTCTTCCATCATATAGATAAGAGAAGTTAATGACAATGACTGTACAATTCAACAAAACCACTGGGACACTACAAAAATAGTGCTAAGAGGAAAATACATCACAATTAATGTTCACATTACAAAAACAGACCAAGCCCAAATATATAACCTCATGAAAAATATTAAGACATGTGAGAAACAACAACAAACCAGCCCCAAACCAAAACCAAGGAGGGAAATTATAAAGATGAGAGCAGAAATCAATGAAATTGAGACTGAAAAACTGTAAAAATAAATTAATGAGTTGAAGAGCTGGTTCTCTGAAATCATAAATAAAATAGATGAGCCCTTAGCTAGACTCACCAAAAGAAAAATAAAAAGACTGACTGATGCAATTAGAAATGAAAAAGGTGAAATCACAACAGACACTGTCAAAATCCAGAATATAATAACTACTTCAAAAATTATATTCTAACAAATTAGCAAATTGTGAAGAAACAAACAGATACCTAGGTACATACAAATTACCAAAAATAACCCAAGAAGACATAAATATGCCTAACAACTCCATAACAAGCAATGAAATTGAAATAGTAATAAAAAATCTACCAACTAAAAAAAGCCCAGGACCTGATGGCTTCACTAGTGAATTCCACAAAATATTTAGAAGAGTTATATCATCAGTACTCCTCAAAATCTTCAAAGAAATTGAAAGGGATGGAGTGCTCCCAAACTCATTTATGGAAGCTAGTATCACCCCAACCCAAAACCAGATAAAGGCCCAACTGAAAAACAGAATTATAGGCCAATCTTCTTAATGAACATGGATGCAAAAATCCTCAACAAGATATTAGCAAATAAAATGCAGCTCATTATCAGAAAGATGATACAACATGATCAAGTAGATTCATTCCAGAGATGCAAGGATGGTTCAACATACATAAGTCAATAAATATAATACATCACATACACATGAGAAAGTTTAAAAACCATATGCTCATACCAATAGATGCAGAAAAGGCTTTTGACAAAATCCAATACCAATTCATGATTAAAAAAACTCTGAAGAAAACAGGTATAGAAGTACCACACTTGAATATGATAAAGGCTATTTATGAAAAACCAATAGCTAGCATCATACTAAATGGGGAAAAACTAAAACCATCTCCCCATAAAATCAGGAATAAAACAAGGATGTCCACTATCAGCATTTCTATTGAACATAGCACTTGCAACATTAGCCAGAGCAAACAAGAGAAAGAAATAAAAGAGATAAATATAAGAAAGGAAGCACTCAAATTATCATTATTTGCGGATAATATGACACTACATATATGACCCAGAGAACTCTACCAAAAACCTTAGAATTAATAACCAACTTCAGCAAATTAGCAGGATACAAGATCAATACATAAAAATCATTAGCATTTGTGTATATCAACAAAGAATGGGATGAGAAAGAAATTATGAAAACAAAGTATTCACAATTGCTTCATGAAAAATGAAATGCCAAAGAATTAACCTAACAAGAAAGTGAAGGCCCTCTACAAAGAAAACTATAGTACTCTGAAGAAGGAGATTGAACAAGACATCAGAAAATGGAAAGATGTCCTGCTCCTGGATAGGCATAGCCAAAACATTCAAAATAGCCATACATCCAAAACTGTTATACAGATTCAATGCAGTCCCAATCAAAATAACAACAGCATACTTCACAGATCTAGAGTACAGGGAACCAGAAGAGACCTAGAATAGCAAAGGAAATTTGGGGCAATAAGAGTAAAGCAGGAGGCATAGCAATGCCTGACTTCTAGCTATTCTGTGAAGCAATAGTGATTAAAAATGGCATTGTACTGGAACAAAAACAAATACGTGGATCAGTGGAACAGAATTGAGAAAGCAGAAACCTCCCTAAGCATATTTAACTATTTTCTCTTTGACTAAGGTGCCAAAAGCATATGTTGGAGGAAAGACAGCCTATTCAACCAATGACATTGGGAAAACTGGTTGTCTGTTTGTAGAAGTTTGAAACTTGAGGTTACCCCTCACCATATACTAAATTAAAATCAAAATGGATCAAAAATCTAAACATTAAAACAGAAACATTTAGATCTACTAGAAGGTAAAATACTTAAAGACATAGGTGTAGGAAAGGATTTTCTAAACGGAACCTCAATTGCATAAGAAATAGCAGCAAGAATCAACAAAGACTAAAAAGCTTCTGTACAGCAAAAAAAAAAAAAAAACCATCCATCAATAGAGTGAAGAGAATCTACAGAATGGGAAAATATTTTGCCAGCTACTCCTCAGACAGAAGACTAATATCTAGAATATACAAAGAACCCCCCAAAATTAAACTACCTAAAATTAAAGACCCAGTCAAGAAAGGGGGAAGAGAAATGAAGACACTTCACAGAGAAAAAAATACAAATGTTCAACAAATATACCAAAAAATGTTCAACATCTCTGGCCATTAGAAAAATGCAAATTAAAACAATGCTAAGGTTGCATCTTTCTCTAGAAAAAATGGTAATCAAACAATAACAAGAAAAAAAATCAAACAATAGCAAATGCTGGCATGGCTGTGGTGAAAAAGGAACCCTCCTTCATTGTTGGTGGGAATGTAAGCTAGAACAACCATTATGGAAGTCAGTATGGAGATTTCTCTATGAACTGAAATTAGAAATTCCATATGACCCAGCTATCCCCCTGCTAGGTGTCTTCCCCAAAGAGCTTAAGTCATCATACTACACTGATACATGCATACCAATGTTTATAGCAGCATGAATTATAATAACTAAATCCTAGAAGCAGTCTGTATACCCATCAACAGGTGATTAGATAAAGAAAATGTGGTATCTATATGTAATGAAATACTGCTCGGTTATGAAGAATGATAAATGTGAAACATTTGTAGGAAAATGTATGCACCTCAAAATATAATGTTGAGTGAAATAAACCAGCGCACAAGCTTAAATATGATATGGTATCTCTCATTTGAGAGAAACAAAACACAAAGAAAGAAAGTGATAAAGGATAGATAGAAAAGGACAATGGGGGATGGATCTCTTGCAATGGGGAAGTGGTCCAAGGGAAGAAGGTCAAGGGGTAAGGAGGAGGAAAAGGGGAAATAAGAAGAATAAAGATATCCCATGTAAAGGAACCTAAAAACCACAATTAATGTAATTGTTATATACCATAACATGAACTAAGACAAATAATAGCAGTGAGAATGAAAAATGGGATAGAGGAACTGGAGGAGGATGGAGGGAGGGGAAGGAGATTAAAAAAGAAAAGAAAGATGGTGTAATGTGTGCATGTGACCACTCAACAACACAATCATAAACTACATGAACTGCAGACATTTACAACTAAAATTTTAAAAAATAAATGAGCTATCAAGCCATGAAAATTCACAGAGAAAAACTGAATGAATATTACTAAGTGAAAGAATCCAACTGAAAAGATGACATATCGTCTACTTCAACTACAACACCAGAGAAGCCAAAACCATGCAGACAGCAAAAGATGAGTGGTTCTCAAGAGTTAGTGAGGAAACAGGGATGAGTAAGCAGAGTATAGAGGCTTTTAGGTCAGCAAAACTATTCTGTACGATACGATTGTAGGTCATTGTAGATCTATGATTGTAGATAGATGTCACTATGAAGTTGTCAAGAGTCACAAAATGTATACCACTAAAAATGAACAGTGACATAAAATATCAACTGTGGGAGAGAATGACCATCCATGTAGGTCCATGGATTTAAAATCATGTGTGGGATATTGGTAGAAGTAGAGACTACACGCATGAGGGTGCAAGTAGGAAATCTCTGTGCCTTCCTGATCATTTTGCTGTGAACCTAAAACTTGTATAAAATACAAAATCTAATAAAGACTATTGGAAAAATCCACAACTGGTAAATATGTTTTCAGTACATACACCTTATAAGGAAATTGTATCCAAATATATAGCAAACTCTGACATACCAATAGGAAAAAGACAGACAATGCAATAAGAGGTCGTTTTCAAAAGATAATATACAAATGACCAATAAGTATATAAAAATTTGATTAATTTTATTTTTCACTAAGCAAATGCAAGTTCAATCTGCACTGAGATGCTATTGTGCAAGCATCAGAACAGAGAAAGTTACTATCTGGTAAAAGCATTTTTAGGGCAAAGATAAAGAGGAAATAGAACACTCACATTTATCTTTTGAGTGCATAAATTGGCCCCGTCATTTTCAGTAAATAAAACTTGTTTTAGTCCACCAATCCAATATATAGATATACAGCCACAAAAATAGTATAAAAGTCTATAAATAATACTATGTACAAAAATGTTAATACAACTGTGAGAGTTAAAAATTGTAAATTATACATATGTGTGAAAAGAAAAGAATGGGTAAAAGAATCGTGGCATATTTATAAAATGGAATTCTATACCAAAAAAAAAAGAACCCTCTGGTACATGTACAGATATTGATGAACATCAAAAATATTGTATTGATTTAAAGGAATCAGATACAAAAGAGTAAATGCTTTCTGATTCCATTAATAGAATTCTTGTGGAGTTCAAGACCAGCAGAATTTGTCTATTGTATAAAAGGCAGAACAGAAGTTATCTCTGGTAATGGGTAAAGGTATTGGCTAGGATACAGCATGAAGGAATCTGGCAGTGTGAAATTGTTCTATACCTTCATCTGAACCCTGATTAGATGTGAGTATATTGATGTAAAAATTACTGTGTTCCATACTGAAAGTTAATGTTCTAGTACTGAGGAACGACCGTACTCATGCACAACCAAGCATTAATTCATCACGATTGCAGCATTTGCCACTGTATTTGAACTTTCTACTATGTTTGAGTTAGGACTTACAAAAATGAATAAACACCCTTCTCCACAGGCTGGTGCTGGAGTTCAGAACACATTTAAAAATTACAAATTAAAATGTCATCCTACAAATGCACTTTCCTAGTCATTATGTTGCTATAAAAATAATTAGGATAACAACAATCATTCTTTGGGAGGCTGATGAAGCTTTCCTGAAGAACAAATTTTCAACTTGGAATTTAAAACAAAACAGAAGTGTGCTGTGGAGGGAGTAAAGGAAGGTAGGACAGTGTCTTAATTACTTTTTCAGGTGCTGGGACAAAATACCTGACACGTACAAGTCAAATGAGGAAAGGTTTACATTATCTCATAGTTTGAAGCATGCTGGCACATAGGAAGATTGAGAATCATTGTTTTGGAGTAAGGCTATGGTGAATGCATCAAGGGAAAAGGCAGAATTTTCAAGCAATTTCTGCACTGAATATAATAGGACTTACAGTTTAATTATGAGTACAAGATAAAACAACTCTTCCAAATATGAAGAATGTTATCCTTGAAGATTTCCAAGTTTCTTTCTGTTACCATTTGGAAAAGGCACTACCTGAAATGTCTAGCTCTTAATAAAACAATATTACATTAATTATAAGTGCAGTGAAAATCTTTCTCAGAGCATATATTTTTATTGTTCACCATGGCATACTTTGTAGCCAATAAAAGGAACTCTGAGATAGTTCTCAGGTCTTTTGGCAGGGTTCCACACAATCAACAGTATATAGATAGTTTTCTATCTGGCTTCTTTACATCTTACTTTTTCCATACAATTTATATTACACTAAGAAGTTGGAGATTCCACACCTTTCATCTATAAAAATATTCTGTGTTGTCAGACTCTTTGAGCAGCACATTTGACAGGCTTTCATGTTCCATCTTTCCCATTAAAAAGCTGCACCATGAATAAACACTGCCCCCAGTAGTTAGTTAAAATAGTATCCTGCCACCTCTCACCCCTTTTGCTCACAAAGTAATCTAAACCTGGCACATTAAGGGAGAGATCAAAGTGATGTTGCTGTTTAATGTACAGTAGGTGCAGCCAGCTCATTTGTGAGTCACCCCTCTCTGGAGCAGAGATAAGACATGCAAACAGTTAGTTGTGGCCTTTCACCCGCAAAATTGAGTTCATAGTGAAATACGTGTGATGCACAAAAGAGATAAATAGGAAGAGATGTAGAAATCAACACAAAGAGGGGAAAAAAGCAGAGAGTAGCCTAGATTTAAAGACTCTCTAGATATTAAAATATCGCCATATTTATAATGAATAACTATGATCGAATTTGAATTTCTTTGTATGTGTAACGATGGGGAATAGGCCATATTATCTCTGTCCACCAAACACAGGACAGACAGACAAGACACAAAGTAACCTCCTTTCATATGTCAACCTTTAAAATCACCTTGTTAGGCAACTCCTGAATCCTCTTTTTAGAAATATGAAAGAAAAAAAAAGAAATATGAATGAGATTTATCATCCAAGTTTTGAGTCTCATCACCACAGAGTTTAGTTCCAACATCCAACGTTGTTCTTTGAAAGAAGAAGATACTATCCCCACCATCAGTGTAATTTTATCCTAACTGCTGAGGATCACACTTTCCATTGTAGAGCACATTTTTGCCTTTCTTTTTGTCTTCCTTGACTTTTATAGAAAAATACATTAACACCAGCTAGGATCCAGAATGCACGTGTCCAGCCATTTCAGTAAAATTCCATCAGGGAAAAGGCAGGGATGGTTAAAGAGGGCAATGTCCTTATTTGGTCATATTTCTTTTGAGAACATCTTCAGGTTTGTGCCACAGAGTTGATTTTACAAGCCTTGGTGCACTGCACTATATTTAGCACAATATTATCTTCCAACAGCAGGTAAAAGCTCCTAAATATTTTTACTCTATCACAAAGGTAAGCTGGGGCATTCCAACTATTCTTCAAACAGCCTGAAACCTGACACTCAGAAATGCTTTACAATATCTGACCTAAGTTTTTCACATTCTATGTGATAAACTACCAACAAGTCATCTTTGAGGGGTTAATTTTTTTATTATACTTCTAGGTTTCACCTTATATCATTTCTACAATCATTTCTTTTCTAGACAGTCTGTTATTTTTTTTGTCTTGGAGCATCTTTACCAGGCTGAAAAGATGTCTTCTGGCAGTTTTGAAAATTCTTAAATTCTAGTCAGCAATCAGGCCAAATGTCCTAGACAGGGAAGAAAGGGGTGGATTACTTCTGAGAATGGTGAGAAGGAAGATCAAGCTCTCAGGCTGAGAATTCTGGGGTCTCCAAAGTATGGAAAACTTGAAAATCACCTTGTGCCAGTATCCATGGTGATGTAAGACTGCAGAGTGTTAGGATTCTCCTGGAAAGAAATCCTGGAAGCCACTGAACCCTGGGTACATGAGGATCCCTGTTTTAATAAAGGCTCAAGTGCCACCAGACCTGAAGGATCAACAGCATCAAACATTCATCAGGCACCTCTACTACATGCTTCTGTCTTTTTTCAAAACTATTATTGAACACTCTCAACACTTTTAAGTAGGGAATCATCATTACAGGCAATCTGGTCTATAAATGTTCTCCAGAGGATTGCATTTGTTGATTAGAGTCACTCCACTTTGATTTATAAAACATCTTTTCTCTGGCATATGCTTCCTTTCTAACTGTTCTAATTGAACCCCAGGAATAATCTAAGTTCCTCTTCCTCCAGGTTTAAGCGGTCTTCTCTTTCTCTAATTGATTCATTGTTCTATCCTGGTTTCAAAATTAGTTGCTGCCACCATTAATCAGACTGAATGGATTAAGGAATGCCTAGCAGGTTACTAAGGCAGGTTGTGTGTCCATAGCTGATTGACATGTAGACCAGCAAATTGAGGAGCAAAGACCCACCCTGGAAGGGGTGACAAAAACCCAATAAACTTGTAGCCTCAGTGAATTTTTTTTTAATGGAAAGGAGAAGGAAGTGTTGCTGTCTGGAAAACCTCAGTCTGTAGTTTGGTGCCATTGCCTCTGGACATTAATCTCCAGGTCTCCAATGTCTTCAACCTTCCAATGCAGATTCCTGCCAGTAACCCTCCAATGACCTTCCAGGTCTCTGACCTTGGACTGGTGCTGCATCCTTGAGCCCTCTTTTTCTGAGGCTTCCATCTTCATAGATGAGCATCTGCTTGATCCCCTGGCTCTCCAGTATGCAGAAGGCCATTGTGAACTCCCCTGCCTCCGATCCTAAAACCCTATCTACTGAAGCCTCTGCTGTAGTTATACATCTATTTTCTATTGACTCTGTTCCTCTCGAAAATCTGAGTACAGATTTTGGTACCAGGAGTCGTTCTAGAGAAACAGAATTGTAGGCATGAATTGCTCTAATTCATTTAGTGGTGCTTGGAGTTGCCTCTCTAATTTGATGTCTTTCTAAAATTGCCACAGTGTCTTCCGACTATGTAGAGTACCGATAGTCTTTGGTGTGAACTGTTTGAAGTAATACACAACATAGATCCATATGTTTATCCTAATTCACCACTTGTGATATGTAGGGAATTTAGTGACTTTATATACAATACTTTTGAACATTTTTGGGTGAGTAGGAAATATGATGCTGCCTGGTTGCTCTTGGTCTCTCTGAACAAACTACTAGAGGAAAAAATAAATGAGCTCCACAATTCAAGTTTCCAGCTCCAGACACACCTAAAAATCTAAAGGCTTCTAAGTATATCTTGGAAGTTAATCTTTTCTTATTTAGCCACAGGGCTGAAGTTGCCAAAAGTCAAACGCAAGCCCTCATAATGTCACTGGCTGAATTACAGCATAGATTTAATACTCAGCCTTGAAAGGTATCTGCAGTTCAGCTGAAGGCACTGATCAGAAAAGAATGGGGTCCCATAAATTGATATTGAGATGCTTGGGAGGTACCTGATCAAGGTGGAGAGACCAAACTCCTAAATTTTGATGGAATTATTTTGTCAGAGGAAGAGATACACCATCCTTAGTAGAGAAGCATCCTCACCCCACCCCAACTTCTCTGGTATTGACCTCTCTACCTCTGCCTAAGAAAGCCATCTTGTGTTGCCTATGAAAAAGTAAATGACCTTCCCTGATGCTGTTGCCAAGCAAGACAAAGCTAACCCTCCTCTAGGCCTACAACCAGGATCAAATCTCCGGAGACTCCTAAAGGTGAGGTATACAGGGTGACCCATGAAGAGATCTCCTACACTCCTAAAGAACTTCTTGAGTTTTCTAATTCTTGTAAGTGGAGATCTGAGAAATAAGTGTGGGAGTGGATTTAAAGAGTGTGGAATAATGTTGGAAGAAATATAAACCTGAATCAGTCTGAGTTTCTGGGCATGAGCCGATTAAGTAGAAATTCTGCATTTGGTCTTGGCAGCTTGAGGAGTTATAAAAGATATTAATAGTTTATTTGATTGGCTGGCTGAAATATGGATCAAAATATGGCCCACTGTGAATGAGCCGGACATGCCTCATATTCTTTGGTTTACTGCTGATGAGGGTATTCAAAGGCTCAGGGAAATGTGAATGCTGGAGCGAATTTGGCAAGTAAAACCTAATATCCACACTGGGAGGATCAAGAAAATGAACCTTCACTGATATCTTAAGAAACAGGTTTTTGAGGGGAGCACCAGCATCCTTAAAGTACTCAGTCACTGTTCTTCTCCATGTGCCAGACCTTCCCCTGGGAACTGCAGTCAACCTCATAGCTTGCATAGCTGAACTGTAAAATATTTGAGGACAGAGCCTGCCTTGTTGTACATTTAATCACTTATGGTACCTACCAGAATGTTTCTCGTATTGTAAACACTGAGTAAATGTCTGATTGAGCTCTCTTTATTTGTTATTATTTCTTAATGCAAAACTCCAGAAAAACAAATAGCTTGTTCTAGTATAGTTGCATTCTCTTTGAACAAACTTGAGTTTCTACTTGATTGACATTTGCAGTGAAATGATAAACAGCGCTAAGCATTTTAGTGCAACCAAGAAATCATAGTCAATTTCAAAAAGATAGGTGTACATTTTAACACATATACTATATCATTGTTTGTACATATACATACATATTTATATAAATACATACTTACATCATGGTGGAAAAAGCTTCTGTGAAAAATATTGTATCTATCTTATCTTTTGAGTTTTATTACAAAGATTTAATGATTTAAGAGCTACTGAAAACTCAAGGCTAACTCAAAATATCCCTAGTGTACTGTCTGAAAGAATGATGCCCCTAAGTATGTCAGCATTTGATTCTGCATTTTATAATGAGACATGTACAATTTTTAATTTGCTACCTTTAAGCCTAAATGATTTGTTACTTATTAATCTTCTTTCAGGTCTAGGGTTACAATGCTTTCACAACCTTTAGAATTATACCTCTGATTTGACTACATGCCTTGTTTTTTTATCACCCTGTCTCCAGCATTCGCCATGTAAGAAGGGATCGATAAAGATTTGTTGAATGGATGAAAATTATCTTTTATGAATACTCTGAAAAGTGAAGGAAAAAGTCATTTGATGCAAAAGTTTTCAACAGCAATAATTCAAAATTTATAGCAAACTTTGATGGCAATGATGTAAGTTTTAGCTATGAATGGAAGAAAATCATTTAGAATACACATTTGAGGTACAAATTTATCTTTGGCAAATTTTCCTTGGAATTGTAAGAAACAAAATCCATAATATTAATACTACAAAAATGTTGCCTACAAGATATGAATACAAACCAGAGAAAAATTATAAACAATAATTTGTGAATTCACTTTGGCTATTTCAATATTCTTTAATTTTTCACTCTTGTCTATAATCATTCCTTTTATGTACCTGTACTTAGGGCAAAGAAATCAAATCAGACAAATTAATTAAGGACAAATAAGAGGAATGTGTAATCAAACATTACAAGATTGGTATATCCCCAGGTCCAAGAATAGAGCTTGGGACATTGGTGTATTGTAAACTCTTGATAAATATGAGCTGAATATTTTAAAAAGTAAACATCTTGATAAAAAGATGCATATCCTTTTGTTAGATATATTTAAGAGGCTCTCAAATAAATTTAAAAAGTCAATTAAAGAGTTGTTCAAACTTGCCAGGTTACACAAGCTAAAAATGTCATTACTTATCCAACTTTTGTTGCTATGTTCTTTCAATCTTATAAGAAAATTATTTTCTAAAGTAAACTAATATCAAATATGATCTCTGCTTATGAGAATACTATAGAGCAGAAGCTATCAAAGTAGAGTTAAATTATGATCTGTCAAATCGTTCTACTCTCAGAGGTCTTGGAAATCAAGCATTCTGGCTAATTTCCCATGGAGAATTGAACACCCCCAAAATAATTGAGAACTCCCACTCTTCTCTACTGGAAAAAAAAAAGGATAGGAAAGCACAAGAGGTGGAAGATGAAAGAAAGAAGAATGGCTGTTCACTTAAGGTGACAATAAAACTTTGAATCATCTGGACACTTGACAAGTCATAGAATAATTTTCTAAGAGTTTTTTCCCTAGTGTGAAGCATGCAGACAGTAATCAAATCCAGCCAAAGCATAGTAAGCATATTAAAATTAAACAGAAACATGCACATTGATATATACATGAATTGAAATAAAATATATTAGCATTACTTGAAACTACAATGAGACATAATATGTGATTACAAGAATAAGCAATTTCCATTGTTTAATCCTGAATTTTAAAGCTAGAGAGTATTTTATAATGTTTCATAGTTACATTTGACTTTCTAGTGCCATTCATGAAATGAATTTCTTCCTCATTTGCATAGTATTTCACAATTTTTTGCATTAAAGATTTGGTGTCAGTGATCTTTCATTCATCCATTCATTATTCATTCACTTATCTATTTGTCCCATAAGCATTTCTCATGTACCTCTATGAGAATTATACTTATTGGTCCAGAGAGAGTAGAAATAAATATATAACATATATCTGGGTCCTTATCACTCAATGCAGTGGACAATATGAGAACTGAGAAAAGAAGTGGATAATGTAAAAATTAATTTTGGAGAAGAAAAGCAATATTCTATGATAAAGGAGAAAAATATTGGAGACAATAAAAATAATCTAGAAATATCAAGAAGAAGGTTCCTGATAGGAAAATTGCATGGGCTACTGTCCTTTTCTTTCAAAATTAACCCCAAAGATATTTTTAAAAAGAGACATAAAAGCATAAATATAAGAAACTAACATTAGTATTAACAGAAAGCCTTAGGAAACACTGCTTTACATTGGATTTGCACATTTGCATGATAGTTAAATCACAGAATGGCCAGATATTTGGTCAAATGTTTTATTCCTGGTGTTTCTGTAAGGGTGTTTTCAGAAAATATTAACATTTAAAACTGTAGATCTAATAAAGGAGATTTCTCTTTTTTTTTTTTTTTTTTTTTTTTTGTGGTACCAGGAATCAAACTCAGGACCTTGCACTTGCGAGACAGGAGGCAGTGCCACTGAGCTAAATCCCCGGCCAAGTTTGCTCTTCTTAGTGTGGGTGGGCCTCATCCAATCATCTGCAGGGCTAAATGGAACAAAAAAGCTCATAATCCCCTGAATGAGAGAAAATTCCTCCTATCCAAATGTCTTTGAATTCGGTCATAGGCTTTCCTTCCTGTCAAATTTGAACTGAAACATTGGCTCTTCTTCAGTCTCAAGCCTGCTGAACTATGAACTATAACTACAACATTGGTTCTCTTGGTTCTCAGAACTCCAATTAGGTCTAGAACAAAACCATTGATTCTGCTGGATCTCAGCTTGCCAACTAATGCTACAACTCTTGGAACTTGTCAGATTTGCTAATGCATGAGTCCATTGCTTATAATAGTTCTACTTATCTGTTTATTTGCATAGCTTATGATTTCTCTTTCTCTGATGAGAGAGAGAAGAGAAGAGAAGAGAGGAGAGGAGAGGAGAGGAGAGGAGAGGAGAGGAGAGGTTAGATCAGAGATTTGGGGATGAAAACACAGTATCAGGGTGACAACAAAAATAAGCAAAAAAAAAAAGCAGGATATTGAATCATTTTGAAGCTTTGTCCTAGGCTCTTTCCCATCTGTTCTTGACAGAGGTATTGCTTGATTCATCACTAGGCAGATATAAACAGGAAAAATAATTCAACCACTGAGATGGACAGAGACTTACTGGGAGCTGATGAAGACAAGAATAGATTTTACCTGTTGGCCAGAAATGTTTATTTATTCACTTCCATGACTCCAAATCCTGACTGTGGACTTTTAAACTGAGAAGCTGTTCTACTCCCAGTTGTACTTTTTATCAAAGAGATCTTTTAACTGAGAAGTCACCTGGTGGGATGATATCAAATAATAATGTAAGAAAGCTGTGAAGCCTGGGGTACTTTGCTGAGGGGAAAAATTCCTCATCTCTCCTTAAACTAATGAGAAGAATGTGCACTCACAATACACAACACCAGTCAAGGATTTTGATATTTCTAAGATGGCATGAAATTACAAGAGGAGTAATTAAATGAGAAGAATCACTATTAAAAACAGATTGCAAATGGAACACACAGACTACACTGGGTAGTATTTTTGAAGATGACTGGACATTTAAGTGAAATAATTGAAAAGACTTCTTCAAATGGGTTAGAGGGTTTATAAATGTTGTAGAAATAATCACAAAGGAAATTTTAGGTTAAATGTATAATGATTTAAATAAATAATGAAAAAAGGAGAGGAAACAAGAGCTGAATGATGTGGTTAAAGAAAAATTCCAAAGGTCAGCAGCAAAGAAAAAAGTGAGAAGAAATATAAATCATAAAGCAAAAGTGTTAGTTAGGAATAGCAAAACAATGAGGAAATTGTAACACAAAGATCACATAACCACCAAAAAATAATGAGAACATGAAACTGTTCAGTAACCTGAATGATACATAAAATAATGAAGAAAACTGATGTTGAAGTAGTTAAATTATCATTTATGTGTGTGTGCAATAAACATATTTACAGAACTAATTCAGATGTATAGGGCATAAGAAACCTCCTTATTTATTTATTTGTTTGTTTATTTATTTATTTATTTATTTATT
>NW_004624752.1:21677099-21711843 GCF_000247695.1 Heterocephalus glaber
ATATATGTGCACCCATGTTTATAGCGGCACAATTTATACTAAAACTTAGAAGCAGACCGATTGTCCATCAACTGGAGACTGGATAAAGAAAACCTATTTTTCTTATTTATAAAATGAAGTACTACTCAACCACAAAGAATGAGAAACTGGAGACATTTATAGCTAAATGGATGCATATTGAGGCCATACTCTTAAGTGCAATAAAAAGGACACTCATGTGTAAATACCAAGTAGTTTCTCTAGTGTGAGGAACTGAAAGTGTAAATAAGGATTAAAACCATTAAAATGAATAATTAGTAATTTGAAATAGAAAGAAAAGTTCCAGAGGGGTAGGGGAAGTGGGAGGGGAAGGGGAAAGGAAAAATTATGAGAAAAGAAAAAAAACGGAAACAAAGTCTATGTATAGGGAAGGGTGGAGGGGGGTGAAGGGTGCACAGGTAATGGGGAGGAAATAAGAACCAAGATACATCATGTACAGGTACAAGCACCCAATGATAAATGTAAACAAACTGTATACCTAATATATACCAATAAAAGAATTCAAGCAAAAAACAATATTGACAAAGTGATTAAAGTCAGATGTGGTGGCGTATGTATGCAACACAAATACTCATGAAGCTGAAGCAGGAGGATCGCCATGAGTTCAAGGCCAGCCTAGACTACAGAGGGAAACCTTTCCTCAAAAACAACAACAAACAGGTAATTGAGCCAGGAGGACACCTCCTTCATGAGAACACCTCCTTCATGAGATTAAAGTCCTGTCAGAAAGGCTTCAGGAAGCATTTGGCAACCTTGTCCTCTGCCTCCCCTCCATAAATACCTCATCAAGGCATGCTTGGAAAGCAGAGAGCAGCCCTATAAGACAAAGAAACCTGCCGCCACCTTGATCTTAGAATTCCTGGCCTCCGATTATAAGAAATAAATTTGTGTTCTTTATAAATTACTCAGTTGCAGCTATTTCTATTATATCAGCCCAAAACAATAAGACAGCTACCTTTCTACTTTGTTACAGTTTTCTTCGGCCTGTGAAATCAAACTATAGAGAGTGTTAGGAGGTCTAAATATGGTCTGAATTTACAACTAATTTTTTAACCTCTTCTACATCTTTAAACATCCTCCAGTTTTACCCAATTGCTATTGTTGAGCTCACTGCCGGTGATTGTTTTTTCAAGTTCTTGAATGATTTCATCTTATTATAGATAAAAGTTTTAATTTATTTGAAAACTGGATTTTTAAAACTATTCCAATTTCCTCCTACAAAAATACAGGCCCAGCGATTTAGCTCAGTGGTGCCACTGCCTGCCTCACCAGCACAAGGGCCTGAGTTCGATTCCCAGTACAAAAAAAAAATACAGATACACACATTTTCCCAAGAATATCAAGATGTTCCTTAACCACTTGAACTATTAGGAATTCATGAACTTTTATATGCAAACTCTTTCTTTTTAAGAAATGAAGGTCTCACTATTTTGTCCAGGTTGACCCCAAATTCTTGGGCTCACGAGATCCTCCAGCCTCAGCCCCTCAAATATATGAGACAACACGTGGACACCGTGGAGTGCAGCTCTGTGGACACTTTGGTTAAGAAATATGTGGGCTTTTAGAAACATACAGAGTATGTTGTGGTAAGAGTAAAAACTCCTTAAATCTTTAGTTTACAAGTGTAAGGAAACAGAGATACTCATGATGAAAGATGAGAGGCCCCATGTTTATAACGGAGCAAGCAGTTAGATCTTGTAGGCGATTTGCACTCCCAAGAAGAAACACAATCCAACCCTCTTAACTTCCTGAGTTGAATACCCTTTTTCCAACACAGATAGGGAAAAAAGTCTCTCTAGCTTAAAAACTGAGCCTCTTTGGAAACATTCTCCACCCCAGATTTCCTTCAATCTAGGAAGTGTAGCGTTAGGAAATCTCTTTGTATTTGTTTTTCAGTTGTTTTATTTTACCAGCAGATCATAAAGAATTTGTCATCCAGATGAACAGTGGTTGGCTAAGCTGCTCAAGGTCATGCAGTGAGAGAATGTTGCAATCACACCAAGCCTTCTGATTCTCTGCCTGGTATTCTTATGGTTACACCTTATGGATGGCTGCATTTGTTCTTTCACTTCATCAGTCATGGAGCAGATATTATCTAGTTATCTAGGTGTGACTTCTTGACACTATTCAATCGAATTAGAGAGTCTCCCATTTAACCTGGTGATACAGGGGGAATAAATGGAACTCCCAAACCTACTAGGTATCCAAAATGCAAGTTCGTGTCCTCCAAAATCGAAGAATGAATTCGAGGGACAACAGAGGTTAAGAGTAGGAAAAGTTATTGAGAGAAAGACAGATTCCTCTAAGAGAGACAGAAGGGGGACCAGAAAGTGGGTTGCCCGCCCACACCGCTTCTCAAAGCTGTTTTATGGGACAAAGCCATGTGGTGAGGTGGGTACAAAATGGGACAAAGCTATGAGACCCAATGGAAAATCACAAGGTGGGCATGAGGTGGGACAAAACCATGACCAACCAATAAGATTACAAGTACAGTCACCCAGGTAATATTGATTAAATGGAGATCAAATGGGAAA
Organism: Heterocephalus glaber; assembly: GCF_000247695.1. The sequence continues at coordinate 21,679,673 of NW_004624752.1, forward strand.
ACAAGTCACATACAAGGAATTTCCCATTTAGAATATCAATCACTGCTATCCCTAGGGGAAGTAGTACCTCTTTTCTTTTTATAATGCTAACTAGTGAATATGCTTCAATTGTTCTCCATGTTGGCTCCTCGCCTTGTTGGCTTCTGGAGGGTTGGCTCTTTAAGGGAGGGCCCTGTCTAACTGCCTACAAGATATCTAATTAACTTACCTATCTAGAGTACTGGTACCACCTAATGATAGTTTTATCAGGCATTTAGTGCATTTTCTACTTATGTTATTTTTTGTTTGTGATGGATTTTTCAGAACATGATGTGTCAATGGAGAAACATTGTACATTTCATTACATGCACTGAGTTATAAGAGTGGACAAAACAGGTTCATTCATTCACTGAATAAATATTATTGGATTTCTACTCTGTGCTAAATAGTAGACCAACTAAAAGAACACTGCAATGAAGTAGACAATTTACAGTCTGGCAGCGAAGACTTTAAATAATTGTATATGACACATCACTAAGGAGAAGTTTATGTGACAAGGTATGCTTTTCAGGAGGGCCAACATACTCTTGGGGCTCAAAAAAGATTTCCAAGGGAGAAAAGTTGCTTAGTCTGGGATCTAGAAGATGAGCAATAATTGCCTAAGCAAACAGGAGGTGGGCAGCAGAAGCAAATTACTGAAACAACTTGTCTCTGACTTGATGACATCTTATCAATACAGTAGAAGGCAGCAGACATTTAAATAATTGTTAAATTTACTTCATATAAATACGGGGAAATGTAATTGTAACTGAGAGAATTTTTTAAAATGTCACTTGAGTTTTTCCAGGAAGAATAAATAAAATTTCTGACACAGAGAAGTGGAATGAACATTTCACAAGGTATTACAAAACTGCAGCAACAAGGACATTATAATATACACATTTGTAAAGAACCAATGGGTAGAAGGCAAGAAGCCAATGCCAAAATGGATGGAACTTAAGGTGAGAAGTAAAAACTAAAGAGGATAAAGGAAATATATAATTGTAGAATCTTGGCAGCAGAAGGAAAATCAGTTCAATGGTTCACTGATGATTGGCTTCAGATCGTAACAGTGAACATCATGCTATGAAATTTAGATTTGATTATAATATCAATGAGACATCAATGTTTTGTTGAGCAGGGAATAAAATGATTTAAGCCCTTTCTAAAGGCATGGTTGGAATGTTACTGGTCAAGAGAAGAGATAAGAATCAAGACATCCATGAGGAATCTATTGCAATAATCAAGGCAAGAGATCCAAGCCCAGAATGTGTCAGTGATATTAACAATGAAATGGGAAGAGGTGAACAAATGATAGTGGTGTCTCAAAAATAAAATGAGCATGACAACTCACTGTATTGAGAGAAAGGTTTAAAAGTATGCCTCTGCCTTCTCACTTGAGTCAAAAATGAAGAATCAATAATAATTCGAGGGGCAATGTGGACTGCTAGTCTGTGCATGTTGCAAAAAGCAATGCCTGGTGGCCAGGCAGAAATGAGGGCTAAGGCACAAACAGACTCTGTGGGCCTGCTGTGTGCACTTGCACGACTTGCTGTGTAACCAGTTCTTGTCATCAAAGTCTGCATTACTTTCCTCCTCACTGGACAAAATACCCGACACCCACAACTGAAAGGAGGAGAGGTTTATTTTGGCTCACAGTTTGTAGAAATTTCTGTCCAGAGATGACCAGCTTCAAGCCAGGACAGCACTGCACAGGGGCAGAGTGGAGGCACTGAAAGGAGGAGCTGCAGAGGGAGATAAAGCTTTCAGGCCACATCCACAGTGATGGCCTCTTCTGACCAGTCTCCACTTCCCAAAAGCAAGTCAGCTAAAAACCCACGTAATCCGATCACCTTCCAAAAGCCCTGCCTATACATACATGAGGATCTTGGGAGAATATCTAGATAGAAACCACAACATCAGACAAGTAGAAGTGTCTTTATTGTCTTTATTGGTGTGATGCTATATAGTTTAAGAATTAGTGATGCCTTTAGATTAAAGAAATAGTTCATTTAATTATTAACAGTGCTGCTATAAAGACAAGATATTTATAAGTGAAAGCTAAAGGTTAACTTGTGTTTCAGTATAAAATAACAAATCACAGTATAAAACTATAACAAATCATGAAGAAAAACCAATCTAGTTTCGAAAAATATTCATATTTACATTTATATTTAACACTATCCCTTCGTAGTAGTTTTACGAATAGAATGTTTTGCCTTTTTTATTGTCTTCTGTTGGATCCATACACCTTATTGTCCTCATGTAGATAAATACAAAACAAAAAAACTGAACTAACCCAAAAGACCATAGTCACTGTAGGTAGGTGATAATTTTTTCTATCCCTGGGTTTCTCCTACCTGAATCAATAAGAAAAAGACATGTGATGTTCCAGAAATACCACTGAGAAATGACTCTGCGAATGAGCTTTTACTCCTTTCTATAGATTACTTCTATTATTTATCTCTAAATGTGTCTGTGATATTTCTTTGTTTGGTGCCTCCACAGGTAAACCAAGCTAAAGAAAAAGCCTGACTTTGGAGAACATATGATTCTGCAGACTTAACTGATATGAGTAGGGTAATAAAATAAGACATGACAAAAATACATCCCATTTTCTAACTCTGGGGGATGATTCTCATTTTAATGATGGTGGGGAAATGACAAGGTGACAGTTTAAAAGGTGAGAAGTTCAGTTTGTGCCAGATTTAGCTTTGATGGGTGGCAGTGTATGGATGAGCCCATGTCACTCAAGCAGAAGCAGATGTACAACCTGAACATACCTGGGGATAAAAAATTTGGAAACCATCTTCAAACATATGGTGAGAGCTGTCCTTCCAGAAAATAAGTAAAGTAATAGAACACAGATTTCAATCTTAAGCCTTAGATGAAGAAGAAATAATTAACTAAGAAAAAATAAAAATACCAACTCAAATGCCCAGGCTTGAAAAGTATTCAAGAGAGAAGAGACTTAGGCATTATCAATGAGAACCTACAGATTTGGGAAAATTTAAACAAATAGATTTTGTAGAGAAAGTTGGAGCTTTTTGTAAAGTAGCATATGAAAGATTTTATTCCCATAAGCTCCAACTAGAAAAGTTATTTCTTAAAAAGTTCTTCCAAGAAGGCTTTGATCAAGGTACAGCTGATTCTATGACTTCTCTGTCATATTGTTGACTGACATGTTCATGTAAACACACAATGTGTCCTGCACAGGAAAAATGCTGCAAATACTTGACTGATGAAATTTAATGCAGAATTTATGTAACATCTACAATTATTTTTGGTCCTGCAGAAGCCACAGAGATAAATAAATCATATTCTTGCCCTCTACTGCCTCACAGTCTATGTGGACAGAGAAATATATAGAGCCATATGCAAAGCTAGATAAGTTGTTTTACTGAATGTAAACAGAAGAAAGGTACTCAGAAGGTGCTGTGAAATTAATGGGAAGCTGGAGGACCAGGCTGGAGCATGGACACCCACAAAAGTAAGACAGGAGGCTAAGCTGCCACCACAAAGGAGTCATAGAAAGAGTCTGCTGAGGATATGTCCAACCAGGTGAAAAGACCATTTTCTTCCCTCAGAGGGAATATAAAATTGACTTACTTAGATCAAAGGCCCTTGGATGGAGCAGTGAAATAAGTAGGATTTCAGTATCAAAATTCGAGGAGACATTAGGAAGAACCAGTGGATACTGACTAGCAAAACAACCCAGTCCACAGGTAATTAACATCATAATGAGTATAGAAGGTGCTACAGCATACAAGATGGGAAAAATAAGATTAGAGGATAAATAATAAGCATGAAAAATATGGATTTTTCTATGCATAAATTATAGACATATAAATAATAAAATATCTGAGAATTGTTTTATGTTTCAAAATGTTTGCTGTGGGAGAAGGAAAATAAATCAACCTGAACATTAGGTTTAAATTAATATTAACAATTGAGGACATGAGCCAAGATCGAGGCCTGGTTTATGTCCCCACATGGAATATCTAAATAGACAAAGCAATGGTTTTCAGCCTATATGATATTAGACATTGAAAGATAATGCTCTCTGGACAGTTTTCAGTGTGGGACTCCAGGAAGAGGAACCAAGGCAGAACCTCAGCAGACTTCCAAGGTTGAGAACCCAAACTAAGAGGAAAAATCAAGGCAGAGCTCACAGGGGAAATGAGATGGATCAGAGAGGATTACATGTAACGAGGAGGCTCTGGAGATCTGCACAGACTCCACTGGCTGAGGGTGATCAGCACATACACACACAGAGACCAGCAGAGGGCCACGGTAGATAGAACCTCCCAGAAGAGTTAGAGGAAACTGTTTGTAGCTCATATGCAGAAAATCCTGGAAAATCTCATAATTCATGAGAATTTGGGTAGGGTATTTAGACAACTCTTTTCTCAGTAATTAATCCTAGAATAAACTCGTACCCACTAATACATCGTTTTGTTTTGTGTTGTGTTGTGTTTTGTTTGAGATAGGGTCTCATTCTGTAGTCCAGGCTGCCTTTGAACTCACTATATAGCCCAGGCTAGCCTTGAACTCAAGATGATGCTCCTGCCTCAGCCTCCCAAGTGCTGAGATTACAGGCATCTGCCACCATGCCTGCCCCTGTTAATAAATCTTAAAAGCAAAAACTGAAATGATTACATGTTTTCTAAGTACCTTAACTGTATACAAATTGACTTGTGGTTAATAATCTAAAAAAAGTAGGATGTTTAAAGTCCGACACAAACATATCCAGAGGCAAAAACACAATATATTACAAGTAGATAGCCAAGGCTCCCCATTGCCACCTACCAATATTGTACCTCACTCATTGCCATGGTCACATGTGGATTCCCTTTTGACCTGATGATAGAGACAAAAATGGCTCCTTTTGTTCTGTATGGCTCAGGCTGAAAGTGAGTGCTTTGGGTACATGTGCTATCAGCTGAAAATAGATTACCTGAAAGAAACCAATCAGAGGAAATCCTCAACCATGTTGTATAAAAAGAGAGGTGGTCTAAGATAAATATATATACAGATTCACATGTACACAGTGAGAATAGACTTGTTCATTGGCCAGGGGCCTGCAAGACAGCACATGTCCCACAGAAGTAAAACTCAAAACCACTAATGCAGAGTGGCCCAGGCAGTTGGTGTTAGCCAGATTCAGCCAATGGCCACCCCAGTGTTGGCAAGTACATAGTAACCATAATGGCGGAAGAAATTCTATGGGTAGAACCAGGATAAACACACCCTCCCTGAGGTTACTCTAACCACTGATACTGCTGCCAGCATCCAACCAGCCAGCCACAGCAATCTAGAAGGATGGTAAGAGACCAATGTGGAGTCCAGATGTGGAGTCTAGATGTGGTACCATTCCTTAATGATATCAAAACACTCATTTCATGTCCAATTAATAACACTGGACCCTGTACTAAGGAAGGAATTATTATGCATTTTGACCAAAATAGACACAAATTTCAAGGAGAATGAGACTGCCCTACTTATTGTACAAGGAGCTAACATGAGATCCCCTCTAACATGGGTACAAACCAAGAAACTCACTTTTCAGAAAAGAAGGCATGGATGTGGGTGCATAGCATGGACCAATCACATCACATACTGCACCATTCAGAGACCAGTGGTTTAATAGAGTGATGAGACAGCTTTGTAAAAGCACCGGTGAGATCAGAAGTAGAGGATGATTCTATGTGTGGATAGGACAGTATTCTTCACAGTGTATATATATTCTAAATCTAAAATCATCATAATGTATGTGACCTCAATAGGCAGAATACTTGAATATAGAAACCTTAAAATAGAAGTATAAATGGCCTCATTAGGGGAATCTTTGCTACCATTTCTGCAACTCTAGGATCTATAGGTTTAGTGGCCTCTCAACAAGAGAATACATTCACTAAAGTACAAAACAAGAATTGAATTAAACTTTAAGCCAAGATTATTACCTGGCCACATCAGGTTCTTATGACAAGAGACCAGCATGGAAGAAAAGACATAGCCATATGGTTAGAAGTAATAGACCGTGATCAATAGGACAAGGTAATGGTCTCAAACAGTGGGGAGTCCATTTGGTACACACGTGCTTGCTGGAATGTCTCTTCATTAATAGGTTTTCTAATTTTATTGTAAATGGACATGAGTGATGGGCATAGGTTTTATAATCAGGGATGCACACTCTTCAGAATTAGAGCCAGGATCATTTCATCAAGAAATCTGGACCAAATGGTATGGTAGCCAAGTTGTAGAGAAAGAGAACCAGAGGATAGCCAAGGAAGGAGACAATAAGGATGAAGTTGCAAGCTTGTCGCCAGTTGTAGAAATAGAACTGAGATACATCCCACTAATCTTTCTCAGCCAAGCTGACCCTCCCATAAGCACTGCTTCCAAAGCTCAGCAGACACAGCTAAAAACCTCACTGCGTGGACTGTAATGATTTCCTCAGCTACTGGGAGCCTAAGCAAATGGTTAAAGACACTCAGTTGAGTGCTCTGCCAATTGGCCCCAGCAGAAGAGCGATATAATTTCAGGTCACCTCTCCTTCCTGTAATAGTTTATATCCAATCAGTGCTTGATGAATAGAATAAAAGGTCCAGCTCTGAAAAACAATCCAGGTTAGATCCCTGGGATCTGCTAGACATTCTTACGGTTGTGTCACAGTCAGCTTCTCCTTTTGCCCATTCTTCTCCCTGCACTCCAGCACTGAGAATACCAACAAACCTGCCTAGAAACCCTGACTTCTATTTTACCTTCCGGGAAACCTTATCTACAACAGTTTCCTATTTAGGTCCATAAACACATAAAAAATAGATACACTTAAGAAGTTCAACATGAGACCTAGTCCGATGCTTTTTCATGACAAGTGATGTAAATTTTTATTTAAATTTTTATTTTCGTTAAATTTTTAATAGATTAAGAATGCGTGCAAGCTACAGAATCAAGATGCAACTGGCTTGTTTGATCCATAGGTCTGAACTTGCAGTTAGAGTGCTCTGCCCCAAGAGACAGTGAACATCTTAAGCTGTTGAAATGCTCCTCAGTGTGATTGTTTTAAAATATATTTTAAAGTCATACATGCAAAGATAAGGAAAAATTATTATTTTGCACGATTATGAAAGCTCATGTGTATAAAGACAAAATTGAAATAAAATTAAATTGAAAGAGAAATGAATCATTAGAATCAATATTTCCTTCTAAATCACCCTAATCTTTGCACTGGAATCAAACTGCTTTCAGCATTTATATACTTTGGTTTCTCACCAAAATCCCTGTAGACAGCCTTCTTCAGCTGCCAATATGTCTCCATCACAGCCTCAAGTGGTCTGTTCATTTTGATTAGGCTGTGGGAGCTAATTTAGAGCATGGCCTTTGTGTGTCTATAGCAACCTAATCAGCTAGGAAGATTCTCTGATGCCCTGGAATGTGTTCCATCCTCATGTCACTGAAGCAGAATGACAAAGACTCTGGTCATCAAAGTTTATCTTAGGATGAGCTATAACTCTCCAAGGAAATTCTTAGTTAAAACTATCAAGTTTTAAATCACTGCCAGAATGTTCATATTTCAGACAGTAATTCCAAGGAGCTCAAAGGTGGGTGGTCTTTGCTAGGTCTCATTTCCCTAACTAGAAGGTCAGCATTTTGAAGGAATAGGTCACATTCACCTCCACAGTCCCTGCAGCATCTTAGATATAACATGGTTTTATCTACGTTTATATAACAAGGCAATTTATAGGAAGATTCTCTGTTATTTCAAGGTTTTTCTTCTTTTTCCCCAAAGAAAACTCCCCAGAACATGATAAAGGCATCCTTTCTCCAGTAGTAAAGATAGACTAGAATTGTGTTCTAGAGTTCTAAGATCTTCCCTACTGCTACTCCCTCCAGTGGTCACACACACACACACACACACACACACACACACACACACATTTTCTTCAGCATCAGACAAGAGAATATGCCAGGCAAAATATGACAGTCTTGAAGAAAATGACCAAGACCAATTGGGCTTGTCTTTTCAGAACAGGCAGGCTGAGATATCTAGAGGATACAGAGTCAGAGGATTTTCAAGAAGGAATGGTCAAAATTCAAAACACATGGTTAGATCCTTAAGGCTAGAGAGAAGAGATTTTCTGATTTGGGTTTATGGGCTTGGTGGTGACCAGCTCCCAATCAAATGAGTGGGAGTTTAAGAAGTGCCAGACAGCCTCAATGAAGAGGCCGGATTTGGGGATCAGGGCCACCATCTCTGAATAGGTCACATGAACCTGGGCATCAGCAGTGATTTCTCTCCAATTTAAGAACTATAAACTCTAAACATGTCCACAAGATGGGACTGAGATCCCCAAATAGACCAATGGACATTTTAGTAGTCCTTGAACTGAATGAAACTTAATTTACCATATAAATATATGTATATTTTTACCCCCGAGTATGGGGAAGCAATTTATACTTATTGTATCTGTTTTTAAAACAAATAGAAAAATTAACATTTGGCCAAGGCTCACTTGATACTATGTTAAGTTCTTTATAAGTATCACTTTATTTATTCCTCACAAGTTAGGCATTATTATTATCCATTCCACTGAGACAGCCAGGGTACAAGAAAGTTAAATAATTTGTCTATGTGCATCTGATTGGTGACAATGGTGGGCTGTAAACACAGGACATTTACCTCCAGAGCCCAGGATTTTGTCTGCCTACTTCTCAATTTTTATGATTTGTGTTTAGATGTCCCCGCAAAAGCCTCATGCGGAAGAGGTGGGACTTTCTTTTTCAAAGGCAGTTGAATCTGGAGTGTGTGATGCTTGGGTTAAGGGCGTGTGATTACTAAAGCACTACATATGAGTGATTAGTTTGGCGCTGCCCTAATCCTGGTAGTCTGAATAAGATAAAAGGGGCAGAAAGATGCTGTTAAACTCTCTTCTTGCCTTTGCTATTGTGTGGGCACCATGTTGTTTCTCCTCTGAGATGCCTGAGGGTCACCCCTGCCTTGGAACCAGCCGATTATAGACTGAAACCTCTATGAACTGTAAGCCAAGAAAAAACCTTCCCCTCTAACTTTGGGTGTTGGGTGTTTTGTCTCAGCAATGAGAGAAAAGTAACTAACAGATCAATGAATGCAGAAACTCTCAGAAAAATTCTCTAAACATACTAGGGTTTGTTCCCAGGTACAGAAGAAGAGGGTAAGGGAGTTTGGCTGAGCTTGGTTGCTGACAGCACTTGTTGAAAAGTAAATTTTAATCAAAGGACAATGAAAGCCTTTTGCTGATATATTTGTCAATTGAACAAAAATCTAAAATACAGTGTGTGTTTAAATACAAAATAATGTATTGCAATAAAAGACATGTTTGAAGCAAGGTGGGTATTTTTGATGGGAGATTAATGACAATGTAGTTCTCAGTGCAATATTTTTTTTTTAATTTTAAACATTAACTATATTTCTCAATCAATCCTTGTGCATTCTCTCTCACTCAAGTCTTGTTCTAATCCTTGAAGATGGCATGATACGTAGCAAAGAACATGGAATTAGAACAATTTATTTCCGTTTCTGGCTTTACCATTCACAGACTGGGTGTTCTAGGGCATAGTATTAAAATACTTGAATTTAGTCTTCAGTAAAATGAGGACAATAATTTCCACTATGTAGGTAGTTTAGTTGATTAACTGACATAATACACATAAAACTCAGGACCCACGGCTGCTGCTCAATAGTTAAGAGTTCCCTTTGCCCTGCTTTGACTGAAGTATTTTCCTGATGAAGGGACACATGTGCAATCAGCCACCAAGTCTGAAAGTGTCTCCCTACAGCAAGGAGCAGGAAGGGCTGTTCAAGCTAGAAATAGCAGATTTCCTATTCCGCATATGTAGATGTGCTTTAATTAAGTAATTAAGCCAGGACCTCAATTACATTTAAATACTTCTCCTAATACTTTAAATACTTGCTTTAGTGCTTTTGTATTTTAAAACCAATACTTTTGATGTTTTAGCATTGGTGTTTGAGGATGTTTCTTAGGTTTAGAATTTGATTCATATTCTAAGGACTTTAAGGTCCATTTCCTCCCATTCTGCAATTTTGTTTTTAATGGTCCCAAATACCTAGACCTTTATTAACCTACCATAAGTTAGAGGTACTCATTTGCCTCCTTCACCATTGTCAAATTCTATGTTTGTGATATTGAACAGACTTCTAAATGTCAGAACCAATAAGGCTTCTCGAAATGAGTACTGAACCAGCAATCTTAACACTTGAATTCTCACATTCCCTCTGCTATTATCAACAGGACTTTAGGCAAGCAGCTTTTTGAAGAGCATGCCATTTCTCATTCACTTCTGTACTCAAGAGATTGGTGGGGTGCCTAGAACAAGCAAAAACTACACAAAAATTTATTGAACTAAATAATTTATTAATCAATTAGAGAATCAACGTAAAGATCACAAGCTAAATAACTTGGCTCATTTTCAGCTGGCTACCTTATGTTATTAATAGTCCATGGTTTTGATCTGAGAGTGTTAAGGAGATAAAATGAAAAATTCTGAAAATTACTTATTTCACTTTTCAATAATGAACTTTTAAGAATTTTCAACTGTATTTTCCAGTCTTTGAGAATTTCTCATAGTTTCTCATCACCTAAATCTAGGCAGCCTATAACAATGTTTTTTACACCTGTCCTCATCTATTTTATTGATTTCCCCTATGTTATGGATCCCATGTTTATGTCCCTCCAAAATTCATATGTTAAAATCTAATCCCCAGTGTGATGATACATGGACTTGGGGCCTTTGGATTAGTGCCCTTATAAGAAGAGACATGCAAGAATAAAAGGGCTTACTCTGTTCCCCTGCACACACCATCATGATGTGAGGAAATGAGGAAGACAGCTCTAACCGGATCCAAGCCATGCTGTCTGCCTGATATTACACGTCGTTTCCAGTGCTCTGGGAAATAAACTTCTGTTAAGTCACTCAGGCTATGGTCCTTCTTATAATAGCCCAAAATGACTAATTTCCAATCCTTAACACTAGCATTACATTGTAGTTCTGATATAGGAAAAATATAACTCTCAACCTGCTAGATATCTTGCCTGGTTCATGCCCCCCCAAATATTGAAGAGTGCATTCTAAGGGACCAAGGAGTTTAAGAGTAGGAGAGATTTACTAAGAGAAAGCTCCTAAGAGACAGGAGGCGTCCCAAAAGGGGGTGGACGCAGAAGTTCTTGATCAAGGGTAATTTATACAACATATCCACATGGGGGTAACAACATGGGTCAAACTAGTAACAACCTGTAGGATTACCAATATAGCTGTTTTGCTAATATCAGTTCAGTAGGGAAACGAGTCATGTAGCCAGGGAATATGGAAAGAACAAAGGAATTCTTGGAAAGGGAGCAGAGTATGGGTCCAGGTGTTCTGGTCACCTACCTAGTGTGCTTGATGTGTATCTGGGCCCACTGGACCAGGTAGTACTAATTACAGTGTGACCTCAAACTGCAGTTTAACTCTAGAAAGGCATGTAAACCTTTCTATTGCCTCTCCATCCTGAGGTCTGGCTGTATTCAGATTTGCTTTCAGACTTCCTTGAAGGCCAATGCCTCTCTGACTGTATATTAATTTCTATCTAACTTAGCTGTCTATAATTGTTCAATTTCAGTTATACATTTTAAAAATCTATTTTAAAATCTGAGTGTAATGAATCTGCTTGACATGACTGCTGCCACGTTAAGTTGTAACTTCCATGGTTGCCCCATGGGTAATTCTCACCACAGAGTTTTCCACCTACTATAAATGGACAAAACTAGTAAAGTGGCATGTGGAGCTTTATAATCAGACTGTGGTGCTGGGAATGTGCCTGATTCTTTGATTTTAGCTAGAGATAAACCAAATACATTCTGGCTTGGATGAAATCACATTTGTCCTGCCAAATATACATATCTCTCTCTACTTCTGAACCAAGATCCACTTGATTTTGCTGCCACCTTGACCACGCTTCTCTCATAAGTCCCCAATAAATTGCACTCTGTGAGCTTCTGATATATCTACCTGTTTTCTTTGGTCTTACAGCACTTTGGGGCCAGTTCTAATATACTGTGCATTAGTCAGCTTTCCCACTGACGAATACCCAAAGCCCATAATTTAAAGGAGGAGAGATTTTACTTGGCTCATGTTTTAAGATGATTCAGTGCACAGTCAGCTGTCTCATCATGGCCGAGCAAAGCTCCTCAATTTGTGGCCCTGAGGAAGCAAAGTACAGGAACAGTGCTGGGGAGAAAAGGGTGAGGGGCCCCACCCTGACCCAAGGCCGCACCTCCATGACCTTCCAGATACACCGAGACTCGTGCTCCACTAATGCCCTGGATGGAACCCAAAGCCAGTCAAGTTGATATTGCCCCTTAACGGTCCCATACTGGGTCCAAGTTTTTCTGCAACACTGAGCTTGTCCCTTACTCATTTCCAACTTTGCAATCTGTCATTTACATCATTAAAATCACAAGTGGATAGCAGAACATTTATAAACAATGGTTTTAAGCAGAAACATAGAAGTGTTTAAAATAGAGATAAAATTTGACTTCATAACCAACGAAATCTGTAACTGCAAAGTTCTTTCTCGTGGTCCCATTTTACATCTTGTTGCCAGCTGAATGTGTAAGTTGCCAAATGAAAGTGGTAGTTCCAGCTAACCCTATGTTATACAATAAAGGCAATTATTAAGTTATTACTGCTGGTTCTGCACCTGTATGCTCCACATCTATGGATTTCATTAATGGCAGATCCAAAATATTTAGGAAAAAATTACAAATGTACTGAACATGTAAAGACTTTTCTTGTTGCTATTGTTTCCTAAGCAATACAGTATTACAAGTATTTACATAGCGTTTACCTTGCATTAGGTATTATAAGTAATCTGGAGGTGAGGTGAAGCATACAAGAGGATAGGTTATATACAAATGTTGCACCATTTTACATAGGAGACTTGAACATCTCCAGACTTTGGAATCAGCAGAAGGATCCTGGAAAAAAATCCCTGCAGATACCAAGGGACAACTATGTATTCCAACATACATAGAAAGCTCTACTAATCATGTATTCTTTTGGCTAAAATCTTTGCATATGAAAGAGTTTATAGGCTATTTCCAGAATATAGCTACAAATATTTATAAGAGAAACTGCAGCATTGTTTCTGTGAGTATTCTACTACTGATGTTTGAGGACAAAGAAGCTGGCCATTCCTGCCATTGAGAATTTCACTGCGCCTCACTTCTGTGATCAGATATATTTATTCATGGTCAAGGACAATTGGTGAGTAAGTAAGAGGAGGTCCTCAGACTGCATTCTCCTTCATATAAAAATTAGTCCATTATGAAATAAGCAAAATTAATTATAGATGTTACTGAATACTATTCAAACTAAAAATATGGCAAGAAATATATGAAAAGTAGGATAAATCTAAAATCTTAATTTAGTGTAATTCCAGAAAATGTATGAAATACAAATTTGGTTTTTAAAGGTTTGGCTTCTTATATAAATGTCTTAACTTCCCACAAATAATAAAATGTACAGTAAATATTTTAAATAACTCTTTTTTTTTTTATAAGAGCACAAATCCACTTTTATTTTTCATTGGTTTAAATCCTTGAGGGGCACAGCATCACACAGGTTCAGTGTCCAATGGCCTTAGCAGGAAGGTTACTCTGGAACTTGGCCTGAACCATGCTGCTGTTTCCATGGCCCGAGTTACTTTTCCCCAGATCACTCTGGCTTTGTCTGAGTCGCCGCCTGGAGTCACTGTGCTGTTTTTCACTTTGTACACTTAAACACATCTCTTGCCCAAGTAGAATTCAGTTTCATAGCGAGCATAAACATCTTCAATTTTAGGAAGAGCTGTGTGTTCACTTTGGTTCCAGAGACCTTGGTCATAGCCAGCAAAAATGGCCTTGGGCCACAGTCTTCCGGACACATTTGCCTTTTAGAAGTCCTGTTCCCAGCAGGCCTCACAGGCACCAAGATGGCTTTAAATAAGTATCATGAGGCCTACAAAAATAATTAGGGAATACAGAGGAAGACACAAATCTTTCACATCAGTTTGAGCCAAATAAATGGTTTACCAATTGACTGCAAATGCCTCACCTGTAATGTACACATTTTTATGATAGAAATTCATAAATCTGTGTGCGTAAAACTAAAAGACAGAAGATAGAAAAAAAGTCATTCCAAAGCAATAAAGAGCATGAAAGCTAATAGATCTGCCTTCCCTCTTGGCCTCCCGTATTATTTCCCCATCTGTAGCCCATCCTCGTCTATCTGCAATAATATCCTCAAATTAACCAGCATGTTATTTTTTATTTTTTGTTATTTGGATGAGATAAAGTACCACACCTAGTAGCTTTCGGAAAGTTTGACATCTAGAAAGAAGAAACAGAACAACAAACGAGACACAGTTGGCAAATTACAAATAATTCTCACCATTTCATTCGATAAAAATACACACTTAAATGCTGAGTGGCAGCACACCTGTAATCCCAGCTCTGTGGGAGGCTGAGGCAGGAGAATCACAGGTTTGAGCCTGGGCAACTTACAGAGACCCTGTCTCAAAATAAAAAGGGGGTGCTGAGGATGTACCTAGGCAGTAGAGTACCCCAGAGTTCAGTTCCCAGTACCACAAACCAACCAACAAAAATTGCTGAGTTGCATACTATAGGCTTTATTGCTGTAGGAGTTTGGAAAAGGAAAAGATTAATATGAACAGTAGTAATTTCAAAAGCCTTTATTCGTGCCCGGGTTTTTAAGTGGGGGCATTAGGAAAACTGAGAGTGGTTTTAGAAAAACAAGAGAATGGTCTTGGGGTAGAATGTTCACTGCCTCTAAAATAGTCAAACACCGATAGAAACAATACTTAAAACATTTACTTAGGTACCAAAGAGCCAGTTTCTGCAATTGGAAAGACATTCGTTTCCACTATCTTTATGCCCCATCGGTGCATTTGAGTGTGAAGCTTGCATCTACCTAGAGCATCATTATCAATTTGAGGACTTAAAAAAAATATAGAACTCCTGTAAGTGACTGAAACCAAATCTCCAGAAGTATAAAGCATTTATAGTTTTTACAAGCCTCAGGTAACTTTGGTGGTTGGCCTGGCTTAAGAATTACTGGCTTTGAGGTAAATATATATACAGTATTTGTCAAGATTTTCTTAAGCCTCACAACAATTACTAATATCTGCAACAGTGATCAGAATGGGACTTGCTGCCTTTGGTAGTGGAGCTCTCAGCGTTGAACTCACTTCCCTCTTTGCATATTTTCTGCACTCCTGGCTCTGCGCTTAGAACTGTGTTAGTGAAGACCATGAGAAGATGGTCTTTGGTTCTAAGAAGGAGGACACATGAATAAGAGTAATAATTAATAATGGTCTACTTCAGTAGTACAACTCCCTTACTTCAAAACAATATTATTCAGTAACCACAGAATTGCAAAATTGTGTGATTGCAAAGAAATAAACCAAACCCTTTTAACTGCTTTTAGTCTAAACCACTTATTAGTATTTAACTAGATTGTACTCACAGCTCACTCAGAATTTATGTTAAAACTTGTGACACCCTAGGCTGCTGCCCAACAAGCTCCCTTGTGTCCTGGTTACTGATCAGGACTTTCAGGCCTTTGAATCTTGGCAGGCTTAATGAGATGCAGCTATGACAGCATTTCAGGTGTCCTGAAGATTCAAGTGAGAAGCATTCAGTCCAAAACAGGTTTCCAGCAGCACAGAAAAAATTATACCATGTAGTAAATGCCTTCCATTGTTCATAGAAGACCAGCGGGGCACAAATTCCTATTAGGAAAATATCAGAACATTTAGCTGTCAAGCCTACACTTTCCAGGAAACTTATATTTACTGTGATTAAAAGAATTCTACACAAAGTAAGCCCCAATGTTATGTTTACAAAAAAGAATACTATATATTATATAAATATATAAAATACATATAAATTTATAAAAGAATTATATATATATATATTCATTTGGCAACTGCTAAGCGCCTTCTATGTGCCAGGAATTATATGCTAGAGATGCCAAGATTAAATAACACTATTAATTGTATAGTCTAGAAGTGAAAACTAATGTAAACAAATATTGGCAACATACTATGACAAGTGCTAGATACAGATATAGTGCTTTACTGGAGAGGGAGGGCACAATCAACACCTCCTTAGGAAGCATGTGGAATGAATTAGGAGTAAATGAGACATATGAGAGTTCTCTACCAGAATAGGTAGGAATCCCCTTACTGGAGCTGTGGAGGGATGATGGGGATCCTGGGGTGCGAGTATTTCACCACTGTCCCACTGTCCTTTCCACCTGGGACACTTCTCCCTCACCCAACTACACACAACTGCCTAGCTGCTATTCTCAGGGGTCCTAATATGGCCGAACCATTAAAAATTGGGTGGGCCCTTCGTAATGAGGCTCCCCAGATTAACAAAAAAAAGTCAGTGAAACTTGAACAATGGATAGATGTTCTTTCGGCTGGGATACCATGGACAACAAGCAAGTAGCTACGGATGCAAGACTTTCTTTATAGCTACATGCACGGCAGCTGGTGCGGCTCCTCAACACTAGTCACTTATGGTGGTCACCCAAATGGCAACAAACTGCGTGTAGGTGTCCATTTAGTTCTCATGTAACAAACTGGAGTGAGAAGGACAGTGACAGTGGTCCTCCTGACGCTAATCCCTGGCCCATCAATCCCCTCTCCTCCCTCCTTTTTTTCCAAGCGGTGTCCACTGTGAGGCCTGAATTCATGGCTCTCAGGTGAGCAGACTGAACAGTTTCCTACCCTCCTGGTTTATTTTTTTATAAAAGACACTGTATGTTCTACTTCCTTTGGACTCCTCTTTCTTGAATCTTATGAGACTTTCCTTCTCCCCATAAAAAGCCAACTCTTCCACATCAAAAATACTAATTATTACTTTTGAGGAACGGTCCAAGGTCCTGTTTTGGATGCCAAAATCAAATGCTGATTGTTTCTTTCTCTAAATGCTTATTGTTCGCAATTCTAATTCTCCTTGAGGTAATGAATACCTCTGACCAATTTCCAACTGGCAGAGAGATTGGTATTTCAAAAACATATCTCAGTAAATTTGGCAATGCACAAAACCATGTGAGGGGACACAGAAGATCTGATTGGAAGGTTATATTGTCTGCTACATTTGACAAGGATAAAGCAACTCTCTGCTAGGTGTCATCATCCTCTACATTATGGATGTGGGAGTTTGATTCAAGTTATGTCCACCATCTCAGTGGGCTACTGCATTTTAAGTTTTATCTATAAAAAGACATTAAACAGGAATAAAATAACCCCACTTTTCAAACTGAAAGTGTATAACTTCTTAATTTAAAAATTTAGATCTATCACAGGCCAAATAATAATAATGGCTAATACTTATTAATTGTTTAATATTTATCAGGCACTAGTTTATGCATTTTATATTATTTAACTGTTGTTATCTTTAAAGCCAACCTATGATGTTAGTAATATTATTAATCCCATTTGACACCCAAATCGACTGGGACTTATAGAGCACATATAACGCCAAAGATATTGTACCCGGTATGTGTTTGAGCCTGAATATGAAATCATACCTGACCCAAAACTGGTGCTCTTAGTAATTAGTCTAGGCTATCCTCATAGCTCAAAACAATAAAATTTGAATATGCATCATCAGAAAGTATACAACACTAGTATATATTAGAAAGTATACTAGGAAGCATGTTCCTCCCTTGTTCCATCCTCTATCAAGAGTATTAGAATATAATTTTATGTAAATTTTTACATGATTCGAACCATTTGTACACCCTTTTATCACATCTCATTATCTTATTACAACTAATTTTCAATACAGTACTAAGTCATTCAAAATTACCATGCATTATTATAAAGAAAACAAACTTTTTTGAAAACTATTTGTGAGATCTTTGTCTGGTAGCCTTTCACTGTGCCAATAGTCTATTACATTTAACACAAAAATACCTTAGGCAATATTCTCTATATACCTTAAGTCTCCCTTTGGCTATCTTACAAATGAATCTCACTTGATAACTCACTATACAGAATTTCAGCATTCTAACTATGAGACATAATCAGCATAGCTTGCAAAGTCCATTCTTCCATTTAGTGCATACTTTTGATTGCCTACAATGATCCAAGCACCAGTTTCTTACTACTGGTGACAACTAGGTATATTGCTGAACCAGAGATACAGTCCTGCCCTCATGAAGCTTGGAGACTACAACAGTGACAAGCAAGAAATAAAAACAAATATAAAATTGCAACTGTGCTAAGTGCCCCCAAAGAGATAGTATACCAGGCCTCGAGGGTCTGCAGTGGGGGAAGGATTTGAGAGAGGATTCCTGAGAAAGCAGCAGCTGAACAGAGGATGAGCTCAGTAAGTGGAGTGGGGCAGGAGAAAAGCACTGGAGCCCCAAGGATGGCAAAGGTTCTATTGTTGGTAAGCAGCAAGGAGCCTAGGGTACTCAGGAAACTGGGAGCAGCCACCCTGACTACTACAAAGGCAAGGGAGCTGCCTGGAGCAACTTGAGAGAAAACTGGGTCAAACCCAGTGGGGCTATGTAATCTGTATCTTATGAGTAACAAGAAACTAGGGAAGGATTTGGGGGATTGGCCAATGGTACAATCAAATTGACATTGTGTCTCTATTTTAAATCTGACTAGACTTGGTCGAAATGCGTTTATCATATTTAGAAAGCACAGATGGGCATGAGGACCGTGGCAGCCATTCATGTGAGGAACACAGAGACATGGAAACAGAATTAGGAGAACAGTTAAATACATTTGAGAAGTACTCAGAAGATACATAGGCAGGAATGCCAGGAATATGGCAGGCTCATCCCTTCCATTAAAAGGATTAAACTATAGATTTTTTAAATGATAAATAATCTTACAATGTCAAGGACCAGGCAGTATGTGCTACTTTCTGAGTTACAGAGAATGATAAGCATAGCGCCATAGCCATTTATATACAGAAGACATTTTCTGAACCTGGCCAAGAAAACAATTTCACTACTCATAGCTTTGCAGATTATAAAGAGGAAAGAAAAGTCCAAAGTTAAATCTTCCCTCTCTAGTCCCACTGACTCCTCAGGATGGGAAAAATCTACTTTGACATGGGGAAGCACTGTGGCAAGGGAGCGTACAGACCGAAGGAAGGGCCAGAGATGACATGATGACATGAACGTGTATGTTTGTGTCAGATACCAAAACTTTTGTAAATACGGTACTGGGACAGATGGCTGCAATATATGGAACCAGAAACTTGTCTGTGGACATTTTTCCCAAAAACAATTTATATATCAAACAAATTTGATAGTTTTCTAAATTTGTCAACAATTATAAAAGTTTTCATGATATTATTATTTATTTATTATTTTTATTTTCATTGTACATGGTTATTTTTTATTTATTGCTTAGTTATTTTTTTATTAGCACATGTTTGCCATTTGCCATACATAATGATTGCACTCATTGTGGGGAATTTGTACCTGTACATAACATATCTTAATTCTTCTTTTGTTCTTATTCCCCTTCCCTCCTATCAACGCTTCTTCCCCTCCGCATTTACAAAAGCTTGGTTTCTACTTTTTCTTTCCTCTTTTTTCATTTGTTTGTTTGTTTTTTGGTACTGGGGATCAAACTTGTGTCCTTGCACTTGCAAGGCAGGCGGAGGAACCGCTGAGCTAAATCCCCAGCCCTTTCCTCTTTTTTATAAATTCCCTTTCCCTTTCTTCCCTTCCCTTTCACTCCTCCCTCATTCCCCTTCCCATTTGAACAAGTTTTTCCTAATTCCCAATATCGATTTTCCATTCTCTTCCTTATTTTCCCTTTGGGTTTCTTGCAGAAGAAAATCAATACAATATTTAAATTTGTGTGTCTGATTTATTTCACTTAAAATTGTGGTCTCAAGATGCATCTATTTACCTAAAAATGTCTCAAGTTTAACCTTCTTTATGGCAGAGTAGGACTCCCTTTTATATAAATACCACCTTTTCTTTATTCATTCATCTATCAAAAACTTTTAAACTCAAATTTCCCTAAAGGTATTAATACATTTTAAGTTTTTCTTAAACATGCTAGAGTTTACAAAGAATAATTATCCTTTTGTTCTTGCTATACAAAATCATGTTACACAACCATTGTCATTGAAGAGGCAAATGAAGATGAGACCCATCCTGAAAATATTTTGAAAGATAGATATATGACTGGCAATTAAAAATACTGCCATTTTTCTGTATTTTATAGAACAAGCTATTTTTCTTTTTTGTTTTTATTTTGGTTTTGGTGGTAGGGGTTCATACCCAGGGCCTCGCATATACTAGGCAAGTGCTCTACCACTGAGTTACACTTCTAACCGTTTTTTTAAATGGATGATTGGTTTTCATTTATTTTCTCTATAAATGTTTATTTCTATCCCTAATTTTATATTTCTAACCTTTTTCTTGATATACTCAAAAATTCCATAAGCTTTAGCCCCATAAAACCCAGATCTGCCCTGTCCTCTGTTGCATGTCCCACGGGAGGTTGTGTGGACATCAGCCCTCCATGGAGTTCCCGCTCTGGAAGGGCACGGTTAATTAAGGAAGAGAGGGCTAAGGTCTTCGGAGCCCTTTGCACAGAGTCGTGAACACATAAAAATGGGCTTTGCCCTGCGGCATTTCATCCTTCTGACCTAAGGAGCTATGTTTCAGCTCGTCAACTCCGTGTAATCATTTACTTCCTCTTGCCAACACCTCATGTGGAGCGTCTGCCATTCATGAACTTACTTTTCCTTTCCAAGAGGTCTTATCCCTCACTTTCAGCCACCTCGCTGTATGTCAAAACGCTAACACTGCTCATTAAACACATTTTTTGTTTCAGGCCCTAAAGAATCAGCCACTGAAACCCTTCTTCAGCATTCCAAACCCTTCCTTCGCCTGAAATCGCTGTATCCTTGCATCCTTGCATGGCTGCTGGTTCCCTTCCTGAGGGGCTCGGATCACATGACTGCCCCTACTGGAGCAACAGAGTTCAGAGGACCCTAACTTCTTTGGCTTCTTCTCTCTGCCTAAGAAAGCAGAGAAACCCCTGCCATCAAAGCAGGCATTGGCATTTTAAGAATTTGGAGTTGAGTGATTATATTCCCTGCAGTCTTGATTTGACCTGCCATGCAATCATTAGTAAAGGAGAAATACATAGCTTAATTATTTTCTTTCAGTCATCGTCTGGTTTAAGTGGTTTCCTGCGAGCAAACAGGACCCATAACCACCCTCTTCACCACAGTTGTGTGGATGAATTTGCTCTCGCATTACAAATAACTAGCCTCATAAATGATTGTTGGGACATAAACCACTGATCCACTGAGTAAACAAACTATCCCCTTTCAGTTTGCAAAGCTGTAAAATTCCCTTCCACAGTTCTATAATGAGAGCTGGCTGCTGGGTAAGCCTTCATACTATCTATCACCTAGGTGTCACCACGGCTAATTATTAAAATGAATCCAAGTACATAGTATTTACCACCTGTGTCACCTTATTTCTTCAAACATGCAAAGGACCATTTAAGGATTTTACTTAATTTCTTCCGGAAGCATCAGAAACTGCAACTATTCTCATTCCCTCTCCACTGATATTGTTTCCTGGGGTTGCCCATCATTTTCTGTTTCAAGTGGCCTTCACCTGAGATCCAACACATTGCTCAATGGAAAGCCCAGGCCTAGCCTGCATCAGGAGCCCTGAAAAGACAGACAGCATTTCCCACTTTATGAATCTCCTTCAAGCTTTCTACAGCTGCCTTGAGTCTACATGCTTGCCTAAGGGTGCAGAAATGAGCCCCATGATACTACCTAGGCTGGTGCTACTCAAACTGTGACCCTCAGCCTAATGAGTGCAAGTCTACAAACCTGTCTATCTGTAACAAAACAATTACTACAAAGCAAAGTAAGCATGAAACAACATTTACAGTCAGCTGATACTTTTGGGTCTTCCAAGGACATATTCAGGTGTCATTCATCAGGAACACCCAGTTTGAAAGTTATCAAAGTCACACAGTATGCAATGTAAACTAGTCATATATATAAACCAAGTCAATGCCTATTAGTTGTGTGTACTAAGATCATGCAAAAAATCAGAAATACAAAAAATTTTTATAAAGCTATCTATTCTGGCTTGATGGCTTTAGAATCTTTGATCTAGGCCTTGGAGAGTGGGATGGGATGCAGAGAATGTTCCACAGTACCAATTGGAAAGCTCCCTGGGCCTGTGTAGAGATCACCCTGATTTCTGCCAGTGACTGCACACCCTTGTTTTGTAAATCTGTGCATTAGGGCTAAATTGTGCCGAGTGGCAGCGTGCATTGCATTCCACAGTGAAGCGCTTCTTCAGAGCCTGTGGAGCCGGCAGGGCAGAAATGACTTAGCATGTGTACAGTCCTGAAGTCCAAAAGGAAAGCCACATAGGGACATCTAGTGGCAGTGGGAAATCACCGATCTGCTCCAAAGGAGTGTGAGAATTTGCCAACCACAAGCTACTCAGGGGCTTTCTATTCATTTATGGGACTTTATCTCATAGCCTAGCAAATTAGTCACTGCATCTGAAGCCAGATAGGCATCAGAGGAAACCATAATAGGGGTATCACCCTGGCCAAAGAATCCATACCTGTTGTATAAGCAAACAAATCAAAGCGTTAGGGTAATAGATTTTTTAGGCACGTGTACCCAGGAAAGAGTTCACATAGGAGATCTTACTGTATGGGAAATTGCTTCAATACTTTATAGTTGGCTGTAGAAACAGACCTGACCATTGTGAGATTTTTTTTTAAAAAAAGATGTAAAACTCCCAAATAAACTGATTTCACTAAAAACACTCCAAACTTGCTGATCTATCAAATAGCACCCACAGAACTCTTAATGAGAATTATTTGTGAATTTCACAGCAACATGCCAAAGCCAGATCAAAACTAACTACCCAGACTGATTAAAAAGAGCCCTTTGAAAAGAGACAGACTTCTAGCTTTGAAGGACAGTTACAACAGATTTTCATTGTCTGATCTTGACTCTTTTACAGGCAGACAGATGGACAGATGTGTAAATAAGATAGGTCTAAATTAGCCAGTAAAAAAAAAAAAAATCACCCTACATTTTATTTGAGAAAAAATACTGAAAATCTGTAACCACTGGTTTTTGCCATTTCTTGTTTAACAAGGTTGAACATAGTACTGTATAATTCATCCACACAAATGTGATTTTTGAGAAATTTTCTAATTTATGTCATCTCAAAGTCTTCCTTCCAACCCTTCAATACTCTGCTTCACCTAATGACATAAGGAAATCCTTGAACTTGCCATTCCTGTTGACTAAGTCTGTACTTGATTACAATAATCCAATTCGGTTGAGCTTTTGTTAAAGTTCGAGCTGTTTAGTAGAACAATTTCATGCCGAGGTGCTCCTCCTCCCCAAAATGAAACCAGGGTACAGGAAGTAGTTTATCCCAGGAAGGTGGTCTCTACTTCTCATGTTGTATTTCTCCCCTGGCTCTACTTCTCTGATGAGTTGTAAATTATTATCTCCTGTTCTGGCCTCAGCCTTTGTCCTCTCTAAATCCATTCAAACAAATCTACAGTTTGGGGCATCCCTGATCTGCTCTCCTATCACATTTCCTGTCTGGCAGTTATCCCGCCTTTCCTACCCAGCCCTTGTGGCTTTTCTGGTCTCCTTCTGCTGCCCACCTCCACAACTTCACCAAGTCATTTCTCACCACAAACCCCCTGTGACTGGTGCACCGGTTCTCAGTCATGGGCCATCTCCTGCAGCCCATGAGCATGTTAGGACTCCAGGAACCAAGTGAGACATAGGGGTATTATCTCCAGGTCTTACTCTTCCCAAAAACATGGCACCAATATTCACTATTCTCTTGGCCATCTCATATTGTATGTGGATACCAACTCCCAGAGCTTGCTATGAGAGTGAGGTGTATCAGTTTCCTTGGGTTGTGACTAAAAATTACCACCAACTTAATGTCCTAAAATAGAAATTTATTCTCTTCTGGTTTTGGGGGCCAGAATTCTGAAGTCAAATTGTTGGCAATGAGATTCTCTCTAGAAGCTCTAAGGGAAGAAAGATCTGCCCACACTTCTCTGCCACATTTTGCCTACTGCACCCTTGGTATTCCTTGGCTTGGGGCACCTTACTCTACTCTCAGTCCCCACAGGACCACCTCTCTGTGTGTCTGTCTCTTTCTCCTCATGTCTCATGAAGATTTACCACTGGATGTGTGATTCACCCTAATCCAGTATAATCTCGTCTGCAAATTTTTGATTACATCTGCTAAAACTCTTTTCCATATTAAATCACATGTACAGGTTCCAGTAGTTAAGACTTTGTCATATGGCATAAGAAAGGGTCTTTAAAATAATTACATGGTGCATATCCCTCATAGGAACTCCGTCTTCTCATAAAGATAGGCCCCTTCAGGGAACCCTAGGACCAGCTCAAAACTAGACCCAGTCTCTCTGAGCCCCCTTCTCTTTTGTACCAGAAGGGTTTCTACTTCTTGCCCTTTTTCAATGGAGAATTTTTCTATGTTCCACCTGCATAAGTATTTTCTACTTATGTGTTTCTTGATTCTAGAAGGTTCTTACTGTCCTTGTTTGTTGGATTATAAAGTCCCAGCATAAGGAATTAATGGCAAAAGAAAACAAAAACATTCAAGGGAGCAAGCATATTATTTGTGAACATGTTTCAAAAATACTATCTCCATTACACATGTGCAGATACGACAGAGTATGTTATATTGCAGTATTGACATTTTATGACAATATCTCAACACATACTTTAAGAGAGAAACTAAGACTTGAAAAAATATATAAAGTTACTTACATATAAAAATACTAATCACAAGTATCAACTAAAAGCAACCCAAGCTTCTAAAAACCTTCCTCTATAGAGTACAAATATTTTATAAGTATTGTTTTGATAGACAACATCTAATTCATTAAGGTTTTGATAATAGTCCTAGGCTTTAGGAAAATATTTTTGCCTTTACCCTCTATGTCTTAACTTTTTATTTTAGAATATTTTAGTGTACATTAAAGAGAAAAAAGTTAATAATTCTCCATGTACTTGTCACTCAGTGTCAACAATCAACAACACAGAATTAACCTTGTTTCCTTTACACTGACGTCTTTGTCTCCCTTGATTCCACCCGTGATTCTGTAACCATCTTATGTTTCCTGTCATCTGTAAACACTATGGTGTTTCTGAAAGAGGACGACTCTTTTTACAGACTCAAAACCTTTGTCAGGCCTGAAAATATTTAAATAATTATATAAGCTTAAATATTCAGTACTTGCTCATATTTCTTCAATTGCTTACCAATTTTTACTTTGTTTTCTGAACTGGAATTCAAACAACGTTCACACTTCGCAATTGAATGATGTTAATTTCTCCTCCATCTCCATCTCTGTCCCTGTTTGGTTTTTTGTTTTTTTTGTGCCGGGGATTGAACTCGGGACCTTGTGCTTGCGAGGCAGGCAGCAGCACCACTGAGCTAAAGCCCCAGCCCCTCTCTTTATTTTTATCTTTTTTTTTTAATCCTGAGGATGATAACAGGGCCTTTACACTGAGCTACCTCTCCAACTCAACCCTCCTTATTAAAAAGTAAAAATTATTTTCAGACAAGGTCTCGCTAAGCCATGAGGTTTTTCAGGCTGGGTTCTAACTTGCAGTCCTCCTACTTCAGCCTCCCCGAGCGCTGGGATAACAAGTGTGCACCACTCTCTCATTTCTTTTAATTTACGGGTTTTCTGTCTCCTTTTCCCCTCCCCATCCTTACACTGTGAGCTTCTGTTGAGAAATCAGTTGCTCGTCCTGTAGTCTTCCTCAATCTGAATTTTTCTGATTTCATTTCTTTCTTTGTGTTTCCTATAAATTTGTATTCAAAACTCTTAGAGACTTTGGAGATTTTCATTAGCTTTTTCTATCCACACACTTCATAAATGGTATTGTGTGCTTTCCTCAGGAATAAATAATTTCTAGTTGTCTTCTTTCTGTAATGTGAACAGGTATTGATAATCTTTGCTTAAATCCATTATCTCATTAGATGTTGAAATGATGAATTATTTCTTCAATTATTAGCTGATTTGCTTCTACATATAGACATTTCCCCCTCATCAAATATTGGTTATGCTGAGACACAATTTGTATAGGAAAGGGAAGATAAATGCTTGGGATTTTGTTTGTTTCTAAACAGTTTTCAAAAAGAGTAAGCTTTGCAAAATTCTTCAAAGAAGACTGTATGTATATAAATACGTGTGTGTGTGTGTGTGTGTATGCATGATACAGGTGCATATATACACATATACCCTATGAAGCCATGGGTTTAAACATCTTTGACATCCTACAACTCTTCATTTAATCCCCAATCTGTTTGACATGACACTAGTAGTCTTGGATAACAGCCTTATTTTTTTGTATGACAAGATATAAGCCAGGCTGGTCTCACAGTTCCTATATCTGTCTGCTAATTCTTTTTAGTTCTTTTTAGATTTAAAAAATAAAATTAACCTTGTTTTGTTTTGTTTCAGTTAAAATGCATCAAACTAATAATTCCAATTACAATTCAATAGTACAAAGTTTTTGCTTAACTTAAATGACTTCACGTCTCTATCTCCTTTCTGCCTTGCCTCAAATCCTGGATTTTAATGACACCAATGTAATTACTCATTTGTTCTCTCCCACACTATATGCACTATAATCTCAGAATAATATTATTAATATCACCAATTGTACTATTCCCGATGGGATGGTTTTTGTGGGGGTTTTAAGGTGTTTTTTTCCACTAGAGATGTACAGTGAACCCCTGACTTACGAACTCAATTCATTCTCAAGGGCTGGTTGTAACTCAAGTTGGTCAATTGAAGGCTCAGGATCCTCTACACAACCTTCAAAGTCTCTCTCCTGTACACAGACAGATCTCAGTGTCCTTAAGGAGACACTGGCCCAGGATTTCTCAATTAACCCCACCCAGGAAAAGATGCTGGGATGTTTCTTCCAGAACTCTTTAAGGATTAAATCTATATCTGAGACCATCTGGAAGCACAAGCAGCCAGTGTTCAGATTGTAACTCAAGACTTTGTTCATAAGTTAAAAACTAAAATTTCAGTCGTAACCCAAGTTGTTCATATGTCAAGCCAGTCGTAACTCAAAGGTCCACTGTACAATCAAAATGTTATGTGGTAAGGTCCCTTGGGCTGGTCCCCATGGGAGGTTATACCATCAACAAATTCACACTGAGTTTTATTTCTTTTTATTTTAAATGTTTAAGATTTTTTCTTTGTACTTAATTTAGTTTCATTATTATTTAAAATATTTATGTTCCCAAAAGTCACACCTTCAAAACAAAATATTAAAAAGCAATAGTTTCTATCCTTCTCCCTTCTGCTCCATTCCCTCCTTTCCTTTATAGTCCTCTGTATTTTATGGTCTATCTTTTCACTGGAGATTATTCTATAGTAACCTTGATAATACAGAGAGAGTTTTCTCCTTTTTTACAGATGCCTAATAATCCATCGCATGAATCATCCAAGTTCTCAGCTGGTGAATATTTGATTTTTGGTAGTTTGTTATTACAAATTACTTCAATAAATAGCCTTGGTTGTAAGTACTTTAATATTTTTGTTTAGTATATCTCTGAGACAGATCCCTAAAATTAGGAGTCTATGATTTTTGTACTTCATATTTGAAGGCTAGATTAAAACTCTAACTCAGAATTCCACACCTAATGGTTATTGTTTTTGTTTTTGGTAAAGGGGTTTGAGTGATTTTTGAATTCGATTTAAAATTTGTTTTTGTGGCAGAGCAAAAGAGAAGCCATGATGTTCCTTGTGGAACAATATGTTATCTCTCCATGAAACGGTAATAAATTTAAATCCATCAAAGAAACTAGGAGCAATTTTGAAAGCAATAACCATGACTATATTATATGTATGCCATATAAAATCACCACCATGAGCATAAATGTCCCAGCAAAAAACAAAGATGTTAAATTAAACACCATCAGCTGTTTCTTGGTTTTCTGCTCAGCATCATTTGGCTATAGCATATTCTGCTCTGCTAATGTAAACTACTTGGCACTGGGTATGAAGTGATTAAACATTAATGGTTTGAACTACCATTTCAGAGAAGTGAATGATTTAATAGTGTTACACTGGAAGTATGTCATGATTTCTATATATCTACTCTAAGCAAAAAGAGACTTTCCAGCCAAAGGGACTTTAAAACTTCATTTTCCATCCTAGTAATATCAGGAGCGCTGTTCTTAGGAAGAAAGTTCAGCTGCTACCTGGGAGGCCGCATACAAACTCAAAACACACAGGTCAGAAACTGTTTTCAAAGATGAAAATTAACAGTATTTCAATTGTTTAACAACTGGGCAAATAGTTCATCATTATGCATGCTACCTAACAATTTACAACAAAAATTGATAATTTGTGTTGAATATGAGGACCAATATTGAAGTGAAGTGTTTTCTTAGTCACTTTAATTAAATCCTGTTACGTATTAGTCAGTGACAAAGAATTAGAGAAATTTCCTGCTTATATCCTTTTTATTCAATTGCATAGATTAGTAATTGACAAATTTTTAAAGAGCCAGAGGAAATATTTTAGACTATGGGAACCGAGAGGCAAAAATCAAGTTAAACTTATAAAAAAATCAAGTTTCCACATTTTATTATTTATTAAATTCAAAGGATAATAATACTAATGGTACACTTTTTTGGCAATTGAGATCTACTGATAAGGAGAATGGGGTTTTATCCAAGGATATAATTTTGCTTAATCAGTATTAGTGTTTTGGTCATCAAACTGATTGCGAGTGTTCACTAACGAAGTACACTTTTTAGTTTGTGGGCTGCACAAACATGGCAAGCTGGGTTTAGCCCATAGACCATGGTGGACTGATCTCTCATAGATAATTCACATTCGAGCTTGAGTTCAGTCATTCCAACAAATACTTTCCTTTTTTTTACCAGCTCTAAGTTGAAATAGCTCCACTAAAAGGTAAACTCTACAAGGTGGTCATCTTTGTTTTTCTGCTCAGTGCTGTATGCCAAGCCCTGACTGAAGCACCTGGCATTTAGGAGGTCCCTAGTAAATAATCCTTTCTGAAGAAATAAATATTTCTTGCTAGTTTATGTATAGATATTTGGAACTTAATTAACTCTTTTGGGTCAAGGTTTTGTAGTCCAGAATGAATACAACCAAGACATCCTCTTTCATTTATTTATGGTCATTCTATGTTTCCCACCATCAACCACTAGAACTATACTCAAGTGATAGTATATTCTATGTCTAAAGAAAAATTGAGAAAAGAAAATCTTAAAATAAGAGTAAATCAAAGCATTTGATTTGTTTCTAAAAATTAACAAAGTTTCATTGTTTGGGTAGCATCACATTATTGACTCAGAGAAAATAAATTTAAGAATCATTATTCTAAAGATTAAACCCATAAAATGCTATTTAACTCAAAAATTCAGCTTTGACCTCATTTTCTATTAATTAATGCCACCTGTTGATATTTGTGTTTTATCAGTGGAGAAAGAGAAAACTGACAACTGCCTCCAGAACAAATAGAATTGTTAGAGCCTCAAAATATTTCCAAAAAATTTCTAATTAAACATTTCCAATTCAATTTAAATATGAAATAATAAAGAGAGCATAGGAAATATATCTGTGCTGCCCATGTATGTCAGTAGCAAAATTGTCATTAGAATAAATTCTTCAATCCCGCTTCTAAGTATATTGTCACAAAAGATGTTATAAAGAAAAAGTAAATTACATCCCATTAGTTATCAAGCACATAGATTGGATGGCTCAGACAAGGATTTTACCACAGCCCTTGTTTTCCTGATTAATACAACCCACAGAAGACCATATAGAATTACTTCAGCAAATACTGATACAGTAATTTTATCTAGCTGAGTAACATTCTCTGGTCTACACTGAATCTGCCAATAGCTATACACAGATTAGACTCAGTGAAACACTTGGTTGGCAGCAGGGTGCAGACGAGGATTTCAGGAGAGCAGACTGGTGCAGTCTGGGAACCAACTCGGTTACAGAGGTGAGAAGGCTATCCAAATACTCGTTCCTTGTCCCATCTGCCTTCATGAGGGAGCACATTGCAAATGAGAAGGAGAAGGCCAGCGTTGCTTTCTTTTAACCTATGGTGGTTACAGATTATTACCATCATACTGATCATTTCACAGATTACCATTAGTCCAATAAAATAATGACACATTAGAATAAATGGCGTCTGAATCGTGTAACGCGATAGAGTTCATGAAATGCTTTTACATGTGTCTGAGTGGAACTTCAGAGTACCATCACAAAGTGGGCGCATATGATTAATGACAGAAACAAACAAAATTCTTCATCACTCCATGCATCCTGTGACTTTGCAGTCACTCTCTCTGAGGTAGAGTCTACTTCCCTGTACTTAATTTTGAAGTCACCCATGTGACTTCCTTTAGCCAGTGACATGTTAGTCAGTGTGATGCATGCAGACTCTTGAAAGGCACCTCACACAATTCCATTTCTCCTTGACTCCTTGGCTATGGCCAAAGTTACACACATGGGTTAGCTTACTGGAGTGAGAGCCAGCAAAAGTTTTTCTGTAAAAGACCAAATCGGAAATATATTTGGTTTTGTGCACGATGTGATCTCCATTATAACTTCTCAACTACTCAATTCTGCCACTGTGGCATGAAACCAGCTATAGAAAATATAAAAATAAATGAACAGAGCTGTGACACAAGACAGGATTGTTTAGTTAAATGGAAATTAAAAAAAAAACAAAAATATCCCATGCAATGGATTCGGCCCAGAGGCCATAGTTTGTGGGAGAGGACAAGTTACATGGAATAGAGTTGAATCACCCCAGTAACTATCATTGAGAACCCTCTGTATCAATCCAGTGTCAACCAGCTCCCCAAAGTGTGGGACCATCCAGCCGCACAACCAGCAGAACCACCAGGCCAACCTGTAACTTGTAGGAGACGCAGAAGCAAACCCAGCCACGATCAGCTCAACACTGCAGAATCATTGACGAAGCCACTGAGCCACAGGATGCCACAAAGAATGGCTGTGGCATTGTCTACTAATACAGTGGGTAAAGTATTAACTTTGCCCTTTTAGAATTAAAGATGGGGCTTTGAGCAACTAAACGTCTTGATCATATTGCAGGCAGCTGAAAAGCCTGAGAGCCAACACTCAGATTTGGGTGTGTTGCAAAACCAGTGTTCTATTCACTGTACCAAACTGTTTCAGTCCTTTCCCTTTTTTTCCTTTCAGTGCTTTTGTTTACATGTAGATACAGGTATGGATGATTTCGGCTAAACCATGAAGAATTTGGGGCAGTTTCTGCACTGATTGCTCTCCTAGCATTTAGCCACTAAAAATCATGTTGCCTTTGCTTAAAGTTTGGAAGATTGTATTTAGGTTCCTTAATGCAGATCTCTTTGTGATATATCAGAGTCCACATTGTCCTGGTTGGTATTTTCCAAAACTCCAGTACAAGGAAATAACCTAAATGGCCTACTATTGTGCATAGCTCCTATCTCTCTATTTTATGGCTCACATTTTATACAGGGCTGTCAGGACTTTCTGAATTAAATGTGACTTAGGGCTGCACTTGCTGACTGAGGAGGCTCATAGGTCCTATAGCTCATCCACAATCTTGTGCTTGAGCTGTCAAGTATGAGAGATGGGTGCCAAATTCAACCCAACCCAGCCCCTTCCCAGTAATCTGCCTTCGACGACAACTCCCTGTCAAATCCAACAGTTTACATAGACTATGCAGTGAATAAAGTGCTCTGAAAGGTATGAATATAGAGGTGCTGCTTCAGCTGATAGTGGGAAGACCTATCAGCTTCCCACAGGGCTGACATTTCAGGCTGGCAGTGTGTGGGGGGGATGATCACAAGATTTTTGTGCTGCTGTTTCTAAAAAGATTGTAGAGAATCCCATAGCAAGTCGCCACAGTTCTCATTAACTGCCTCCATGAAGAGTAGGTGTGACGCAACTGTGCAACTTCAAAAACTCATATATA
>NW_004624752.1:21720011-21748231 GCF_000247695.1 Heterocephalus glaber
GTATACCTAAAATGCACCAATAAAAGAATTCAAAAAATAAAAAATAAAAATAAATAAAAATAAAAGTAGCTAGAAACAGAAATGTAAGTCAAATTATCCTTTCCAAATGATACAATTTTATATCTAGAAAACCCTAAAGTCCACCAGAAGTCTCTTACAAGTGACAAATTCAGCAAAGTAGCAGGATATAAAATCAACATATAAAAATCAGTAGCTTTCCATAAAGAACTAGCTGAGAAAGAAATTAAATAAACAATCCCATCTCCACAACCTCCAATAAAATATAATATCTAGGAATAAACCTTAACTAAGGAAGTGAAAGTCCTCTACAACAAAAATCATAAAACATAATTATAAAAGAAACCTAAGACAACACTAGAAAATGGAAAAATCTCTGTCTGTGGATTAGGAGAATTAGTATTATTATTAAAAATGGCTAGGACCGGGGATTTAGCTCAGTGGTGCCACCACCTGCCTCGCAAGCAGAAGGTCCTGAGTTCAATCCCCAGTACAAAAAAAAAAAAGATTGCCAAAAGCAATCTATAGGTTCAAAGCAATCTCTATCAAAATACTGTCATCCTTCACAGAACTAGAAAAAACAACCCTAAAATTCATATAAAAGCATAAAACACTATGAGTAGCCAGAAATCTGAGCAAAAAGAACAATGATGGAGGGATCACAATATCCAATTTCAAAATATATCATCGAGCCATTGTAACAAAAACAGCATGGTATTGATTTAAAAAAAATATGAATACCAAGGAAATAGAGGAACTGTAAATAAACTCACACAGTAATTGTCATGTGATTCACAAGAAAAAAGGTATCAAAACATACGTTGGAGAAAAGAGAAATGATCTAAGGAATTGTGCTGGGAAAACTGAGTATCCACATTTAGATTAAAACTAGATCACACCATCACCCTGTACAAAAACCAACTCAAAGTAGAATCAAGACCTTACTTAGTGTGAGACCTGAAACTCTTCAACTACTAAAGGAAAATATATGGGAAACATTTTAAGATAACGGATGAAAATAAATGTGCTATATGTATATATATGTAATGGAGTATTATTCAGCCATCAAAAAAATCATGTCATTTTGGAAAAATGGATGGCACTGGAGATCACCATGTTACATAAAATAAACGTTTTCTCTCATGTGGAATCTAGAAAATAAGTAGTTTACATGAAAGTAGAGGGAAACTTTCAAAGAGGAAAGGGATCAAAGTGAGGGGGAGGGGAAAGGTAGGCAAGAGAATGTAAGAGCAGAATATATGATCAAAGTTTTTGCATGCATATATGGAAATGTCACAATGAAACCCATGTAATATGCAATAAATGCGTGCTAACAGAAATAAAAATCAGAAATAATAGTCAAATAAAAACATGGATGAATATTGAAAATGTTTTGCTAAGTGTGAAAGAAACTAGACATAGAAGACCATACATTATGATCCCATTTATATAAAATGTCCAGAAGGCAAATACACAGAGACTAAAAATATATTAGTGGTTACCAGGGCCTGGTGAAAAAGAAATAAAGAGGAACTGCTAATGGCCACAAAGTTTATTTTTTGGAGTGAAGAAAATGGTCTGGAATCAGATAGTGATGATGGTTATACATTCTTGAAAATTCAAATACTCCGAATTGTACCAATTAAAAGGATGAACTGGTGAGCTTTATGTCATGTGAATTTTATCTCAAAAATGTGTTAAAAGAGAATGCAAAAAAAAAAGTATGTAGAGGCACAATGCATTATCATCACCATTTGTGGGGGGGAGGGGAGGTGCAGTAAATAAACATCATTACTTACATGTGTAGAATCATTTTGCTAACATACACAGAACACAGGAACTCTTACTATTATTCACCTCTGAGAAGTCAGTGGTAGCCAAAGGACAGAAGTGGGAAAACGATTTTCATTGTTAAACATTTTTGTTCCTTTTTACCATATAAATTTATTATCTATTTTTGAACACAAAACTC
Source organism: Heterocephalus glaber (assembly GCF_000247695.1). The sequence continues at coordinate 21,722,002 of NW_004624752.1, forward strand.
AAATTGAAAGTAGCTTTAAAATAGAGGAGTTATAAAGGTTATTTTTAGGAAAATTGGAGAAATTTGAATATGGATAATATGTATTAACACAGCAAAGCCTTGGTTCACAGACTTTTGTTTGCAAACAATTTGGTTCACAAATAGAACCATTTGACAAAATTTTGTTTTTGTTCGCAAATTGCACTGGGTGATAAACACGACTTACAGCCATCTTTCCCAGATAAACATGAACATGGTCATCTTTTCCACAAATGTAGAACAAATTAAGTTCTTGAACTGAGGCAACACTGTATTCTTATATTAATGTTACATTTCTTGAGTGTTATGATGGTTTTGTGGTTATTTGGAGTCCCTTGTTCGTAAGAGAAACATGTCAAAGCATTAAGGATTGAAGTATCATGATATCTGCAATTTACTTTCAAATTGTTGAGGAAAAAAATTTGAGAGAGAACAAAAGCAAGTGTCCCCAAATGCTAACACCATGGGGTCCAGATAAACAGTCTAGAGAGGTTCATTGCTCTATTTTTCAACTTTTCCATTAGTTTTAAACTTTTAAAATTAAACAGTTGGGAAAAGTAAAGCCAGACAAAATCATTCTTTAAGTTATTTATTTCCCAAGACTATTTAAGCAGTATTTAAACATGTTTCCTATACATATGATCATTTTTATACTCACGATGTTACAAATTATAACATAATCAACATTCACGATGAAGTACTTAAGAATCAGACAAAAAAAATTAACTATTGTGTAAAATTTCTAATGCAAACATAAAACAAAAATAAAGGATGTCACTGGCACTGATCTTTAAAATGGATTTCCCTAAATTCTTAATTTCTCCACTTTCCTTCTCCCTAAAAACCCTCCAAATATACATTATACTGTATACCGAAAGTAGAGAACTCTTAAAAAGAAAACAGTTGCATGACATGGTACGTGATGGCCTTTACAGATACAATTTGTTCCTCAGCAAGCTGTAAGCCATTGAAAGAGTAACTCCATATCCAGCAAAAAAGGCCAGGCCCCTGTTTGGCTGGGGAAGGGGCAGCAGATAAGCTATGGTGTGGTAGATCCGTGCTCCGACAAAGATTCTGAAGTGCAGGAGAGCTGTGGAGAGATCTGGACCACTCAGGGAATACAGAAGGCCAATACCAAGAAATGGCACAATATTTTCCAGATCATTCAGGTGGGCTCTGTGGGAAAAGATGACTATTAAAATTTCAAAATCAGTAGAAACAGATTCATCTCCCCTCTTCTCTAAAACTATGTCAATGGATCTTCAAAATGCAAAGTAAGAGCCATTTTTTTCCTCTCTCACTTTTCTTTAAAACATCTCATTATTTTTCTTTTTATTTTTAATGTATGTCAATAAATAATTGAGAAAGTATTTTGGAGTTTCCAGAATATCAAAACGGCACCTATCTAGAAAAACTCACTGTACCTTCTGTAATATGAAATACATGATTGCAATTCAAGATTCTTATAAAAATTCTTTCCAAAGGAAGAAAAGCCTTTCAGTTATCATCTTTGTTAATACTCCCCCTTCACTTCTGCTAGTTTTCAAAATGGTTATTTCTCAAATCCCTGTCCGCTCACCCAAACTGCTAGTCTGCTAAAGTTAATGTACCAAATAAATATCAAAAGCCTCATACGCCAAACAACAGCACATGTAACTAGCCTTCTGAATATGGGTAAAATTGTAGCCATTCTAACTTCAAATCACAAAAGGAATTAAGGTAATTATGATACAGGAAAAGTACAAAGTATACAGAGAATATGGTATGGGGAAAAGAGATTTGTTAAATGTTATCATTATAGAACCACTAGAAGAAAATTAAGTTTCCCTTAACCACATGATTTCTTTTGATTCATGGTGTCTTGAGCTTTCTTGGCTAGGGTTGTGAACAAAAGGCTCATCTATTACTGACTTGAGATTTCTAAAAAGTGCATAATTTTAAAATGTCCACAGAACTTAAAATTGCTTTAGGATCTAGACTCCAAATAGAGATTGTGCTAGTTTGTCAGCTCCTGATACACATTTCAGAATGAAAAATATTTCTGTTATGTTGCTCCCTTCTATTATATATTATGTAACATGTAATTATTACACATTGCCTGCTCAGAGACAGCATTACCTCCCCTCCTCGCCTTTCTCCTGTTTTCCCTAAGATCTCTAACTGTGCCTGACAAAGATGCTCACAAACATGAGGTTATGAAGCAGCAAAAGTAACCTAGATAAGTTAAAGTTTTAACAGATAAAGTTAAAGTTTAAACAGCTACCTGCCCCTGAATAAAAGCAAAGACAGAATGCAATGAGGGGTTTTGTTCCCTCTCTTTCATGAAATAACCCAAGGGCTCCTGGGAATAAGGCAAGGATAGGCAAGAAAGGGAAAGGAGTGTCATTTTCTATTCAAGGACTTGCTTCACCAGTAGCACCAAGGACATTTCTTTCCATCCCTTGAATTCTCCTGTAAGACCAGAGATGTCTTCACCTTCGATTTGGGCTTATTGGTGCTCTTCTTTACATTCTCCAAGCACAGAAACTTTGAGAAAGAAACTACAAAAGAGGGACCCTGTAGGAAGCAATGTCTAGTTCTAAGCCAAACTGACTGTGGGATGGAATGCATATTAAAGCAGAGAAGAAAGTCACAGACAATACTGTAAGGAGAATGTGAGAGTCAACAGAAGGGAGTCAAGAATAAGAAATACTCCTTACTGGATTATCCACTTTTTTCTGGCTTCCTTCTCTCTTTCTTTCTGCTTCCCAATTCTCTCTCTTTTCTCAGCCCACACAAGGTTCCCATAGCTAACACCCCTCATTGTCATAGAAAGGCTTGATTTCCACACACACGCAGAGTGCATGCCAAACTCTGCCCCAGACACACACTTGCCCAGCTCTTCCTAGGGGCACTCACGGCCATTCATCAGCACACCTCAATGGACAGACACCTCCAAAGAGGCAGCTTCCCTCATCTTGGCCTGAGCTGCCCGATCTAGGGCCAGAAAGGCATTAGTCTTCCCAAGTGACTGCTTCCAATAGGGGTCTCTTCTCTGTGAGTCCTGCTTTCCATTTTCCTTTCTCCTTTGGGCAGATGCCCTGTGGAACACACGTGCCCACCAGCTCTGTGCTCATGATACCACCGTCACACTTCATTTTGCAAATCAGAATCACTTGGATCCTGGCCTCCACTGCAGCTGAACTTGAGTTGCTACATGTATTCAAGAATTGTCAAGGGCTGGCCAACTACTAGAGGAGCAAAACTGTACTTCTACTGACTCCCTTGTCTCAGCCAAAACTCTTGCTCCAGCACACAGCAGTGTGCCCAAGGTCCCACAAAAATATTTTCTCAAATTGATGAATTCCTCCTGTTCCTCCTTTAAATCATAATATTCAAGTTCTGCCTTTTTGGAATGTTCCTAAGCCCTCTAGGACCTTGTGTGTGTACCGCCACCTGGTTAAGATCTACTGAAGAATGGCTTCCTGTGATGCTCTAATTAATTACCATATGCACACTGGTCTTGTTTTCATAGAGAACATTATAAAACCCTGAAAGACAGGAGCTCTTTGATAACATCCCAAAAGAAGATATGACCATGATACACAAGAACCTTGCAAGAAATGCTTTGTTCATGCATTGGGGCCAACAAGAAGTCATCCAGTTCAACTCTACCCCATGCATCCATCTCTTCTAGGTCCCCAGAAAGTTCCACTTGGGCTCCATCAACACTCAGTGAAGGGGTCTTCTCATCCTTTGAAGGTAGTGTATCCTATGTCTCCCCTTTCCCCAAATACCAACCCCAAGTTCTTTTGAATGACTTTGTTTCTCTAGCTGCCTTTCAACTTTCATTTATCTTGCAGTATTGAATGAATATGGTCTTGAAGTCTTGGAACAAAATGAAACATGATTAAATAAACAAAAATGGAAAGTACTTTCTAACTATCACTGACTTCTGCCTGCTCAGAACTCTCATAATTGAGTTCATGCCACATATCTTAATATTTCAATATGCATTTCTTTGAGCTTTTAATTAATTGTTCCATCTGTGCATGTATCCATTTTTTTCAATACAGCATCCCTTAAAGCATACCTTTCACTTTATTTGTAGCTCCATTGTTGCCCTTTCACTTTATTTGTGGTCCCTGCCATTGAAATGAGATATAGAGAGGGAGACAGTCTAGGTCAAAAATGGAAAAGGAAGATTATAGAAATCTTTCTCTGAAAGTTATCTCTAAAAATGTGTTGTTATTAGGAACTTTTTTGATGTGGCCAATAAATTTTGAAAAACTATTGCTGGAAACTGGACACCTTGCACTTCTAGAAGACAGCCCCACTTGCCACACTGAGAGACCACTGTCTTGTCACCAGGGGGCGCTGTTCACAAGGTGCTGCACCTCCTCATATAGCCCTTTGACAACTAGGGTCAACTGTTTGTACTAAAATGTAGCCGTGACCTGACTAGAGGATCAACTTAGATTATGGCTTTCTCTTTCAGAAGTATAATCCCATTGGAAGAGGGGATGGGATGAGAGGTTAGAAAGGATACTGGGGAGGAGTCTAATTCCCCAAAATGCCTTTTGTTAAGCTTCCATATATGGGAGTTACTTGTATCTTCCTTTCGAGCTTACTGATGCCAGTGAGGGTCTCACTGCTATCACTCTCCTTTTCCTGGCAATTTTCTGAGTACTAAATAGGGCCATGATTAGCATCATGCAGGTAGCTGCCTGCTCTCAAAGGGAAGCACAGAAAGGATGACAACGCTTCAAATTGTTTATTGACATCAAAGCTTTGCTCATCTTTTCTAATTTGTACTCTTTCCCCTCATAACATAGACAGCTTTTCCTCTGGTACTGTTGAAGATTTTCACATTGGTTCTTTGTTCTGAAACTATTTGACATCCATATTCTTAGTACAATCCACTTTCCAGACTGGCACACTCACACAGGAGGACTGATAAATTAGATAAGGAAATTGAACCAGACACATTAACTCTTCGTTATAAGTATCCAACACAGATTTCCTCTTAGACAAAAAAAAATATATATATATATATATATTGCTTGATAAAGAGCTTGGGGGTAAACCCATTTTGCATAAGCAAGAAGTAAATTTAATTTCAGTGCTGAAGAGGCAGTAGAGTACATGGGCAAGAGAGGAATCTCCAAATGGTGTAATCCTGGATGCTACTAGAGGTACAGAAGGTATGGAGCAAATTCCTCAGAGGATGCTGATGGGAATGGGCAGATCCAGAGGTCTAGCATATAACTTCAAACATTTGTGTTGCCACGGTGTAAACTCCTCTGCACTTCAACTCAGTCAACTCCTTTTTCTTTGGTACCGAGGATCGAACTCGGAACCTTGCACTTGCGAGGCAGACAACAGAACCACTAAGCTAAATCCCCGGCCCATGCCAAGTCCATTTTTATCCACATCGTTTCACTTGAGTTATTGAGGGAAATGAGGGAAGCGCTAAGTCTCCATGGAGCATAACAAAATGTAGACTACAGAGACATGCACACAGGCATGGACCTCGAGACAGAGTTGATCCTGGAATCATTTACCTTGTACCATAAAGGAATCTGCATCAAGGCTGGAAGGGCCTGCACTTTCACAGCCACAACGCAAATATAATCTGGAGATTCTGGCTGATTACCTCCACTACAGAAATGAAGTTCCTTTCTCTTAGTCTCAGTTTCACTATTCAGAACGGTACCACAGTTTGAATTAGCATTAGAAGATAACAGATGAGAAGACGATACACAACTGTGGTATTTCATATGTTAGAAAAAAGTGACTAATGGACTGGCAGTAAAATTTCATTAAAAAAATTGTTTGCACATTGTATGACTTTATGACAAAGATTAAGAAAAAGACCTCCAGAACTGGAATTTATGGTGGTTTAAAGCAAGCATACTAACTATATTGTTAGAAGACTATATCTTGGCTTATTGATTTTCATTGTCTATTGAATTTCCAGAATATTAAACATAGTATCTACAAAACAGAGACACAGAGAGAAGAGATTTGCTTATTTCCCTAAACATGGTCAACTTTCATATTTTGAATCTTTTGCAAGAACATCAAATTCTTCAACCTCTTACATGAGTGGAAAGTCTTACCTCTGGGGAAAAAACCTGCAAAAATCTTCTGACTCCAATTTATCCAAACCTGTCTGTCCTTAATGTTGCTTTTTTCCTATATAAATCATATTTATCAACCCCAAGAATGCTCATAGAGAAGTGTAACATAATTGGCCACAAGTGTAACAGCAATGATACTTGGAGACTTCCAGATTCCTAATTTTCTGTGATTATTATATGGAACAGGTAAGATGACTAACTTCTTTCCTTCTTCTCCAAACTCCAGCCTCTTTACTAAAGCCCTTGGCCAAAAGTGAAGCAAGTGATTTCCAGAGACAGTGGCTCACCTTCGTACGCGCTCCACACTCTCATCTGTTCGAAGATATTTCTTGGCATTCTCTCCTTTGCCAAAGCTTGCACAGTCTTCTGGGTTGGCAAAAACCTATTCCATAGGGCAGAAAAAATTCATTCCAAATGCTAAATAATGTGGGGTATTCTACCTGATTATGTCTTCTGCATTGCAATGAAAGAAATACAGACATCCAAGCTGGCTTTTATGGAAAGAAAATGAGAACAATAAATCAAACATAGGACAAAGAGCACCCTGGGTCAACCTGCAACCTTATTAACAGTGCAAAAAATGTTTAAAAAGAGGAATTTAAGTAAAAACCAGCTCTGAAAAAAATAGTGCAAAGGAAGCAATGATGCAAAATGGGCCTAATTCTAAGACATCAATGATTGTTAAGATGGTGACATCTTTTCACAGAGATGTTGACACACCGTTCCTCAAGCTCATTAACATTTCCCAGTGATGGGCTCTGATCTAAAATTAATACATTAACTTCCCAAAATGTAAAAGAACAGGGAAGAAGCATAAAAGGGTGAGGGATGGGAAAGTTGCTCAGCGCTTTGTTAAGACACAGATACTCCTTTCCTTTTTCTGAACTGAATAAAATTTTGAGTTGAATAATACAGTGAAATTGAAGAAGCTGAACTGCATTACTGTGAATAACAAGTCCGTGTTCTAGGGCATGTGTTCATGTATTCCTTCCTGCAATAATTATGCTGTTTGAAATGATTTCCTATCCCTTGAAAGTTGAAATGTCCATTTAAAAGTATTTTATGTCCCACCGTTTAATAATTTATAATAAATGGAAAAAAACTATAAAATTAATTTTAATTTAAGCTTGAAAACAACCTCACAAATATTGCAATCTTTTTTCTTAGAATGATATGAACAGTTAATCCAGATAAAGATATTGATGAGAACTGAGGGGCAGAGATGCTCCTTTCCTCTTGGGCTCAGGCCAGGTCCATTGGGTTCGTCACTGGGTCCTCTACGTAAACACCTGGCACACATTAGATGTTCAATATGTGCAGTTTGAGTAAAGAAATGAACTACAATAGAAAGTGTATGCGATTTGGGTTTATACCTGAATGTGAAGCTCACCTCACCCTTTACCAGTATATAACCCTGGGTAACCAGCTGCTGTGAACTCAATGTTTGCGTTCTCACGAAATGCGCGCATGGAAGCCTAAACCCCATGTGGTGACATTTGGAGGTGGGGCCTTGGGAGGTGATAAGTCATCTGGTGGAGCCCTTGTGGATGGGCTTGAAGGAGGGCACAGTCCCTGGCCTAAGGAAATCCATCTTGTCCCTCTCTGAGTCCATTTGCTTCTAATATGTTTTTTCATTTTGAGCCATTCTGCACTGCATTCACCTTGGCTTCCACGAACAGCCTGATCCATACACACCTTTATGACAAGGGACCAAAATTCCCACCATGCGGTGGTGAGCTCTGCATCATAGACCACCCATCGTGAGGTTGCCCTGGGACAATAAGCACAACCCACCCCGGGAGCCTCCTTGCTCCCTTCAAGGGTTAATGGCTTTCCCAGGACCTGGCAGAGCTGGTCCTGAGATAAGGATCAACCAGACCACAGCTGGGGGGGGGGGGTTTACTCACCCAGCCAGTTCTGCAAGCCCCTCAGTCTTGCCAACCTCCTACCCTTGCCTTCGTTTCCCTTTTCTATAAAACCTCAAAGTTCCTGTTGGTTCCTCAAGACCTTTGTCTTTCCCTTCACCGCAACTCATCTCCTTGACTGGCATTTTCAGACAGGTGGATGCACCTGGTCTTTTGGGATCCTCTGTGACAGGGCTTTCACCCGCAAACTCCAGTAACTGAATTAGTGCCCTTATAAAAGGAGACGGGACAAAGGACAAAGACACCCCTCCCCATTACCCCCGTAAGTATGCAATGAAAGGATGCCACGTGCAAAGAAGACCCTAGAATAATGGCACCTTGATCTTGGACTCATCTTCACCCAGAATTATGAGGAATGGATCTTACTTAAGCAACCCAGACTATGGTATTTTATAATAGCAGCCCAAAGTGATGCAAGCAGCTATTGCAGCTCTGTGGATTTCAGTTCCTCTCCATCTGAGAATGCTAACAAGAACACAAAATGGTGCCAGGTCCTAGCACGTGTGAAAACTGTAACAGCTCCTTGCTCTCCACAAATCGGAACTCCTTACTTCTTTTCGTATAAGATTAGGTATATTTCCCTGTTGCCATTCTGCTTCTAGATGAGGGTTTGGACCTGTGGAAGGCACCCAGTTTTGTGTCTGTTGTTACAGTAGGTGGTCCCCTCATGGCCCAGCCACAAGTGTGACTTCCTTTACACCACAGGTGTGTATACTTCCCTTATACCTCAAGGCAGAAGCGAGGAAACACCTTAGAGAGGACTAAACGCCAGATAAAAGTAAAGCTCTAGAGGACAAAAACACAATAGGCACGAAGAGAAAAGTGTGTGGATCCAGAAAGAGGGTGGATATGTACAGATTGCACAAAAAAAATTCTTAAACTTTGTCTAGAAGCCCTGGTCTACCTTCTCCTCCCACCCCACACACACACTGTTCATAAACCCTACTAGAAAGGTATGTGCTTCAAAATCTTTCTACCACTTTGCCCACACCTCCAGGTTTCAAAGTCATTCTTAAAATGCTAGGTAGAAGCATTATCTACTTAAGCAACCAATTTAATGGTCGGCCTATTCCAATCATAAGAGGCTCTATTGTAAGAATAAGGACTTTAACTCCACTTGCTTGTCTTTTTTTTTCTTCCTTTGTTTCTTTCTTTCTTTGTATCTTTTTTTTCTTCTTTTACAATCTTATTCTTTTCTCCCCCACCAAAGTATACCCTTGACTTATAAATAGAGCAGAAAACACCAGTAAAGCCTAATTGACAAAATGAACTCCAAAACCCAGGAAAACCTTTCTATGAAACCTAGTGTGAGTAAAGCCTCAACACACCAAAATCGCATCTATAAGTAGAATGAGAAAAGTTAAAAGCCAAAAAGGAAAAAGAAACAGTAGTTTCTGAGTGAAAGCAATTATCTATAAATTATTACATCCATCTGTATCACATGCTCATTACCTCACTTGCAGCACTGAGCACTATACTTTGGTGTTTGAAAGAAAAAAAGAAACAAAGAAAACTGTTTCCCAGAATTCCAACTCTTAAAAGTCAGAAAACATGGGGCTGGGGATTTAGCTCAGTGGCACTGTGCCTGCCTTGTAAGCATGAGGTCCTGCGTTTGATTCCTAGTACTGGGTTGGGGGGGTGGGCGGGAATCAGAAAACATTACCTCCAAATTGCTTACCTTTTTCGTTATTCTAAAGAATGCAGTTGCAGTACTCATAAACATCATCTTTGAAACAACAATTGTTGCATAGGAGGCAAAGGCCATGAGAACTTTATTATCCATCAGATCAGCCATTTTTTCAGCTTTGGTCTGGAATCTTAAAAAGATTATAGACAAGAAGGAACAAAACAGACATAAATACCCAAAATAATTTGGTGTGCTCATATTGTAGCATTAACCACATTGTTCTTAAAAATATCTTAGGCTAGTTGTGAAAGAAATGATCATTTAGTTTTAAAAATTGCAAAATAAATATTATTTTGTTTTCTCTAGTTCTATATCATAAAGCTTGAAGACATCAAACAGGGATTAAATGAAAACAAGGGGATATTACAAGCAAAGCCAGCCCAAACGTCTTAAAAAGACTAAAATCATGCATCTGCACCAACATGAACCACATATCAAGGGCAAAAGACCAGAGACCACAGGCCTGTCTCTCTAGAAACAAACTATATGCACACCGGTAGCAGTGATGTTTCAGTGGGAATGCCTAAGTTGTAATATACGCCCTTCCTCAGAAGCCTAACTTCACAGCTTTTTGTCATTTCCATTAATAGTTCAAGATCTCAAGCTCTAAGATTTGAATTGTAATCCCACAATTGGGGTATTAACCTCATTACAGGAATTTAGCCTCTCTGAGACTAAATGTCTTCATTTATAAGATAGGAATAGTAATAGTTCCTCACATTGAGTTATTGGTGGATTTAACAAAGAAAACATGTAAAAATATTTTGCCTAGCAGCTGGCCCATGAAAAAGACCCTCAATAAAGTTTATGATGTCCTCATCACGTCATCAGTACCATCAAGATCATGGTGGTCATTAATACAGACATGAGAGCAGAAGAAGCTGGACAATGGAAATGTCTGCTAAGGGACTGACACATGCAGTACTTTCTTGGGAGGAACGCAGGAAGGAGTTAGCTCTATACGATTCTTTATGTCATTTCACATTCCATTGTTCACAACCACCTACAAGCTGTGCGGAATAAATTGCAAGTAACTATCTCAGTCTGGATTTGGCAGTGTAATCGGGAATGTGCTCAGGAGGAAGAGTACTAGTGATATGGGAGAGAGGGGTGGAATTTAGGGTAAGCCTTACAATTTAAACTCCTAACCCTCTCTGGTGGTCATTCTCTGTAACCTCCTCTTGTTCTTTTACCACCCTTGCTTTCTGCTTTTATCACTTCCATGTAACACGCTCCTTTTCTCTCATCCAACTTACACCTACTCAATCTGCTCAGCACATGTGAGTATTGTCTCTCCTTGATGATGTCCATTCCTGCCCTTGGACCTTAACTCTTACCTGAAATCTCAGTAGATTAAAACCTATCAGATTCTGTTCATTCTCCCCATTAACCTATTATATACATGGGGTGGTCAAAAAATACAGTGAATATTTAAATTTTACAAAACATGTTACAGTAATAGACACATTCCCAAGAATAACGAGGTAAAGTGTATTCAAAATAGGGGGGTAGTTTGAGTATTTTGAAGATTGGGAATGTATCTTGTACTACAATAAATTTTTTCTTTAAGCATTCACTGTATTTTTAGATTACCTCTGACTGATCAGAGTTTCGGGCTATTTCTATCAAATAAAAACATTATAGTGGGTCCTTATCCACTTATTTACCGTTTTACCATCACAGGCACTGTGAGAACTGTGGCTCCACCAAAGGCAAAATGTCTGAGAAAGGTAAGTGCTTTAAATTGATTCAGGACATCAAGGCAGCCACAAGAGCACAACTAGACACTCATGAAAAAGGACTTCCAGAACTGCTTCAGAAAGTGGCAATAGCCGGGGAATTTAGCTCAGTGGTTCCACTGCCTGCCTCGCAAGCACAAGGACCTGAGTTCGATCTCCGGTACCAAAACAGAAAAGATACAGAAAGTGGCAACAACAATGGGACAAGTGTGTTACAAGCAAAGGGGAGTATTTTGAGGATTAATGGCAATGTATCTTATACTGAAATACATTTTTACAATTAAAACAGTCGCTGTATTTTGTGATCACACCTTATATACTACATATATTTCTATATTGTTACTAATCAAACTGTCTCAGTGCTGCGGTTGACTGTGATACAAACAACATACAGAAGGATACATATTTAACTTTATAAGAGTTTGCCATGTGTCTAATTATGACTAACTCTTGTGCAACACTTTCATAATCATTGTACTGTAGTTTAATCCTCATAACTACAGAGATATTATGAATCAGAGATGTTAAGTAGCCAAGCTGAGACACAAATGCAAGTCTCTGACCCCACATCCCATATGCTCGATGCTTGCACTGTATGAGCTCCCTCATGAGATGTGCTTCATTCAGCTTTCAACTGCTTCATTCTGCTGAGTTCTGCTTCATCCAAAATTGGCTGAATCCCCACTCTATGGCTGGCCCAGCCGTGCACCCCCTTACATCTACTTTCTTCTTTCTCCTTTCTATTATGCTAGTGAGGCAGGTATTATCATTCCCAATTAAGCAAGCAAAAACTATATAGAGTTGTCCCTCAGTGTCCTGTGGTTCCCCAATCCTCCCATGTGTGCCGGTTTCTGTGAATATCCAAATCCTTTGTCTAAAATGGCATGGTATTTGCATACAATTCATGCACATCCTTCTTAACTTTAAATCATCTCTAGATAACTATAATACTCAATGATGGGACCACTAGGTAAATAGTTCCTATACTGTATTGTTAAGGGAATAGTGACAAGAAAAAACTCTGTACAATGTCAGTACTGACACATTTTTCCTAATATTTTATATATTCTAAGTAAAGAAAAAAAGAATCTCGCATAAGACAGAAAATTAATCCTCCTCCACAAGTTCATAGTCTTGAAAACACTATATGTTGGGTCAGCTCTCAGTGCAAGATAATACTAGTACCATGTAATGTATCTGCTGCTGTTCTAGTACTGAGGGTTTAAGCCATGAACAAACTGCACTATCTTTCAGGGCTCATGCAGACTTAATTTGCTTAATAAAAGATCCCCAAAGCCTATGCAGTTAGAGATCTGAAGAAATATAGCAGGGATACTCATTTTCAAAAAACTAGGAAGTTTATCAAGTAGGAAATTTCCTACTTAATAACTTTAAAACTAAAACGATCTCTGCTATTGTCCCCAGAATAAAATTTATTTAGTGATGGAAGAGAAGTACAGAGTACTTTTCTTTTCTCAGCGAACTTTGACACTGAAAGAGAAAAATGAAAACCTTTTGGATCTGTTAGTGGAAAAAGCACACAAAGATATTAACAGTTGAGCAACAAAGAGTAACAGGAGGATTTTTTTTTTTTTTTTTTTTTTTACAATGGGAACCACACACCAAAGAATGTGGTTGAACTTGTCAAGCTGCAATGGGGGGGAGGGCAACGTGAACCTATGATACCACGCTTTGGGGGTACCATCTCCCCCAATGCAGCAGCCAGGCACTGGGGAGGGGGGGCGCGGGGGCAGGGGACATATGATGTGCAGCAAAGGCAAAAACATTGAAAGTAAGAGTCATTCATCACAGAGTAAGGAGAAGCTGATCTGGACTTTATTTTTTCCAAAGCTGCAGGCTCATGGTAATTTATTTACAAATAAACCCGACCATATTGTGACTAGGCACTGCACTGGAAAGAAAATTACTGAATGCTTTTTGCCAGGAAAGGGCTCCAGGAAGCATAAAACAGTATAGTAGTGGAAAAAGAAAGCGAAAGAGAGAAAGAAAGGGGAAAGTACTGGGTGGCTTGAGTGCTCTTGTAATGAGGTAGAAATGACCCAAGAGCAGCAGAGAAAAACCAGGACACTTGCTTATAAATTATACAAAATAAACGATTACAATGATGAATTTTATTGTACAGTGGTTTGTCCATTGTATTGTGCACTCACTGGCTGGCATCAAAGGGACTATCTCTACTTAGCTGCCCAGATCTCAGGCCTCAGTCCCCTGCTATGCAGCTGACCGCCCTTTGAGAGAACATAGGTTTGATGTTGAGTCCACACAAACTCTGGAAGTGGACTGGACCCTGCGTGATCTCCAGTGTCATTTATAAGCTGCAATTTAACTTTTCTGGGGCCCGGTTACTTTACCTGTAAAATGAGGATAAATCCTACCTACGGGATTCTTCTGAACATTAAGCAATTTAGTGTAAAGTGCTTTAAAAAACACTGAGCCCTTGTAAGGGCTATTATGAGTGTTTGGTAAATAACTCCCTGCCTGGCCCTGCTCCAGGCATGGAGGATACAATTTGTTTCCTTAAAACTTTCATATACTTTGTATCTCCCTTGATCTAAAACACCCTAAAGCAACAGAGCAAGTAATATTTGTCTACACCTTTAATATATCTAGAATACTGAGGTCCAGAGAAGACTGGGCGTTATCATCCAAATTCTCAGTGGAGGATGCGAGACAGGAGACAGGAGGCCGATTCCTCAAAGGTGCTCCCCCTGGACCACCCACCATCAAAGCTAAGCCTGCTCCTAGGCTGGCTTCCTGCAGAGGCCTTTTCTGGTCATATTCCATTTCCACCTCCTTTCGTTTTCCCACAGCCTCGGTTACAGAAGGGTTTTCATCTCCTAGTTGAGCAACTCTTTCAAAACCAGGCTCTTGGTCAAAGAGTGCAAAGTTCTTTTCTTCCAAGAGTTATTTTGTCTTTATCAATATTGTGAAACAGAAAAATCCGGGCACAGAGCCCAAGGCCATGACTCGTCAGTTTTGTACCTTCTGAAACTTAACCCTATACTTGAGATAAAGAAAAATGGCAACTGGTGGCCATGCTGCTTTTGAAGGGATTGTGGTGGCTGCACAGTAGGTACCGTTCGAGGTCTCCCAGCCTCGATGCTGGGGTCCCAGGGGTCTGTGGTGAAGTGAGGCTTCCTGGGGTGGGGGCTGGGGGTCTGTGCTGACCTCCCTTGCAAGCCTCGGGGCTGGATAAACTCCAGGCAAAGTAAAAGCTCTTGGGAAGACTTCACTTGTCTGCCACATTCAAGTGTGGACAGATTGCCATTTTTCAAAAGGACCAAGGGGGTCGGCACACCTAGGTCCTTACTGTGGAAACTGCAGAGGACAACAAACACGATATCGCCCTAACTCCTAGGAGGGCCGGCTTCGGGGAGAGCAAAGAGTGGCCCCGGGCTGGAGTTCACAAAGATTGGGGGGTGGGCATTCTGGCTTCAAGATTATTCCTGGGGTGCTAGGGCAGTTTCCCTCTGGTCTTCCAACGGTGCCTAACAGCCCACTTGGGACTCATTTGCAGAAAATAAATGTGGTGCTCAGACACCGAGGGGCCTTGGGACTGGTAAGGAACGCGAGGGGACCGGGACCGCTCTCCGCCGCTCCGGTCCCACAGCGGCAAGGGCTGAGCCTCTCGCTCCCAAGGAGGAACCGCCCCCCCTCACTCCCTGGACCAGAGGCTTCCTCCAGCCTACTGCGGCGGGTGACGGAGGGGGCCACCCAGGAGGGCCCCCGGGGTTCACCCTCGGTCTCCAGTCGTCCAATCATAACAGGATCTCACAGCAACAGCACAATCTAATCCACGTCCCCTCGCGTTGTTAGCTAACATTGTCGTCACTCTGATCTTTAAACTCATTAATGCTTCTCTTCCCCATCACAGGGAAGAGCAAATTCTCTCAGAAGGGGCAGGCCTGTGGCCCACAGCACCTGCAGGATGCTGCAGCCTCGTTGCTACAAGCAGCAGGCACTATTCACCGCCCCGGAAGATCAAGTCGCACTGTCTCAGGTTTCGTTCTTGGAGCCTGAGAAGCAGGAAGACCTAAGCTACCCAGGAGCAGAAACACAACACAACGGGCTCGCGGAAGCGATCGGCTGAAAGCGAAGGTGTAAACAGCTACAGAGCAAAAATGTTCAGGCTGGCAGTCTCTCCAGACCTACACCCGCCACCAACCTGTGCCCACCGCCCACAGCCTCCCTCCCGGGCACCTACTGAGTCCGGGGCGGAGAAGGAGCAGCCTGCCTCTGGGGCCGGACCCTCGGACGCCGGGACTTTCAGGGCTGGGGCGGGGCGGGGCGCAGGCGCAGCCCCTCTGGCTAATTTATGCTAATTAGCTCGCTACCAGCAGCTCCAGGCCCCGCCCCCAGGTGGCCCCGCCCCGGGTCCCTTTGACCCCTTGAGACTTTGGTCTCCGCTCCGCCCTGGGCGGGGACTTGAACCGGGGTCCTGATTCAGCATTCTCCAACTCGGGCCGCGACAGCATTGTCCAACTTTCCCGGAGGGACAGGGAGGGAGGGTTGATCACCAAAGATCTTCGTACTGGATTTTGAAAGTTTCAACAACAACAAGAACTTTGTGGAAAGTTAGCATAACAGAGTAGAAGTCACCGATGAAGTTTCTTTTTTCTTTAAGAATTTATGTTTTCAGTCTATTATTTCCCTCACAGTAATACATCTCACACTTTCCTCATATTGTTAGAATTTGGGGGGCGGGGGGTCCTAATTTTACCCCTTTTATATTGTAAGGAATACTCCAGGACTATCTTCATGGTCTGTGTTCTACAAAACAAAAACAAACAAAATGAAGGAATTATGTTTGTATCTTTTTGTAAACTATTCACCCATCTCTGTAAACTGCAACCTGGCTATAACACTAACTGGAACAGGAGAGAATTTGAGATGCGATAAACTTGTTCTGGATTCCTGCCAAGAGAATATAGTACTGAAACTATTAAAAACACGTTCACTTATTAGGGAGTGAAACAGCCTAATCCCATGATTATAGAAAAAGTTATAGGACTGCTATTATTTAAATAATTTCATCTGCAGATTGTCAGCTAAACAGTTTTAGCATATTTCTGAAAAGGAGCCCTGAGTCACATAATGATTTAATTATAAAATATGTTCAAACTATTAACTAATCAATAAAGGTGTTACTCTCATAAATCTTAACAATTATTGCCACTATGTGTGCACATATATCATTGATATAGTATCAGCACTTGACTCCAATAAATTTAATTCAGTAAACACTAAGTGAAGGCAAAGTACTTGGTTTGATGCTAAATCTAAAACTCAGAAAAGTAACATCAAGGGCCGGGGATTTAGCTCAGTGGTTTCGCCGCCTGCTGCACAAGAGCAAGCAAGGACCCGAGTTCAATCCCCGGTACCAAAAATTAAATAAAGAAAGAAAAGAAAAGTAACATCAAATAGTTGTCCTCGAGCAATTTACAATATAATAAACGCAAAGGCGAAAATAAAAAGTAAGCTGCCTTTAAACTTGCAGGAAAAAAAAATCTCAATTTAGAAATAGAACTGAGCATGAAGCAGAGCAGTAACAGGAAAAAGGTTGTGAAAGAATCGACACTTTCTATTCATCTCTTTTATAAGCTCTTAGTGAGAAGAGAATTATTCCAGTTGTTTTAGTTTTGGATAAAAGGAAGGATTCAGATTTCCAGCCTTCCTGCTCACCATTTTAATTCTAGCGTAAAATCTTTCAGAGAAACTCAATCCAAGTTTCAAGCCATGTCATTCCCCAGTAAATAGTAAAACAGTTTCAGATGTCCTTGCTTTCAGAGGGGAGAGCAAAGGTCTTTTAGCAAAGAGTAGTTGCCGTGATAAGAGTGGAAGCTGCTGGTTGTAAAGATTGAATCAGAAATATTTGAAGAACAAAGCCTCAGAAATCCAGTCTTTCTGATCTTTAAAAAAAAAAAAAAAAAGACAAAGGAGAAATATCAGAAAAGTTTGCCATCACCTTTGTAAGTGGGTGGAAAACAGGTGCTGCTCACTTTTTCAATTGTCTTGGATCTTTTTTTCCCTAAATTCACAGAATAAGCACCCTGGCAACTTAAGGGTTAAAGCCCTACTTGGAGATTTTAGTAAAAATACAGGAGAATCTATCTTAAGTTTAAGGAAAACAAAACATGAAAAAAGAAGCAACCTTCTAAACATGCAAATGTTATTATAGAATTACAGTAGACCCTTTAAATGGGTGTTAGATTGCTTCGTTCTCTCAAGAACCTCATAAGGGTGTCCTTATTTGTCTTATCTGTACATAGACACAGACCTGGAGAGCTTGAAAGTTCTAACTTCTGAAATAAATTCTGAACCTAATACCTGCAAGAGGCAAAAGGAGTCACAATGAGAACAGACCCCAAAAATGATAAAATTCTTGAAGCTAATGAAAAGAATATGGCACTAATGCCACTCATGACTTAAATACTTCTCCAAAGGCCCGACTTTTAATACTAGCACAATGAAGATTAGGGTTCAGCATGAATTTGGGGGAAATAGACATTCAGGCCATAGCAGAGCCATAAAAGAACTTTCTGGAATGATGCAAGTATTCAGGATATTGGTTACACAGGAGTATGCATTTGTCAAAATTCACTGCCTTGTCCTCTTAACGTGCATTTCACCGTATACAAATTATATCTCTAAAACAAAATTAACTTTAAAAATTCATGGATTTTATGAAAGGTGGAAATAAACTAAGACTAAAATAATTAAAGTAGTGTCACTTCAATATTGAATTGAAAGCACTGGACTAAATAGATCATGGAGGAGAAATGCTAGTTTATGTCTATGTTTCTGCCTCTTCTAAGGAAAAAATAGATATTGTTGTCCATTCCTTTGTTTGTCCCAGAAGGGGGATATTCTGAAATGCACTTGTCTGCCACCAGTTAGGCAAGAAACTACCCCTTTCAGTCACACAGCCAGGTAGCAATATCCTTCTTGTCAGGATTCCCTCTGAAGGTCTCAGGCAACATAGAGACATAATTATCACTTGTGGGATTAATGCTGACCCTTCCAGGATGAACCATTCCACTGACTGGTGTACCCTACAAAGGGCCAGGGAAGGTACCTTTGCCACCTCAGTCCCCAAAATACATATATATCAATTTTTATATAAATTTAATCAACCTGCTTCAGTATAGGTGATGCATTAGTAGCCTGAAAACACTGAATTCATAGAATAAAACCTGAAAATATTTCAAGTTTAGGAGACAGATACTATACACTATTTGCTATCTCTAGAATTGCTTATGTGTCGTTAACATCACACAAGGTTACTGCCTACAATTACTAGACTGTGCTAATAAAAGTTATCAACATTTCTATTATGGAGCCTCTCCTAGAAAGATGACAGCTTTCCATGGGCAGAGAGAAATCACTGGGTAAATCTTTGTCGAATATTTTTTTTTTCCTGCCAAACTTGTTTAAAATTCTTCTTTTTCTCGGTTCTGATTGAGTAACTTTAGATCTCTGCATTATGTTGTGTTTTGCAGGGAGTTATTGACTTGAGCTAGGGAACGGTGAACAGTAATTATTTTGCATGACTAAGCTCTGGTACACCATTGTCAGACAGGCACTTTACAGTAGCACTAGCTTCAAAATTTAGAACAGACTGTCAAACAAGCAAAATGCCTACACCAAAGACTTCTATTTTCAAGCTACAGGCATGAGTTCTATGATGTGCAATAATAGAGTGAATCTCTGTGTTATTGTGAAAGCTCCTGATTTGACAGTCTTGGAAGAGAAAGCCTGTTTTCTTTCTAGAACAGGTTTGCCTGTGGTAGCAACAGTACAAATTTCCAAGCATGGCTGGGGTTTGGCATCAGTGCTGGAAAAGGGTGATATTATAAAATGTTATTAAGAATTGGTTTCATGGTGGGCAGGGAACTTCCCCCGAATGAGAACTTCTGAAATGGTTTGTCTCAGCTGGAAATCTTTCCAGACATTCAATAAAGCTTCTATAGAGTTATCAATTAAAATTTGAGTCCTAGAAACGTGACACATCTAAAACTAGTGTTTGCCAGTATTTTACAAAGCCTAAGATTGGTGTATATTGTGAGAAACATTAATAGTCTGAGAGGTGTATTTTATGTAAGTTAAATGTCTTTTCTCTTTTCAGCATTGCCACATATGGCACACTCAGGAACATGAAGTTAAGTCATTTCTATTCCCAAAGTTGACCTTTTAGCTTTTTAAAATTTTAAGAGTTCAATTTTTTTCTACATGTTTTCCCTTCTGCTAATAATTTGAGCCTTAAGACAAATCTTTAGGAAGTTTTTTTTTTTTTTTTTTGGTACCGGGGATCAAACTTGGGTCCTTACGCTTGCAAGGCAGGTGGCAGAACCACTGAGCTAAATCCCCGGCCCTTTAGGAAGTATTATCTTCCTTGCAGAGAGTGGGAAACTGAAGGATGGAGATTAATTGACCTTGAAATGTCATATGGCAACTCAAAAGTAAAGAGGGTGGAAAACATGGCCGACTGAAAAGTGGTGTTGTAGAATAACCCAGTCCCCGTATCTGAGAAACGGCCCAAGGGTGCTGTGAAGCACCTGGATGAAACATCTGGGACTGTAGAGTGACAGAAGCGTGGTTCTAGGCAGCAGCATCACTGCGATGTGGATCTGAGGACAGGGGCTTTCAAAGTGCTTGGGACAAAAGTGACTCCAATCAAGCTAGAAGGTACCTGGTTTCTTTGCAAGCTAAAAACGAAAGGGTTAGGCACTTTCCTGGTGTCAACATTGGTTACAAAGGTCCACATAGCACTCTGGTGGTTTTGTTTATTTATAATATTTGGGAAACTCTGCAGCGAAAACCTGACTAGGGTTACTCGAGTAATCATCGTGGTTATGATTGAACATGGCTGCGGTCACGTCATGCCGGACCCATACAGGTGGGTGAGATGCAAATGCTGCACCCCACTGATGTCCCTGTCTTTAAATATTAAAATATCTTAAATATGTTAAATGTCATTTTTATTAGACCAGAGAATTGTTCAGATTCTCTAAAATGAATTCACATGAAAGTGTTTATTATTGCTGCTTTACAATCAGAATTTGTAGTAAGCAAAAAGGGAGTTCCGCCTTTTCATTCAGCAGACCACTCCTACGCACTTCATTGTGGTGGCTAACCATGGTGTCAGCTTGAATAAGCAACACCTGACTGATTGGTTTAGCACAGTTCTGGGTGTGTTGGATGATGGACTTAGTGAAGAGAAGGGCCCACCTGGGTGGGTGGGATAAAAAGAGAAAGAAGCAGGAAGTCCCACTTTTGCTTCCTCCAAGGAGCTGCAGTCTTTACCATCGCCTTTGGACATCTGTCTTCAGCTTCCACCCCAGACCCTTCCGCCTGCCAGGGCAGACCCTCTGGCTTCCTGATACAGCCTCACCTGAGACTGCAGTGAGCTCCAGGTCTTCGACCTTTGCCTGAATCCTCTGGCTAGCGCACTGCTCTTGTGCATTCATCCACAACTTACTCTGTGGGTGTCATTGCAAGGCAATTGATACTTTTATAAAGTACTCCCATCTTAGGTCAAAACCAAATAAGAAATACCAAAATGTCCAGAATAAAAGAATGCTTTATCCAGGATAGACTAGAATTTGGAGACTCAGCTCACATTCTCCTCAGAGAACACCTGTCGAGTAACCGTAACCATAGAAATGTTACCTCAGTTTCCCAATTGTCTCCCCTCTCCCCTCCAACACAACCTTCCGGGACTGCTTGTTTGAACTTTCTGAACAGCTGTGATCAAAGCACTTCTTCACTATTTAAGCCAGTGTCCTGAGGGAAAGTCTCCTTTCCCAGCCTTATCTCTAGCATGGATCAGGATCCAGATGAGAGAAAAGCAGTTGAGAAAGGGAAGAGGTCTTACCTACTTTGGTCACCTTCTGAGCTGTTGAAATGCTGACTGCAGTCCTCAAGACCTGCAGTGCCAGGTTACACAGTCCCTGAGTTACTCCAGTTTCTTTCTGAAAGGGGGGATTAGCGGAGAGCCACTAAGCAGCCCTTTAGAAAACAAACATTCTGTTTTAGAATACTGTGCAAACATTCTAAATGTGTATCTGGAAATGTTAGTTACTGGAAAGTTCCTGGCACTCTCTAACGAAAGCGGTTGATACAAAACACAGGATATAAATAGTGCTATGTGAGAGAGAAGGGAGATTTTTAAAAAGATAACAAGACTACTGGAGGAGAAACTGTACAAGGCCAGTGCAGAAAGGCTGCAGAAGCACTGGGGAGAGAGCTGAGGGGAGGAAGCCACTGGTGAGTGTGGTGCACTTGGGAGGAAGAACGGAGGTGAGGGATGGAGACTTGCATTATGTTTCCAATCCTAGTGCGTACTGTAACCCTCTTCTTCTTTTTCTGTGCAGTCTTCAGTAAAATTTCCGACTCTTAGCATTTTAGGAAATGGATTTTCAACAAATATGTCGAGAACTGAGGGCAGTTCCCAGGCACGGCCCTAGCTTGGTCAAACAGTTACCATGGGACAGGCTGGGTTCATAGTCCCAGCCCCTCCTTGGGAGGAAGCTGGCAACAACTGGATTCCACAAGTTGATAGTGGGTGATAATGATTCAGAGGGCAGCTTTCTCTTGTATGTCCTACTTTTTCTTTTTTTTTTTTTTTTTTTGGTAGTGGGGATCAAACTCCGGTCCTTGTGCTTTTGAGGCAAGTGGAAGAAGCACTGAGCTAAATGCCCGGCCCTGTCCTACTTTATTTATGTCAGCACAGCTCATGCTGTCTCTTGCAGTGCATCCCTTACTGGCAAGTCTCAAAATTTACTTCTGCACTTGCTCATAGTGCAGTCTAGGTATGGAAGTCTATCTGTGACTCTGCGACTTTTTTGTGAAGGATTTTCTTTTCAGTATTTTTTTTTCTGTATTGAGGATTGAACCCAGGGCCTCTGAAGTGAGGTAGTTACCAAGGCTGGCCTTGAACCTGCAACCACCCTGCCTCAGCCTTCCCAGCTGCCAAGATTACATGCACCATACTTAGCTTTTCAGTATGATCCTCAAATGTTGGCTGACTGCAGACTAGCTACCTCTTGGTAAGATCAACATTCTTCTGTTCTCCCAGGGGAATGGGAAAGATAGGGATTGAATTTAAAGCCTTTATTTTAGCCAAAAGCGCTTCCTGCTTTAAAAGACTTCTGATGCCCCAGCACGGTGGTGCACATCTGAAATCCCAGCACTCTGAGAGGCCATGGTGGAGGGATCACAAGTTTAAGCCTAGGCTGAAAATTTTTAGATATTAGAAAGGCTAAGGATGTAGCTCAGCATAAAGGCCCTAGGCTCAATCCCCAGTATGGTGGGGAGGCGGGGAGAAGAGGAGGAGGAGGAAGAGGAAGAAGAGGAGGATGCAGAGGAAGAAGGAGGGGAGGAGGAAGAGGAAAGAAAACAAGAGGGAAAGGAGAGGAGGGAGGGAAGGGGAGGAGAGGGGAGGAGAGATCTGAAGACCAGCTGCTGCATATAAGCAGAGATGGGGCACTTCCTGTTAACACCTTGAAACCTCCCTCCCTAGCTCACAATCCCCATTAGTGATGAATCTGGAATAACAAAACAGTGATTAGCTTATGGGCCAGTGAGGGCACTGCCTGTCCATACACGACATTTCTGATGCAGTAGAGAAAGCAGACTAGGGTGAGAATCTCCATGTACAGCTCGCTCCTGATGGTTAATTATGCACATGCCACCAGCTTCCCTTGCTACCTCTGTCTCTCCTCTGTCCCACCCAGAAGTATCTTCTTTTTCACATCACTGTAAAATCTACATGGCCTAACTTAGCTCAGATGTCTTCTGAATTGTGAGACTCCTATATGATTAACAGTGATTTTATTCTCTGCTGAGTTCTGGTAGCAAATTATGTGTACCTCCTCGATGGCATGTTTCTATCATCTTGTTATTCGATTCTTCTTATAATTTGAAAACTCATACTACAGCATCCTAACTCATGTTTGACTAATAACCCAGTTGGTTTAAAAAATCAATATACATGCACATATGCATACTCGTACATATATAAATATATATGGCTGTATCCATATTCTTCACTACACATTAAGTTTATATACATTATTTGGTCCCATAAAGATCAAACACAGTGGTGCCCTAACACTAAACTGTATCCCCACCCCTTTTAATTTTTGTGTTTGGTGACAGTCTTGCTAAGTTGCCAGGCTGTCTTTGAACTTGAGATCCCCCTGCCTCAGCTTGCATTTGGCTGGGATAAGAGCATGCACCACCGTGTCCTGCTGTTTACTTCTGTTTTTGAAAATGTCCATTGTGATAGTCACTACTTATAATATTAAATATAATAATAAATGTATTTGATCAGAAATCCAAATATTTTATTATATCCTTACCAATAGCACTTTAAGCACTTTGTTCTTAAGTCACAGAATATAAATAGTGCTATGTGAGAGAGAAGGCAGATTTTTAAAAAGATTGCAGGACTGCTAGAGGAGAAACTGTACAAGGCCAATGTGGGAAGGCTGCAGAAGCGTTCTCAAGTTGTATCAACAAAGTTTGCAAATCATTTACCACTTAGCATTATTTGCTAGGAAGGGAGATTCTTCATGTTTATTTCACTGACAGACCCTCGTAGCAGCAGTTCAAGTGATTTCCAAGCAATTTTTTTTCATACAATTCCATTTTCAAATGAAATCTTAAATTAACTCAGTGTTTAGAATACCTTGCATTAATATGAAGGTCTCTCAGGTGGCCTTTTCAGGGATTGGGGAAAATATACACTTTCTTGATTAGGAAGACCCTGAAGCACCTCTGTAGAATACTGAGGTTCACTGAGTCTCACTTTCTTGTTTTACTGTGAAGGAAATTGAAACACAGAGAGGTCATGGTAACTTGTCCAAGATCACTCAGCTATGGCATTAGTCACCTTCCTATCACTGGAAAAAAATACCTGACAACTGCAACTTAAAGGAGGAGAGGATTAGTTTGGCTCATGGTTTCAGAGGGATCAGTCTACTAGTGGCTGGCTCCAAGGCAGAAACAGCATGATGAAAGAGGCTAGCAGAGGAAACCTGCCCATGCCAGGGCAGCCAGGAGGCAGAGATAGAAAGAATGAGCCAGAAACAGGAATAGACCCCTCAAGGTCACACACCCAGAGACTTACTTCCAACCAGCCCTGCCTCCTATCAGTACACTGCTCTAAGAGCTCATCAGTGGATTAATCCCCTGATGAGGGTAGTGTTCCCATGATCCAATCACCTGTCCGAAATACAGGGGACAAACTTTTTATCTAAACCATAACAACTAGTAACTAGAACATGCATTTTTCAAATCTAGGGTTCTGGCTACTACATCAGACTTTCCTAATTATTGTTTGTGATTTTTGTTTCAGGCAACAGGGATCGAACTCAGGACCTTGAACTCACCAGCCAGGCATGGTGCCACTAAGCTACATCCCTGGCCCTGTTTGTAATTCTTTTAGAACATGACATTTCTCTGACCCAATTCCAAATTATGACACACATCCAATTGAATCCTGCAGCCTCTACACTCTGCTTACAACCTGGCCTTCAAGTGTCTAGAGTCCTTTCATTCTAGATCCCAGGGAAGGTTTCCCTGGCAAGAATCTCTGTCATCCAGTTCCTGAATTCCTGCACCTAGAAAAAGAAGACAATGTTTGCAGTGATGTCCTAGATCTGTCTTTTGCCATCTGGCAGATAGCCCGATACCATCTGGCAAATCAAGGATGATGTCAAACAGTCTAGGGCCTTCCCTTCCAATCTTCTGTTTCTACATTTGTTAGAACTTTGAGTGTGGAAAGTATGAGAATATCCTAACCAAACCCAGCAGTTTATTGATTCATTATAACTGTGTCTGTGGAGAATTGAATCAAGTTTCATAAAATGATGTTAGCATCACTCTCCATTTCTCTTCTCTGTTTCTTTGGTGCTAGATGCATTCCATGCAGCCTCTCCCCTCATGTGTGTGAGAGAGGGCTGTCCCTGAACACATACTACATCACAGGAAGATATCTCCTTGACACTGCTTTTTTTTAATTCTTAAAATCTTTTATTGGTACATTTTAGGTGTACAATACATTTACATTTATCATTGGGTGTTTGTACCTGTACACGATGTATCTTGATTCTTATTTTTCCCCTATTACCTGTGCATCCTTCACCCCCTCCACCCTTCCCTATTTACATAGACTTTGTTTCCATTTTTTTTCTTTTCTCATAATTTTTCCTTTTCCTTCTTTCCTTTCCCCTTCCCCTCCTACCACCCCTACCCCTTAGGACCTTTCTTTCTATTTCAAATTATCAATTATTCATTTTAATCATTTTCATCCTTATTTACACTTTCAGTTTCTCACATTAGAGAAACTATATGGTATTAACACGTGTCTCCTATTTATTTCACTTAAGAGTATTGCCTTGATATGCATCCATTTAGCTATAAATGACTCTAGTTTCTCATTCTTTGTGGCTGAGTAGTACTCCATTTTATTAAAAAAGCACATCTTCTTTATCCACTTTCCAGTTGACGGCACATGGGCTGCTTCCAAGCTTTAGCTATTACAAACTGTGCTGCTATAAACGTGGGTGCACATATATCACTGTGGAATGATTCTTTTAAATCTTTTGGGAAGATATGCAGTAGGGAAATAGCTGGATCAAATGGGACCTCCAGTCCTAGTTCTTTGAGGTATCTCCATACTGACTTCCACAGTGGTTGCACCAGTCTGCACTC
>NW_004624752.1:21752446-21772430 GCF_000247695.1 Heterocephalus glaber
TTTTCTATAGCTTCGTTAATCTCTTTTGTTACTTCCTGTGCTATCAGTTCAGGGTGTCCAGGTGGTTGATTATCAGACTTTTCCACTTCATATCCCCCAGAGTTTACCCTTGGTGGTGTGGAAGTCTGAGTTTGTGCCTTGCTTAAATGTTTTCTCATTTTTTTTTGGTACTGTCCTTGGTTTAATCCCTGGGTTGATACTTCGAAATTGCTTATTGTAAGTATCTTTGTTGCTTGTAATTAGAACCCTTATGGACTGATTGCTTCTCAGAGATGTCTTCCAGATATAGCTTGTCTTTAGGTTTTGAGTCTCTAATGACTCTGAGGCTATCTCATTTTTATTATACCAGAAAGGACCACTGACTAGATCAATAACAACATCTTAGCCCAAGCAATACAGTCAGCAACACCATAGCATCAATTACATCTTAGAAAATGACAATTTGTGGTAGCTAGTAATCTAGCACCTTTAACTGTGTGAGTTAAATCAAAATCGAGGACCAACCCCAACGTAGGTTTATAGTGAATAAACTCTTCAATATAGCAGCTTTACCCTTCAGGATGGGGAGTTAGAAGGAGTTGGGGAAGGAGGGATAGATAGGTAGAGGAAGAGGATAGAGGAAGGTTAGCAGTGAGGCCAGAGGGGACAGGTGAGAGAAGGAGAGAGAAGAAAACAAAAAATAAAGAAGAAATATGAATTAGGGCCAGAACAAGAACACAAAGGGAGATAAAGAACAATGTGGGACAGCAAGAGAGTGAGAGAGAGAGAGAGAGAAAGGAAGGAGAAAAGAATTTTTAAAAAGAAGAGAAAAACAAAAATTTGCAAAGAGTAGGAAAAAAATTTAAAATAAGAGCAAAAAAATACCGATAATTATAATTTTGGAAATAAAAAATAAAAATGAAAATGAAGGGCCTCCTTCAGGTTATGTCTCTCCTGTCACAATAGAGAACATGGGCAGCAGTGTGCAGATATAAGTCAGTGAGTTTCAGCAAGCCACTTGCAGGCCCATGGGATTCAGGCCGATTTCTGGCTTCAAGTCCCAAGTTGAGCTCCCTGTCCTCCTGCAGGGTTGAACTCTGCAAGGTTGTATTTCAGGTTCCAGCTGCCCTTCCCCTGACGATAGTCCAGGTTCCGTTGGGAGGTGATGATCCCTTCAACTTACCCAGTATGTTGGTCTGGTGGTCTGGTGTCCCCTGTGTCTTTGTAGTGTGGAACCAGGTGGCAGTACAGCCAAGAGGCCAGGTGGGGGGGGGGTCCTGCAGGCACCCGTGAGGCTAAGTGGATCAATGGCATGGGCGTGGGCTGGATGGGGTGGGCCTCCCTGCCACCCAGGACCTATCTCTCCGGTGTCCCAAGGATGTGCCTGACCCTGCTCTTTAATCAGGTCGGGTGTCCATCTCTAACAGTAGTTAGATGAAGTATGCTTAAGTGTCCTACACTGGATGAGCTCCCCTCAGAGTTAGGGATGGGAGTCAACCCCATGCAAACATCAGTGGGGAAACCGAGGAGGGGGGCAGGGAGACTCAGCTCCTCACAAGACCACGAACAAATGCTCACTGACACCTAGACATTGTCTGTGACCCTTTTTTCCCCTCTGCTTTCTTTGTTGCTCATTTCTGAAACCAGGTGACTGGGTTTGAATTTCAGTTCTGCCGCTTAATACAGGAATGACCTTTGGTAAGGTGATATGTTGGCACTCTCTGTACAGCAGTTCCCCTTTCTGAAAACTAGAAAAATAACAGCACCTATCTCATGGGGCTGTTAGGGTGATTAAATAAATAAATAATGCTTGAAACAGGCCTGGCACATGGAAAGTATTCTGTTTTATGTAACAGAATAGTAACAGCAATTATTATTATTATTGTATTATCTCCTTTGATTCCTCTTTCCCCATTTGTTAAGTTCTCAGTTTGGCCAAATTACCTTGCAAAGAGTTCTCACCTTAACTTCAGGGTCTAATTTTTCTAGTCTTCTCTGATTTCTTTACTAAAACGTACTCATGGCATTACGATGTTTTTATCAGTGCATTCTTTGTACAATGTACAAAGTTCACCAGAAAATCTAGAATCATTGATTTCTAGACTTTGTAGGAGCTTCTGAGGTCGAGGGCACTGCAAACTTGAACTGTCCAGTCAAGGGGAAAATATATTAAAATTGATGAAATTTCTGTGTAATTGTAAGAAATAAATGAGTAATGAATGGATTAAAAATTATATATAGCTATGATTCAAAATAATATATAGTAGAAGGTACCTGCTAAAAAGATTGTTTTAACTAATGAAAAAGGGCATAATCAAAAAGTTGGAAGACCTGTGATGTCATCTACTTCTCTTACTTTGCAACCCAGAGAATGGAAAAACTGACCCAAGATTTCGGCTGTGAATGGAGGAACCTGACTGTCAATGTGAAATGAGCTCAGAGCTTATTTGGCACTTCTAAGTCTCAGTTTCCTCATCTTTAAGGACAGAATAATACACACGATTGCTACATGAGTGCTGTTGTAAGAAGGTAACAGTGGCACAAGTTAAACACTCAGTGTCAGTTCTTGTGCCTTTGTCCTCAGGAAAATGTCTTTCCATTGAATAATATTGTTTTTTTAAAACCAGAATGACTAGAACTGTACTATTTGCTGATTGTGTGATTAAGATTTCAGCAAAATTAAATTTTTTTCTTGGTACTGGGGATTGAACATAAAGCCTTCACACTGAGCTACATCCCCTTTTTGTTTTTATTTTTATTTTGGGATAGGGTCTTGTTAAGTCACTAAGTTGCCTAGGCTGGGCTTGAATTTGTAATCCTCCTGCCTCAGCCTCCCAGAGTGCTGGAATTAAGGAATGTGCCACCACACCCAGCCATAATTTAAAACACTATTTTTAAAATTGAATTGATGTTTAA
Organism: Heterocephalus glaber; assembly: GCF_000247695.1. Next base: position 21,755,342 of record NW_004624752.1, read on the forward strand.
TACTTATAAGCACTGTTCCCCTCTTACCCCTGCCCAGGGATAAGCAGGGCACTGCAGGGACTGAGACAGGTGCCCCAGCAGCGAGGATGCCAGTCCCAAGAGTGATTTTCAAAAACTAAAAAGGACCTCAGAGGCAGAAGGTACTGCCTTCCCACGACACACAAATTTTTTTTTTTCTTTCAAAATTTATTTTTGATCGGTACACGTGCGCAGTACATGATTACAATCCTCGTGTGGAGTTGGTGCAAGTACATAATACATCTCAATTCTTTTTTCATCCCCTTTCCCGCTACGCCCCTGGGGAGGAGCGGGACCCCACCTTCCCGCGGCTCCGGCCCCTTCAAGGCGCAGGCGAGCTCCAGGCCCCTGGGCCGCTGCTGCCCCCTGCAGGCCAGGCGGCGGCGGGCCACCCACGTGTCCTCTGGGCCCTGCTCCCCTCAGGAGAGGCTAGACTCGTCCTCCTAGGCCTGCGGAAGGCAGTCAAACGCGACTGTGACAGATCCGAGAGCCACACGCGCGCCCCGCGGTTCCCCCAGCTGTCCTTGCCCTCCACGGGCCTTGCAGCGCGCTCGCAGCCCCTCCTGTTCGTCCCACAGGCTTTTCTGTAGCAGCTGCGCTCACTCTTTCAGCACTAATGTGGAGGTGGACGTGGACGTGGACCTGGACGCTGTGTGCTCCTCACTCACACTGGCCTATGTCCGGTCAGTAGAACACCCGCTGATGATTGCTGCCCTCCTTTAGCAGCTTCTGCAACTGCCTGTCTGCTCAGCTCCTCGAAGGGGGTGCCTCTGGCCAGGGCATGCTCCACCTTCTGTTGAGCAGAGAATGCGTGGACATCCTGACCCTGGCCTTTCTCCACAGCACCCCCATCTTCTGGGGGCTCAGGCTTCTGCATAGGAGGCCCAGGATCTCCAACAAGAGGGAAGGAGCTTTGCCCAGGGGTCTCAGGGTCTTTGTAGTCACCCTACCTTTCTGCAGAATGGGTGTCACCAGTTCTGCCAGGTAAAGCCCACATGGGGGATGTCAGTTTCCACATCCTCAGCCAACTCCAGGGTTTCCTGCAGCCCTTGGTAGAACCGGGCAGCGCAGAGGTGCCCAGCGCCCGGCAGCATCCCCGGTGCCCAGCAGCGAGGCTGCCCTCCAGCCTGAGCTCAATGCTAACACGAAGATGAAGGCCAAGCAGGGCGAGGCCAGCTCTGGTACACACTGCACTGCCTCCTCCTCGATGATGGCCTTGGACTTCCTCTCAGGCGCCTCCTCAGAGAGTGCAGCCTTGGGGGGCCGCTGGGGGAGGAGGGTGACTCCCCACCTCAGAGCATCCCAGCCACCGTCCTCCGTGAGGCTGGCGAGGCCCTTCCCCGCTGCGCCCCTCCACGTGGTGGCTTGTTCTGCGCCTGGCTGAGCCCGAACCCCCCGGCCACGGTCCTGCTCACTGCACGCTAGTTGGTCCTCCCTGTCCCTTGCTTTCTCTTCTCCTTCCAGCTCAAACCACTCCTCTGTACGACCTGTCCGTTATCTGCGCTCTCTTGGGTACTGCGTGTCCCCAGTGCGTCTCCATCTCAGCCTCCTTGTGGACCTGCTCAGTGGTCGTGAGGCGCTGATCCCTGCAGTGTGGCACCCAGTTGCTCTGCGGAAACAGGAAACCGTCGCAGTGATATCGGGGAGAGCCAGACCAGCGGGCATTGGCAACTGGGAGCAACAGAATGACAGTGGGAGGGGACGCATGATGAAAACAGTTTTTAAAGGTCACGGACATAAGAATAAAACAAAAATTCAGTGTCACATTAGACTGGTGCCTGAGACATATAGTGGATTGATTCTAGTGAGTCCTTACTTGTGTTGGTCCCAGAATTCTCTATTGAAGCAATTTAGGGACAGTGATCTGCTTAGAAAGAAAAATCTGGGACTCGTCCTAGAGCTGGCTGCATAGCAAATACATAGTTTACGCAGATGCGTGTTTATTGGGAGGCGTATTTCAAAGGGGATATTTCTGTTGCCCTCTCCCAGCCACCACTGGCTCCTGCCACGGATTGTCACAGGAACCTGCATTCCTAGCCCAGAAGTCCTTCCATTCCTTCTCAAAATCCTGTGCAGATAATAATAAATCTCCTTCGTATTCACATGTGCTCTAAATAGCCACTGCGCCATGTGAACGGTTTGCTCTCAACTCAAGTCTTCCCATCCCTAAATCAAAACTAATTAGCTTTGTTTTTTAAATTGCTGACACCGGAGGGTCTTCACTCTAACAAACCTGTGTATGATTAGTGATAAAACGGCTGGTGCTGAGCTCGGGCAAATATTTATAGAGTAATCATATTGGATAGGGTTGAATAACCTCTTGGATTAAGTGAGAGCTTCTGCCAAGCCATGCTGCAAAATTGTACTAATTTAATGGTACAGCCCATTGTTCCGCCGCTGGTACAACCTCTGTAGACACTGATACAAATATAATCAGGGATATTAGGGCATAGTATGGCTCCTTTATTGGCACCCCTGGCAGTAATGCGCCAGAAGAATCCAAATATCACTTTGTAAATATAAGTTATGTGATAGGTAAATGGAAGCTCATATGGGGGATAATCAAATATATACACACAGGGACGAGTCTAAAGTAAGTAGTCACTGGATAAATAGTGGTTAGGTTATTAGTATATTAGATAGGAGAGAAACAATTTTGCTTTTATTTACTTTCAGAAAGAGTCAACAGATTTTAATTAGGCAAGTCAGTTTTAGTGTTAAGGGAGGATTTCTTCTATCTAAAGCTCTGTTGATATTAACTCTAGCTTCTCAGAAAGATACACCAAGTAAATCTGAAAATATACAGTTAATTCTTTTCTTGTTTTCTTTTGTTGTTGACATGGTGGGCATTGAACCCAAAACCTTGTGCATGCCAAGCAATCACTGTACCACAAAGTTATACTCCCAGCCTCTGGTTAATGCTAAGTTTTTTCACCTGTAATGTAAAAGGAAACTCAGAATTTGGAGAGAAAGGGACAAATGTGGCAGTTTTTACAGATGATACAGTTCAGCAATGGCTGAGTGCCTTGCACTTTCTCAACCATAGTGTAAGGATCTATAAAAGCAAAATGTCTGATACTGATATGCAGATTACTTCAAACTGGGTCATTTCCTTATATGTATTTGTTACTTGTGATATATTGTTTAATTTAATAATGATGATACACTTGATATGTATAAAGGGACCTTGAACTTTTTATTTGCATTGATTAATTCTAATTGCACCATTTTTAAAATGCAGCTTAGCTTGTCTCTCTTAGACACTCCAACCGGTTTGCTATATTTAGATGTGAGGAGGAGGCAGGGTAATTCTTTAAGAGCTCTATGTTTCTTACAACTGCCTTGACTGACAGACCTTAAGTGCTATTTCTTTCAAAGCAAATATGACTCACAGCCCTTGGGTAGAGTGTGTGCACAGGCTAGAGATATTGATCTGTCCACCTCCTAGAAACATTAAAATACAATGGGAACAGAATTTTTAACTTAATTCTGAATAATGCAATTTGGAAAGCATATGAATAGTATGCGATCAACAATGGCAATGCACCTGTAATGTTTTCTAATGTCAAGGATTTAATTTAAACTCAGGAATCAGAAACTGTCTTCCCCGGGGTGAACTCACTCTCTTCAGCTTCACTCTGACAGTTCGAAGAACAGAAGGTGCCTCAAAAAATTTATTTAAGGATGTAAATAAATATGCATTAAGTCATTGAGTACCTACCCTGGAAGTAGCTTAATTCACCAGCACAAAATTTAGAAAGGAAAGCAACCAGGAGGCAGTTTAGTAAGACTTCCTTTTTGGAATGTCCTAATAATGAAATAAAGAAATGTTCTTTATTACTCTACATCAGTGCTGGCTGGCAGAGTATGTGGCATAAGAGCCAATGTGCAAAAGGCAGCCTGCCATCCAGAGGTCCCAGTCACTAGATGTCCCCTCTGTTATGCTTGGAACCATCAGGAAACCCCTCTCCTACTTGCCCCTGGCCAGCCTTCTTGCTACAATTATTTCTGGTTCCTGTAGAAGTTGGCAAAGAATAATCAATACTGCTGGCGGTTACAAAACACAGTGCTTTCTCAATTTGGGCTCTGGTGGCTCTCACAGAACTCCAGAGGTGCCAGCAGCTGGAATCTTCTTCCTTCCAACAATGGTTCGATGACAGGTTTGCCAACTACTCTGCTGTCACTACCTTAAAAGTCATATTTTCTTTTTCTTTTTTTTCAAAAGTTTCCTACAATTAGCTCTGTTTGCACTTAATAAATGTGTATAATCCTTTCCTGGGGCAACGCAGATATGCTTCCACAGAATCACATTACAAGAGGTGCAGATATCAGTGGATGAAGAATAAATGGGCTAGGGGCAGAGGGAGCGTTAGGGCGGGCAGAGCAGCTGACATGTCTCCACAGGGCATTTGCCACAGTGCTGACTTGTTTCTCAGGCTTGCCACCCCGCAAAGCACTGTCTTAGACTCTCACCCACTCCTTTCCCAGTATTTCTCTAGAGTTTCACCTAGAGATCAGAGTATTGATCAGAAAAAAATGTCTGCTTATCCTTCATCTATAGGCTGTGACTCGGCCCAGACAATGAAATCAATCAAGTCCTTAGGTAACTGCTAAGTAATGGGTTCACAAAATTTAATTTCCATATTAAATCAATTTGTTTGTCATCATGACTCTGTGTCCCCCAAGGCTGGGTTCCTGGTATGGAGTCATCTTTATTATTTGGGGTCTTGGATTGAATGTTCATGTCCCACAAAATTCGTATGTTGAAACCTAATCCTCAGTGAGATTGTATTGAGGGTGGGGATAATTAAGTCAAGGTGGTTGGGCTCATGGTAGGATCTGTGCCCTTCAAGGAAGAGACATCAGAGAGATGGTATCTCACTCCACCATGTGAAGGTATAGCAAGAAAGCATCTGTCTGCAAACCAGGAAAAGCATCTAACTCCAACCAAATCATCCAGCACTTTGATCTTAGATCTTGTCTCCAAAACTGGGAAATAGATGTCTGCTGCTTAGGCTACCATCCATGATATTGGTTTTAGCAGCTCAAAATACAGAGAGCTGTTACCCAGACTTGTCTGACAATAAGAGTCAGAATTACTGACTTCCCCACCCCCTGGAGAGTCTGATCCAAACCAGCCTAGTTCAAGGCTCAAATCAATATTTTCAAGAAGGTAAATTTTATAGTTAGACAAGCTTTGGAAATACTACACTAGGGCATTTGTTTTCAGAGTAGCATTTGAAGCATACTAGAAATATGATAATATCTTCATGTTTTGAAAAACAAGCTCAGAGTTTATCATAATTCCTGAATTGTAGGAATATATATATTTTTTAGCAGAATGGGCTATGTGTTTCCAGCAGTAGGCTACTTGCCAACAATTTTAGATGTAGTGGTACAATTCAAAAGTAGAATCACTCTTTGATAGGTCTGCAAACATGAGTGACAATCAATGATCAGAATGAAGCCAGATTACAGTTTATGGTGAGGTCAACTGAAGAAGACATAGAATAAGAGGTGAAATAAAAGTAATTCCATGAAGCCGAGAAAAGTGACCCTGAACTATGGAAAATTTTCTGACTCTCAGAACTACCAGTTTACCCAAATAACAGTCTGGGACATGCTTTGCAGAACAATAACCTGCAAATGAGGAGCTCAAAAGGAGTCAAATGGGCAGAGTTCTGGGAAGACCACTGGTGCATCCACCCTACACAAAGCCCCTGTTCTGCAGTGGGGTTTTTTTCCCTGTTAATGTCTGACAATATAGTTTGTCACATAAACCCTTCTCAGAAGCTTCCCCCTCCTGACATTTTTTCTACCATTTCTGATGTTAGCAAAAGCTGATCATGAAACATAAAAAAGGTGCCCAGAAGAAGACAAGCATCACATATTAATTGCACACAGCAGGTCTATGATGCAATTGTTCTTTCACGTGAAAACATTTTTTCGAAACAAGGAGAAAAAGAATGCAATGTAGGAATGGTTTTCTCCAGTCTGGTCTTATAATGAGAACTGATTCATTGAAGAGTCATCCAGCTCAGTAGAACTCTCCGATGCTCTTCCTGACATGTAAATCATCAATGAGCAGGAGAAAGCTGAAGTGGAGCTGAAATTTACTACCGCAGCACAGGACCCAAGCTGGGTTGGTTCCCTTCCAAGTGACAAACGCTGCCAAACACTTAAACACCTGCTGCAGTTATCAGTACCCATGTTCCCTTAGACAACCGAGAAACAACTCACTGGATAAACTCATAAGTAAAGTGCAGTGCCAAATACACTCTCGGCAGAGGCTGACAAAATAAAACATTTAAATAAGTTTAGCTGATTTTTCCAAATGGCACACCTGACAATATGCAGAGTGCACAGCAGAAGGGACCAATATGTGAGTTTTTTCTACAATTCTGAAAAGCCAACCCTGTCTCTAACCGCACCCCCATCGCCTGTCCGCTGCGAATAATGTCACTTCCTGATCTGGGGTGGAGAAAAACAAAATAACATAAAACAATAGCAAAAACAGCAAACCTTAAAATTACTTGGTACAAGGAACTTAGAATAAGGAACACCAACTGTGTATTTGGGTGAAGACTGAAGCTTTTCTTCATTTACTTCCAGTGCTTAACACCTGTATGAAACTTCCTGACTTAGGTAAGGCTTAGCTAATGAGGGGTGTCAACACAATTGGAAGCCCATTTCTAAATGAAAATTGCCCTGTGCTGAGAGCACAGTCCCTTCAGGTTGAAGAGAGCATTTATCAAGCAGCAGGGGTGGAAGCCAGAGCTTTCTCTTTGAGAAGGGGCCTGTCGGGTTACCACAGCCCGAGGAAAAAGGCTGACCTAGAGCTATGGACTAACGTGGTAATTCTCCTCCAAATTCGTCACGTTTCTCCAGGTTACTTTCCTAGATAGGGAGTAAAGGCAGATATAATCCCTGTCCTAATTGTAAACCAGCACCAGCCTAATTATATTTCCATTTACCCCAGATACCCTAAAATCATAGGCTTTCTGTTTGCTAATTCCTCTTATTCATGGTTTTATGACTCCAGAGGAGGCTTTGGGGAGTATGAATTGAAAAACAGTGCAGTGAGTTAGTTCCACATAGACATTAACTATGAAAAAGTAATGACATGGAGGGAAGAAAGGGGCTGGGAAGAAGAAAGCCTCACACTTAGTTTAGGCCAATTTCAGCCAGGACTAGGGGAGTAGCTGAGGCCTTGGGGAGCAGGCACAGGGGTCAAAGCCAAAGTTGAAAAAGTACACAGCAGAGCTACAGCTATCTAGTCTGCATTTCTAATCTAAAGAGCCATGCTGCTACAAACCACTCCCTTTGTCCTAGGTAATGCGAAAGATCCATGTCATTTTTAGGTACTTTCATGTCAGTTTACCAATACTGCCTAGGGAGAGGTCCACACACAGAATGCTGGGTAACACTCCATATCATGGGGTGTCAGGAGCTGATGAGTAAGACAAAGAATGAAGACTGTAACAACAGACAAATCCATTCACATCTTTTTGCTACATGTTAATTCCATGTTCCTTTCACCCATCTTTAGGCTACATGATGTGTGTGATTCTAGTCGGTGCTCAAGGGAAGTAATTTGGAAGATAATATGATGGTATGATGAGAGAAGGTAGGGTGTGAGCATACATATGTATGTGTGTGTGAGAGAGAGTCAGAGAGAGGGAGAGAGAGAATTCAAACTATGTAATTCTTGATTGAAAAATGAATGCTCCTAAAGTAGGCTTATAGTGCTTTATTCTTCTATGGTTTTCCAGTGTAACTGAATAATAAAAATTCAAGTTATTACCAAAAGATCACACAGCCCTTGTCTCTTAGGTTTTCCCGAGGGCATAATTAAAAGGGTGGGGACTCAGTTCTGGTACCAATATCAAGGTGTCCCTAAAATGAAAGGCCTGGTGTTCTCAGTCTCTAGCTGGGAAAGCATCCTATGTTGGCTCAGCTGGCCACTCAGTCCCAGCTCACAAGGCAGAGCAGGAGCAAGAATTAAGGCTGAACGCACATCAAGTGAACAAGTGCTCTGGACAAGAAAGTTTAGGTTCTTCCTGGTAGCTCGGCCATTTCAGGTGGAGTTGTCTTAGCCCACCACAGTGTGTGTCTGGGATTTGTTCCATCTCTGCCTCAGGTCAAGGAACTTAATGGTCAGCTCTTCCAGATGAGGCCCACATCTTCAAAACCCAACACCTTCTCACCTTATATCCTTGTAAGCAAGCTGAGGTCAGAGACGATGCTTACTCTTTCTTACTTGTTTTAGAAATTTATTTATTTGTGGCACTAAAGTTGAATCTAGGTACGGTTTATCACTGAGCTACTTCCCCAACTGTTTGTTTGTTTGAGACAGGGTCTCACATCTTTGTTGTTGTTTATTTATTGTTACTGTTTCTGTTGTCTTTTGAGACAGTGTAGTCCAGGCTAGCCTTGAACTTGCTATGGAGCTCGGGTTGGCCTCAGACTTGGGATCCTCCTGCTTCAGCCTTGTGAGTCCTGGGCCACTTTTCCCAGTAGCTTCACTCATTTTTGTACCATGCTTACAAACTAGAAGCTTCTTACATAGAATAACTATTTAAGCAGCATCATCTGAATTGGTAATTGAGATCAAATTAAATAATTTTCCATGAAAATTATTGCTTTTAAAACAGACAGGTTATTTGTATTTTATTTGTTTTTAGTGCTTCTTTATCCAGGTCTGGAAACACTGAAGAATCAAATATACATTTGAAGGTTATTGGGTAAACATAGCATCAGAAAACTGGAAATTGCCTGGCCTCAAGAGATGATATTTTCATCAAGCTATGAAGCCTGGTGACTCTTTTCTCTCCACTAAAGAGTTAACCCTATATTTCTGTTTCCTCATCCAGTTACCCTCTTGCTTTTGAATGGTGTGCTTCCGCAGAAACACATTCATTCTTACCTTAGTTTTTATTTTTGTAGATTAAAAAGCTACCATTTGTATTTATCGTGATGCTGCTCATTTTTATTTAATCTTCATCATTTTTCCTTCCAATCCTTAGAAGATTCTCTCAACTAACTTACAGAATCTGATATGTAGCTCAGGGCATTTCTTCCCTCACCTACCCTGTTGACACTCTCAGGGACTCCACTATCTTACGCAACTTGCTACAAAATAACCACAGATTCAGGCAATGGATTCAGTGCTAGATGGATAACAGTTATCAGGTGTGGTCCTTGCTGTCTTCCTCCAGTGCAAAGACCACATGCGTGAGTCTGTTAGGGTCTTCTAAGGCAGCACGGTCAAGTGCACAGGTGTGAGGCGAGGCTGCCCAGATTCAAAGTTCCCCGGACATTTGACAACCATGTGATCCTAGACCACTTCCTCAACCCCTTCGTGGCTGTTTCTTCATCTAGAAAATAAGGCTGTGGATAAATTCTACCTCATTAGGTTCTAATGAAAATTAAATGCATTGATAAGGTTCCATTTCTTGGAATAATCTCTGGCAAACCAAAAACAAAACCCAATATTTTGATTATTATTATACAATGCTTTTGCAATGATTAAAAACTTTCTATTTTTTTTTTCAATTTTCCGTAGACGCACAGATGTGTTGTGTATTATCATTTTGTGGATGGTCTTTGCCACTTCATTCTCTGTTAATCATGGATATGTCAGTATGTAATAGCATTTATGCTCATTAATTTATTCAGTAAACAAGTGTTCACCAATACCTACTCTGTGCCAACAAACACTCCTGTTTTCATCATTCAGGTGCTCTCCCAACTCAATCTCTCTCTCTCTCTCTCTCTCTCTCACACACACACACACACACACACACACACACACATCCACCTTTCCTTACACTCAAATTTTCTTCCCTTAGGAAGAACATTACTGTCAATCCCTCCAAACTCACTAATAATCTGCAGAGTTTTGATGAATTGCATCTGTTGTAACAAAAGAACCACTAATTGTGAAAATGAAGTGTAAATAAGGCAGTAGAAGAGACATTCCTGCGCCAAAGCAGCCTTACTTCCTAGCGCCTCTGGTAACACATCATAGCCAGGCCTGTGGATAAATGTGGCCTTGCCCAGGAAAGGATAAATGATGGATGATTTGGAAGAAATAAATGACAGGAGTGTTAAAATGTTTTAGGGCAAGGGACATTCAAATAAATGCTATTGGATGATTTATTTTCCAAAAGGTGCTATATTCACTGCTGAAACACACCTACATGCCTGCTAGAGATGTGGCTGTAAAAAATCTGTGTATAAAAAATGTACACTGTATCGAGCTGACCTTAACCTTTCATTTACTAAAGCCACCTCCTTAGCTCAAAGCACACATTTCAAACTTTTTCCTAGAATTCAACATCTGCATGTCCCACAACTACCTCAGGCAGAACATATACAAAATTCAGCTCGTTACCTCCTCTCCCAATATTTAATATTTAAGATCCCAGTTAATGCATCATTTCAGCAGTTCCCAGTGCTATCAACCTCAAGTTTTCATTACTATTCTCTTACCCTGGCTCACCTCTCCAATCACTTTCAGTAGCAAACACAGAACAATTGTCTTCCTAATAAATTCAAACTCTACCTTCCCTTCTTTGTCATCCATATGACTCAGTTTTCTGAGGCTCACATACACACTCTAAGGAGGGAGGAAAGGTTAAAGGGCTTATGGTTTCACAGGTTTCAGTCCATGGTCACCTGGTTCCAAGGCAGAAACTTCATGGTGGCAGAAAGATGTTCAACTCATGGCATCCAGGAAACACAGGAACAGGGAAAGAGGCAGAGAGGAAGGGCCAGGGAGCAGATATATTCCCCACAGCCACACCTGCAGACATAGCCAGGATTGTGTTTTATTAATTTCCTAGATGTCCCTCAAGCTAATCTAACTGACAGTCAAAATTAACCCTCACACTACCTGCTTTCTGACTTCTGTACTTCAAGCCTTTATTAACTTGACTCAAGCACAGTATCATAGCCCAGGTATTCTTTTAAAAAATCAGAGATAAGAGTAAAGAACATGTGCTAACACTTTATTGAGGGGAAGAGTAAGAGGAGAGAAAAAAGAGCCAGAGAAGGAAGGGAAGCAAACGTATGATGATGTGTTACAGAACTAGCCACAGGATTGCAAGGAGCACCAGGCAATGACTCGGCTCCAAAAAGCAGAATGAACACACTTCTAAGAAAAATCCATGGGAGAGGCAGGATAAACAAATCTGCAAATCTTGTCTTCTGACTCTCATGGGTACAATAAAACCCTTGGACCTTCATTTTTCCCACACTTCCATCTTAATTACTATGTCCCTTGGACAGCCATTGGAGAATTTGGAAGATCCATGTATCCCCTCAAGAAAGACCTAAAAACTGAACTTACTATGTTCCTCTATGCACTGCAGTAAGTGTGAGGAAGAGGATCCTGAAACCAAGGCTTAAACTCCTAGGGAATAGAGAAATAATTGCAGGTAATAGGAGATGGGTGGCTGTGCAGTAGCCCAACAAGGTATGAACCACTGTTAGAAATGATCCACACAAAAAGCAAAGCAAATGGGAAAATATCAGGTGGGGGAGGAAAAGGGGCCTGTAAACCTATTCCATGATCCTTCTTGGCTTCAGTTTCTTCATCTGAAAAGTGCTTACCTCCTGCAGGTATGAGGAAAGTACCTTGAATAGTAAATCTGTAGCAGGAAATAAATTAGCAATGGCAGTTTGCACTATTGATTTGTAAGTATATGCTGCTTTAATTCATGACCATTTTCCTTTTATTTTTTTGTACCTCTCTTTAATTATACAAGTACTGAATTCAAATTTTCTATCTATATCCACAGATATTCTGCTCCACTCCAAAATAATTGTATTTTTAAAAAATATAGTACTCTTTGTAAACGTTTTTATTATGCAAGCAGGAGACAAAAATATTTAGGATCAAGCTCATTCTCTGAGGGTATGGAATAAGCTTGCTATTCATTACTTGAAATTGATGGAAAAATTGCATACTGGAATCCTCAATCAAGGCATTTGGAGTTTTGAGTATTTAAATGAGCTAGTCAGTCTCATTGCACAATAAATAAGGAAGCCACAATGGTTTTGCACAGTCATTAATAGCTATGATTATAACTTGATAACTTAATGGAAACTTCCATTTAACTATTACTAAGACATTCAAATACACACACACACACACACACACACACACACACACAGAGTAGAGAGTACAGGCAAGAGATTCTCCAATGGATCATGACTCAACACTTATTCTACACTGGTACTTTGGATTTAAAATCTATCACTATCAACTCCATCATGCACTCACTTTTCTTAATATAATTATTATGTATAGTACTGTATTATGTTAGTTCTATGAGTAAGAGAAGTGAAAGTAAAGACCAAAATGAGTGCGTAAGAATCTCTTATAATCAAGGAGGTTGAAAACATGGATGTGTATCAATAATCATAATGTAAGACCAACTAAAGCATAGAAATTCATTATGGCATATATTTAGGTGAGGAAAAAATAACATACCATGGGTCAGGTTTAAGGAGGACCAACCAAAGCTTAATTGAAGAGTAGCATTAGAAAAGCACTTTCAGCAATGGGCAGCACTTTTGGAAAAAGGACGCAGAGACAAAAAGGAGTCAAGATTGACTATAGTTGGGTATATATGTGGTGTAGTAGGGAAAGACCAAGATATGTGGTTGACATATATAAAATGCTATTTCTGTGGTTCAAAGCTATATGTTGGAACCAAACTGTATAAGACCCCCAATATCAGAATAAGACTTTTGAACAATTGAGAGATCTTTGAGAGAAGAGGATAGATGTGCTGTATTCTAAAGAAAAGTTGGAAGGTCTCGTAACAACTAAATCCCCAAACCTTCACTAGGTTTCAAGCCATTCAACATCTATCTCCTCTTCCTCATATCTTCTTTCCAAGCCTTGTACAGTCATACTTATTTAATATCTTTCACCAATTCCTTTGACTCTACCTGCTACCCCCACCTACTCACAAGGATTCTTCCCACTCCACTGGCATGGACAAAGGCCAGCTCAGCAGGTAGACCGGGTCAGTCCGGCTAAACTTTCAGGAATATCTACTGTGAGGCCAATTCCATATCATCCTAATATTTGTTTGCATCTTTCTCATCTCTCCCTATGCTTCCTCCTCTCCCTTTGACTATGCTCTTCTGAGAAGGGCAGACATAATGCTTTAGTCTGTGTACCTGAGCCTGGTGGGCATCTGGTATACCTTAGGTATTCAAGAAATATTAGTTCAGAGAGTATAATTCCTATCAGAGCAACTCAGAAATAAATTATATATGTAATAACATGTACATAGTATTAACCCTTTTCCTGACTCCTACTCTGCTTCCAATATCATACAATCAGTGAGCCTATGCTCTGGGTTCTATGAAATAGCTCCAATTTAAAACTTGAAAATTATCTCAAATTATCTAATCCCTATCATATTGGTTTCATAGAGCCTCATTTAACAAATCTTTTCAATTTTCCATAGGGCTTGTCAGGCATAATTCTGGGCAAATATAGGTGCTCAATAAATATGTGTTTATTGCTTTATTAGGTAAATGTGTCAGAAATTTAAATTACCAGTGAAACCCAGGGAAAATCTGAATAAACCCTCTTGCTTCACTTGTTTTATAACTTGCTTTTATCATCAGTTTCAAAGATCACCCAATGAAGCAGTATACTCTGTTAGCTATGCTACAGATAATCTCTCTGATGTATTGGTCCTGACAGTAACAGCTACCTAAGTTGCTTTTCAGGAGCTTAGAAGTAGCTCAAACCTGTCTGAAACCACCAATCCTTCACTTGACCCTGGGCAAGTGTCCCATGGGTGAGCTTTTGATTTCAGAGGGTAAAACTGCACCTTCAAAGCACTCTACTGCCACCACTTCCTGAGATTACCCATGCATAGACCACTTATTACTTTACCTTTTCTTACTTCCAATCATATTTCCTATACCCTAGAGCACCTTGCTTCTTTATCCCATAAGTACCCCTAAACCCTGTCCTCAGAGTATCAGACTTGGGGCTCCCTCCCATCTCCATATAACTGACCACCACATGAATTAAATGCCCTTTTGCAAAACTCCTCATTTCAGTGATTTGCATATTGGGTAAAACAAGCCTGGTTCAGTAACAACAGTCATCCAGAAGTATTTTACACTTATTGAACAGAATCATGGATGCCTTCCTTCTGTTATGGCTTGTGTTTAGATTTCCCCCAAAGCCTCATGCTTTCTCAGGGGTGGCTGAGTCTAGAGTATGTGATTGACTCATGGTGGGGCTAGGCCTGAGGACACTAGGATTAAGGACAGGAGTACTACCCTTCCTGTGTAGTCTGGAGAGAATAAAAGGGGCAGAATGACGCTGTTAAGGTCTCTTCTTAATTTTACTGCCTTCCACTGCCGTGAACTGTTGCCCCTCTGCCATGTGCCATCCAGCCTTGGAACCAGCTGATTATAGACAGAAACCTCTATGAACTGTAAGCCAAATGAACCTTTCCCCCTTTAACTTCGGGTGTTGAATATATTGTCTCAGCAATGAAACACACCTAACTAACACACCTACTATATATGACACTGTACTAAAGGATAGGATGAAGAGTGTGCCAGAATCCGAAAGAAGTTTCTATTGCATTTGGTCATTTGCATATCCAAATAAAACTTGAAAATTGACCTGAGGAGGTGATCAAAGTGTCTCTTCAGGCTCATAATTTTCCAAGGCTCATTATGCAGTTTCACATTAGGGTTTCCAAGCTCTTTTGGTCAAAAAGTAATAGACTCAAAACAAACTAAGAATATAAGCAATATTTAGATCACTGTAGGAAGACTCAGCCCCCCTCAGATAATTGACTGAACCAGAAAGCATAATCAGTGCTACAATCACTTAGTACTGGAAAGCACTCACTGTGTATTAGAATAATCTAATGTTAACTAACATTGTCCATTAAACCAAGATCATGTTCACTAGCAAGGAGATCATTTATAATGGAAAGAATTCAGTTTTAATGTTCTGTAATGGGCCATTTATTAGTATACAAGAGGGTCAGAAGAACTAATTAGAGACTATTTGAGCAAGTGTAAGTAATATAGTTTTCCCAGGTTACCAATTGGGGTTCCAAATCCCAGAGTAGAATACTTAGATACAGATACAGTATCAGATTTTACATGCCTGTGGGATTATTTGAGAGCCCCAAAACTCAATTTACATACCAGGTTGCGAAAATTTGCTTCCGTAAAGCAAGTTTAAGTCACATTTTTCCTTTTGATTTTTCTGAGATCAGAGCAGCTACAGGCCCATTTAGTCTTTAAAATCTTAGCTCCATGCCATTCTTTCTTTTTCCATTTTATATATGTTGGTATAAACACTAAAAAGCAAACTGTTTCCTGTTTTTTTTACATACCATCCACAATTCATGATAGTAACTGCAGTATGTAGATTGCTTAATTTCTGCCTTCTTCCTGTTTGCATGTAACACACTTTACCAAAATCTCTTCAACGTGAGACCATCCTAACAGCTTTTTTTTTTTTTTTAGTAGTTTTAAGGAAAGCTGTCTGAGGATAGGGAGTCATTTTGGAATTTGATAGCAAAGCCACTGAGGATAGGAGAAAACTAGCTCAAAATGCAATGTACAACTGCTTCAGGCAAGTAAGGTAAGCCCCAACTCTGAAGGAGGGGCTTGAAACATTATTGACATAATTAACTCATTTGTTCCCACCCTGGGTATTTATCTCAGGGTCTTCTGCTGTCTCCCACAGGACACCCATCTGGAGTAGCTGGAGCTGGTAGCCAGAGCTGCATCCTCTTCCGAGTCTACTCCTTCCAATGGCGATCAGGTACATGCTGCCCCTCACGGCTGTCTCGTGACTTTTACCTCCGCTTTTCCTATCTAAAGTTATTTTTTCCCTCAGTGTGTAGATATATGCTTTAAGCAACAGTAAAATCTCTCTGTCTCTCCCCACCTACCTACAACCCCAGCCCTCTTTCTTTTTAACATTTCTTTTCCCATTACCTTATTCCTTTCCCATTACTTTCTCTATTTCACTTTGATCTAAAATTACACCCGTATAAAAACAGAAAAGTAAAGGAGTCAGATTTATGATAAATTTACATAGAAAAGGTGTGAAAGTAAATTGTAAAAACCAATAAACAACTAGAACCCAAATCCTCCCCCAAATTAATCTGTAAAAACAATGGAATCTAAAATGCCATGGAACAGCATGACAATGTGACCTTGAAGTTAAGATGGAATAGCAAAGAAAAAGAACGTCTAGGATAATCTTCAAGGAGAAGAAAAGGAAGTAGGAGATTTGTCCTGACATGGACATTTTTTTTCTTTTTAATTCTTTTATTGGTACATTTTAAGTATACAATATGTTTATAGTTATCATTGGGTGCTTGTACCTGTACATGATGTACCTTGGTTCTTATGTTTTCCCCATTACCTCTGTGCCCTTCACCCCCTCCACCCTTCCCTATTTACATACTTTGTTTCCATTTTTTTCTTTCTCATAATTTTTCCTTTCCTTTCTTCCCTTTCCCCTTCCCCTCCCACCACCCCTACACCTTCGGACCTTTTCCTGTTTCAAATTATCAATTATTCATTTTAATCATTTTCATCCTTATTTACACTTTCAGTTTCTCACATTAGAAAAACTATTTGGTATTTACACATGTGTGTTCTATCTATTTCACTTAAGAGTATGGCCTCAATATGCATCCATTTAGCTATAAATATCTCTTGTTTCTCATTCTTTATGGCTGAGTAGTACTCCATTTTATTAAAAAACCACATCTTGGGCCAGGGATTTAGCTCAGTGGTTTCATTGCCTGTTGCACAAGCGCAAGGACCCGAATTCAATCCCCGGTACCAAAAAAAACCCCCACATCTTCTTTATCTAGTTTCCAGTTAATGGGCACTTGGGCTGCTTCCAAGCTTTAGCTATTACAAACTGTGCCACTATAAACATGAGTGCACATATATCTCTGTGGTATGATTCTTTTAATTCTTTTGGGAAGATACCCAGCAGGGGAATAGCTGGGTCAAATGGGACTTCCACTCCTAGTTGTTT
>NW_004624752.1:21772710-21814786 GCF_000247695.1 Heterocephalus glaber
ATTTGGGGGGTCTGATTTTTTTCAATTCTTTATATATTCTCTATAGTAGACCTTTGTCTGAGGTACAGCTGCTAAAAAATTTTTCCCACATTGTAGGTTGTCTCTTAGCTCTGTTGGTGGTTTCTCTTGCAGTGCCAAGGCGTTTTAATAAGATGAGATCCCAGTTGTTGATTCTTTGTGCTAGCTCCCGTGCTACTCAGGATTTGCTCATAAAGTCTTTTTCTATGCCAATGTCTCCAAAAGTTCTACCTAACTTATCTTCCAGTAAATTTACTGTTTCTGTCTTAATATTTAGATCATTAATCCACTTCGATCTTAGTTTAGTGCATGGTGATAGGTATGGGTCAAGTTTTAATCTTTGGCAGGTTGAAATCCTGACACGGACATTTTATTGAAGCTACACCAGGAAGATGTAGTGTGTACATTGGGTTAGATAAGCAGAATAATGAACAAAAACAGAGTCCAAAAATAATCTCATATGAATAACTTGGAACAAAAATTAGAGATCAATTGGAGGAATGATCATTATTCAAGTAGCGCGCTTGGGATAATTAGCTACCTACTAAGAAATAAATAGATTTGATTCTTATATCCAAAACTCAGTTACTAGTTACAGCTCTAAGACAAATATGAAAGGTAAAATTATAGAAGCTATAGAATAAGATGCAGAGCACCTTTACAAGTTCAAAATGCACAGGGATTTCTTAATAACAATAAAACCTGAACACTGTAAAGTAAAAGATATATCATTGTATTAAAATTAAAAACTGTATTCATTACAAAACATAAGGAGTTAAAAAAAGATTTCAGAATGAGAGCATTTTTCTATACATATTTCTGACAAAGGATCCATATGGAGAATCTAAGAAAAAGACAGCCATCTTCACTGAAAAACAAGTAAGAAGTGAATGGACATTTCAAGGCAAAGGCAACACAAAAGGCATGGGTTCATGAAAATATGACTGTTCTTATTGGTAGTCAGAAAAAATACAACTGAAACCACAGTGAAAAACAATTAGTTTTTATAAAAATAGAAAAAAAAACAAATGTAAAAAATAAAATTAAGCCAAGAAAAGTGAGCATCTCTGACACATTACCAGTGATGGTATAAATTGTTAGAGCCACATGGAAAAAGTTTATTGTGATGTTACTAAGGACAAGTGAAAATAGACATACCGTGTGACTGACCAATCTCATTCCTAAATACAATGTATCATAGATAAACCCTAACCTATGAGGAAAGAGGTCTTACATAACAATACAGTATAAGATATAAGGGTGTTCTTTTTTTTTTTTTTCAATGCTAGGGATTGAATCCAGGGAGCACCAAGCTTCATCCCTAGCGTTTAATTTTTTTTTTTTAATTTTGAGAAGATCACACACTAAGCTGCCCAGACTGGGCTCAAACTCACAGTCCTTCTGCTCCAGTCTCACTTACAGGCTTGTGCTACCACACATGACAGAGATGTTCTTAATATTCCTAAAGAGAAAATTATCTTAAACAGGACAATGATTCACTGTCCACCAGCAGAACAGTGAATAAATAGTGATATATTCACACAATAAAACAAGATGCAGGAGTAAAATGCATTATCATAATGTGTACAATGCCTGCACATAACTGTACATGTTATTGGGAGGGTAGGGATGAAGACAATCCAACAGAGACGACGGGGCTACAAGGGACTCCTAAGACTCTCAGAACATAGCATTTCTTATCCTGCGTTGTGATCTCATGGGTGTTTGCCTTCTCATTATACTTTATTGAGATGAGTTTTACACACTTTGATGATATATTTCACCATAATCAAACACCTTATTAAAGAATCAGAATGGTCAAACTTTGAAAATCTTGAAAGCTCCCAGAAGTCCTCTTCAAAACCTTTGTTCAAATTATTTTAATTAGGTGGAGAGTCATTTGAAATCGCTACCTTTCTGCAGTATTCCTTAAACTCAAATGATGTATAAAGTAGAAACACAGAAGCAAGTTCAGACCTAGAGATTTAAGGGGCAAGAATATGCTCCATCATGGGCCAGGGATTTAGCTCAGCGGTTTCGCTGCCTGCTGCGCAAGCGCAAAGACCTGAATTCGATCCCCGGTACCAAAAAAAAAGAGAGAGAGAGAAAAAAGAATATGCTCCATCAAAGTCTCTCCCACATCAATTTTGCTCTAATACTTGGCCTAGAATATGATCATAGAATAGATTATTGCTCAATAAATGCTTGTTGAATCAATGAATGTGACAGATGGTGGAACTATGGAAGATTGGATCCATGATGGGTCCTTAAATTTTATTTAGCCATTTGTTGATAGTTGCAACTTGACTACCGGCAGGACATCCATGTTCCAGCATGTGGGAAGGGGGAATGAGGTGTAAAGACAGCAATTTCCTCTGAGGAAGCAAAAGGGAGGTCATGTACATCACTTTTATTCACATTACCTTGGCAAGGATTTAATCACATGACCATTGATAGCTACAAGGATGACTGCAAAAACCTAATCTCCACTTAGGCAGCCATGTGGCTTGTTAAACTCAAGCAAGAATTCCTATTCCTACAGAGAAAAAAAAGGAAGAATTCAGACTGCATATAAAAATCTATCCTTTTCCATCCACCCTTACCTCAATTTCTTTTGCTTCCTCCTGAGAACGTTTTCCTGAGGTTAGCAATTCATATGCATTTTTCCAAGACTTTTTTGGGGGGACATAGTGGGGATTGAACCTAGGATCTTTGCCCTCAAATTTGTGATCCTCCTGCCTCAGCCTCCCACAGGGCTGGTATTATAAGCAAATGCTACCATTCCTGGCTTACTTTTTAACCCTCAAATGCATGATACCATGCTGGATCTATCATTCTGCAATTTTTTCCATTCAACTTTATGTTCTTGAGGTTTTTTTTCCCTTGTTATACCAATATCCCCACTGTATATTGTTTGTTACATAACTGTCATACAATTTTACAATTCCCCAGGTGGTAAAATTTTTGCTTCCAAGTTTTCTCCGAAGTCTGAGCTCAAACCAAAGATGTTAGTGATAGTCCAGGGTGGAGATAGCCCTGCTGTGAGCCAAGACCTATACTATTGTTATCGGATGGAGTAGGGACCAGAGTGTTTTCCCGCTTAGTGTTTGTCCCTGTCAGTGACTTGATTGGGATTATTGCTGAATGTGAAAGATTACCATTAATATTAGGGCAGAAATAAGCAAAAGGAGAAGAAGCACAAAAGAAGTGCTCAGGAAGAAAAAGGTACTTTGAAGGAAAAAGAGAAGATAACATCTTGTAAGCAGAATGGACCATGGCAAGAATGAGAGGGCAGTGGCCATGAAGCCACTTCTGGTGATCCTTTTATGTCTTCTTCGATAGTTGATCCAGGTGGTCCCACGTGATCTCATGCTAGTTGCCAGGCTCGGCGTGTTCTCTGATCAGACGTTTGGTACTGGGTGCAGGGCTCCGCTTGATCATGTGTCACATTCTGATGCTGCTGTGCCGTGCCCTTCATTAAGAAGTCTCCTCATTTAGTAGGTTGTGGCCAACTGCTCCAACCACAATGCCACACCTGAGCCTCCTACTACACGGTGACAATTTAAAAACAACAAACAAGATTTGAAAGAAGAGAAGCTTTTCTCTTTTTTTTTTGGTACTGGGGATCGAACTCCAGACCTTTTGCTTGCAAGGCAGGTGGCAGAACCACTAAGCTAAATCCCCAGCCCTTAGGGAGCTTTCTTTGAATCACCTGTACTGGTATTTCTTCCTCTTAAATATAACCCTAAGCTTTGTCCTTTTCTTTTTCTGCAGTTTCTCCTTACATAGTACCATGTGCCCCTGAAAACCACAGCACATGGCTACTATAGCAACCCAGGCTTCAGTCTTCCTTTAAGACTCAGACTCCCTCTTTGTCTCTTTTCCTCTTTCTTTCCCTTCTCTCTGCATCTCTTTAAAACCCAATTCTCCCCACCCAATTTACTCAAAAGAGCAATTCAGCTATTTTCCCCCATTACTCCTAGATTTCATTCTGGTTTTATTTTTTTTGTACTGGGGCATATCTTAAACATAAAACTGGAAAATCAGTATATGGAGGTTTGATTGAGTGCTTGACAAGTCCTCTGTATCTCCAGTCTGTGTGCATGTTTATTACTGTTGGTGATGGGATGCTGAAGTGGCTTGTGTCTAGATGTGCCCACAAAGCCTCATGCAGTCATAGGTGGGGCTTTTTGGAGGTGGCTGGATCTAGGGTGTGTGCTGCTGGGATCAAGGATGTGGTGCTGGGATGGATTCACCGGTGCTAGGATTAAGGGTGTGAGTGTTACTCACCCTAAGGGTAGCCTGGACAAGATATAAGGGACAGAAAGAGGATTGTCACTTGTTGCTTGCTGTTTGGATGCTTTGGGTGCCTTCTCCCTGCCACAAACTGCTTCTCCTCTATGATATCTCTCCGCCATACCACCCAGCTTGGAGCCAGCTGATTATGGACTAAACCCTCTACAAAATGTGAGCTGAAATCGACCTGTCTTGCTTTAACGTTGGGTGTCGGGTATTTTGTCTCAGCAAGAAAAGTATCTAAGACAGGTGGGGTAGAGGGGTGGAAATAAATGGTCACATTTCCAGCCACAAATGTGAGAGTATCTATAGGTTACATCATCCCTTGTAAATGTATGCCTGAAAACTTCTGTTGTGTGTCTTCTCTAAGCATGAATAAGCACTGACTGATATAAGTGCTTGTGTATTTCAGCTGCTTTCACGCTTTGAATTTTGGGCTTGAATATAGTTGACAGAGGTAGCACCAATTAATTAATGATATTTAATTTTGGATACCTACAGTAGAGCCTCATGGATATTAATGCAGATTTATGTAAAAATAACCAAATTAATGCTGCTCCAGCACTTCTTTTAATGGGATCAGAACCCGGTTCTGAACAGAAACAAGTTAAAGTATACACCTGACTTTAGAAACTATTTTCTTCAACCAGAGTTGATTTTGATTCTCTAGAATTGTTTAAACATATTAAAACTGTCTTGAGATATAATGTGCAATAAAAATGTAAAAGCAATGAGAATTCTTTTTCCTCCTTAGGAAAAAAATTAGCAAAAAAAAAAAAAAGATGGGATTCTTCTCATTAAATTGTGTCATAGCGTGACATACAACCCCCGTTACCGACAGCATTTTTCCAGGTAATCACACAAGATTAAAACCCACGGGCACGGCGTCCTTCCCTGAGTTTCCTACAGGACCCTGAGCGAGCTGACTTCCAGCCGCTGTGACTAGTGCTGGGCAGAAACCCACCAGGTTGTGCAGGGCCTGGGCATTCCTTCCCATGCACATACCATATGCCACCTCCGCACCCTACATCCTAGGGCTGATGGCCTTTTATTATGTGGGCATTGAAGGAGGGTATACAGTAATACAAAACAAAAATAAAGCTTTGGAGACCTCAAAAAATAAGCCTGGGGAATAACAGAAACTTGACAGATTGGATGATTTCAAATGGCAGTATGCTTCTATCACTTTTTACTTAACCTTTACATACTCACCCAAATATATACGCTTTGCTCATTTTGACAACTTCATTATATTATTTTTTTTTTTTTTTTTGGTACTGGGGATCAAACTTGAGACCTTGTGCTTGCGAGGCAGGTGCCGAACTTCATTATATTATTGATCAATTAATTATAAATTAGAGAAGAGAAAAGGCCTCCAGACTACCAGAGTATAGTATGATACATTTTCATAGTTTTGATACAAACAGGCAACATTAAATGCTCCAAAGAGTATCTGAGAATATAGTTAAATACATTAAAAAACAAGTTTAAAGAGCTTGATAATTTGAGGGGATTATTAAAAAGGATATGACTGATCAGTAAGTGGATAATAATATTAGCAGTAGCAGTAGCATCTTTTTTTTTTTCCCCCAGTGGTACCTGGGATCAAACTCAGGACTTTGTGCTTGCAAGGCAGATGGCGGCACCACTGAGCTAAATCCCCAGACCAATAGCAGCTTGAACTTATACAGAATTTTCTATTTAATGCCATTCATAGTAATGTATCAATAATTAAATATAAAGTGTGCCTTGGTTTCCCATCTCTATAAAATGCATTAAATTCATCCCAGATGTTCATCTACATTTGCCAGCATGCCTTTATCAATCCATGTAGAATAGTCTTCTTAACAATAAAGAAAAGAAAACTAAATTTTATTGAGGGTTCATCCTGTGCCAAGACATGTTATATACACTACATCATTTAATCCCCACGATAATCACATGAGTATTAGAGTACCATTGCCAATTTGTAAATGAGAAATCAGAGATTTGGAAATGCCAAGTAACATTTTTAATGTTTCACAATGAGAAGGTAGGAGGATCAGTATTTAGATTGTAGTCCGTCTGGCTTCCACTCCCAGCAAACTTTCTTTCCTTTGTGTTAAAATCCTCATTAATGAGCGTTGTATGTAATTGTGAAGAGCTAGAATGGGAAAGGTTTTCCTTATCCCCCAATATGACTTTGGGGATTACCTTAATGGGGAATACTGACATCAATTACGATAGCAAAACCTGCCAGTAATAAAAGCCTCTGGGGAAACTTTGTAGACCCCTTACTACTAAGCCATTCACAGGCAAGGCCTTTCACTAAAATGCTGCTGATTGCAAGTGACTTCCAATTCCAAACAAACATTTTAAGTCTATTTAATAGATCAATACAGTAATTCGTTCCTGGGCCCTTGAAATCATTTGTTTAGACCTGAAGTCTATGTGGTCACATTAAGGTGTACACATGCAGGGAATTACACGAATAACTTGCAGTGAAAGATGTTAAACCAATTTAGATTGTGTGAAGGAGAAAGTAGTTAATTCATTTCCAAGTGACTGGGATTAAATGGATCATTATAAAGGCAATGCTTTCAATAAGCGTCACCAAGGAAAATAAACCCTTCAGCCAAAGGGTACACGCCATCATGTACAGATGCTTTGGAACTCAACTGAGCAGAGACTTGAAGGAAAACAGAGGAGAAAACCTAATATAAGTTGAGGGAGGTTTTTTTTTCCTTTTTCTTCTTTTTCTTTAAAAAAAAAATCACTTCTATTTGACAGTGAAAGAATCTCTCAGGGGAAATAGTAGAGGACCTGTTGCTTAATTCACTTCAACTCAGTGGACAAAACACCAGAGGGGAACAATTTTGCCTGAATTCCCCTGAGGAAGAGGCTCTATATGAAACTAATAATAATTTTCCATCTCTAATTTTGATGACACAAAAACCAGAGGTTCGTACTCATTTGATCCAGTGTGGATTGGGTTCCAGCAGCAACATTCCATCCCAACTGAAGCCTGCTAATTATGTGTGCTGGGATACCAGCCAAGAGACCATTACAATAGCCCAGAGGGAATAACATAAAAAGTTTTAGCATGGAGCCTTCCTTCAAGAGTACAGACTTGGCAGTATAAGGAAAATTTCATTACACCTGAGGTGTGATTCATTTGTCAAGTGTTGAAGTAAAAGAAGATTCTCCATAAGAAAAACAAAAGCGATGCCTTCAAAAAAAGTAAAAAAGAAGACCTTACGGATGGATAAATAACTTGAGTGTGCCCACACACGGAATGCTGATCACAGTGCTGTCTTATAAACAGTCATTTTTTTCATGTATTCCACTAGTCAACCAGTGTTTTATCACCAAGTATTTTGCCAGTTTCTGTTGATACAAAGGTGCAGGTCATGTATGCAAAACAGGAGATTTTGTGATGGAATATCAGGAACACAGAAAAAGCACGTTTCACCTGCCACAGACTGAAGTAAGAGACATCTTTCCAGTGGACAAGACACTGGAAATTAGTCTTAAAATGCAAATGGAACTTAGCCAGTGGGAGAGGGCAATATTCACCAAATAGCCAACAGCACAAGACAGATGTCATCAAGAACATATACAGTCTATTATATTGCTTTTCTGGTTTTTAGGTATTTTTTTAACCAGATAGCACATATTGTATGCTATATATAAAGTGCCTACATACACTTTGGATGATTAAATTTCAACCTAAATCTGCTAACCCTCACTGTGCTAGGCTTACTTTAAAGTCAGATGCCAAGCTAGTTCTATAATGCTCTTTTAGGCTGACCATTTCCTTCTCTTTAATTTTCTATCAGGGTCTCCAACATACTGAGGCACAATTGAAAGTTTCTGTCTAATCTGATCAACCTGCAGTACAATTCTGATAAGAATCAACATTTTTATTACATAAATCTCAATTTTCAGTTCAAACTACTAGAATATAAGGCATTATGTTCCCTGCCATTTGGAATCTCCAGTCATTCATAGTTTGCCTGTGAGTATGAGTTAGGAAACTGATAAGAATTGAAACATAATTTTGGTAGCTATTTGTACAGATGGAACAATGTCAACATGGCCTTTCTATTCTCATTTTTATGAATCTGTCCTACATATATATTTTTTCATTCATTTAACAAATATTTATTGTGCACTATTTGGGGGCCCTGGGAATGCTTCTATGAGGGTGGTAGAAAAAATTACTACTGTACAGAAAAATACTCAATTAAATATGTGTGTATGGGGTGGACAGGGTTGGATGAATGTAAAGAGAGAGATCATAAATATAGATAGGTAGGTAGGTAGGTAGATAGATAGATAGATAGATAGATAGATAATAGATTAAAACTTTTTTTAGGTAGACTAAGGGATATTGGACTGAGTTCAATGGAGTTCCAGAGATGAACTCTCAGTGCTAAAACCAGAAAATCCCCAGGTAAACTAAGGCACATATGTTATCCTCATGTGTGAAGTGGGGGAAATGGTAAACTATTATAAAGAAGAAGCTCATTGTAGACCTAATTGAGAAGACGGTATCAGAGTAAAGTCTTGATAGAAGTAAGGAGGTGAGTAATGTGGATCTCTGAGAGAAAAGTACTCAGGATAGAAGGGAGCTGAGGAAAGATTCTAAGTGGGGGAATGCTTGGTGTGTGTGTACATAGTGAAAGTTGTCTATTACAGATATACTCTATTTACAGGACACAAAAAAAGGTGTGAGTCAAAATAGTATTCAAAAAGAACAACAATCAAAAAATAATAATAATAATATTCAAGCCTGGATCTTCTATTTCACAATGCTCTGATATTTTTCACCTTTCCACACTCTCTAAGCGTATATTTTAAATACTGAAAAGAAAGAGATTAAATAATATTGGGTTTGTAGTGAATCAACAAACCAGAAGTTCTTGAACCCCAAATTTGTTGTACTTTTTCTTCACTACCCTCTGAGTCATTTAGACGTTGTCAATATCAATAAACTCAACACGAAACCAATCAATATAATTCTCCATCTACATATTTCTGGCACTTAGTTTCTGTTTTGCCTTAATGATAAAGTATAGGCCTAAAGAAGACTAAAACGTCCAATAAATATTTGGTGCAGCCTTAATAACCCCATCCTTAATCTGTACCAAGACTAAGTCAGCATTTCAGAGGCAAAAAAATAGATTCGTACTTGCATTTTCTCATTATTTTAATTCTTATTGGCAGCTTATTCAGATAATTCACTTCAAAAAAAATCTCTAGCTGAAAAGGACACTGTAAGAATTAGAGCTATTGTTTGAGTAAACCATTCAATTGTATTAAATTTCATATTCATTTTGCATGTTGTAGATAGTTTTCCTTTTCAGCTGAAGTGAACACCTCAAATAAAGCATTTTTACAAAGTCCTGATATTTTTTTGTGGTCATTTTCCACTCAAGGATATATTTTGGCTTACCAGGTACCAAATCACAACAGACATCCCTTTCTTTTCATTTTTTACCACATCCTAAGAAATTCCTCCAAGGACTTCCTCAGAGTTATCTGCAGATGGGAAAGGCAATTCACAATGCAATAAAATTTATAGCTCATAAAATTATGAATAAGCCAAACGTTAAAAAAGAAAAGTTAAACTAGGTTTAAAATGATTTTTATAATATCAACCACACGAATTGACACAGAAAATGAATTGCAAATGTAAGGGAATGCAGCAACTAAACGCTCTGTGTTCTCTGGGTGTTAAATGGAGACTGTCAGCACAGAGAGATCCAGGAAGCAGGCGTTGATTTCTCTCAGAAGAGGTGGTCAAAGTAAGGCCCAAAGTAGATTTTAAAGAACTCAGTGGGTGAGATTATAAGTATACAGGCCAAAAGAGAGGAGAGAAAGGAAGGAAGGGAGGGGGAGGGGGAGGGGGAGGGAGAGACAGAGAAAGAAAAAAGGAAGGTATCTAGACACTAAGCGATGAAGTGATATAAGTCCATTCTGATCATCACTGTGGTTTTTATGTAAGAAAAATCAAAATACAGCAAATAAAGAATTTTAAAACCTAAACTTTTCTTTCTCTTCTAAAAGTCGTAGAAGTTCTTTCTTAAAAGGGGTATTAGAATACAGAGTGGTGTAAAATAGCTCCCATTTTGCATTCTACTTCTGACTTATATGGTTATCCTGGGCAATGGTGTCGACAAAAAACAGATGCTGTACATCCTATCTAATTCAGAATCTTTGGGTCTCTCAGAAGGCTCTTGATGCTCTTCTTTTCTTGCTACACCTGCTGTTATGGCTTATAGCTAGATGTCCCCCCAGTGCCTCATGTACTCCTAGGTGGGGCTTTGGTGAGGTGGCTGGATCATGGGTGTGCGACATTGGATTGTGAAGGTCCTAACTGGATCAGTCCAGTTGATTTAACGTAGTTCTGGGTATTGTTCATGTGAAGGCCCACCTAGGGTGTGGGTGGCACCAACCAATAGGCTTGTAGCCTAGGTGTTGTAAAAGTGAAAAGGAAGGCTCTCTGCTTTCTGCCTCCTGCCTGCCACACCATAAACTGTTGCTCTGCCATGCTCCCCTGCTTGGGACCAGCCAACTATAGCCTGAAATCTCTACAAACTGCGAGCTATATAAACCTTTCCTCTTTTAACTTGTGGATATAGGGTATTTTGTCCCAGCAATGAGAAAATAACTAAAATACCCACGTTTCCTGAATGACCTTAGCTATACCATTGGTGGCAATGATTATCTGCACATTAATGATTCACCCAAAACATCACTATTGTCCATATTCTTATCCCCAAAGCCTGTATTTCTACTATTATCTGAATGTTTCCCATTACTTTTGACCAGTGTGTCCAAATTCATGCCTAATATCCAATCCCAACTTCCTTTTTTCCCCTAAATTCTCTATCCCCGATAAATATCATTCATCCAACTGTGTGGAGTAGGGGTGTGGGATAGTAGGAAAATGAAGTCACCATTTATAGATCCTGATGCACCCAATATTCTTAGCCCATTCCAATCAATTACCAAACATAGACAGCAACACATATGCCATGTGTATGGAGTGTATTTCCTTCTGCCCATTTCCAGTGTTAGTCCACTCCCAGCCTTTCCTTTCTTACTTGGCTGTCTGTCTCTGGGAGTCTAACTCTGCAAACTCGGTTTCTGAAGCTCCATAACCCATTGGGTTGTACTTCACTGGGATCAGTGGGTTCATACACAGAGACCTGGAGGCCTGCAAGAGAGAGGGAGGCAGGCTCTTCCTAGCCACATTAAAACCCGAATATACCGTGTTTAGGCCCTCTAGGCTTTGCCTGTGCTTTTTCTTTGGTGGAATTCATATTTTTACCATTTCTTTGACCGATTACCACTTTTTTTATGCCCAGCTCAAATATCACCCAGCTGTCTCCTTATCACAGAGGAATTAATCCCTTCCTCTTGCTGAGCACTTTGGAAACACCTTCAGGAGACCACTTAATGTATCAATGAAATTGTCCCAAAATGAAATTGTCATCAAAAATATCAATAGATACATTTGTCTCTTGTCATCTGAACGTTTTTATTATCATTTCTTTCTAAATCTGCCAGGGAATCCTACTCCTTCATTCTCATTTTTCTCCTCCATTTCCACATAAACAGCTGTTTGTGTTCTAAATATTGACAATTGCCAAGATGCTTTGTTTTGTTCTTGTTAACATTCTCCCCCTAATTGAGTAGCTTCAACTACTTTCTTGACTCCCTATACTTTCACTAAACAGATAACTCTTAATCTATATACCTGACCCAATTTTTTTCTCCTCAGTATCAGCTCTGAATATTCCAGATATCTTTCTTTATGTCCCATGGTTTCTCAAAAGCAACAGATCAAAACCTAGCTCATTCTCTCTCTCTCCCTCTCCCCCTCTGTCTCCCACTACCAATCTTCTCCATAAATCCACCTTGAGGAACAACACTGTGAAATTTCAGTCATCAGAAATCTAGGAGCCAAGATTTACTTCTCCTCCCCTAGCATAGATATTTATATCTGTCAGATTTTTTTCTCAATTTTTCCTCCTTTATGACTCACTAATCTGTAACCTGTTTTCTGTCTCCACTATCACGTCCACTAACAGGCTCTCATCACTGATCACTAAGATTAGTTCTATAATATCCAGTGTCTATAACCTTCTCTTCCCATGGCTGCTGGAAAAATACTCTTCTTTGTTTTCTAGACTGCAGTTCTGGCCGCATCAGTCCTCAGTTGGACTTTCTGCTGAGTCTAGAGTACAATTTAGACTCCTCATTATGACTTACAAGGCTGTCCTCAATGTTCTCCCTCTACCTCATCTCTCACCACACCTCCTCTTCATATTATGCTCCAGTACCAGCAGAAAGTACCTGAACTTCTCGAACTTTATTTGGTTTCATGTATCAGTGCCTTTGACTCTCTCCCCTCTGTTCCCAAATACACTCCCCTACCTTCTTGATCTTGACAATATTTCATCCCTCACACAGCCTGAGCCCAAACATGATTTCCTTTGGAAAGTAGAGTACTGTCTTATGAAGGTGTACCCCATCCAACACCCTATAGTGCCCTGTGTGAACGTCTATGACAATTGCCACTATTTTCTAACACTATTAATATGTATTTATTTCTGTCTTTGCCCTCAAGACCACAAGTTCTTTCAAGGCCAAATCTGTGTCTTTTTCTTTAGGTCTTCCCTACTTAGCATAGTGTTCTAGCATACAGTAGGTATTAAATATTTCTCAAATGAATGAAGTAATTCTATCATAACTATTTGTATACACATGACATTTCTAAAATGTATAACATTTATTGGAGTACATTGAAAATAAAAGATCAGGCCTTATTTACTTTTGAAAGCTAAGCATGTGCAGAGTGGCTGATATACAGCAGGTGCACAGTAAATGTTAAATTTTGATTGGTTCTGACTGATCTAGCTTGAGTGATTGGTGCTTGACTTTATTGGATAATCTTGCCAGCCCTCTATCTCTGACCCTATGCAAACTACTGCAAAAGTCTGTTGGTCATTTGAGGACCTATTTTGGGCAGAGCACTATGAAAAGATTAAAACTAGTATAAGCCTTGGTCTTTGCCCTCATAGAATTTTGCAGTCTATTATACACATAAATGCATAGGTAAACTTATTATCAGAGTCCATCATATGGAACAGCCTTATAAAATAGTTCACTCCCCCTCCTCTGGGTTTCCCTAGACTTAGAAGTAACACTGTCTCCTGTTGTATATGCTGCTTTATAATAATACAAATTTTTTGTATGTCAAGAGCTAGGAAAAGAATTAGAAGTAAATATCTTGGTCTATGAGATAACTTGTTCTCATTTCCTCATTAGTGAAAACAACATCATTACAAAGAATATCTGCCAACAATCTGATATAAAAAGTGTACATGCATCATGAAAAATAATTAGTGTTCAGTTACTACTGAATTATAAAGCCATTGTACAGTTGCAACAATGCAGATGCCTTGGAGGTCTGAGAAACTGCTTAGCTTAGGTAATTACATGACTTTGAAAAAGTCTCTAGGATAAAATTTGTGGAGTTTGAAGAAACAATAAAATCAGAATCACAGAGCTATTTATAACTACGTATTTTTAAATTTTCTGTTTTCTCTCATGTATAAATTTTGAAAAGCCTGGGATAATTTTTTAACTCTGTGGTCTAGGGTAGAGCAAAATGCAATAGCTTTTCCTCTCCTTTCCATCAGTGCCTCTCAAGTTCAAGGATAGTACTACAAAGATAGAAATCCATCCAGACCCACAGTAATTGTGTCTCTTCAAATAGTTAAATCTTACTTATGCCTTGTGCATAGTTTACATATATGAAAAGTAAAATTACAGGAGGGGCATTCTATTACTACTGTGGAAAAGATACACATCTTGCAAATCTCCTGAGTTTTTAGCAAGGAAAACTAGAGAACTAGGAGTCTTAAATATGATCTACTCCAAACACTCAGTCACTGCAAAAGAAACTGATGTCCTAAGAAAAAAGTACGAACTTGTTTAGGGAGTAAAAGTACAGGGTCTCAAAACAGTTCTACAAAATTACAGATTTGACCATGCATAATTTCTATCAGTCTAGCTCAATTTCTCCTTTTCAAGATATTCAAATTTAGGTCTGGGGATGTAGCTCAGTGGTGGATCCTTTCTTAGCACGTGCAAGGCTTTCTTAGCATATACAATTCCCAGTACAGTATTGAAACCAACAAAAAATCAAAATAAGCTCTAAGAGATGTTTTACCCAATTGCAAATCCTGTATAATTAAAATTGGACTGACAGCAAAGGGGCCTGAATTTTTTTATTAATTATATTGGTACACTTAAGGTATACAATATAATGACATTTATTGCAAGACAAGCTATTAATTAGTTGAGCTGACTTAGATGAGTCACTTTACCATTCATATCTTCAGTTAAAATAAGAAGCATGGTCAAAAAGCTCTCTTCCAAATCAAAAGTTGCATAAGTTTGAGATTAAAGGACAGGTGGTCTAAAATGACAAACTTAAAATCAGATGCTGCCAGTCCTAACTCTTTCCACCATCACCAAGCCTCCCTTCCCATGGTAACATGCCTTCCTTTAAGGGACATATCATTTTCAAAAAATGTCTTTTTAAAAAAATTGTATGTTTGTAGTACATGAGGTTTACAGTCATCTTAGGGAGTAGGTATAGGTACACAACACATCGTGATTCTCTTTTAATCTGCTTCCCCTTACCACCCATCTCCCTCTGTCCACCTCTCAATCTCCTTTTCCCGATTTCAGTAGCAGTAGTAGCAGCAGCAGTAATGGTAATAGTAGTACTTCATGTTCATGACAATGTTTACATCCATTGTATGTGTCCTGTATATGTACACAATACACCTTAAAATCTTTTTACTTTCCCTCTCCACCTTTCCTCACTCACAGTCTCCTTGACCCTTTCCCATTGGCAAAAGATTTATCTCTCTGTTTCCTCCTATCCATCTTTTATTTTGCCCTTGTACTTTGCCTTACTCAAAGGAGAGATACCACACAGTATTTAAGCTTATGTGTCTGATTTATTTCACTTAATATTATATTTTCTAGTGTATTAATTTTCCTACAAATGTCTCAAATGTATTCTTCTTTATAGCCAAGTAGTATTCCATTATATATAGACACATTTTCTTCCTTCATTTGTCTGTTGATATACATACAGGCTGCTTTCAGAATTTAGCTATTGTGAATTATGTTGCTATAAATATTGGCATGCATGTGTTGCTGTAACATGATTTTTTAAGCAAATAAATATTTTAAAATGAGGTTTTAGCATTCATCAATACTTTCAGTTTCCAAATGTCTGGGTATGTCACCTGGCACTGTCACTATAAACCATCAGACATGTATGGAGATAACTAGTACACACCCAGTGCTGTGCTAGATAGAAGAGAAACAGAGATGCACATGTAATTGCCCCTACTTGTGAAGAACTCATACTTAGCAAAGAAAATAGACAAGTTAATTAACTCCTGTATTATATATTTTTTAAAAGATGCACACAGTGTCTTAAGAGCACAGAGAAGATATACTTTGAGAACACTTCCTGAGGATGTTATGATACTTATGCTGAGGCTTAGAAAATGAAGAGAGGTTTCCAAGGTAAATGAATAACAGTGTCCCAAGCTGAAAAAATTAGTGTGTTAAAAAAGCACGCAGGAATTTTGTCAGAGGGGCCTTATGCGCCAGCACAAAAAAAAATTTTAACTAGATTCTGTAGTCGAAAGGAAGCATTCACAGACTTTAAGCGGAGGGACAAATTAAACAAATTCAGATTAAAATTAAAACTCTGGGGGTTTATGGAGGATTAAATAAAACCATGTTTCCCAGTATCTTGGAAACTGAAATGATTTTAAGTGACATGTGGTATGGGTATTTGGTAATGTGGAGTCCTGCAGTGAGAGTGTTTGTTTATGCATTATCTTTCAATCATTTTTATTATATTAAGGAAAAAGCATCTGCTCCGTGTAGGCACTGGCATCAGTCCACTTAAACGTAAGTCTCTGCTCTGATACTTATTAACGATCTTAAACAGGTTATTTACTTATTTACCCTTGCCTCAGTTTCCACACTGGTAAATGGAGCGCAGGAAGACAGTGTCTTCCTCATAAAGTGGTTTCAAAGACAAATGAATTCACACTTAGAGCCTGATACCCTCTCCCAAACAGCACATAGTTAATGTTAGCTATTATTTTAAATTTATATTATTTATTTGTTTTACCCTCTATTCATGGCTAATGATTCCTTCTATAGTAGTAACTTAAAATTTCCTTGCTAAATAGACATACTTGCCTATAAAAGGTAAAGTATTTTAAATAAGAATATTGAGAAAATAATATAAGAGGTGTTAAAAGTTCAGGACACTTGAAGGGACAAGATGGTATACTAGCTATGGTAAATTGATAAAAATATGTAAATGCCTGGGGTTTGACATACAAGAAAGCAATACCGGAAGCAATGATCCAAATGGGAGATGTTAAAGGGCTCAAACAAAGTGCAGGGTAGAGAAGGCAATGAACAAGAATGAATTTGTAAAATATTTAGAAAGTTTAAATGACTATAATTGCCTCACTCCAAAGACCAAGACAGTGCCAGGCACACGTTACATATTCAATTTGTTTTCTGGAAAAGGTTAAGTATAACAGAGGAAGCAATGAAGAAAAATTGTAGGACATCTCAGAGTTTTTTAACGTCAATATTTAAGTGGTTACATTTTAAGCCATAAGGAAAGTAGACAAGAGGAGAAAGATGTGAAAGAAGGTACCAAGGTAAGCTTAGGCCATGAGCTGAAAAGTCTGAGGAAGAACCTTGAAGAAGATCTCTACCATTTACCAGAAACTCAAGAGAGCTGTCTCAATTGAACATATCCATTTGGATACTGTGACGATTAAGCTGCTCTTTCTTTTCTTTCATGAGCAAACAGAAAAAAGAACAGGGGCATTATAGATAGTGCCTATATCAGTCATGGTTCTCCACAGAAAAAACCAATTTAGGCTGGCCCAGCTGGCAGACTGGATGCTCAGGAAAGAGTTGCAGTCCACTGGAAAACCAGGAGGAGCTGGATGTTACAAATGAATTGCAAGGTAGTCTGCTGAGATTTCACTCTTGCTCAACAAAGGACAACATTTTGCTGTAGTCAGGTCTTCAACTGTTGGATGAAGCAATCTGCTTTAGTCAAAATCTAGGCATTTCAATGGAGATATCATCCAAAACACCCTCACAGAAACTTTTAGAATAGTATTTGACCAAACATAGGAACACAGTTGCCCAAGGTTACACAAATTAACCATCTTAGCTTGATAATTCTGTCTTCCTTTCTTTATACAAATAGATCTTTTATGCAGAATTTAACACAATACCAAAGTTCAGCTATCTTCAGAAAAAGAAGAAAACATATCATTAGAGAAGAATTATGAGTTTAGAGAAGAATTACGAGTTTGGCACTGCACAAGGAATTATTTACTAGGAGTAATTTTCCTTCACACTGGACAGAAAAACCACAGCATATATACCATATAATTTTCAGAGCCTCTTTATAATGGAAGAGTAGAAGTTTACCCAGAGAATTCCTTTCTCATTAAAAAAAAAAATCCCAGAAGTGGTAGTCCCGGGACACTCACCGTGACATCTCCACTCCGCCCTGAGGAAGGTCTACATCCCTCACCCCAACCCCATCAAGCAGTGTGCAACTGGTTCCAGGCTGAGGTGATTAGAAAGCTGTGGGACTGATCCATGACAAGCTGTACACTACCCCCTCCTGGTGAGAGCCCCTGCAGACGCAGGTGGGAAAGTTGTGTGTGGTCTTCTTTTGTGATTAGCTTGCATGATATAATGTCAGCACACACCAGTTATAAACTCACAGAAGTGATTAGTGTGGTCAGCAATTCACGACCCCTGACTATCTCAGGCAACACCAAAGGATTCACCAGCAGATGCCAGAACCTGCAGACCTACAGGCCAGTAATAGAGAGATGTATTGTCATCCTCCTCCTAGCCTTTAGGTCAATCTCCTGTGCTCCTTATTTTGACTTCTCTCCCCAGATTGTTGGCTCTGACTACTTGTCTCTTAGGAAGGTTCAGCCATAGACAAAGACAGGGAAAGATTGGGAGGCAATTTTGAAACCCAAATGAAACTTTGGACCCAGTCAGGGATTCCTCCAGATCTCAAAATCTGTCTTGGATGTCCTGACCTGCAGCTATCTATTTTTGCCACCGTTAGCCAGATGGGAGGAGCTTTGTTTGAAAACTCTTTATCGCATGT
This sequence comes from Heterocephalus glaber, assembly GCF_000247695.1. The sequence goes on from NW_004624752.1 coordinate 21,791,291, forward strand.
CACTCCCCAGCCTGAAACCTGTTAGTGGTGCTCTTTGCCTGCTAGATAAAATCCAAGTTCTTTATCTTGGTCTTTTCCAGTTTTCAGGGCCCGATTGTATTAAAATCCTGAAATTATGATTAGATATGTGCTCTTGAGATGTTTCTTTGATCACTCTGCCTTGTTTCCTCCTCCAGAACGTGAGAAAAACCATATTGGCCTGTGTTATGCCATATGTACCACATCAAATCCTCTCTGGCACTTACCATCCATGCCCTAACTTCCGGTCTGCTTCTTCCCCTCACTTCCTGTCCTGTATGGAATGTCCCACCTTGCTCATGAGATGGCTGCTAGAAGCCTGGAAGTGTAGGGGAGTTAACATTCATGCAATAAAATTGTATTATTGGGAAGTAAGACACAGAAGAGAGCCAGGCAGATAAATTGTGCTTTCTTCTCTACCTTCCATGAATTTCCTTGCGCAAGATATCATTTCTCCAAAACAGGACGAAGTATGGGGAGACCCCCCAAATAGCTGGTGGACTCACACGCTATGCCTGTCAAAGTTCATCATGGAGCAGTGCTCAGCTTGGAAATGTGTCACCATGTGCGAACTCCATCCTTCCCTGCTTACTTCCATTTCTCGCTCCTAATGACTTGGGTTTGCACCTCACAAATGAAGCATCGATATTTAGTCCTTGTTTTAGTCTGTTCTCTAGTTGCTTTAGGGGCAGAAGGAAGAAGGACATTCAAAGGGTACAGAGGGAATAAGTACCACTGTAATATCTCCTCCTTTTCCTCCACCTGTCCAAGAACCTGGACCATCAAGAAGCAGCTTTTAAGGGGCCTATCCTACCTCACCATTCCTGAGGTTGAGGGGATGATGACCACTGCGGCAACTCAGCCAAGGAGTTTAGAACTCAGTTTCTAGGCTCAGCAGTCCATTTCCCTTTCCAGTAAGTTAACAATGAGAAAGGAACTTGGCTAACCTCTCAAGTGGTAGGCAGGGGAGATCTCAGTCAGGATCTGTCTGTCATACCAGTAGACCTCTTCCCTAAGAGATGGTGCCTTCTGTAGGTTTTGGACTGAACCTAGTCATGTGCTAAGAACTGCCAAGTGATGGCCACAGAGAGAGGAATCAAGTTTGCTTCCTAAACTCAAGGAACCATCTTGTTCTAAAAGCAGAAGGTCTATCTAAGTATGGTATCCATGGAGTAGAGGAGCCCCTAAACATTAAGGTCAGAAAGGCCTTCTGGAGGAAGTAATCTTTGTGCCCAGATAGAGAGTTGCATCTTGTAATCCTTTAAATGTTGAAATACACTGAGCACGTGAATGAAGAAGGAAGAATATTCTGGATAAGAGAAAACACTGTCAAGTTCTCAGGAGAGTCAGTTTGCAAACTTCCATAACACGAACAGCACCAAGACACTCTGATGAGACATGCAGAGAAAACTCAAGAATGTTTCTGGGGGAAACCAAACAAACAAAAAACTTTTCAAGGAGGTGCCTAAGTCAGACTTGAGGGGCTCATGGGAGTTCATGATCCCCCCATTTCCAGGACATATACCTGGATCATGCCTTGTGCTGAACACTGAAGACTCCGGGGTGCATAAAGGTACCCTGGCTCTGTTGTGGAGAAGAAAACTCGTGGACTAAAATTCTGAATATGCTCAGTATGGTCAAGAAGTAGAGCCAGACCCAGACCCCTGTACGCTCAGACTTATGCTGGGCCCCTGAAGAAGTGCACTGGCCTTGGCTGGGTTGGCCTCAGTCCTCACACACTACCCAGACCCCATCCTGCCACCCTGCATGACTTCTTTGGTCCATACTGCTGGTGGCTTCAGCATACCTGCAGTGGGCATCTATGCCCCCTTTATTCAAACTCAAGAGGAGTGAATGTGATGAAGAAAAAAAGAAAGAGAGACAGAAGGGGAAAATTCTTGACCTAGTCACTGGCTCCAGATATTGAGATCTCTGATGCTGAAAGTCTCTTTCATCCCCATCTGGACACCAGGTCCTTGCCATGGAGCAGGCCGTCTTAGATTCAATGGGTCACACCTGATCTCTGCCCCATGTCCCACCTCGCTCACACACAACTTTCCAGGTTAGTCCAGCAGGCCAGATTGCCTGTTGGGATGCACAGTGACAGGTCTGGTTGGAGACTCCTCACTGAGTACTGGAGATGATGAGGAACCAGGGAAAGCAAGGGTATGTCATGTGTGCTACAATGGCGGCCTGAAAGACCACTGCCTTTGTGGATGTCACAGTCCAGTGGAGGAGGCATGTTATCAGAAATAGTTTGTGCTACTATAAGTAACAGAAGAATTGATGAGCATTATTAATTAATTTTTTATTTTTATGACACCTATACATGCAAAATATTTTGTATTTATGAAATATAAAGAATGATAATAAAATAAACAGTTCTCTTCTAAATCAAGCGAGGAAAAGAATTTACTAATCCATTTGAAGTCTTTGAGTCCCCTTTCCTTGTCCCCAGAGGTAACCAGAACTGTATCCTGAATTTTGGTTAATCTTGCCTTTGCTATTTACAAAGGCAAGACATTGTCATATATGTAATGTTTTATATATTTATATATATACATATACATACACATTCCTAAACAATACAATAATTAGTTTTGCATGGTTTTGATTTTATATCTAATTTGATTGGGGCTCATTGACTTTCTTTAATGTGAAAGTTTAATCTTAGTAAAAATTGGGAAAAATTTTTAATTAAAAAATACCCAAAATGTATCTTTACCTTTCCATTTTACACTTTGAACAGTGCAGCAAAATATTTCACTATGATGTTTTACTACAACAGCCCCATGTCCTTGACAAAGTTTTCAAGTCAGCTACCAAACCTCACTGACAGTAAAATTAAACGGAATCAATAGGTTTAAAAGAATAAATGTCTTCAACTGACCTTTGTGTATACTATTTACAGAGTATTATTGAGCTAGAAAAATGTTCTTCCCTTAACAAAACTTTTGTCTTAAAAATGCTTATTAAATGCTTAGAAGAGCTCTGAAAAGTTATTTGGAAAATACATATAAGAATTGTAAAATGTTGCAGAAACACACTAAAAAATTTTAAAAGTCATTATGGCTTTTTCAAACTTTATAATCATCCTGGTGATATCTTACAGAGAAGCTTGTAAATGCTGCTATTTAAAAATAGCCTCCTTAAAATAGAAGTTTTATTTCTGACATGTTCCCCAAACAATCCTTATTAATCAATGCATGCATGTTCTGGATGGTCATCAGTAAACAACATGGATGAACATTAGTTCATCACATGAGCTTCTTACTAATTTTCTCTATTGAATTAAGAAAAGTTTCTCAATACATACATGTTTGACTTGTGAATTTACCCAATGAAGAATTCTAGTGGAATATTCCTGAAGAATGTATTATAATTAGACATTATATATTCAAAAGCCTAAAACCCTTCTTATATCCTTGTTTTGATTTTTGAGACAGGGTCTCCCTATGCAGCCCAGGCTGGCCTCAAACTCACCATCCTCCTGCCTCAGTGTGGGATTACAGGCATGTACCACCACACCTGGCCTTTTCTCACCATCTTAGAAGTGTTGCTTCTGAAAAAGTAAAACAAAACAAAAACTAGCCTAAAGATATAACCTGAGCTAGGGAAGATTGGAGGCACACATACTTATTTCAGCATTATTATAAAGGTGCTTTTTCTTTTAATTGTGAGTTCATGGTCAAAAGTTAGAGAAAGATTGGCTTATAACTGATATTAGATTTAAAAAATAACTAAACAACCATGGAAAGATATTCAGGTAAAATAGGCATAGTCATGTGTGGCTTAGCGACAGAGATTCATTCTGGGAAACACATCCATAGAGGTTCGTCATTGTTTGAACACCATAGAGTGTACTTATAAAGATTAAGAAGGCTATGGCATCTCTAGGTGATGTAATCCTGGGGGACCACTGTTGTACACACCCTCCGTTGGTGACTGAAATATTTTTATACAACACATGGCTGTACCTATCAATGCAACCATAAAAATTATGCTTGCAAAAAGATCATAATAGTGTGTTGAAATGCTTGCAACAGTATCTACAGAAAAGAAAATCTATTACAAAATAATTACACACTATTATATAATTTAAACATTTAAAATCTGTTAATAAAAATAATCATGAGACTACTTTCAGATGTTCATTTTAATGTTCTGGGGCATCAAAAGAAACTCAGAAACTTTCATTATTTGTTGTTTCTTCTATTTTTAGATACTTTTCAAATTGTGTCCAATGTACATATATTGCATGCATTGCTGATATAAGAATGAGAAATATCACTTCATTGCAGAGAGAAGGGGACAGGGAACAGAACTAGCCTGGGGTTGGGGGAAAGTTGCATAAAGTTAAAGTATGCATAAAGTTCTCACTCAAGGACTCAAGTTTGTTGATAAAGATAATGACATTTACTATTCCCTGACAAGTATTATCCTCAAATGGGGTTGGCGTTTGTTTCTTTGAGCTCTGAGTATGACATTGGGAATCGTAGGGAAGAGACAAAGAAGGTGTTTACCTATTGCTCCAAGTCTATTCCGCATAATTCAACCCTCCTAACCTCTGCCATTTGTGCTAGAATTTGGAGATGGTTCCATGACATTTCTCTAGGACTCATTGGTTAAAGTAGCTGGATAATGCGGTATGGGAACAATTAATAACAAAGGAATTTCCAAGTAAATCCTTGACATTTTATCAGTTATTTTCCAAACCAAGCCTCAAGAGTGCCCTTCTGTTACGAGCTTTCTTTCCTGTTTGTGTTGTGCAGTTGATATCATGGATTTATAGACACAAAGGAGCTTGCAGTAAGTAACAAAGGGGCAGGATTATAATTCAGTTATCCTGCTCCCAATTCAGTGAATGGCTTTCTTGCTAATTATTTTGTTCTTTCATAATACCATTGTCATATTTGTTTTCCCCCATATGAATAACTCAAACTTTATTTGTAAGTATATGACTCTTAAGGGTTACCACACAGCCCCTTCAAAACAGGCAAATACTGGGCTAGGGATGTAGCTCAGTGGCGCCGTGCAAGCCTGGCAAGTGCAAGGTCCTGAGTTTGAGTCCTGGTACCAAAAAAACCAAAAACCAAACAAACAAACAAAAAAACCCAACAGGCAAATGCTGTAGTTCTCACTGGCTCAACTACCTCAAGCCAGAGGCTCCTGTTACCTATTCTTAGAGCAAGAATACACAGAGCAGCCAAAGAATTCAAACCTCCTCCTCTTCCTCCTCAGACCATGGGAGAGGCATTCCTGCCCTGCTTGGGAAATGGCTCTGCAGGAGCATTTTGTCCAGACTCCCTGCTCAGCTGGCTAGAGGCCCCTTGCATCCGGGCCACACAAAAACTCAGGTACCACTTAGGGCTTTGAAAGCTTCACAGACCAACTGTGGCTGAACTGAGCAAACAGATCATGACTCCTGAAGGGTGAGAACCAGGTAGGCACCGATCCTCATGGGCAGTCCCTTCTGGGTGCTACCATCTTTACTACTAAGCTTCCAACAGGTTCATTCTGAGTCATTCCACATAAGATCAGAATTGCCGAGGAGAAAGTAAAAGGTCATTGTCAATGTCCTTGGTAAGATGAAAAATGACACTTTAACACAACCATGATCTCATGCAACTGCTGCCTGGGAGTCATTCCCCAAGGGTAGGTCAGCCTAATGTTGGAGTGTGTTCTGGACAGACCTAGTTTATAGCCACTTTTCAGGAGTAACTATAGTTAACATGTTTTTTCACTCACAAGTGTGTCCAGGTTTGGGTAGTAAGTTGGATGAACACTCTACATGAGGGAAAAATAGGATATCATTGACAAAGAGGGAATTAGTGACGTTGAGCAGGTACAAATAGTTACTGGTACAATAAGACTATTAGAAGGGGCCAAGAAAAAATATCTCGCTTCCAGTTTTTCAGAACAAAAGATAAGAATCAGGGCCTAGAGCCTTTATCAGTCTTTGGTTTGGGCACCAACATGATAATAACATTTCTATGTTCAGGTGTTCAGTTATTATGACTGTGACCCAATAGTTCGATTCCCTTGTCTTCCTATGTCCTAGCAACTAAACCTCTAAATATTACTCCTTCACTGCTACTTTTTTCAGCTTAATTGCTATCCTCCTGCTTTCCAAAATAGAACGCTAACATCCAGTCAGCCAGTTGGAGGGTCAGGGTGATTCTAGACCCAATATTCCACAAAACATGTGTAGGCTGCTTGCTGTAACTCTGCTTGCTGATTAATAATAAGCAAGTCAAATGGAGCATTTTGATTCTCATTTCCTCTGAGAGGCTGGTCTACAAGCATGAGGTCAACTTAAAGGAAGTGAGATTTTGTTTAATATTTTCTCCTTTCATTAGTGTGCTTGAATTACTTTCTTGTAAACCCTGCTTGTTACCTAAATGTAGTAGCACTTTTCTTACCTAATTAACTTTCTTATCAGAATTCCAAGCAAAAATAACAAGAAATGTAATAATGATAAGGCGTCCTGCCCCCTCAAAATAGATCTCCTTTCATGCTTTATCTCTTGGTACTGTTCTGGCTTGTTTAATTAAAATATCAGAAATTATTAGGCTCAAATTATTTCTTGATCTAGTGCTCAAATTCTCCTGAAGGAAAAAAAAAACGAAACTGCTTCTTCTACCTCAGTATTTAAACCTTTATCAATGTGAGGCAGATGAGTTTCTACATGTACGCAACTGGATTCATGTAATTCAATATAATTTCCGAGGAAGAGCCTAATTTAGTCTTTAAGTAATTAAACAAACAAATCAGATTTGGCTACACTACTTTTCAAACATGCATGTCTCTCCTGTGCTTCTGCATCACCAAAATGAACAACATTAATGTGCAAAAAAAAAAAAAAATCCTCAGGAATTTTAGCATGGAGATGTGAAATTCAAACCAACAATCTTACTTATCTTCTCATTAGAGGGGTAGGGGTAAAACATCATCAAGCCCAAACTACTAATGTAAGTTGTATTCAAGGAAGGTGGTCATGTCTGTTACAGACTTTACAATGACTGATGAGAACATAGCCGTGAAGCTCAGTATTAAGAAGGAGAAAACAACAAAACATCACGGTTGCTTTTTGTCATCATATTCCATGACAAGAATTCAAGTTGGGATCTGTTTGCTGCTGGTGGAACTGTGCGAGAGATTCATTTTCTTTGAAGTTGTTTGCAACATGCTTCCCTACTGCACCGTGAAGCTCGGCTATCGTAATTACCAAGCAGCCATTCTGAATCTGTGCTTTATTGGAACTTCAGTGCTCACCCCTGTGTTTGTGGGGCGGCTTGCCGATGTCTACCTAGGAAGAAACAAGATGGTGTGTGTTTGCTTATTTCTACATTTCCTAGGTGAGTTCCTCCCTGACTGGATTGTTTTGTAACTTAATCAAATAGATTTGTTAGAATTTTTAGTTTATGTTATTCCCTGGGTATATATGTTATATCCTGTTCTTAGCATAAAATGCAATAAATAAAATAAGAATATTATTTCAATTTATTTCATTCCATATATTATTTAGGATGCTATATGTGCATGTGTATGCGTTAGAGGATGCTTCGATACCTATAGCAGTGCATGTACTATATTTTACAGTAATTGCTTCTTTACACCAATCTTGTGTACTCCTTAGAATGCTTTTGTTTTTCCCCAAACCAAACTTGTGACAAATTCCATGTGAAACATGAAATTCATTTGCTTCACAGTTAAGATCAAATGTGCTAAAAGGGTTTTTAAAGTTCATGCAGAATAATTATGGAATACTTTTATCAAAATGTGGTCTTTTAATTAATTATATAGCAATTAACATGCCATATGAAGACATGACATGTATTTTTAAACTATGATTGCATGTTTTTAAAAATTAGTGAATTTTGGGGCCAGGGATTTAGCTCAGTGGTTTCTCTGCCTGCTGCGTATGCACAAGGACCTGAGTTTGATCCCCGGTACCAAAAAGAAAAAAAAAAGAAATACAAATTAGTGAATTCTGACACTACACTTCTTCTTTACATAGAGAAAAATAAATATATTTGAAAAGTTTTGGCAGTAAAAAGACTGAGAAATGTTGGGGGAAATCAAGATAGTTTGATAAGGGATAGAGAGGAAGTTGAATTAGTAGTCTAGAATTTTAAGCTGAAACATTCAAGTTATTCTTCATAGATAAGAAGTCACTGAAGACGTATGATGAATTAACATCCACGAAATGGTTTTTTTCTACAAACAGAATGAAAAACCACTGTGAGAGGCTAAATAGAACCAGCAAAACCTCAGAATGGTGGTCTAAGGAGTAGAGAAGTACAAATGCAGGAGAGAACATGCAGAAACGAATTTGGCCACTAAATAAACGCATAAATGCAATGGAGGAGCCAAAGCTGCCTCCAAGGTTCTGAGCACAAGATCTTGGGACCGTAGTGTGCTGTTCGCCAATGGTGAGAAGTAAGCATGTTGCCGGGGAGCAAATGAGGAATAGATGGGTAGATATCTGGTGATCTACATATCACAAGATTGCAGGCAGTGGTAAATTACCGTGTAGGAAAAGGGTAAGCCTGTGATTCACACATCTGAATCGTCATTGCTTACATTTGTGAAATACAAACTAAATTGCTGAGCTGGGCATGGTGGTGCAGGCCTGAAATCCCGGCACTCAGGAGTCTGAAGCAGGATTGTCAAGTGTCCAAGGACAGTCTGGGAGATACAGTGAGGTCAAGGCCAGCCTAAATTACACAGGGGACTGTCTCGAGAAAAAAAATACTGAGTTGCTGCAAAGGCAAATATTCATTCAACATTCAGCAAGTATTTCTTTTTTTATTGGTATATGTTTACAGTGCATAATACTTACAATCCTTGTCTGGAACTAGTACATGCACATAACACATCTTAATTCCTTTTTCCCTCCCTTTTCCCTCCCCTCCCACTACCTCTCTCCACTTCTTGATCCACTTCCCATTTGAGAAAGATCTATCTCCCTGTTTCTTATTATCTAGCCTTTATTGTGCACTTTATTTATTGATTTCTCTGTACCAGGTATTTTTCCAGGGTCTGGAAATGCAACCCATGAAACAATAGCCTGTTCCTGTTGAATTTGACTTTCAGGTGACAGGAGAGAGAATAAATGTGCGAATAGATGTTATGTCGGGGGTTAATAAGCATTATGATGAAAAGCAGAGCTGGGGAAGGGGACAGAATGGAATGGACAGGGACAGAATTGCTGTTTTCTATCAGGAAATGCTTTCTGATAAGGAGACATTTAAGCAAAGACACTAATAACTTATTCTCCTTGGCTTGGTAACAGGACACACCAGTAGTATTAGCTAACTTCTGCTTAATATCATAATTCCTATCAGTCTACATTCCAGAGTAAATCACCTTACCAGGGCAGAAATCTTTTTTTTTTTTCCTTAAATTCTTTTATTGGTACTTTTTAGGTATACAACACCATTACATTTCTCATTGGGAACTTGTACCTGTACATGATGTATCTTGGTTCTTATTTTTTCCCCATTCCTAGCCCTCCCTTCACCCCCTCCACCCTTCCCTATTTACAAAGACTTTATTTCCATTTCTCAGCATTTTTCCTTTCCCTTCTTTCCTTTCCCCTGCCCCTCCCACTACCCCTACCCCTTTGGGCCTTTTCTTCCTATTTTCCATTATCGATTATTCATTCTAATCATTGGTACATTTTAGGTATACAATATAATGACATTCATCATTGGAAATTTGCACCTTTACATAGTCTCTCTTGGTTCTTATTTTTCACCCTTGCCCAGCCCTCCCTTCAACCCCTCCAGTCCTCCCTATTTACAAAGATTTTGTTCCTATTTTTCCATTTTCTCATATTAATCCCATTCCCTTCTTTCCTTTCCCCTGGCCCTCCCACTTACCAAAGCAGAAATCTTAACTTTGGAGCTTAGCAAAGGAAAAACCAAAGTCAACTTTATATCCATTCATTTCACTAACACAAGTTACTTTTTCATATCCCACTCACAACTGCCACCAAATTCTAACTTGCCACTCAACTTCAGAGGTTCTGTCAGAAAGGAATTAGTATAAACTTAGCTCAAAAATGCAACTTTCTTCTTCTGGACCATGGGCTACTTTCCAGGCTGTAAGGTCACCCGCAGTCTGCTTATTATTCCACCAACAACATTGACTTTCTGTGAAAATAAATCTATACATTGGCTCTATTACCTAAACCCTAAAACTCAAGTTTATTCATTTATTCTGCAAGAACCTTTAAATCCACACCATGCTTCCCTCTCCAGACCCCTCTCAGTATGCAGCTCCACCATGTTGAACTTTGCCTCGACTACTTCCCTGCTTGTGTCATCTTACACATGTTCCCTCTGCCTGAAATTGTTACCTTCTCCTGTCTTTTCAACCCATATCCAAGATTATAAAAGTCGAGCTGTCCTTTCGAGACCACACAGTGTTCGCTGGCAGCTCCTCTGTGTATAACCACACCGCGATCATACCTGTATGATTGCATTTACCATTTTAATGCAATTGTCCACCCTGACAAATTTCCATGATGGATTCTTTGCCCCTGGAGAAGACCCAGGGGTCCCACCGCATACTGGGGAATATGACACAGCCTAATGCCTTATAGACAGTTGCCTTATATACAGGCATGCTAACTATGTAGGACACAGAACAAACCAAAGAAGCAACATTTTATCATATATGTCGTAGATTTGTGTTTTTATTATTACACCAATTTCACCACAGACGTGATGTTTTGATCTAACAAAATCAATATGTTACAACATTTTCTCAAAAGGTGAAAATGAAGTGCCTTTCTAACTTTTGCAAAGACACCACATAAACTAAAAGTGTTATGCCCTTAAATGGCTGCTGCAGGAAGTGGTTTCTCTGACCTAGCCAGGCTTCGCGTCACACTTCAGACTGAGTAGTAAAGAGCGAATGGTTAACTCCACATCTGGCTGGTCAGCCCTTGAGGTAAATCACCTGCTGCATAACAGTGGAGCAGATATATCTTTCACATTCTAAAAGCTACTGCAGGGAAGAGGAAATATTAGACCTCATTTTAATCTGGAAGGAACATATAGTCTATTTGACAAAACTAACCACACAAAATAACTATATAAAAAATTCATACCAAAGAATATTAATGTCAAGATAATAAAACAAAAGACAAAACTAACATGGAGAAGCCATATTTTACTAGTCAAATTGACAAAACAAAAAAATCGGTGATAACTAATATTATGAAAGCCATCTCCTAATAGTAGGAGATTAAATTGCTCCATTTCTAGGATTATTTATCAGTGGTATTAAAAACACATAAAACTATGAATGCCTTTAACTAAGAGCTTGGGCCCAGGAAATAAAGATGTGCAAAAAATGTATGTGTCAGAATATTTTTACAAAATCCATTCACAGTAACTGAAGAGGGATTTTAAAACAAATAATAATCTCACATCATCATTAGAAATCATGTTGGAAAAGAATATAATAGAAGTACTAAAAATTGTTCATATTAGTTGGTTATGTTGGAAGAGCTAATAGTGTAATCTCAATCTGCTATTTAAATAAAATCTGTTTGTAACAGTATAATTAATGGTAAAATTTATCTCTAGGTCATGAGATTATGGACTTTCATTATTTTGTGTGCTTTTCTATTAACTTTAAAATTTCCTGAATTAAGAATTATTACCTCTGTAATATTTGAGGAAAATGCTATTTCAAAAATGTTTGATGATTTGACCACAGGAGCATAAGAAAGCCAAGAAGAGGGAGAAAACATCTGAGCTGCTCTGTCACATTGGGCCAATCACTTAGCCTCACCAAATGTGTATTTTTTTTGAAAAATTAGAATACTAAAATCTACCCTCTGGCATCATACAGTTTTTCCAAGATGAAACAATGCGGTATGTGATGATGTTTTGCAAACCCTAAGTACATGAGGTTGCGCTGTTAATTGTTACCGGACAAGGAAAGTCACCAGGTGTGGGCTCTGTAAGGCAGATGTGAGAAGGATGCTCAACCATCCCTTGCCACTTTCGTCCTTTCTTCCAAATGTTGCTGTGCAACCTAAGCCATGCTCCTGTCTCCCCAGCCTTCTCACCTCCATGTGCACACAGAAGGCTCCATCCTGTTGTGTGCGAAATGAGACTAAGAAAGGAAGTGAAGGGAGAAACAAAAGTAGAAATGGACAAAACAAGTTGTGTTTTCCTTCATCATAATGTTCTTCTTAAAAACTTTAACAAGCCTCCGAGATATTTGAGATAGTGATTTTATCACTCTACTAAGAATAAATAGCAATGCTAACAGTGATTTTTCTCTTCCACGATGGGGTGGAGATATCTTTGATTTTTACATGATGTGTTTCTTCATTGTCTCAATTTTGTGAAAATAGAAATAATTTGCTTGCACTTTCTGAGAAAAAAGATAGTTCAAGCTTTAGAGCAAGAGAAGGGGAACACAAGAACTCTGGATTTGTTAAGACATATAATGAAAGACATTTTCACACTTAGCAAAATCAAGCTATTCCCATAATTGCAATGACTAGCCTAGGTACTTTAATAAGACAAAAACACAATAATGCTACTGTCAAAGGAAAAGCCTTTACCATGTGAGTTGGTGATTCCATGGGTCTATGCTACATATATTCTCCTTTTCTTTGTACCTACAGGCAGTACTTTGTTGTCCGTGGTTGCTTTTCCCACTGAAGATTTCTACCTAGGCACTTACCACGTGGTAAACAACATACCCACAAAAGAGCAGAACAGCCTGTTTTACATGGCACTGCTGACCATCTCCCTGGGCACAGGAGGAATCAGAGCCATTGTTTGTCCACTGGGTGCTTATGGCCTTCAGGAAAGTGGATCAAAGAAACAAATGTCTTTTTTTAACTGGTAGGTAGCACTGATTAAGACAGAAAACAGATTTATGACATTCCTCTCCCTTTTGGGTTTTCTCATTGTTTGCTCCCTGGTTCATTTTGATAGCAGTTGTGGTCTTTGTTGTTGATTGGGATGGGTAAGCAATGATGTGATGCTGATTTGGTCAGTGGTCATGGGAACTGAGGAGTCAGACATGGACTGATGCAGCTTATCGGCATCTTCCTGAGACTCATTGATAAATTTATCCAAGAAGTAAAAAAATATATAATGATTTGTTATGTTGATTAGAAAATGTCTTTGAAGCCAAACAGGCCTGAGTAGAAGTCTCAACTTTACTTAATACAAGCTGAATGGTCTTAACCAAGTCATTTATTCTTCACCTACATTTACTCATTTCTGAAGGGTTTAACAGAGATAATAATATGTACACGGTTGGCAGAGAACTTGGCACATAGGCGATGTTCCAAAAAAATGGTAGCTGTTACTGTTATCTCTGCGTCTTAATAAAGTAGCCCAGCAGGGTTTATAAAATCACAGGCCAAAGCAAAGAGGTGATGACAAACTTGGAAGAGTATTTACAGTTTGTTGAACATCATCCAGTACCTCTGTTTCTCACCCACTTTACCTCAAACACCTATCATTTTTTCATGAACACCAAACTGTCTTTCTGATTCTTTATCTCTTCCAATGATTTCTTAAAGTTTGTCAGTTTATGTATTTTCTATTACTAAGTAGAAATTCAAGAAAAAGAATGAAATGTAATGCTTAAGGAAGAGAAGTTCAGAATTTACTACAGAATTTCTCTTTGGTTTTTGTTATTCACCAGTGGGTGTCAAATAGATGTGAGATACTGCTATGGTTTGGATCTGAAATACCCTCCAAAAGTCTATGTGTCCAAGGCTTGGCCTGGAGCCGTGGTCCTGTTGTGAGGAGGTGTGGCCTAGTGGGAGGAAGTTAGGTCATTGGGGGCTTGGCCTTGAAGGGGATATTGGGACCCTAACCCTTTGCTTTTCCGCTACCATGAGGTAAGCAGCTTTGCTGTACCACTTGCTCCCCACCATGATATGATGTTTTGCCACAGGCCCAAAAATGGTGAGCCAGTTGCCCATGAACAGAAGCCTCTTCAAGCATGAAGTAAAATAAAACTTTCATCCTCTTAAACTGACTGACACAGATGCATTAAGCCTTTTATTCCCTCTATTTTGTGAAATGGATTGCCAACAATTTTTTCTAAAATAGTCTGTCTTTTCATTAGTGTTAGCAATGGATAAAAGCAGTGCATAGATAGCACCAAACAAAATATTTAAAGAAAATTCATTTTGACAGTATTAAATGAAGAAAGATTTTGAGTAGCTGCTATCTTGGTATATGTAGCTATCCAAGTTTCTCTCTCTCCCTCTCTCTCTCTCTCTCTCTCTCTCTCTCATTATATTAAAATTATAAATCACTCAGACCTATTTTGGATTAAGTCCTAATGTCAGAGAACAATGCAGTTTACCAAGAGTGAAAGGGACCCTTACTTCCTTACAGCAAATTCTGCCTCCTTGACCTGCCCAAAGGAGAAAGAAAAATTCTTCTTTTTTATTCTATTCAGGGGTTTTAATCCTTAATTAGCAACATCATTTTGATTAAATAAGACTCTGGAGGATTAAGACTGGAGAGCAATCAGTTGTTCTGAAAGATAGCTCTGGAGAATTTATTGTACTATGGTCTTAGTTATTCAGAGTTGTGTTTAATCAAAGTGACATTTCTCAGTGTTGATTACAAAAGAGACATTGTATGAATGAAATATTTCCTTTGGGAAACAGGGGGACTCTCAGTGGGTTTGTGCTTCAGGGCTTTGGGAAGGAGGGTGGAGAATGGGGTGCAAATGAATGTCTGCGGCTTTGAGGAGTCAGGCCAAATTGAAGATGAACACAGTTAGATTTCCTTTGGTTTATTATTTTTTAATTTCATTTTTTGAAATCTCTGATAAAAGCAACAATGCAGTGTTTTAAAAACCTAAAGTTAAAGCATCTAGAAATGTATATGAGGAACCAGAGCGTTATTCTTTAACAAGGTAAAATACTGTTCAGACAGTGAGCTCCTTGAAGACTGAATCTACTTGTAGTTGTTTTAGCTTTTTTCCCCCTTTATTTTAAATATTAAAAGGACAATTATTATGAATATGGACTTATTGCAGTTTATAAAAATGTATGGTGAGTCTGTGCCAGAACACGGTACTGGAGGTGGGGGCAGAATGGACAGAGATCCCACTGGGCAGCCTGAGAGGAACAGCCAGGGCCAATTAGGAGTTTCATGGCCTCCAGCAAGTTCTGTCACTTCTCAGAGCCCCAGGTTCCTCAAGCACAAAACGAGAACACTGCAGAGGGCTGTTTGTTGCCCATAAATAAAGTACCATAATGCATCATAGGTGTTCAAATTATGATAGCTATTACTATTGTTAAATGATGAACAGGTCATCTGCTAAAATCATTATCTTAATGTTGGGACATTTAATGGTAAGCCATCTTTAAAATGGGCAGTCCATTAACTCACAATCTATTTCTCCACATCGAAAATGTCCCAGAAATTACAAGCCTGAAAAACATGATTTTTCAGTTATGCCTTTATAGACAACATACCACATGAATCTATAACCACTGCAGGCTGTGTTCAGTCCTATTTTCAGCACAGATGTCAGATGTTCATAGCTGAAAGACCCTTAATGAGATGTGTCGTTGCATCTATACCTCCCAAAGTTTCCCAATGATCATGTTGAGCAGTACAGACTGGAAGTCTCAGGCATTCAAAACACTACTTCCGACTCAGGCTGCCAACTGTAGGTGAGAAAACCATTCCTAGCCAATATTACCATCTGGTATTGGATCTTCTTCTTCTATGTTCTTCATGTAAAGAATGAAGCTAAACTCCCCAAAATCAAGAAGTGTAATGATCTTCAACATCCTTGTGCCATTATAGAGATCAGAACATGGCTCTTTCAACATTTTCCAAAATCTTAGGTGTACAATTGTACACCTAAGTACACACTGAAGATAATCTAGGTAAATATACCTGTGCAGATACTTTTCTGGAAGCAAAAAGATACATATGTAAGTACATAATTAAGTCTGTTTATGGCCATCATTTAAAATTCTACCATAATTAACCTCAAATCTTGTTTTGCATATCTCTACTTACTTCACCTGATAATTTGCATCCTATCTGCATATCACAATCTATTGCTACAGGGATACCAGAATGAATTATACATGATTAAAGGCCCAAATAAAATGTTGGTAAAGTTTTGAAAAACTCTAAAGCAGAACTAATTCTGTCCCAGAAACTTGGAATATCTATCTGGTATTCAAATTGACCCTATATGATATCTATCCCATACTGAAATGTTCTGATTTAATATTTACTTAAATGTAATATCCTTTATTTTAGGGAAATATTGGTTAAAAATGTTTACCCTACAGCATTTTTCCAGAAGCTGTTTTAATGTTCACCAGAGGATTATTTGAGAGCAATGATTCTCAATCCTAGATACACACAGAAGCTACCTGAGAATTCTTTTAAAATGTATACTTCTTCCTTGGTGGATGTCTTAGTTACTTGTCTCATTAATGGGACAAAATATCTGATACCCAAAGTTAAAGGAGAAAAGGTTTATTTTTGGCTTACAGTTGTAGAGGTTTCAGTCCATAATTGGCTGTCTCCAAGGCAGAGTGGATGCCAGAGGGGCATTGAAGAGGAGAAACAGTTCAAGGCAGGCAGAAGCCAGCAAAAGCAAGTACGAGACAAGCAACAAGCCTCTTTCTGTTCCTTACATCTTATCAGGCTACCCGCCCTCAGGGGAGGTAGCACTCACACCCTTAATCCTAGCTCCCCCAATCCTAGCACTGCACTATGAGTCAATCCCAGTGTCACACACTCTAGATCCAGTCACCTCTGAAAAGCCCCACCTATGACTGCATAAGGCTTTGAGGGGACATCTAGACAAAGCCATAACAATGGACCCTGCCACCGGAAGTCTTGATTAAGTTAGTTTGAGGTGGGACTCAGGGAATGGGGATTTTATTTTAAGCTTTAAGCTAAATAAATATTCAAGGTTAAGAACCAATGCTTTAATGTGATATTACTTGGTTTTAATAATTGCCTGAATGCCTTGTTAAAATCTTCCCAAATTCCACACCAAACCTCCTGGACCAGAATTTCCTAGGACAGTTGAGGAATGTATATTTGTAATAAGTATTGAATGTATATATTTAATAAATCTGTTCTGTCAGCTATAATAAATCATGATAGACTGGGTGGCTTATAAACAATAGAAATTTATTTTTCAGAGATCTAGAGACCAGGATGAAGTCTTCGAGGTGTTCCTGTAGCCAGGTTCTGGTGACAGCCGTCTTCTGGTTGCAGATCACCAATTTCTCGCTGTGTCTTCACATGATGGAAGGGCACAGGAGCTTTCTTGGACCTCTTTCACAAGGGAACTATTTCTATTCCAAAAGGTCTGTCTCCAAGACCAAAGTTCCCACCTCTTAACACCAGTGTGACAAAGGGTAAGAGCTCAAGACATAAATTTTTGGAAGACAAAACATCCAGACCAGAACAAGTACTCCAAGCAATTGAGATGATCAAGCAAATTTTGAAAACAACGTAATAGCCATAAGGAAAGGGGACTGTAAACTCATTCTAGCAAAATGGAACTAAATACAGATTGAGCACATCTACTATGTGTCAGGCTGCTTTGGAATTTTTGGAGGTGCATAGCAATTTTTGTCACATTTAGGAATCTGATTGAGAAATCCTGCATAACCCTTAAGAAGAGAAACAAAGTATATATCTATTCATATTCTGATAGTAAAAAAATCACAATTTATAAGGTTCATTTCAGCTAAGAAGATGAAAGTGATTTATAGAACAATCTTTTTAATACTCAAAATATCATTTGAATACTAATAAGTAGCCTATAAATGGCTTTGAAAAAAGTTACTCGATCTTCTAAAATTCTGTTTGCACTGGCACCAGGCACACTTCATAAATGCTACTCTTTCACCCTCAGAACAACAGGCACTTCCTTTTTTAACTAAGCTTGAAAGAAATGCACTCAGAATTTCTCTATAAACATACATAACTGTGGAAACTAAAGAATACTGAGGAAAAAAAGAAAGGGGGAAAGTTCTTTTATTTCTTGTTACTCTTATAGCCGCCTGTTTTTTCTTAAGCCCTATTTGATCTCTTTTAATCTTGATAGGTATATGTCAGAACTTATTTTATCAGTAAATTAGGCACTCAGTAGACATGTACAGGTTCAAAGCTCTTAAAGGCAAGAAATTAGAAAATTATATGTGCAAATAACCATTAAAATTGAGATTTTGGGTGGAAATAACGATCAGAGTGGTGCAGAACTGTAATCACAGCACTCTGGAAGGCTGAGGTAGTAGAATCTCAAGTTTGAGGCAAGCCTAGACTATTTAGCAAGACTCTGTCTCAAAATGAAAAATAAAAACAAGACCAGGGATGTAGTTCAGTGCTAAGGCCATGGCTTAAACCCCCACTACTGTCACAAAATTGGAGTGTTGGCAAAAGATGAGGAAGCAAGAAGAGAAGGAAATGAAAATGGGTCAACGAGCAAGAAAAAGAAGTCCTCAACATTTCTCAATTAAAAATAAAACTTCTACTTTAATCTTGCTATCCACTCATCAAGATTAATGATCTTTTATTAACCTGACTTTTCTCCCACAGCTCTGCTAAGGAAAATTTACAGATAAAAAGGAGGAACTATAAAATTTCTATTTGCTTCTTGTTTCTGCAAATACACAGCTGTCAGAATCATTGAAGTATGTCAGTGAGCCCATGGTTATGCTGGAAGAAGCAATGACCATGCACCCTGAAATCAGCACACATGTTTCTCTCACTCCTCTGAAAAGTTCAGTTTTATCCCATTGAGGAATTAACTTAATATTGTTCAACACAGAATAAAATACTCGCTCTGGAGTCTAAACTGTCCACTAAAGCTGCAAAAACCAGAAAATTTGCCTCCCAACCTTCACACATTTTCAAGTTAGGAAAGATCATTTTAAGTCATTTCTCTTAAAATTACTTAAGATAAATCTGAAGCATGTCAAGATTGGTCAGTCTAAGAAATGACAAAATACTGAAGACACCTTAAAATTATTGCCAAAGTGAATGCTTAAAATAAATAATCTTGAAAGGATTGTTGAGCTTTGCAGCAACGTTTTTTCTTATTTGTATTCAACACCATAGAATCTTAAGGAAAAAAAAATTACCAATTACGTATTCCCAGTTATTTGCAGTTCCCAGTCTGTATTTAAAAGTAGACGAAAGAAACATATTTTCACTCCTGCTTTCAATTTTCCTTAATCACTGGTATTTGTTTGCTTTAGTGCTTTGCTCTCTGACTTTTTGTGTGAGAGGTGCTTTATATATTCAATTTGCTAGTGAGCTATGAGATGAAAGGAGTCGTAATGGTGAATTTGAAAACTGTGGTTGCTTCTTTTTATTTATTTTTGTCTATGGATCAACAAAGACATATACAAAACAGACCTACACTAGGTAATTTTTTTCAGAAAATTACACAATCAAATAGGTTGGTAGCATTTGTTAAAATACATTTCACAAAAAAGAAATACGTTTCGCATTTTATGTGAAATCTCTTCCTATTCAGAGATACTCAGTGCTACAATTCTTCAGTTTCTAACCACCTTTCCCAAGATTTAAGTCTCAGAATAATTGTAATTTTCCTTGACCCTCTTCAGAGAAATCCAGTTCCTATCACCACATGGTATACACAAGAGCCATCTAGCATCTTCTTGAATTTTCTCAACGGTGTTCAGCACTAAAAAGGGGGTGGTAGGGCTGGGGATTTAGCTCAGTGGTTCTGCCACCTGCCTCTCAAGTGCAAGGACCTGAGTTTGATCCCAGGTACCAAAACAAACAAACAAACAAAAAAGGGGGGTGGCATAGGTCCCTCAAGATTGAAATTACTATGACATTGCTTTTACCTCCAGCTTCTCAGTTGCTACAGCTACAATTCAAGTGTACAGCATGAAAGAATAACCTGAGGCTGAGCCTAGGGACTTGATCCAATCATCCTAGAAAATTCTAACTTTGTACTTCACCTATGTTGTGATAAATAAATTTCTGTTAGTGGACTACAGTAAATCAGTTTGCCCTGTATGGCCATATTTGACATCTTATTACTGACAAGTATCAATTATTGAGTGTTTACATGTTTGACTGAATGATTATTTTATAGCAGATGCCATATTATTAATAAATTAGCTAATTACCATCCTTTATTGTTGACCTAGCATGGTGCTTGCTGCCATGGAGATAAAGAAGTAGAGATAAAGAATAAGGTTTTGTCATCAGCAAGGTTGTCATCAACAACCTACAAGTCAGAGGCAAACTAACCAATGTGAAATAGTGGGAGAATGAACATTTGCTTTAGAAGTTCAGAGGGGAAAACTAGTCTGAAAGAGCACTGAATGATAGTACAGACTTGCTATGAAACTTTGAAAGTGAGATGGAGGAAGCCAGGGAACATGAAAAGTTATAGAGACAAAAATGAGTGAACATGTTTCTGGGGCAGTGAAGAAACCAGCCTAATTTGACAAGCCTCCTTTCCAAACATGTATCACATCTCTATCCACTTTTATCCCTTTCCCTTGCTTCCACTCTGGTCACTTTCAGCTGTCATCTAGACTATTACATTAGGTATGATCAGTCCCCTTACCATGGCTACAATTCGTAGAGCTGACACAATAATCATTTTTTTCTTTTTCTCCTTAAAGATCAGATTTCATCAGGCTCCTGTTCAGTTCCTTTCAAATGGCTTCTGAATGCAAAGAAGAAAATGCAAACTCCTACCAGGAACACAAGGTCCTAAATAATCTGGACCAGAATACCTACTCTATCTTCTCTTCTACTATTTTTCACCCTTGCTTACTAGGGTCCAATGTCACTGCTCTTCCTGTTTCTGAAATCAAGACTAAAGGAAAACATACAGTGACAACATTTGCTTAGCACTCTACAGCTACAGTCTGTGTTCTGCTCTCTATTTTTATTTTTGCAAACCTTATTGAGAAGGTGTATCCTGAATATTCTGAATTCAGAGAGTGTAGGGTCATAGTTTATATGGTTACACAGTTGTGACTCCAACTCATGATTTCTGACTATTATTTCAGAGGAAGGAATATATATATGTGTGTGTGTGTGTGTGTGTGTGTGTAATTAATGGTGTATAAAACATGAGGAAGATGAACAAAAGATAATTTCAAATGTTCAAATATAGATTAATAAGGAAATAATAATATCATAAATTTGATAACAGCAAAGACTAGGAAAGATATACAAAACAGACAACCAGCCCAGTTAGCCCTGTGTTAGGCAACTTTCAAATTGCTGGTACAAAATAACCAAAACATTCAATTTAAAAATGAGAGGTTTAATTTTGCTCAAGGTTTCAGAGGTTTCAGTCCAGAGCCAGCTGACTCCAAGGAGGACCATCATGGCTGACGGGCACTGTGTAGCAAAGCTGCTCACTTTACAGTGGCTGGAAAACAGTGCCAGAGAAGAAGGGGCCAAGGACCAGATATAGACCCCAAAAGTCACGCCTCCATGACTCACCCAGACACACCCAAAAGTGTGCAACTAATCCCCTAGGTGGACCCCAAGCCAATCAAGTTGATAGTTAAGCTCCTTACACCTGCACAGGTGGCTTCTGCTCGTGGTTCTGCAGCAGTTGTGTGAATTGTAGTCACTTCAGTTCCCCAAGTCTCAGATTGCTTCCCTTAAAAATAAGAAGAAAATTTTTGTGAGCTTGCATCTGGCAAAAATTTCTCAGATACAGGGCTAAAAGCATGACCGTGAAAGAAAAAAAAATGGATAATTCGAATTCACCAAAATTAGGAATCTCTTCTCAAAAGATGCTGCTAAGAGAATTAAAAAGAAAAGGTCCTAAATGGAAGGAAATATTTGCAATTCACATAATTGACAAAGGACTTGTATCAAGAATATATATATAAAGAACACTTAAAACTCAATAATAAAGAATTTTTTAATGGGCAAAAGGTTTAAACAGAAACTTCACCAAAGAAAATACACAGACGGCAAATAAACATAAGAAAAGATGCTGAACGTCATTGGTCATTAGGAAACTGCAAAATACAACCACAATCCAATACTAATACATAGCTATCATATAAAGTATTGACCAAGATGTAAGGAGATTAGAACTCTAATATATATATGGTAACAATGTAAAATTTCATTGCAACTTGAAAACTACTCTGAAGTTTCTTAAAATTTTAAATACATACCCATTATATTACCCAGCCATTTCAGTTCTTGAGTTTTACACAAGAAAAATGAATCCATATATATAATGTATATATCTATACAAAGTCTGATACATGAATGTTTATATTGGCATTATTTATATTGGCCATGAGCTGAAGAAAAATGTCTAACAGTAGATAAATGGATAAATAGATAGTAGTATATTTACAATGGAATACTACTTGGCAATAAGAGGGAATGTTGCTGATAACGCCAACAGAGATGAATATCAAAACAATTATGCTAAGTGAAAAAAGCCAGATAAAATATATGGATGAGGATAATTCATTTCAATAAAATCTTTGAATTGCAGTCTAATTTAGAATGACAAGAAAGCAGATGGAGATTGGGAAAATCTTCCCTGGAGATGGGGAAGAGACGGTAAGAAAAGGCAAAAGTGATTACAAAAGAAATATTTAGAAGCAATTGTTATGTGCTTTATCTTGAATGTGGTAATATTCATAGGTGCGTACATATTCAAAACTCATAAAATTGGACACTTTAAGTAATGCAGTTTGTTGTATCTTATTACGTCTCAACAAAATGTAAAAACAAAAAAGAAAGTAACAAAATTCAAGACAATATAGTATTGGAACAGAATGGAGTTTGAAAATAGACCTAGATTTATATGGTCCATTGGTTTTCTTTCTTTTTTTTTTTTCTCAAGTTCTTTTATTGGTACATTTTAGGTATACAACATGTTCACATTTATCATTGGGTGCTTCTATGTGTACATGATGTATCTTGATTCTTATTTTTTCCCCATTCCCTGTGCGCCCTTCACCCCCTCCACCCTTCCCTATTTACATAGATATCACTTGCATTTTTTTAATTTTCTCATTATTTTTCCTTTCCCTTCTTTCTTTTCCCCTTCCCCTCCCTTCACCCCTACGACTTTGGACCTTTTTTCCTATTTCAAATTATCAATTATTCATTTTAATCATTTTTAACCCTTATTTACACTATCAGTTTCTCACACTAGAGAAACTATTTGGTATTTACACATGTGTGTCCTATTTATTTCACTCAAGAGTATTGCCTTGATATGCATGCATTTAGCTATAAATGACTCTAGTTTCTCTTTCTTTATGGCTGAGTAGTACTCCATTTTATTAAAAAACCACATCTTCTTTATCCAGTTTCCAGTTGTTGGGCACTTGGGCTGCTTCCAAGCTTTAGCTATTACAAACTGTGCCGCAATAAACATGGGTGCACATATATCTCTGTGGTATGATTCTTTTAATTCTTTTGGGAAGAT
>NW_004624752.1:21816126-21828947 GCF_000247695.1 Heterocephalus glaber
TTTTTATTTCTTTCTCTTTTCTAATTGCTGTGGCTAATGTTTCCAGAACTATATTGAACAGGAGTGGTGATAGTGGGCATTCTTGTCTTTTTCCTGATTTTAGCAGGAAGGTCCATTTGTTTTCAATGAAGATGTCAAAAAAATCAATGAGGTCAAGATTACCTTTTCAATAAGTTGTGCAAGAATATTAAATATTTCTATAGGAAACAGTCATCAATAAGTTTTTTTTTTTGGTACTGGGGATCGAACTCGGGTCCTTGTGCTTGTGAGGCAGGCAGTGGAACCACTGAGCCCTACCAAAGATTTTTTATTGTAAAATGAATTCAAAGACAACTGATCTTACATAAAATCTAAAACCATAAACTGACTTAAAATTATGGAAGAAAATACTGGTGGCTTAGAAAGCATTCTTTACTAGGCAAAAAAAAAAAAAAAGAAAGAAAGAAAGAACCAAAAGAGAAAGAACAGAAAGAATGAATTTAAATTTTTTAAAATTTAAAAATTTTGCATATCAAAATTATTGCAATAATGAAAAAGCAAATCACAGGTAATAAGAAAGCATTTGTAGAACATATCCCTGGTAAAAGACATGCATGGAGAATATAGCAAGAACTTTTACGAATCAACAATAGGATGATGTGTTATGAAATTTTTTAAATATTAGAATTCCAGTATTGGCCAACACAGAGTAGCCCCAGCCCTTCTAGGTACTCCTTGGAGAAAAAAAAAATCCTTGGACATAACACACAAGCAGGAGAATTTTGGAAGATAAAAGAGAAGACAGCACTGCCTAGATTTCCACGGGTTCCTTTTTGGGGAGACAGAGAGCCCCCAAACCAGAAAGAGGTGGTGGATGAAGCCCCAAGAAGAGCCTGTTCCCCACTGCCCAAGTTCTAGCCTAAGGTAGCCTAATATAGAAATGACTTTTGACAATACCTGCCCATCAAATACTCTGAAAAATGCCCACCCTCTCCATCCTCCAGCAGTGGCCCCACAGCTTTAGCAAAGCTGAGTAGAGTTTAATATTTTATTTTATTTTTTTATTTGCCATTCATACATCTTCGCAGTACATGATGATTACATTCATCGTGGGGAGTTGGTCCATTTATATAACACAGCTTGATTCTTTTTATGTCACCTCCTCTTTCTCCCACCTCCATCTGTTGGTCCCCTTCCCACTGACAAAAGATAAAATCTAATATTTTATACGCACACATACACACACACACACACACACACACACACACACACCAGCACAAGAAGACAGGGACACTAATCCCCATGGACGTGGTGTTCATTTGCCAAGTGCAGAGCTGATCTTCCATCTCCTGCCAGCAGAAATAGCCCTGTACTGCATCTGCCATGCAGCATCACAGTGCACACCAAGGCTGAGCCCCTCCTGCAATCACCAAGGCAAATAAAATGGAGTAGTATAAGGCAAGGCTCGTCTTCAATTAGCTTAGCCATCTATCTCCACACCTTGTATGACAGAGGAAACAGTCCTACTTAAAATTCAAGTTTTTACCTACTCAATTATTGTATTCCCATTGTCAAATAAGTCTGGAAAAAATTTAAAATCACGTGGACTGTGATCACATTAAGTTCATGGCCATCAAAGTGGTCCATTTCCATTGCCCAGCATTTACACAAGGTGTGATTAACATATACAGTGAATTTGAAAAGAAAACATTGCACTGAGACACATTGCCATTAATCACCCCCAAAATACTCCCACTTGCTTTGAACACACTTGTCCCATCATCTGCCACTTTCTGAAGCAGTTCTGAAAGTCCTCTTTCATGTCTTTATGAGGTATCTTCAGAAATATGGTGAATGCTGCTGAGTGCCATCTAACGGAAGGCGGGCTCATAAAAACATCACAGTGTGTCCTCATCCACCCAATCGGGCATCATGGAACTTCCGGCTCTTCTCCAAAGTCAAAATGACCATGAAAGGATGAATGTTTTGAATCAATTAAGGACAACAAGGCAGCCATGATAGCACACCTAAAGACATTCATGAAAGAGGACTTTTATAACTGTTTCAGAAGATGTCAAGAACCATGGAATAAGTGTGTTTGACATGAGGATCAGTATTTTGAGGGGGATCAGTAGCAATGTGTCTTTTACTGTAATACATTTTTAACATTTAAATAATACCCAATCTCTTGTCTCTTTTAGATGATGATTTCTAAACCTTTCCTTTCTTTTCAAATCTTCAATATCTCTTTCTCATAACCAGTTTTACCAGTTGACTTTACTTCTTTCATCTAGAGGAGGAAAAGAAGGACAGGAAAAAAAGGGAGAAAGGAAGGGAAGAGAGGGAGGAAGAGAGAAAGAAGAAAGGGAGGCAAGGAGAGGGAGGGAGAGGGGAGCAGGGAGAGAGGGAAGAAATCAGTTAAAGATGCGGTAGATTGCCATAGGGTGACCCAGGTAGACCATCCTTTTGCGTAGACTCACCCTCCTGAGCAGGAGTACAACGCGCAACCTGTGGCAAAGATGACGAATATCACTCCTCTGATTAGGTTCTCTGCCAAAAGGGAAAGGATTTTTCAGGGGTCATTAAGGTCTTTAAGCAGTTCCTTTTGAGTTAATCAAGGAGAGATTATCCCAGGGAGCAGTGATGCAATCAAGGAAGTCATTTAAACTTCAGTGATACTGTAAATGTATGAAAACATAAATCTATTGGTGTTTGCACACTATATAACTAAATGAGTAGATTGTATTGCATTTAATTTTACCCCAATATTTTTTTTTACTTTCATGTAAGATTTTAGTGACAGATGTAGACCCAATTAAAGGTTGAGAGGTACAAGTTACGTCCATCAAACTTGCAAACCAGACTGCTAGAGTGGGTGCATATGTATGATGGTAATCACTGGGAAAAGAAACTGAAGGTTTTATCCAAATGCCATTTGTTTATTTGGTTTAATACCTGAGTTCAGCCAGGTAGTCCTGAGTTTTCTGTGTTCTCCTGTACTTTAAAAACTGGAATATATGGGAATATTCCACTCTAACTGTGAGAGCTGCACTAGCTCCACAAGCATGAGTAGACATGGTCCATTCTTCTTCCACTCCACAAAGTAGTCAGGTAATTTCTACAGAGACCATTTGGCCTACAAAGCCTAAAATATCTACTATCAGACGCTTTCCAGGAATAAAAGTTTATTTATCACTGATATAGATGAAAGAAAGTGCACTCTTACTATATTTGTCGTTGCTTACTAAGAAACCTTGTAAACAATACTTGCAAAATCTGGTTCATTTAACATTCCACCAATTCGTAGCTTACATTTGAATAAAAGCATTAAAATTAGTAACTGTTATTCAAAGTAACTCAATGATATTCTTATTTTTGTCTCTCTGCATATGCCAGGTTTTATTGGCTCATGAACCTAACTGCAATTGTTGTGTTTCTGGGAATTTCTTACATCCAGCACACCGGAGCCTGGGCCTTTGTTTTACTTATTCCTTTTGTGTCAGCACTGATGGCTCTCATAACTCTTTATATGATGAACTATAAACTGATTTATCAGCCAGAAAAATGTAAGTAAATCATACTTTACATTGTTTTGGGGTTTTTTTCCTTGATATACCTCCTTCTTTCTTATTTCCCATAGCTTTGAATTCACAGAGTTTGAAGATTCTTCCAGTTATTACACTTGATAGCAATAGATTCTGCAGTAATATTTATAATCTCTATCTTCTTTTATTTATTTATTTTTTTAATTTATTGGTACTGAGGATTGAACTTGGGTCCTTGTGCTTGCAGGGCAGGCGGCAGAACCACTGAGCTAAATCCCCAGCCCTTGTTATTTTATTAATTATATTGGTATGTTTAAGGTATACAATATAATGACATTCATCATTGGAAATTTGCACCTTTACACAATCCATCTTGGTTCTTATTTTTTCCCAATTCCCCTGCCCTCCCTTCAATCCCTCCACCTCCCTATCTACAAAGACTTTGTTTCCATTTTTTCTTTTTCTCATATTAATTCCATTCCCTTCTTTCTTTTCCCCTACCTCTCCTATTTCCCCTTCCCTTTTGCACCTTTATCTTCTTCTATTTTTACTTTGTGGAGAAGTGTTTAATAATGTAATATTTCAAATGAAATGAAAAGTAGAAAAAATTCATGTATATATTCACCTATCTAGCTCTCAGCTTTGACTATCAACTTATCTCCTTTGACTCTCTCCCCATTTCATTCTGATAACTTAAAGCAAAAACTAAATATTATAGAATTTCATCTGTGTATTTAGTTATACAAATTTTAATATAATGCATATTGTATAATTTATATGCATATTATGCATATTATATTATATTATAATGCATATTATATAATTTGTTAATATGTATATATATATAGCAGTTGAGGACTTTTATAAAACATAATCACAATATCATTATCATTCATACACATGTGTGGAGAGAATACTTTTTAATTTAAGTGAATTTTAACTTATACATAAAAACATAAAAATTTTACATGCCTGTGGTATACTATGTGATATTTCCATATACGCATACATTGTATAATGTTTAGGTTAAAGGTATTTATCTCCTTAAGCATCTATCATTCCTTTATGATAAAGGCTCTTGTAAATATGCAGTGCATTACTGTTAGCCATAGTCTCCCTACTGTGCAGCAGACACCAGGGCTTCTTGTTCCCAGGAGTAGCTTAGTATCAACTGATCAATCTTCCCCATCTCTCCCTCCCTCTACTTTCTCCAGCCTTCTGTAATTATTATTCTACTCTCAACATCTATGAGATCAGTTTTTTTAGATTCCACACATGAATGCAATCATGCAGTAGCTATCCACTTTTCCTAATCCACTTGTTGAAGAGTCTGTCCCTTCCTCATTGTGTGGTCTCGACGTACTGTTGAAAATCATTTGGCATATACGAGTGTATTTCTATGCTCTTTATTCTGTTCCGTGGGCCTATCTACCAATCTCTACAACAAAAGCACACATTTTCTATTACTCTTCCTTGCCGTATGCTTTGAAATCAGGGAATGTAAATTATCCAACTATGCTTTTTCAAGATTGCTTCTACCATTCAAAATCCCGTGGGATTTCAGATGAATTTTAGTATTTTTTTAATTTATGCAAAAATAAGCTGGTAGTATTTTGATAGGGATTGCACTGAATCTGTAAATCACTCTGGATAGTAGGAATGTGTATATATATATTTTGGTACCGGGGATCGTACTCGGGTCCTTGTGCTTGTGAGGCAAGCGGCGGAACCCCTGAGCTAAATCCCCAGCCTGGTAGTAGGAATATTTTAACAATATTAAATCTCCCAACTCACAAACATGGGATGTCTTTCCATTTATTTGTATCTAAAATTTGTTTTAGCAAATGTTTGCAGTTTCAAGTATATAAGCTTTTCACCTATTTGGCTAAGTTCATTTATAAGTATTTGTCTTTTTGATGTGATAGTAAACAGTATCTAAAAAATTTTTTTGCAGATTAATCATTGCAACTTATAGAAATGAACTTTGTTTTTGGTTGTTGATTTTGTATCCTGAAACTTTGTTAAATTCATCTATCAGTTCTGATATTGTGTGTGTGTGTGTGTGTGTGTGTGTGTGTGTGTGTGTGTGTGTGTGGTGTGTTTGTATGTAGTCTTTAGAATTCAGGACAAATAAGATCATGTCATCTGTGAACAAAGGTGACTTTACTTCTTATTTCTTGATTCCTATAGCTTTGTTTTGGAACTTTGAGCATGATGTTCAATAATAGATGCTAACAGGGCATCTTTGTCGTCTTATAGGAAAAGCCTTTAATCTTCATTGAGAATGTTAGCTGTAGGCCTTTTATTATGTTGTTAGTTTCCTTCTATTCCTACTATGTTAGGTGATGTTTGTCATGAAAAGATGTTGCTTTTTGTCAAATGTTTT
The DNA here is from genome assembly GCF_000247695.1 of Heterocephalus glaber. The sequence goes on from NW_004624752.1 coordinate 21,822,037, forward strand.
TTCTGCATCCACCGAGATGATCACCTGATTTTGTCCTCCATTTATTAATATGATTACATTTTTTTTATTTTATGAAAAAATACAACACAATTTTATAACCAAATAGTAAGAGAATAACAATAGTTATTACACTGTATGTCCAAACCCAGAGTTTTTACAAGGAAGAAAATTACAAAGATTGGAGTTACGTTAATTTTTGTATGTTGAACCATCTTTGCCTTCTAGATATAAATTCCATTTGGTTGTTCCTTATGATCCTTTTCATGAATTTGATTTGCTGTTATTTTGTTTAGTATCTCAGCATTAATGTTCATCAGGGATATTGATCTGTAGTTTTCTTATTGTATCTTTGTATTGGGGCAATGCTGGACCTCATAAAATGTTTTGAAGTGTTCTTTCTCTTTAAATTCTTTGGAAGAATTTAAGAAAGATAGGTGTTAATTCTTCAAGTGGTAGAATTCTCCAGTGAAGTGATCTAGTCCTGGGCTTTTCTTTATTGTGAGCATTTTGATTATGCCTCAATCTTTTCACTAGTTTGGGTCTTTTCAGATTTCTTATTTCTTCACAATTCAGTTTCACTAGGCAGTATGTTTGTAGGAAAGTATCCATTTCTTCTAGTTTATACAATTTGTTGATATGTAAAGTAATTGCTTGTAATGGTCTCTTTCAATCCTTTTCATTTCTGTGACATTAATTGCAGTATCCTTTTCATTTCTAATTTTAGCTATTTGAGTATTCTCTTTTTTTTCTTAGCCTAGGTAAATGTTTGTCAATTATGTTGACCTTTTTAAAAAGCTAACATTTGATTTCATCATGTTTTTTCATTGTTTTTCCATGCTCTATTTTGTTTATCTCTTTTAATTTTACTTCCTGTTTCTATCTTGCTTTGCTTTTTGTGGTTTCTTGAGGGTCAAGTTTAAAATTTTTATTTGCAATCTTTCTTCTTTTGTCATGTAAATATTAACTGCCATAAATTCCCCTCTTAGTTCTTACTGCTTTTGTTGCATCTCATAAATTTTATTTTGTAGTTTTTTATTTGTCTCCAGATATTTCCTAAATTCCCTTATGAATTCTTTGACTCATTGCGTATGAAAAGCTTTCTTTGTAGTCTCTTTCATGACAATTTTTAGATTTTTATATTTGGGGTCTACTTTTTTTAATTTTTTTATTTTTTTGGTACTGGGGATCAAACTCAGGACCTTGCGCTTGTGAGACAGGCGGTGGCACCACCGAGCTAAATCCCTGGCCCATATTTGGGGTCTATTAATCCTTAATCTATGGTAAAATTTGCAAATATTTGCAGATTTGTAATATTTGCATATTATCATTAAATTATTCCAATGTCACTTATTTTTAAAAATCTATGTTTATCACCTTGACTTGAAAAGCAATCCTCATTGCATACTTTCACTTGCACTTATGGAATTTCTACCATTTTCTTGGTCATTCTTTGACTTGAAATATGATAACTACTTAGTCCATGTTTGTTATTGTTAATCTGAGCATAGAAATGAGACATAACTCAACTGACTTCCTTATGACCTTACAGAAAATAGTCAGAACCATAATTCAATTTTTATTTTCCTTGGCCTTGAACTTATTCTGTTACACCACATGGTGAGACTGTGAGGAACAGAAAATAGTATCCACACAAGCCCCTGCCACTGTTTCTCAGAGCTCTGTGGACTATGAGCCACCAGTTAGTGACACATGTCCTCCTGGTAATCCAAAGGAGGGGGCCAATATGCAAAAGGTCTCAACATACAAAAGGAAGGAAGACGAGAGAGAGAGAGAGAGAGAGAGAGAGAGAGAGAGATTATTTGCATTTTTGTTGAAAACCTTTTTTGCATTCTCCTGGGTGTCTAATATAATTTGGGGTTTCTTTAAGTACACATACACATTTATACACATACATACATACATATACACATGCACATATACATTATTTTTTAGATTCAAACTGTCTAAAGAACGATCCTACATTCATTCATTCGTTTTCCATATCCTCCTGAAACTATCCATCCAAATAAATTGAATTCTTCTCCAAATAATACAGACCTACATAATCTCCTCTGCTTACAGCTACTCTCTTGAAATCTGTGTATTACATAAGTTTACCATGTGATAAGGCAAGTTTTCTCTGAACATTAACCAGAAAACAATTTACTAGCTGCAAATACAATTAGAGTAAAAAATGTTCATTGTGGCTTACTTTACACTAGGCTCTACAGTACAATGACTATTTGCAGGTGGTTTGTTTTTTGTTTGCTTTTCACTATTTCCAAATTATTACTTCACTGAACTATGGTGAAATAAAAGTCTGTCTTCCCTCCAGCAAAGCATATAATCCTTTTTTGGCTTCTTCTCTCTTGATGACTAAATTGGAAATTCTTCAAAGCTGTAATTAAAAGCCATAGGTGACCTTAAAGAAATGATTTTTTATATGCTACCTTTTATTTTAAGGTAACTTTTCAAATGTGGACTATGCATTCCATTATGTTTAGCTGTCAAGCACGGTCCTCATTTGCATTTCTTCCCACTGCTATAATTTTGAGAACTGGCAGGTGACCAAAGGAGAAAAAATGTGCATCTACCATCTAGAGTGCAACGTAGGCTTTTTTATTATAATTAAGCAGCATAGATATTCATGATTAGATCAAGGTCAGAGAAGCAGAACATCACAAGGATTTAAATATACAAAGAATAGAAAAATTGCTTCCTTAAAAGTTTTTTTAAATAGTAATAGCCACAATCTTTACGTTTTTCAATAAAACATTTAAAATAGCTCCTCTTTTATTTTAAAATGTGCATGTCTGGTGTGTTTGTCGTGCACATTTAAACCAGGGATTGAAGTCTCACATGAATTTTTTATTCCATTTTTTCCAACTTCCCATTTCTATTCCTGATGCATGAAAGCAATTTGAGAATTATAATGATGGTGGATTTTTTTAAGTCTGAGTCTACATGACACCAAAATTATTTGTATAACAGTCATGAGTTTATTAAGTCTAAAGGATTAATCTAAAGAGGAGATGTGATGTTTAAATGTAGGTGATTTCAACAGAATATCCATCCTATCATTCAATGATAACTATAATAGCATGGGACAAGAGCCACATGGCTTGGCAGACAGATTACTGTGTAGTTTCTTTTTCTTTATTAGTACACTTTGCAGTATGTAGTGATTACATTTATTGTGGGGGCTTCGTACATGTACATAACACATCTTAATTTTTTCTCTCCCTCTCCTCCCCTCCTACTCTGCATCCACCAACCTTTCTTCCCCTCCCCATTTGCAAAAATTCTAGTTCCAAAAAAAGAAACTCTAGTTCCATTTTTTCCAACTTTTAAAAAATCCCTTTTTCCCCCCTTCCCTCACTCTCTGTCCATTTCTTGACCCCCTTCTCATTTGAAAAAGATCTTCCTACTTCCTAATATCTATCTTCTTTTTTTTTTGCTCCTTACTTATACTTTGGGTTTCTCATATTAGAGAAAAAATGTGATATTTGAACTTGAGTGTCTGATTTATTTCACTTAAAATTATGGTCTTCAGATGCACCAATTTCCCTTAAAATGTCTCTATTTGCATCCCCTGTAGCTTATTAGCTTGCTTGCTTTCTAGCAGACCAATTTAAATTTATTATTTCACTGCTTTCCTGCTCTTACAGCCATTGTAGTACATTGTCTATCCCTTCTCAGTCTCTTCACTTACTTTTCTCCTTTGATAATTTCCTAACTGGTATGGAGACCAAGCATTCATTCCTTCTCTTCATTGCCCACCCTCTCCCATTAAGTAAGGTCTAGTCCAGTGGCTTTTAGTACCATCTACATACTCAGTTTCATATTGGCATCTCTCCTCACCTTGGAAGGCATATGTTCTATTTTTTGTTTGACATTTTGACTTATGCAATAATTTCTCAAGCTTAACCTAACCAAAACTCAATTCCTTACTCAGTACTTCAAACTGGCTCCATTGTTGTTTTCTCCTTCTTGGTAACTCACTACCACCCAGTTGTGTAAGATGGGGAAAATGTAGTTGTCTTCAAATATTCTCATTTCTTTATTCTCTTCCTACATCATAAAATTCCATTGGTTTTTCAGAAACATATTTGTACTGGTCAGCTTTCTTGTTGCCAGAACAAAATACCTGACACCTACAACCAAAAGCAGGAGAGGTTTATTTTGGCTCATGGTTTCAGAGGTTTTGGTCCATGGTTGATCGAATACAAGGAAGAAACATCAGGGCAGAAGGGCATAGTGAGCAAAGCTGCTCCTTTCATGTCAGTTGGGAAGTAAAACAGATTGCCAAGAGCCAGCGAGGAAAGGGCCAGATGCCAGATATAGTTCCCAAGGTCACTCCTTGATGATCTACCTTCTCCATATAGGATTCACCTCCTAATAGCCTATTCAGCTATGAACTCATAAATAGGTTCCCCATTGATGAAGTTCATGCCCTTACAATCCAATCCTCTCTCCAGGAGTCTCTTACTCCAGTCACAATGACAATCACCATTAACTGGCACAGCATACTATTCTGTTTCTCTTCATTGCTACCACTGCTCTGGTACACGTCAACACCATCTGTTGCATGTCTCCCCATTTCCCCATTTGTCCTCCAACATCCTCCTGGCTACCAGGATTCTAGAGTAACTTTTAAAAATATATACAGTATATGATATCTCTATTCTTCCTATAACTTTTTAACGGCTATCCATGGTACTGCAGACCTACTTCAAGCTCCTGACTTTGGTCTGATGGCCTGACTCCTGATCACCTCTTAGACTTCACCCTCTCACCAGTCTTCCCACTGAGCCACCACCTCATTGGCCTGTCCTCTTTCTGAGCCTCAACTAGCTCATTTCTACCCCCAGATATGCTTGGCGTATGTTTCCTCCAAGTCTCATTGCCTATTTTTAATCATTCAATCCTCAGTTCAAATGTCACATACTCCATAAGTCTCTATCATTTCAGGCCATTTTGTTTTCATCATAGAATTGCCTAGTATTTTCCTGATTGTAGTGCTACCTCAACCACAAAGAACACTTAGGAGTTGTGAATTTTGTTCTTTGCTGTAATCTCAAAATCTAGAACAGTCGTTGGCATATAATAGATACTCAATAAATACTGTGAATGAATGAATGATTATATTCACATTTCTTTTCCATCAATAATGGGCACTTGCTGGGCTATCTGGAGTTTTAGATCCCATTCATACTTGATCATTTCCTGTATCTTGACCATTTTGTTTGCACAGCTTCATAGCACCATTTCAGATAAACTTTGTTTAAATAACTTACTATTCAACTGATGGCAGTACTACACAAAGACTGGTCCACAGAGCAGTGCTGATGTATGAACTTTATTTTTAGTATTAACAAAATAAATACAGATCCCGAAAGAAAATAATACACAGAAATATTTATCTAAAATCACATTTTATTTCTGTTTAATCTCATAAAAAATATCAGAGCTTACATTTTTCTATCTTTGTTTATTTTTTAGCTATTTTTATTTTTATTATATTTCACAAACATACTGACTGTGATACTTGGGAAAATTTTAAAAGCTGATTTCAACAATTTTGAGAAGCATCGATCTAAGTTATCCCTCTATAAAAATAATATGATAACCCTGGCTTATTTAATAAGATTAACATAGATTAGGAGTAGATCCAAATTTATCTTGCAAAAAATAGCAATTTTTAATACAAAACAAGGGATTGTGTGCTCATAACCTATTCAATACGAGTCCCTGAATTTGAAAAAAGAAGTGGAGGAGTAAAAATTGGGGGAAATGGCTTTAAATATAGTCTTTCGGCAAATATTGTCCTTTAATAATAAAACCTATTTGAAAGCATAGAGTGATTTGTACCAATGCTAATAATAATTCTACTCTCCATATACTGTTTCAAAAGATTAGAGCAACAAAGGTAACTTTGTAAGGAAATGTCAGAAAGTGAGGTCTTCTAGCCCTGGTCAAATGCAGCCTCTAAATTGTTCATCAACACAATTCTCCAGTCTCATCTTGCTTAAACCTTAAGTAAATTAATTGAGAGAGGTTAGGAAAGTCCAATGATAGAGGGGTTCTTTTTGCAGTATAACAAGCTGTCCCTATTATTCCCTTTCTAAGGGACACAAATATTGGCTCCTTGGTCCTATCAGTCCCTGGACCGTCAATGTTTGGCAATGGTGACTAAAACACAATAATGACCATAGATGTGAGTCTACCTCCTCTCAGCAATTATCCCGACATACTTCCTCATGACGTAAACACACTTCACAAAGGCCACCAAAAAGCCACAACTGTAATCATTCTTGGTCGCTACCAATTTGGGCTGGATTTGATTCAGTGACTCAGAGGTGAAAGGCTCCATATTCAATTACCAGGCCCAGGGCTTCCGCAATTAATCAAAGGATGACATAATGAGTCTACTACAATGCTTCAAAGAAAGACCAGATCAAATCAATATAACCAACTTCTTAACCATAAAAAGAAACATTAATAAATACTCTTTATTTAAATACAAAAAACAATGTTCTACGGCATTTAATTACATTTATTTAGAATGTGTATTATCTAGAATTTTATTAGCAGAAATTTGAATGCCATCAAAATGAAGAACTATATATTGTTTTAAATTTGATTTTATTGGTACAATTTAGGTATACAACATAATGACATTCATCATTGGAAATTTGAACCTTTACATAATCTCTCTTGGATCTTATTTTTCCCCCATTCCCTGCCCTCCCTTCAACCTATCCATCCCTCCCTATTTACAAAGACTTTCCATTTTTTCATTTTCTCATATTAATTCCATTCCCTTCTTTCCTTTTCCCTACCCCTCCCACTTCCCCTTCCCCTTTGCCCCTTTTCTTCCTATTTCACATTATCAATTATAACTTTTAGTT
>NW_004624752.1:21836207-21912752 GCF_000247695.1 Heterocephalus glaber
GTCATGAAAGTATCTTATTTCTCCATGAATTTTGAAAGATAGTTTTGCAGGGTACATCAATCTGGGTTGGAGGCTGTTTTCCTTTAGGGCTTGGAAAACATCACTCCAAGCTCTTTTTGCCTTGAGCAAAGTCTGCTGTGATTCTGATGGGCTTTCCTTTGTGATTTATTTCTTTTCTCTAACTGCTTGTAGAACTTCGTTCTTCTGTTGGGTTTCTGGAATACAATAATTATATGCCTATGTGTAGATTTTTTTTTTTGACCAAGGCTATTTGGAGTCCTATATGCCTCACTTATCTGTATGTCAAGTTCTTTTCCCCTGCTTGGGAAGTTTTCTGCCATTACTTCTGTGAACAATTTTTTTATGTCATCTGCACTCTCTCCTGTTTCTTCAACGTCTCCAATTAGTCTTATGTTATCTTCTTTGCATCATCTAGTAGCTACTGGATTGATTTCTTGTGGTCTCTTACTATTTTAAAGCAATTTTTCTTTTCCTGGTCACTAATTGCAATCTTATCTTCTATATCTGAAATTCTTTCCTCACATTGGCTCATTTTGCTGCATAGACTTTCAGTGGGTTTTAGTCTCCTGGAAATCTGTGTGCATCTGTTTTATGGATTCCATTTGTTTCCTATGTTGGGATTCTAGCATGTTCCTCCCTTCCCCTCTAGATTTATTAATCATGTCTTGCACTATGGGCACAATCTCTGCTGTTATGTGAGAAATTATTTCTTATTTCATTTTTTCCAGATCTTCTTTTGTTGCCAGTTGAAGGAGTCCAGCTGGTTGAGTATCAGAGTGTTCCATCTCCTCTCCCTTTGAGGTTGCCTTAGGTGATTTGGATGTGTGTTCTCATTTTGGCAGGGTAGGGAGGGTACTGTTGGCTCCTGCACGGGTCCCCTCCTCTGTGCTAGGAGCAGTGGCATGTTGACCTGGAAGCCTCCTCCTCTTTGCTGGGTGTGGTTTCACGTTGACCTGGAAGCCTCCTCCTCTGTTGACAAACTATATTTTAAGTGCCTATCATAACATAGACTTGTCCAGAGAAACCCAAATGTTTTTGTATTTATTATACCATTCATCCTGCAAGGTTTGGAGCCTATATAACTTGCAAAGAGATCTATGTGGTCAAAAGGAGCACTAGGCAAACCTGGAACAATCACAATGGTATAGTTGAACTGCTAAATGTGTCAGGGTCTCTTATCTGTCATGGTAGCAGAAGTTCTAATGGAGTCAAAGAAAAGGTGGCACCTGAAAGATCATAAAGGCAGCAACAGTGAGGTTACAAATCACTAACAGCAAGTGACTGGGAACAGCCAAGGAAATAAAATGTTTCTGATGTCAAAATGACAACAATATAAACCCAGAAGAAACTATTGGAAAAGTCAAATCCAACTAATCCAAGCTGAACTTTTACTAATGCTATCAACATTCATAAAGTCATTTACAGAGTTCAAAGTTTAACCTTATGTCTGAAATTCAAGAATAAAGTCAAAGAGAACAATACACTTCCCTTCATCTCTGTGTCAAAATAAGAAACCACCTTCTACCTACCATGTGAAGATTATTTATAAAGTGATTTATATTTAAAAATTAGTTCTGGCTTTTTTGTTAAGGATGTAAAATTAAGTTCAAGTTACCTTATTCACTAATGAGTTTAAGTTAAGAGACTTCTGAGAGATTGTGAAACCCTTCACTTTGGTGTTTTATTTTGTCACCTTTCTTTCCTCTTTAATGTGTTTCCATTGATCTTACCTTTTTCATTTTTTTCATCAGCTGTCAGGCAGCATACTGGGCTGGTCATCAGGATGCCAGGATACTTGTCAGGATCTTGTTCCTTTGAGTCCAATCCCTTGGGTGCTAAAACCTACTCAATCACTCCATTGCCCTTCATGCTGGTAGTTGTCATCTCTCTGACTGACATCCAGGAAAACTGAAGAGCAATTCATATACTAATATATAGTATCTCCAATTAATTGCAGGTTGCTCCCTCTTGGTAACATTGGGGGTGTTTGTTAATGCTTTGAAAACATGCTGCCTGAGTTGCCATCTGGGCAGAGACACAACAAGCTGGCTAGACCGTGCCAAGAAAAAAAATGGTGGCTGCTACAGTGAGCTCCATGTGGAAGACACAAAAGTTTTCTTCACCCTTCTCCCCCTCTTCATTTTTCAAATTCCATACAGAATGTGTGCTATGCAGGTAAGGCATGGTATTGACTACTACCCCAGAACAGTGAAGTAAATGCTTGCTAATATTATAAGTAGACCTGAACTTTCACCCCAACAAACACTTGCTCCACAAAGACTTCTCATCCTGACTTCTCATCTGATTTCAAAAATTAAGCAGAGTCAGGCAGAGATATAACTGAGGAGCCTGTGGACAGTTGCTGCTTTTGTAGAATTGTAGGAGTCTGGTGGTAGGTGTCAACAATACATCAGAATGCACAGTTATAAGCATAGAGCAGCACATGAAAATACTAGATCCATAAGCAATTACCAACCCTCCTTTTAGCCAAAGATTCTGTTTTCCTTCCTCATTAAATCTTTAAAAAGTGCTTGCTTCAGCAGCACAGATACTAAAATTAAATGATCCTTAAATATTTTAATGTAGCTATGGTCAAAAAGTAAGTTACTTATAGAAAAAATAGATGTTTATAAAAGTCTTTGAACAAACTTGGGACTTTCTCCACTGCTAACTCCCAAGTTGGAATTTAAGAGGTCAATGAGTGAGCTGTATCCATCAATCATAGAATAAAAGAGCAGTAAAGAAATTTAAAGTTTAACTTATTAGCAAATTCATTCATTAAAGAGTAAGCAAGGTCATAAAAATTAAGTGAGTTTTTGATCCCTGGTACCAAAAAAAAAAAAATTAAGTGAGTTTTGAAGGGTAGATAGGATGGCAGGTCATAGTTAATAGTAGTGACAGGAAAAGCAGAGCAGATCCTCTAACTCTCAGAACAAGGACTGGTCCTGTATACCAGAGTGAGCACATGGCTGGCTCCAGGACAAACTCAGCCTGTGGCTTACTTCTGTATATCTGCACACTAAAAAGGATTGTGCATTTTTAGGTAGTTGGAAATAAATCAAAAGAATATACTGTGGCACATGAAAATTTCATGCAATTTAAATTTTAGTGTCCATAAATAAAGTTTTATCCAAACATTGCCACACTCTTTGATTTGTTATATCTTTTTTACGTTCATACACAAATACAACAGATTTGAGCAGCTGCCCAAAAACCCATATGTGGACATATTTACCATCTGTCCTTCACTGAAAAGTTTGCCGACCCTTGGTCTAAACAATGCATGAGAACCAGCCTGATTTAGGAGCTCCAGCCTTCCTGTGCATTTTCATAGTTCCAGGCACAAAAACAGAACACAGCTAAAATATTACCCATACTTATCAGCATTAATACAATAGCATCTTTGAATGGAAAAATTAATGTGCACAAAACTACTGTGATCCATAACTAGCCTCTGTAAATGGCACAAGTTACTAATTCCTTATCTTTCGAATGTAGCAATAAGTGATCATTCTTTTCTCTAAGTTTGAACTTTCTCTATAAATTATGATGTTTTTAATTTGAATTAAATGCAATAAGTTTTGTGAAACTGTTTTTATGCATCTTAGCAAATCTAGTTGTCCAATGTATTGCGCAGAACAAACACTAATATTTATTGACCACCTACTAGGTGTCATAGCTTCTAAAAGACAGCTTCTTAGTATCTAATTTAATCCCCAAAGCCAGTCCATGTGGCTGATATTATTATCATAAATCTGAGGCTCAGTGACTTTAAGTAACATATAACTTACTAGTGTACAGCAGAACGGTCTTCCTAACTCAGAGCCAGAATCAAAGTTCTTGCTTTGCTATTACGCATAATGTCTGTCCTGTACTGGATTAAAAATCCCTGATAAAAATGATATAGGACCCAAAATTATATACAGTAATGTTATGCTAGCAACTTCAAAGCGAATGTTAGATCATACTTCTCCAGGGAGTCAGAGGAAACCTCCACTAAAACAGGCTGAGACTAGATTTTGCCTCCAGATAAAATAATCACCAGTATAAAGGCAATCAAAGTACTAAGAATAAAGCGTCATAAAATTCCATATTTTAAATTTAGTAGCCATTATTGACCTTCAATTCCAAGACATACATTTAAAATATGTTGATATTAAAGCCAATGGGGTTGTCATTTGACATTACTGGCCACTCAAAGGTGAAAATGAATCTCTATTGACAGCAATTATTTCTGAATCCTCATAGTCTTGTGTGAAATAAAAGTATTTAAAATTTAAAAGGGGATGATTTCAGAACTTGAGGCAGAAACAGAAATGATTTCAAGCTTTCAAGACACTGGAGCCTTTTTGTAGATTAGGTAATATATTAATATTGCTTCACTAAAGATTTAATAGTACATTTGCCACATTATTAAGTTAACAGGTTGCTGTGTCTGTGATTCATGCCGACAAGAACTTTATTCCTACTAATTCTCATTTAAAATCAGTAACAGAAACTTCCCAGTTGTGCTAGGAGCCTTTTAGTCTTCAAGTTGTTCTGGTGTCAACACTTCTTTAAAAAAAAATACATCATTCATTTCCCTCTAATGGTGAGGTAAGTGCTTAATAATTTTATTAAAGAAGAACAGAACTAGTTAATATTCCCTACGCTGTGGCTATCTGTACTCCACTAAAACAATTCTTGTTTATTAGCTTTAGGATCAAATTTAAATTGAAATATAAATTGTAACCAGGACATGTCTTACGTAGATTTTTTAAAAAATGCTTAGTGAAAAGGTGGTCCTATTCCATGGCTGGCAGTTAACACAGCCAAAGACTCGTTTTACAATTGGTGAACTCTGAAGAACTGTACTGACTCTGTGACTTTGATTCTCCTTACACCCTCCAACATGTACAACTGATTAGACAGAAGGAGTTAATGAAGGTTTCAAATCAGAAGTTATGATCTGGTGTTTGAGCAGGGCTGCTCTCCCAGGATCAGTAAGTGCAAATTCTTGCACTATAAGCAAAACAGTTTGGAAAATCCACTCATAAAGAAAATGCATAGTTGCCCAAAGGAGAGAGAAACCTTCATGCCACTCAATAGCTTTGTGTGTCACCAGGAATTAAAGACACTTATGTGCAGCCAAGCAAGACAGTAAATGCCTGTAATCTCAGTACTATGGGTAGCTGAGGCAGGAGGATCATAATTCGAGCCCAAGTTGGACAACTTAGTGACTCAGCAAGACCCTGGTTCAAAATTTTAAAAATAAAATAAAATAAAAAGGGCTGGAGCTGGAGCTCAGTGTGAAGGCCCTGGAATCCCCAGCAACCCCAACCCCTCAAAAAGATATACTATGAGATATACATTTATGCTAATGTGATGATTTTATCAAAACTCATGAATTAGAAAAGTATAGAGATGCCTCTTTCACAAGACTCAGTGCCTTTCTACCAATGTCATTACCTACTGCAAGGCGTGGCATCATGAGAAGGCTCTATGTTAGCACTAGAGATTTAGTCAGATTTTGGATTTTTTCACAAACGGGGAAAAATTCTCACAATACATTGAGGGTTGGAATGGAGCAGGAGTTTTTTTAAACTTTCTTATCTGCTGCTTGATTATGCAGACTCTTTTCAAGTAGCTCCCTTTGTGATCCACTTGTGCCATACAGTCTACAGAAGGCCACAAACACAGAAAGGTTCTCTCTCTCTTTTCTTCCTGTTATGTGGCTCACATTCGAAGCAAGGCCAAACCAGGGAGCCCAGAAAGACCTAGGACAAGTACTGTGTATAATGTTCCACCTTCTTAGGAAACAAAATAGTATTCCTATTTTACTACCAAACTAGATATTATATAAAAGATCTATTCTGGCCCCCATTTTTCTCCAGCAGGGTGAAAGTAGACATCTTAATATATTTCCATTCTTTATTCTTTAATGTTTGTGAATTTTTGCTGATGTGAAAAGGGATTTGATTTCTTTGTGTTATCCTAAGTACAAAAGACCACCAATACCCTTCACAGGAAAGTTAGGAAGGTAAACTAAAAGGCAAAAGTCCTCCCTAAAGCAGCAGTGTATTGTCAATAAGCTAAACAGGGCTTCTTCTGCTTGAAGACCCTTTATCCACTAGTAATTGTGACCTTGAAGAACTGGGGAACATCCTGATCTCTGTCACACAGTACACACAAGGGACAGGACATCTGACAGCATGCACTGTCTTCAGAATTGAACCATTGTCTTTAACTGTGTGGCTGCTTCCTCTGTTGAATGCAGATTCCATCAGGATATTACCTGCAGACCGTGCATTCCAACCTCAGTTTGGATGGGCTGCTTCTGCCAATTGCAGTAATGAATGCCATCAGCACCCTGCCATTATTAATTCTGGTTCCTTTTATGGAGTGCTTCAGCACCTGTCTATTTTCCTGTAATAGAGACGGCCCATTTCTGCCAGCATGTATTAGTAAGTACAACTTGAATTGCTTGCAACTTTTTCTAAAAATAAATAAATAAATAAATAAATATAAATAACACCTGGCTAAGATCTAAGTAGGGTCAGACTTTCCACATATTGGCTAGAAGGTGAATTTATGAGTGATAACATCCAGCTCCCCAAATCTCTACCCAGACATCAGGATCTCATCTTCCAAAAAGCCTTTTATGCCTCTTCAGAAGTCATATCTAATATAAAGAGATGGCAAAATTTCCAGCACCATTAAATGGTCTATACTTCAGTACAGCAATGCTTGCTCCCACATCAATGCTGAATATGTCCTTTAAAATGAACACAAGCCAGGCATGGTGGTGCAAACCTGCAATCCCAGTAATCTGGGAGGCTGTGGCAGGGGGATTGCAAATTCAGGCTCAATCCGGGCAACTCAGCATTTTAGCAAGAATCTGTCTCAAAGATTTAAAAAGCTCCGGGGGAAGGGTGGAATTGTAGCTCACTGTGAATGTGCTAGGTTTATTCTCAGAACCGGAAAAAATGAACACAAAGAATAAATCCCCAAATACAATTTTAATTTCTGAACCAGTAGAAAAATTTAAAAATAGTATTATGAAGCTCCAGATATACCTTAGTGGTAAAGCATTTGCCTAGTATCCATGTTGTCCTGGGTTCAATTTTTAGCATCCCCTGCAGACATCGTAATTCACAGCTTCAATATGGTACTTCGTCCAAATTACAAAGTTTACAATGATGATTTTTCAAACATTTTAAAAACTGAAACAATTTATGATGTCTTCTTTAGGACATAATCAATAAACCATAAAATAAAATGTCTCTAACTGAAATGGTAGATCACACTGTCCTCTGCCTGGCTGTCCTCTCTGAGACACCATCATGGAAGAAGAGGACAAAGAGTACAGAAAAACCAGAACCAGGGACTTAGGTCTTGGACCCTGCTTTGCTACTGAATGTTATTGGGTCACTTTGAAGAGAAAAAAAAACACTTAATCTCTCCTGTCTTTAGTTTACTTATTTTTCTTCCTCTGAAGACCATAACCTAGATAAATCTTTTATCTTCTTATTGTGCAAGACTTTTGAAAGCACTTAGGTTGACATCAGAGTCCAGAACATAGTCTTGTCCCTAGTGAAAGCTCTATAAATGCTACCCATTGTTATGAGTCATCATTTTTAGGGCACATACCTAATTGTTTGTTGAGCATAAGCAGAAAACAAAGTCAGTTTGAAACTTAGAAAACATCATGCAATCATAGCCTAAAATCTTGTCGTCCAACTGAGAAATAATTCCATTGAAACAGGCAAGATCAGGCATGTAGAAGAGTCTCTTCTGATTATCTTGTTCTACTCCCTTCTTTTTAAATACCATCTGCATGGAGACACTATGTAAGCCTCTAGTTACACATACTTCTTGCCACTTTTGGATTAGAGAAGTTTAATATATGCTTTCTGGTATTTATCAATGCCATCAATAAAATTATTCCAGATCACACCACAAATGGGTTTTTGGGGGGACTAGAACTCAAAGTGCCTAATTCACTTACTTTATTTCATTGTTTTCAATTATAGAGGCCTGTATTATATAACTTTTAAAATTTATTTCAAATCCAGTAACCTCATCTTGTAAAAAGGATTAGCAAACTATAAATCCTAAGAGGTTTTGACAATCCCTAAATTTTAAAAAGTGCTCTTTTGCCTGATCACGTAGAAATTTAAAAAGTCAATATGTATTTAGTGCAAACCTGATATTGTCTTGGGTGCTTTGAAGTAAAACATATGTATATATCCTCAGTTAACTCACTATTAAAACAAAGTGAATGTAGGACAAAATGGGGATATATTTCTTTTGCAAACTGAAAAATCTTCACAGTCTTGTACAATGCCATGAAATATCTCAAACTGAACTTCCAAATTATGATAACTACTAAAAATTTAAATATCTGGGGCTGGGGATTTAGCTCAGTGGTTCTGCCACCTGCCTCGCAAGCAGAAGTTCCCAAGTTCAATCCCCAGTACAAAAAAAAAATCTGGAGACTTTAGGAAAATATACTATACAACATAATTCTAAGAACTGGAATAGAAATCCTTCATGAAAATAAGAAGTTCTAAATTCATTTTAAATTTGAGCAACTTTCTATTAGACAGTTTTCCTCTTCTCATATTTAAAATCATACCTATTCTTAAAGAAGGGTATGTTTTTTTGCCAGATAGGGTTAGACAGAATTAGTTAGTATACTGTTTGATGCTGATGAACTAAATATTCCCCTTTAAAGTTCGTTAACAAGACCTGTTGCACAGAAAAAAAATTAATTAGATTCACTTCAAAAGAAATTAATCTATATTCCACTGGGTGCAAAACTCTGAATTCAGTTGTTTCTAGACCATACTCCATTCATTCATTCACTTGCATAATATTTTGCTATGGGAATATGAAAGTACAATGATATACACCTTTTAAGATAGGTATTTGTTTAAGTCTTCCATATTCTGGTTATGATTATGGAGGATTAACAAGTTTTATCTGGATATGAAACTACAAACCTAGGGTAATTTTTGATACTAATTTACATAATAGAATGAGTCTAATATTAAAATTTCCTTTCACTTTTAAAGGAGGGAAAGGGAAAATTATGAGAAAAGAAAAAAATGGAAACAAAGTCTAAGTAAATAGGGAAGGGTGGAGGGGGTGAAGGGAGCACAGGGAATGGGGAAAAAATAAGAACCAAGATACATCATGCACAGGTACAAACACCCAATGATAAATGTAAACGTGTTGTACACCTAAAATGTACCAATAAAAGAATTTAAGGAAAAAATTTCCTTTCACTTTTATTTTATTTTTTTTGTATCAAATTCTTTTATTGGTACATTGTAGGTATACAACACAATTACATTTCTCATTGGGAATTGTACCTTTACATAATGCATCTTGGTTCTTATTTTTTCCCCATTCCTAGCCCTCCCTTCACGCCCTCCACCCTTCCCTATTTACAAAGACTTTATTTCCATTTTTTCCATTTCTCATCATTTTGTCCTTTCCCTTCTTTCCTTTCCCCTGCGCCTCCCACTACCCCTACCCCTTTGGACCTTTTCTTCCTATTTTCCATTATCGATTATTCATTCTAATCATGGGTACATTTTAGGTATACAATATAATGACATTCATCATTGGAAATTTGCACCTTTACATAGTCTCTCTTGGTTCTTATTTTTCACCCTTGCCCAGCCCTCCCTTCAACCCCTCCATTCCTCCCTATTTACAAAGATTTTGTTCCTATTTTTCCATTTTCTCATATTAATCCCATTCCCTTCTATCCTTTCCCCTAGCCCTCCCACTTCCTTCCCCTTTGCCCCTTTTCTTCCTATTTCACATTACCTATTATACATTTAGTCCTTATTTATACTTTCAGTTTCTCACACCAGAGAAACTATTTGGTATTTACACATGTGTGTCCTATTTATTTCACTTAAGAGTATTGCCTCAACGTGCATCCACTTAGCTATAAATGTCTCTAATTTCTCATTTTTTATGGCTGAGTAGTACTCCATTTTATTAAAAAACCACGTTTTCTTTATCCAGTCTCCAGTTGATGGGCATTTGGGCTGTTTCCAAGTTTTAGCTATTGCAAACTGCGCTGCTATGAACATGGGTGCACATATATCACTGTGGTATGATTCTTTTAATTCTATGGGGAAGATCCCCAGCAGTGGAATAGTGGGGTCAAATGGGACTTCCAGTCCTAGTTCTTTGAGGTATCTCCATACTGATTTCCACAGTGGTTGCACCAGCCTACACTCCCACCAACAGTGGAGCAGGGTTCCTCTTTCCCCACAGCCCCACCAGCATTTGTTATTGGTTGATTTCATGATAGCAGCCATTCTTTCTGGAGTGAAGTAGAATCTCAGCATTGTTTTCATTTGCATCTCTTAAATGACCAGTGATGTTGAGCATTTTTTCATGTATTTATTTGCTATTTCTACTTCTTTGTCTGAGAAATGTCTGTTCATTTCAGATGCCCATTTTTGGATTGGGTCTTTAAATTTGGGAGGTCTGATGTTTTTAAGTTCTTTATAAATTCAGACCTTTGTCTGAGGAAGAACAGGTGAAGATTTTTTCCCACATTGTGGATTGTCTCTTCACACTGCTGGTGGTTTCTCTTGCTGTGCAGAAGCTTTTGAATAAGAAGAGATCCCATTTGTTGATTGTTTGTGCTAGTTCATGGGCAACTGAGGTTTTGTTCATAAAATCTTTTCCTACACCGATGTCTTCAAGGGTTCTACCTAACCTCTGTTCCAACTGGTTCAGAGTTTCTATTTTAATATTTAGATCTTTAATCCATTTTGATTTTAGTTTAGTGCATGGTGAGAGATATAGGTCTAGTTTTAATCTTTTGCAAGTTGAAACCCAATTTTTCCAGCACCATTTATTAAAGAGGCTATCTTTCCTCCAGTGAGGGTGTTTGGCCGCTTTGTCAATGATGAGGTGGCTGAGGGTGTCTGGAGTTGTTTCTGCATCTTCCAATCTGTTCCACTGGTCCTCAGGTCTGTTTCTTTGCCAATACCATGCTGTTTTTATCACAGTAGCTTTGTAGTATAGTTTCAAATTGGGAGTTGTGATACCCCCTGCCATGTCTCTGTTACCTAGAATTGCTTTTGCTATTCTGGGCCTCTTCTTGCTCCCAATGAATTTTTGGATTGTTTTCTCAAGGTCTGTGAAGTATGGTGCTGGGATCTCAATTGGAATAGCATTAAATCTATATAGCAGTTTTGGAAGTATGTCCATTTTCACTATATTAATCCTTCCTACCCAGGAGCAGGGGATGTCTGTCCATTTTCTGATATCATCTTCAATCTTTCTTTTCAGAGTGCCATAGTTTTCAGAGAAGAGGTCTTTGATTTCTTTCATTAGGATGATTCCCAGGTATTTCAGTTTTTTGGATGCTATTGTGAATTCCTTTCACTTTTAACCCAAGTGTCTGAAAATTTGGGTGAAGTATGTAAGTATATAAATTATGAATAAACATACATTTATGACTTCTTAGTTTGAACCTAGACACCTTCATATAAATATTACACTTAACCTCATGGTAAACCATTATTTAATAAACCAAGGGTCACAAAAGTAGTGTCATTTGAATTCAGTTGTTTTAATTTTAAAGCCACTGTATTATCATTACTATTATCATTATTACTATCATTCTATGCACCAGATGTACACAACTATGACACTGGGGAAGTTAAATTATTGGTGTTAATTTACAATGGTTACTGCTATTTCCAATTAGCACCACAAAGTAAATGAAAACCTCTTTTTGTCACCAAAGTGGGGGCCCCTCCTTATTCCCTCTCATGGCCTTCCATGTTCAGCCACCACTATTCCGGGGTCTGTCACCTGCACAGGAAGTGGATGCTCAAGACAGTGGCAGTGACTAATGTTTGACATACAATGTCACAGCCCAAATCATGCCTAAGAAATGGGGAAGTCTCACCTAACTGGTCAAACCAGAAATTTAACAAAGGAAAAATACAGCTCACCTTTCTTTTACTCATAAACAATGCAATGGAAAGAAAGCAATGATTCAAGCTATGACATTCTTGAGTTCATTACCTAATGAAATGAGTACATCAGAGGATCCGCCATTAAAAAAGGACTCCCCAAAAATAAACACCTCTAAACATTTCAGGACTGTGAAAGGCAACAACTTGATATACTCTGAATATTTTATCAGGATTATATTTTCCTAATATTACTCTTGTGTAGATTTATCCATTTAAAAGTCAACCTTAATTCACCAAAAACACACAATGAGTGATATCATTGTGATTTTTTCCTCCATTATAATTGATGTACTTAATTTTAGCCTTTTCCAGTTCAAAAATGTTTACACCATAAGCATTTCCTTTCCTTAGCATTAATCAAAATCCTGCAGAATGCAGCATTTAGTAGAGCTAACACACACGAGTATTAATCTGACTAAAATTAATCTAATTAAGATTGTTATTAAGTCTTACACAAAGAAGTGCACAACACAGTAGGTAGCAATTATCTTGGCTTTTAAATACCATTTAAACTGAAATGCAGATGATATATATTCAAATATCTGTATGAGTTTCTTCTCCAAAGTAAAGAAAATTCAAATTATAACTAAAAGTCTTTTATGATACACATTAGCCAAAGTTTCTTTATACATGACCAGTATCTTCTAGTAGTTCTAATAATTGGCTGTCACATAAGTTCCATTTTTGGTTGGAACAGAGGGACTTGTAAACCAAAACCTGAGTCAAAGATCCAGTTACTTTCATTGAAAGTAAGACTATCTCATGCAAAATTACTTTTTTTCTATATAATTTTCAAACATAATTCTTCCCCAAAACCATCATACTATTGCATATGCCCACTACTAAATACTCAATAGAAGGAACTTAGAAATATCTAGTAAAAAGTTTTTCATTTTAGTTTTCATTTAATTAAACCACAGTAGTGTTCTCAGCTCTTAAAGCTAATATCAAATTGGAATTTAATTTGAGATGAAGTAAATAATCTCGTATACAATCTGCATAATACTTAATCTTTAATAGAGATACATGTGTGTATCTGCTTTCTATATAAATGAGTTACCTTCCATATTCAGAAATTAAACAAATTTTCTAGTGGTCTAAAGAAAAACAAAAAAGTGTAAATTACTCAGATCAAATATAGAAATACACCACTAAAAAAGAAAAATAAAATAGAAATATATGTAATCTTTTAGTGAGCAAGAAATATCTTCTCGAAATGCAGCAAATATAGATGATAATAAAATCATAGCTGCCTCTGTAGTGTGGACCATGGACACCAGTGTGCATTTCCACATGGTTTTCTGGAATAGGAAATTTTCCAAAATCATGGATCCCAGAGGAATTTCTCAAAGACTCAGAAGAACTTCATACTTCTGGTTATGAGCTTTCATATCACAGACTCATACATCAGGCTGCCCCTAGAAACATCATAGTTTTTCAGTGAACAAATTTAGCCAATATTTAAAGAATCTTAATATATCTTTTTAATATTAGATTTTGTTTCAAGATAAAATGGCAAGTGCAACCTTAATGACTGAATGAATTCTGACTTTTATTTCATTGTGTTCTAATTTAGAAAATTATTACATAGTAGGATAATAGAATGAACTACAGGAGCTTTAAGACCCCTATAAATTTGCAAACACATAGCCAATATTGAAACATGTATTATTTATCTGAATATAATATCCCATTTGGGATCATGCTGCTTTATCTTGTAAATACCTATCTGTAAGAGATTTAAAATGTGGGCATTCTTTAAACTATTCTCTGGTTTGGATGTGTTGTGGTTTTATACAGTTAAGAATTTAAAAGTTGAGTGGATTACATTTAAGTTGGAATCTAATTTCTTTTGAATTTTTTAAAAAAGTCATTTTTCATTGGCACCAGAGTCCAAAACCAAATAAAAATCAAATATAGTTATCTAGACCCTTCAGGTACTCTACGCTTTGCCCTAAAATATCTAGGTAAATGGGTGGTATGGTTTCAACGTTTTTGTCCTATCCCTAATTCAGTTTGAACCTTAATCCCTAATGGTACAGTATTAGCAAGCATGGCCTTTGGGAGGTGATTGGGTTCTGAATGGGATTAGATGATTTCATAAAAGAGCTTGCCGGAGACAGTTTATTGCTTTTGACTTTCACCTTCTCCTAGGTGAGGACATAACTTTCCTCCCATTTGGAGGATGCAGTGTCTAAGCAGCCATCTTGGAAGCAGAAAAAATAACTTTACCAAATTAAACCTTCCAGAGCCTTGACTTGAACTTCCCAACATCCAAAATTGTGAGAAAATAAACTTCTGGTTTTATAAATTAGTCACAGGTATTTCATTTTAACAGCACAAATGAACTACATTGGACCCTTGATTTATGAACTTGATTGATTCCCAAGGGCTGGTTGTAACTGAATTTAGTTGTAAGTCAATACAGCTGAGATCTGGATGTTTACCTGAGTACATGCTATTGATAAGAATAAGCAGATGACTCTTCCATTAACCTAATTAACCCAAGTTTTTCTTATGTCAGTCTGGTGGTAACTTGAGGGCTTACTGTATACTAATGAGTTACATATGTGGGCTTTGCTTGAAATTATCTGGGCTATCTTTCATTGGATTTTGCTAGATTAAGTCTGAAAGTACTCTTTGCTAAAGCACAGAGTAATCTAGGGCTCGAGTCTAAATGCAGGTTCTGAGTCAGTTGTTCTGGGTACAAGGGAAAGCTTGAGATTTTGCACATCTAACAATCTCTTAGGTGATACCACACTACTGGATGGTCACACACTTTGAGTATCAGACAGAAAAGAGGCCAAAAAGACTGCTCTCCATGGTTCATACATGTGTACAGACAACAGGTCTACCACCTGTTTTTGTATGAACTGTAAGATAAGAATACTTTCCATAGGTGAGCATTTGTAATTCATTTGATGGTAGAGAACATTCATTTTGAATCCCAATTGTAATAAAATTTTATCACCCCTTCATGGATATTATTTGAATCTAATTCATTAAAATGTTATTTTTCTCTTATTAAATACATACAGTACCTGCATATTTTCAATTTTTCTTTTGGTCCACAAACTAAGTTTAATACTGGCTATTTACAGAAAACAAAAATTGTAGACCCTAGTCTAAGCTATTAACAAATGCTATAAATTTTTCTGGATAAAATATAAACCTTTTACAAAGCACAAGTGACACACAAAAGACATAAGTCCATGGTTTTCTTTATATAGATTACTTAAATTAGTTAAGTGAGGAGTATCTTAATAGAATTCAGATGATAAAAGATGTTTGCCCTGTTGTGAGGATCAATCCAAGGGCCTCACGTGTGCTAGACAATGTGCTCTACTACTGAGCTACACCCCCAGCCCTCAATGCTGAAAGAATTTTAAAAAGCAACTTTAATTACTATTCAGAAGTCCAGTGCTCTTCCAAGATGCCTTCTTATTTGTATACCCTGTTTTCCTAACTAACAGGCCCTCCTCTGTTTTCATGATGTTCTAAAATTTCACGCTGCTGTGCCTTGCTGAAGATCTTTCTCAACTATTATACTGTTGATCCAGAAGGACCCTTGAATCAGAAAGAAATCCTAATATTATAAAAAAAAACTTCCTCCCTTCTGTCTTCTTTGTATTTCCTTTCTTAACTCCTATTGATCAGATGTTAGACCTTCCTAACATAATCCAGTAAATTTCTTAAATTTTTGTCTTCAACTTTGTGCACTAGGCTGCTATCTTATTCTCCCCCCCCCATCTCCCTCCTCCCCTTTGGTTGTTGCTATAATTTCTTGGAGATGTCTTTGTTTTTATCCTCCGAGCAATCTACCAAGTTTTAAGTGATAGCAGCAGCCATATTTGGTTTTCAAGTTTTCTTATCATTCCTTTTTCACAGAAACTTCATATTTTGTAGATGCAATCATTTATCTCATCTCTCTGAAGACATTTACTACAGATTATCCCTATTTCCTATTTGTTTGTCTTTTTCATACTGGAAGCTCTTCTCAAATGTCAAATATTCTTCACTTGTCCATTTATCTAAGACAATAGTGTGACTGAGGATGTGTGACTATGAGGACATAATAACATCACTGTGGATGGCATATCTATGTATATAGATGGGACTTATCAAGAAGTGAGCTTCTCTGCAAAATAATCTCGCAGGGAGCCAGGCATGTTATTATGAGGAGTGTCTCTCCAGTAATAAATGGGGAGTTCTTATAAAGCAGCCATTCATCTTACTGAGAGCAGAGTCCTTCAATCTCCTAACCTCCTGTTTTGATGATATTCCCTAGTGCTATGAGTGTGGTGTGTATCTGCGTGTGTGTGTGTGTGTGTGTGTGTGTGTGTGTGTGTTAGGAGAAGATTCACTGTTCAGAATCCTAATTTCTAATTTTTGCTTCTCCATTTTCAGCCATACCCTTGCAAGGGAGAGACTATTCAATTGGAAAGACACTTAGCCGTTATCTATGCACTCACCCCGATTAATCATGAATTGACAAACATAATTAAGAATTTTTGTCCTTCTATATGTGTTAAAAAATAAAAATCCTCCAATGCCTTAATCTCTCAATGAAAACATTTTAAAAATTAAATCTAAATTCTGTAAACAATTTGTATCATTCATTATCCTTCTAATTGTTTATTATAATGTCAAAAGCAAAGAATAAAGTAATTCAGCTGTCCCTATGAGGAAATAAAAGGGGAGCTAAATTAACATAAGCTTCAAATCACAACTAGATCTAATTTTACCACAGACTCTCCATCTTCAGCCAAACCCATCAACAGGGATTGGTGAATATTTCCCTCTCTGTTCTCTCCATTTCATCCCTATCCACTAGCTCTGAGTCAGTAAGTGGTCTAAGTTGAAAGATAAAGGTCATATTGTATATCTCTCCTCAAATTCATTTTTCCATTCCTCAATATTTTCTGTATTCTAAAAAGTCTGAACTTTTATTGTCCTATTGAGGATTATTTTTTGTCTTTCCTTGCTATGATTGTACTTTGGGGGCTATCAATCTTTTCTCCTTTCTTACTTACTCCTGGACATTTCTGTATTATGTATTTATTCTTCCTCTTACATCTTTATTGGCTCATCTTCTCTGCAAAGAAGCAGGAAAAACTCTTCCATCTCTTATAAAACAGCTTCCTGTGATCTTTCTAACTTCTTAAACAAATTTTTATCTTTCTGTTTTGCTACACATCAAAGCTCTTCTTTCTGATACTACTTACACATACTCACTACTCATTAATACTTCAAGCCCTTGCTTTCTGATTTCATCATGAAGTTCTGTTGAATGTAAAAAGGTAACTAACAATCCATTCATCAATACAGTCAATTTATTGTATGTTTCACTGTTTTCTGTCTCTCAAAATGTTTAATTCTGTGATCGTTTAATCAGGTCTATGTATGAATGTGTGTTGCTTACAACAAATCTGAGCATTTGTCTTGACACCAAACAATTTTGGTTGCAATTCTCATGAAATTTCCAATCAACTCATTGAAATGGGAATGGTACAAATGAACACATTTCATTTCAAATTGCAGTAAGTATAGTGAAATCAATGGATTTTATGAGGAAAATAATAGGCAGGATCCACTTTAGATTATACAGTGCATATCTAACATAGAAATAGGCACCAGGCAGGGGAAAATTAAGGAAAACTGTTTCAGGCAGAAAGAAGACCCATCAAAGTCCCTAAGGCAGAATAGAGTTTAATATACTCAAGAAAGATAATGAAGATCAATGTAGCTGAAACATGGCCAGACAGGAGTATATAGCAAGCAGTTAGAGTGAAGTGACCAGGACGGGTGAGACCATCCAGGCCATAGGAAGGATTCTGGGTTTCCTTTGAACCAGGTAGAGATATACAGAAGGAATTTAAATTGAAGATTAATATTCAGTCTGCATTTACCTAGAAGCACTCTGATTGTCGAATGTTTCATAGGGAGACAAAAATGGAAACACCGTTTATTGTTATGGCTATGACTTTTACCTCAGTGCTACCTATGTGTTATATAAGACCGAGGGCCTTACCAAATGCTCCAAGGAGCTGACTGCAGTGAAGAACACCTGGGAAGGAACACACCAGACAAGTGACCTTTATTAGTCTGGCCAGATGGCACTCCCAAAGCAAAGTAGCTTAGAGAGGCAACTGGCTCAGAGTCCGAAGCTGTTTTCATAGGGGGTCTCAGGGGAAGTTGGCAAGCAGAAATACAAAAGTGGAGGAGAGAGATAAAACAGACCTTTTACAGACTGTCCTTAAGATAACATATTCAGATATGGAGTTGGGCAAGCATGACAGAACACTACGCACACAACAGACCTTCCTGGCACAACAACAAGCACATCCCTGGAACTTGATGTCTACCTGGTGATCCATAACAGAAGCAGAAAGTTGGAGCCCTGTTACAAAGATGGAGTAACTGTTGTTCAGTCTTACATGTTATTGCACATAGTCTGGGTTAAAAAGGTGAGGATGATCTATCTGGCTTAGAATTAAGGCAATGGCTATGGAGAGAAACCAGTTGGTTTATAATAATGTTGGAAATAAAATCTATAGAACAATGATATTTGGAAATAAGGTGAAAGAATGGTGTCTCATAACTCCAAATTTGAAGGAGACTGCAAAGAGGGAAAGAGAAGAATTAGAGGGAAAGATCAAAAGTACTGTTTTGTAGGTCTTACTTCTTGAAACCTTCCCTTAAACACTACCCATCTTCCTGGCCTTTCTTTCAGTACTTTAACTTTTTTTTTTTTTTTTTTTTTTTGCTATTACATAGACAGTCTCTTCTCTTCCTTCCAAATCCTCTTTTAATTTCATCTGACCCTAAACACCCACTCTAAATAGATGCTTCATTAATCATTCTCTCCTGATTCAACCAATCTCCCGAGCAGTGATTCATATTTTCAACTGTTTTATGAGTAATTCTATTTAGATGACCCATTTGAACCACTAATTCAACCCAAAATTAAATTCATGTTGTCTATATCTACACATGGATCTCATTTATATTGTTTTCCCTTCATCTTTCCAATCACCAGGGCTCATATTAACAGTACCACTGGGGGCCGGGGATTTAGCTCAGTGGTTCCTCCAACTGCCTCGCAAGTGCAAGGTTCCAAGTTCGATCCCCAGTACCAAAAAACTAAAAAAAAAAACAAAAACAGTACCATTGGCCTTTTCCTTGCTCTTTGCTTCAATTACTATGGCTTTATCAGTGAACTCTGTTGCATCTTACTTTCCTACCTTCCTTATATTGCACTGAAGTGAAATTTCTGATTGTAACTCAAGCCCCGATTATACTAAACCATTATTCTCATAACTTCCTATCTTCCTACCTCCAATGTCTTTTCCGGTCTACTGGAACACAATCTTGACAGTAATCATCCTAAATGTCAATACTAATCATTTTACATGTCTAAAATTTCAGTGATTCTGTTACCTTCAGAGTAATTTCCAAATTCCTACAAAGTATATTAAATGCCTCTTCTGATCTGACCCTAATCTGTTTTCTTCCTTGATTGCCACAAAACTTGAGCTTCTCACCCTTCAGAAAATTTGTCTGGCCCTTTCACAGCTCTATGCCTTTGCTGTGCTTTCGATGGTGCATTCACTTTTTCACACAAAACTCTTCCTTCTTTACAGCATAAAATGATGTCTCTCCCCTCTCCAACTACAGACACTTTCTTCTTTTAGTATTCCCTAATGGAACATGAGTCTGTGATGCTTGAGAACAGACTTTGCTCTTCTCTCTTCCACTGTGGCCAGCATACTGCCTTGTGTATAACAGGAACAGAGTGAACATTAAATTGGATGGACATATTGGTACTTCTTAGGGTTCGGGTCAAAAATGTCTCCTAGAAGTCTCTCGTATTCAGAGGTGAGGGTGTTGGAAAGTGATCAGATCACAGGAATACTAAGCTCATCAATGAAATAATCCATTGATGAGTTCAGTTGAATGTGCTATTAGGCAGTGAGGCCTGTTTGGAGGAAGTAGGTAACTGGGAGCACAACTTGGAAGATATATTTTTGTCCCAGTCCCTTTCTGCTTTCCTTGGCTCTTTGCAATCCTCTCTGCTTCCTGGCTGCTGTGAAGTGAGAAGCTGAACTCTACCATCCCTTTCTGCCATGTTGTTTCTGCTCCACTACCGGTCTAAAAATAATGGAGCCAACCAACCAATGGATTGAAACCTCTGAAACCATAAGCCAGAATAAATCTTCTTTTTTTCATCAAGTTTATTGGTACATTGTAGGTATACATTATGATCACATTCACTATAGGTAATTTGTACTTGTACATGATATATCTTGGTTCTTATTTTTTTTCCCATTCCCCTTCCCTCCCTTAAACCCCTCCACCCTTCCCTATTTACAAAAGCTTTGTTTCCAAAATAAATCTTTTAAGTTGTTTACATCAGAGGTCATAGCAATGAAAAGCTAAATAATACCCTTTCTGATGAGTTTATAACACCCTAAATAATCAGACAGATGTACTTTTGTGATGAACTTTATTTTAAAGGCAGATTATACATGAAATTCATATTTTTATATGAGCTGCAGAGAAAACCAAAATCTCTACTTTATTATAAATGGGCTGTTATACAACTTAATTTAAAATAGCAATAGATTAAAAATTCCTCAAAATTTTGGAAAAAACCGCTTTCTGTTTCTTAGAGACATAGTAAAGAGCACCCTTTATGGATACATTTAAATGCTGAGATATAATAAAAAAATTTACCTACCAGTTCCTCTATCAACAAAAACAAATCAAAGCTATTTAAACATTAGTTTGATTTTTCTGAATTGAAACTTTGCCTTATCTGAAACTTTATTGAAGTTAGCAAAATGTGACTGTCTCTAAACTTCAAGTAAATTCCACTAAGCCAAAGTTTGTCTCTGCTCCAACAATAGGATTCCAGTAATAAGAATGATGAATTGAGAAATGAAATGGTAGCAGTAGATATAAACTCTGTAACAAAACTCCTACTCTTCTACAACCAAAATGTCCTAGATAATTTTCTTAAAAGTAAAAGTTTGACTAATATCTGAATAATTGCTCCTTCATCTTCATCTCATTAATTTCCCTCTTTAATGATTTTTTCCTAAACAAATTTTCTAGACCTTGATTCTCTCAAGTGCCTTAATTTTGCTGAAAAAACCAGCGAAATTATAAAATCTAAAGACTGATAATATCTTTAAATAATTTCAAAATCCTTTTAAAGTAATAAACTGTATGAATATACTATTTTAATTTCTCCCAAATCATTTCTATTCAAGTGTATCTTTTAAAATATTACTCAGAAAGATCTCTTTTATCTGCAAACAAAAGATTAAAACTATTGGTTTATCTTCAATAATAATGGACATTAAGTGCTACCAGGAACTCTTATAATAATACCATAACATTATCTTATTTAAATCTCACAACCACCCTCCAAAGTAAGCAGGGTTACCCTGTCTGAGAGCTGTGAAAAGGGATAATGAGCTTAAATAACTCGGTTGAGGTCAGATAAGCAATGAGTGGAGCAACAAGAAATAGGCTCAGCCATCGGGGAGGCCACAGAATACAGTGAGTGGGCATCTGGACACCCCAAGGGCCAAAAAAAAAAAATGTTGAGGAAACATCCCTGAATGTCAATGCCTGTGAAGTACTATCACTGGCTCTAGCTCTTCTTTTAATTTTTTTTTCTTTTGCATCCTTTCCTGTAGTTACTGGAAATCTTTCTGCTGCGCTGTCGGTGATGGTAGCTGGCTGCTTTGAAATACACAGGAAGCACTTTCCCCCCATGGAGCAGCCTCTCTCTGGCAAAGTTCTCATTGTTTCCTCCATGCCTGGCTTCCGTCTGGCTCTTCAGTACATTTTACTCGGTGTGGCTGAAACACTGGTTAATCCAGCCTGTGAGTAACTCAACTTTAACACAGAGCTCATTACCTCAACAGAAACAAAATGGTGGGGCACCTGTTCACCAGCCTGGAGATTTCCCACAGTGCTTCAGATAGACCTAAGCATCACTCTCATTTTTTAAAATGTTACATTTCTCTCCATTCCTCTACCACATATATAATTATTAATTCCTCCTGGATATAGATGGAATGAAAGCTTTACTAACCTGATTAGAGGCAACAACTTTTTGTTTAGATACAGTACAAGAAGAAAAGCACTGCTAAAACCTAGAAGACAACTCCAACACACTTAAATGAAAGCTCTCATCTCTCTTCCCTCTTTTCCTTCCTTCCCTCTCACTCATAGATAAATACATATATGAAATATACATGTATATATTTCCTCCAAAAATGGCATTTAATATACTTTGAAAGTACATGAATATGCAAATAAAATGAAAATTTGACCCAATTTTCCTGAATAACTCAATGTTTTTAAATTAAATTACACTAGATTAAATATGATCACTAGTCTTTCATAAGATAAGTTTAAAATAAGATTATCAAATATAGCAAGCATTTCTGGATTATCTAGATTGCTTATATTAACTAAAC
This sequence comes from Heterocephalus glaber, assembly GCF_000247695.1. The sequence continues at coordinate 21,858,727 of NW_004624752.1, forward strand.
TAGCCTCTTTAAAATTTATCCCAGTGTTTTAGTAATTTCATGTAATACAATGATGTGTATATGAATTTAAGAGTGAAATGTAAAATATCTTATGATTCTACCCTCTGTATAATTTCCTGCATTGGGAGCCCTAATTGTAACTCAAGCCCACATTATACTTTGTTAAGAATATATTTGAAACCAGTATCATGCTCCTGCTAACATCTATTCCGTTCTATGAATCAGCACATAATCTTCAGAGTAATGATCCTAAATGACAACTTTAGTCATTTTACTTGTATCTAAAATCTTCAATGATTCTATTATCTTCAAAGTTATTTTCAAATTTCTTAAATATATACCTAATAAATAGATATTTATGCATATATATGATACCAAAACAATTCATTATAATAAAATTAATTAAATGTGTAATTATAATCACATATATAATAATATCAGTATGTAATCACATAGATATATATTGCATCAGACTTTTTCATTCCACATATTTTGCATGTTATTTTGTGAGATTCTATGATGAGGACATTATTGTTTAACACTTAAGGAACACAGTAAGGAATACTTAACACCATAAGGAATACAAAAGACGTGTAAACAAAGACTGCTGCTCAAGCGTTTGTGATCTTCTGTGATGTTATTTTGAGAAAATTCTTGGAAGTAGTGAATATTACATGTAGAGTAATGAGTGAACATGTAAGGAAATTCTTAGCCAGCTTAGCAGTAGTGTTTCAACATACAGAAGCCAAAAGGTACAGTCATTATCTGTTAAAAAGGCATATCGTGTAATATAAATCACTTAGTCCATCTGTTTATTCATCATGAAACTGAATGAAACCAAGTCAAATATCTGTCTGCTCTAAGGGTCAGGCGTCAAAGACCAAGACTTTCAGTTACTACCTAAGTGACTTGGAAGCTCATTTAACTGCCAAGTTTCACTTTTTTCATCTTTAAGATGGAAATAATTATCATTCCTACTTATGCCATGGCATTGGAGTAGGAGTCAATGGCAATAACGGCTTTTCCTTTAAAATCAAAGGCTATAAAATTTGACTGAGTAGTCTGAACTGTAAAAGGAGGTCTTACCCCTGTGAGGCTCTATGTAATGTTAAACTCTTTGTTTAACTCAAAGTTGGACAGACCTAGTTCTACCACTGACCAGTGTTGAGATCTTGGGAAAATTATCCTACACCTCTGAGCTTTTCTCATCACTTATGAAATGAGGAAGAGTTGTGTGAAGGATCACTGGACTTAAGCTCAATGGTGGAGAGCTTGCCTTGCATGTGTGAGGATCTGAGTTCCATCCCTAGTACCACACTCACACACACACAAAAGAAATCAAAGGACAAAGTGAAATATATTATATAAAGCAAAAAGCATAGTTCCTAAATATATATGCAGCATGTGAGTTACCGTTACATTGTCTTAATCATTTGCATGAATTATTACTATAGTGCCATGGGCACTTGCACAGTGTCTTGCTCCCTGCCTGTTATACCATGGTGTAAACACCAGGGAACTTCACACTGCAGCAGTGTGAGCAGAACTGGCTCTCTTGCATGAGTCATCCTGCATTCCTCTTTCTAATCCAACAGCACGTTTTAATCATTACTCAAATATGCTCTAAATCTGGCCACTCTTTGCCATTCTTCTTGTAATTTTCCAATTTAGAGCACCATACCTCTATCCCTGATTCTCCCTGATTGTCCTAGAGCATCCTCATTTGTCCCATTAGTCCACTCTCTTCAGAAAAGCTAGGCTGGTCTTTCCTAAATGTAAGTCCTATCACTCCCTTGCCTGTGATTCCACAATAGAGTCTTAGAGATATGAAATTCCATACCATGGTGAATAAAGCTCTACACGGTTAAGCCTGTGTATACTGTTCCAATTATATTTTCTTATATTCTGGCCCTTGAACACTTTGTTAAAAACTTAGTGTGTTTCTAAGGTGGCAAATATATTTCTAACCCAAGCACTTTGTACTTGCTTTTCTCTTCATCTGGAGCTCCATTCCCTCTGTTTGAAATACTGACTTCTCATTAAGTTTTCTCAAAGATCATCTCTTTTGGAGATGCTTCCTAGATCATCTCATCACTTTTTATTCCATTATGCGTGCTCTCTCTCTCTCTCTCTCTCTCTCTCTCTCTCTCACCCCCTCATCTATAATTTGTATGTGTTGCCTGCCTTTCACCAGAAGAATCCAGACTCCCTGTAGTCAGAATTTTGTCTCCATGCTTACCCTTAGACCCTTATATTCCTTTGTGCTTCTTCTTCCTGAAAGTGCACATACAGAGTAGGTTATCAATAAATCTGTTTTTATTTAAACAAACAAATGAAACACACATCTATTTCTATATGGCACAGCAAAAATATATTTTTCAAATTACTGACAATGTCCTATATTAATGGCATTCAATAAGAAAACAGTGGATTTCTCCACAAATTTCAGTGGACATTTTCCCTTCTAAGCCATGTTGTACATTGAAGGTGTGAGAAAAAGAAGACAAAAGTAGAAAACTTTTCAAACTATATGTTTTGTTTATTTATTTATAGTGGTATATACTTCAGCTGTCTCATAACTTGTGTTTGCTTTTTCAAAAAAATACTGTATATGTGTCTGTTGCAATGGGGGCTTTAAACATATCAGGAAAAAACAAAACAAAACAAAAGACAGGTCAGGGTGGCACACATTTGTAATCCTAGAACTTTGGAAGTCTGGGGTAAAAGGGTCACAAGTTCAAGCCCTGTCTGAGTGACTTAGTGAGATATTGTTTCAAAATTAAAAATTGTTAAAGGGCAAGAGATATAATGTAGCTCAGTGAAGAGGCCCTGGAGTTGATCTCCAGTCACACACACACATGAAACAGACCAAATTTCTGTTGTTGAAGACATTCATGGTTGACTTAGAATAGAGAGTACCTTGGAAAGCTAGAATATCATAGTCAGAAAGGGCCGTATGAAGTTGGCATTACAGAATGGTGGTAGTTATTGATGAAGAGTATCAATTGACAAATTTTTTATAAGGTTTCAGACAGTAAACAGGCTTTTACTTACTTATAAATTTCTCTCATAATTTTTCAACTATGTCCTTGATATGTAAAAGTAGCCATAGACAATCCTTAATAAATAGGAGTGGCCATGTTCCAATAAAGTTAGATGAAAATATGTGGTGGCTGGACATTTCTTGGCCATGGTTGGCACCCCTGATCTGGGTCAGAAGGTAGAGTCTGTGACCATGGGTAGATGCTAAAGCAGAAAGGAATACAAGGGCATAGGAGGTCAAGAAACAAAGAAGCTAAGGGTGGAAAGTTAGAAAGATTATCAGCATATATTTTTTAATTTACCAAGAATTAATGTAAGAGCTATATTGGAGAATGTGACAAGAAAGAATCTGCCTACTTTCAGAAACAGAGGAAAGTGGCCTGGATTAGTAGATGACAACACAAAAGAAAGGTAAATAATATAATCTGATGATAACATGAGATACTAAGGAAAGAATAATAGTCTGAAGGTGACCACAGGGTAAAGTTCCAGTTTCGGAGTTGTTCTACTTCTCCTCCACATAGTAAAATAACTTTGCATCAAACACAATAATCCTTGTTTTAATGGTTTAAGAACAACTGGAGTGAAGAGTTCCAGCAATGAGTCTCCAGAACCAGATGCTTAGGAAGTTGGTTATGGCCCTCGACTTTATAGATCCTGTCTATGCTGTGATATCCTTGCAAACAGTAACCAGCCTCTACCTGGAGGTACATTCTGAGTTCTTACTGGCGAGAAGATCAGCTTTCACAAACACTTTGAATATTTTTCATTGTGTCTTCATAGTATGATGGAAATTTCAGCATAGTGACTGACTTGTTGATAATAGCTATACTATAATGGGCTACAAGATGTATCTTATGACATAAAACATCAAGTTGACGATTGCTAAAGTTGGAAAAGATGAGAACTTACAAGTAGATGTCTGAAAAATGGAGATTTGAGGAGTTGGAAAGCTAAGTCCTATAAAGGGAAATGGAGGCTTTCAAAAAACGACTAAAATGACACCAAAGAGAGATTAACCAGCAGGCAGGGAGCTGGCAAAGTGGGTTCATGAATTATACACTGCACCAGAAGTTCTAGCAAGAGAAAAGCGTAAGATTAATAATTAACTAGCAGAGTAATAATGGGCTTGTACATTCTGCTTTTTCTCAGAGAAAGAAATAGGACTACTTACTCTTTCTGCCCATTGTTTGTCTCCTTGTATTTATGGAGAGGGACGTTCATGAGCCAGGTCCCTTTATAACTGTGAATCAATTCTTCCCTCGGCCTCTTCAGTGTTACCGCATACTCTCCTTTGGGCCTTCCTGACTATACTCGGAGGCTTGGCTTTAGGCTCCTGCTGGTGACTGGTACTACACAGAAAGGCCATGGCACCTAGCCACCAAAATTAGAAGTCCTTCTCTCCATTACCTTATTTATCATCATTATCATTACCATCTTCCTTTCCAATCAGTATTGTGGAATTGACTACCTGTTTAGCATCACTCTGTGCAATGTAACACTTCTGCTCTCTGTCCTTCCAGAGTTTAAAATCTCGGAAAGACAAACTTATACCTTTTTTGAATCCCTAGTTCGGCACTAGGCACCTTTTCTAGAGAAAAACTAGGGACTCCATTAAATGTTTACAAATAAAAACACACGGAGGACACACAGAAAGTAAAACAGAAATGCTACATGAACTCAAGAAGGAATAGTCATACATTTGCTTTATATATATTAGTAAGTTCATTTAAAAATGCTGAACAGATGCAGAATTTCCCCATGTTAAAATGTAAGTAAATCAGAAGTGAAATGTTGCTGAAAGGAAAAGGAAAAGATAATAAGATTTCTTTGTATATATAAGGAATAGAAAGAATCAGTGTTTATATTTGTTTTCAATTATCTTTTCTTTAAAATGAGCTAAAGTATTTAGAGTCTCATTGTAGAAAAATTTGCAAAGCACAAAACAGTAAGAAAATTAGAAAGCCAATAATTCAACCACTCAAAACTTAGATTGTTGATATTAATATATTTTAAATTTTTTATTGTGTGTATATAATAGAGATTATTTAAAAATAAAATCTCATGTATAGTATCCATCTTCCAGTTTCAACAATTTTCAACACATGCCTAAATTTGTCTTCTCTTTTTATTCCCTTTTCCTCCGTTATATAATTTTGAAGCAATTGCCATGTACCATACTATAACAAATACCAAATATTGCAATTTGTATCACTAAGATTGTCATGTATATTTTATCACAGTTACGTAATATGGTATGTGCAGAATTATATAGCATTATCTATGTCTTCTATTTCTACCTTCAATTTCTGATTTCAGAAAAGATTAATTTTAGTTGAAATTTTTAATAAAATCTCTCCCATGACTTCGAATTCTTTTCAAACTGCTGCCACTGTCATTACTGTTACTCCAGTGATGGCTTGAGAAAAATAGGACCATTTCAGAGACCCAAGGCTGAAGCTCTTACCTCTGTCTAAGCATTCTCTCCTTAAACAGCTTAACACATTAAGGGCCTTCCACAAGGCTTTGCACTAGTAGGAATTACTCGATTTGGTAACATTAATATTGTTAAAAATAGTTAACCATGCTGGGCACGGTGGCTCACACCTACAATCCTAGGCCGAGCCAGGAGAAACAAAACCTCAAGTCCCAGCCTGGGCAGCTTAGTGACTTAGCGAGACCCTATCTCTAAATAAATATAAAAAGGGCTCAGGGTGCCACTCAGTGTGAAGGCCCTGGGTTTAATTCTTAGTGCCACAAAAACAAGCAAACTAAAAACATTCTTCACTACCTGCAACTCAGCATCACATACGAAACACTCCACATATTTATAGCAGGTAATTGGCACAGCACATCAGCAAGTGAGTAATACTATTCCCACTTCATAGAAGGGAACACCGAGGCTTGAAATGTTTCAGTACCTTACCTGAAATCACAAAGACAGTTAGTGATTCACCTGAGATTTTTAGCATATTCTTGTTTAACTCAGGGGCCCATGCTCTTAACCTCTGTACAAATTTCATATGGTCAATGTAACTTTTCTGTAAGGAGCCTAATGATTTACATAGAACCACGGAATCATAGATCTTATTGCTAGATTGTCGTGATATGGTCTAGTACAGACCTTGCCTCAATCTGAAATTTTTCAGAAACATTCAAATTGGAGTAAATTTGGGTGAATGTATTAGAGGATTCAACTGCCAAGTAATCAAATTCTCTTCAGAGTACATAAGAGTATATTTTGGCATCTTTTATTCCTTGAAGACATCTGTAAAATGTACCATCTCCTACTGTAGTAACCTCAACAAAATTCAATCCAAGTTTTGATTACATTAGTGAATTTTCTTTTGATGCATAATCAATATTAATTTGAATGCTATCTATGAAATTGTCTTAGGACGCATGTTCTAAACTCTGCCCTTCTGTTTTTCTCACAGCCTCTGTAATAGCATACAGATCTGTTCCATGCACCATCAGAAGAACTTCTATGAATTTTTTGACACTATTCAATGGATTTGGTTGTTACACAGGAGCACTGCTGGTAAAGTTGGTTTATCTCATCTCGGAAGGTAAAAATCATTTCCTAGTATGCTTATATATATTGATTACGTGACTAGGGAACTGGGAGACAAAACCTGAAGAGAGAAGCTTTGCCAGAATGGTCTTTTTTTTTTAATTGATCCACTTTTGCAATTAAGATAGAATTCAGATAGGAAATAGACTCTTGCTGTATTCATTAATTTCTGGGAATTGTTTTGCTTTTGATAGGAGGAGGTAATTACAGAATGTCGCTTCTCATGAGACCCTGTCTGCTGTCTTTCTTTCATGTGCTTTAAAACAACCCGGTCACAGCATATTCGTGTTAGGTCTTTCATGAGGCCATTGGCAATAGTTCTTCATAGCTAGCATGGAGAAGCCACGGAACCTTAGAACTGGAGCCCCCATAGGAGAGTGGGGCATCTGCACGACCTGTTTTCTTCAGGATTTGTCAGAAATCTCGTCTGTGCCACCAAAGAGAGCTCATGAGTTGAACAGGAATTGATCTTGGGAGATTTTTCCAATAGAGATTTTGGACAGAGAAAAAAAAATCTAAAAATTGTTGATACAGATGTTAAAGTTATATGTTTTAAGTTATACTTAAATTATACTACTCTTAAGTTATATGTCTGGGTGAAAAAAATCAGATAGGATGACAACAATGGCTAGCAGTTACAGCAAAATGCCTTTGGCTGCATTTTAAATCCACAGAATTTTTTAATTTGTTCTAAAATGTCACTAGAGCTTCAATTTCATTTTGATTTACATTTACTTATTTTGTGGAAAATATCACAAACTTATTCTTCTCTACTTTCAAAAATACTTATGCTGTGCATGTAAAATACTGTACAGAAAATGTTGGTTTCTGGTCTCTTATAAAAAGCACACTTAATTGCCAAGCTTAATGCCACACACCTGTAACCCTACTGCCTCAGGAGGCTGAAGCATGAATATCACAGGTACACAACCAGCTTAGGCAATTTAGCGATACCCTGTTTCAAAATAAAAAAGGGCTGGAAACTAGGAAGGCCCTGGGCTCAAACCCCACCGAAAAAAGAAAAAAAAAATTACCTGCTTTCAAACTATGAAGAAAACAACTTCCATAAATGAGAAATTTCTTTTAACACAAAGTCTCTACTCAAAAAAATATTTAGCAGGGACTCCCCTGTGTTATGTACCATACATACTGTGCACAAGAGATACCCTTGTGAGCAAAATAAACCCTCCCCTGCCTTCCAAAATTCCCAGGGGTGCAAGGAAACAAAGAAACAAACAAAAATAATTAAAAGTGGTGAATATGGTAAAGTTCTAGGAAAGAAAGCTACCAATCTTGATTGGTAGATGACAAGGGCAAGCCCTGCCCTTTTCTTAGTTATCTGAGAAAGCAAAGCAAAAGCATGTATTGAATACTTACCACGTGCCAAGTCCTGTGCTGCACAAAGCAGTGTGAGGTGTGACTGCAATCCTCAGATAACTCAAATCCATGCTGCTATAACTGTGTAAATGGAACCCGGTCATTTATCTCTGGAGATCAGATTCTTTGCATATAAACAGAAGACAAAGCACTGCCATTAAAGTTTTGTAAAATAACCTGGAAAAGTCTCACCTATATCTGTATCTAAAACATTTCAGATATTGAACATGTTTCCTTCCTTTCCATTACTCAATGAAGACATTTCTGAGATTTTTGCATTAAAATTTCTACAATCAAATCTCATTTGACATATACACAAGAAATGCACGTGTATATTCATGTTTATAACAGCAAAATTCATGATAGCTAAATCTTGGAAGTGGCCTATATGTCCATCAACAGATTAATGGATAAAGAAAATATGGTATTTATACACAATGGAGTGCTACTCTGCCATAAAAAAAGACAAACTTTCCATTTGTAGGAAAAGAGATGCACCTTGAGACCATAACATTAAGTGAAATAAATCAGACATACAAGATTAAATATTGCATGGTTTCTCTTATAGGAGCAAATTATAAATAAAGAGCAAAATAAAGGATAGATAATAGGAAATAGGATGATAGATCTTTGTCAAATGGGAAAGGGATCAAGAGATGAGAAGGATGAAAGAAGGAATTAAGCTGTGTTATGTACATGTGCCAACTCCCACAAGAAATGTAAATTTTATGTCCTGCAAGCATGTACTAATAAAAAGAAGAAATAAGAGGTAGGGATTTAGCTCACTGGTGCCATGCCTGCCTTGCAATTGCAAGGTCCTGAGTTCAATCCCTGGTACCACAAAAAAAAAGAAAAAGAAAAGAAATAATAAAAAATATATTGCTGCCAGCTTACTTGTTTTATAGAATTCTGAATTTCTTATATACATGCTTAAGCAGCTTAGCCCAAGTTAGACCAAACTTTATAGGTTAAGTTCTCTCCAAAACTGTCCTTACTGGACACAACAGCTGGGTATAAATGTGGCTTTTGCTACAGACTCCCTCAAGTTTGATAACTTGCTGGAATAATTCACAGAGTCCAAGAAAGTCCAATGCCTGTGATTATTACCTTATTATAGCAAAATAATACATTTAGAATGAACCATAGAGGACTTGGGAGGGCTCCAAAGCTGACGCCACTTTCCTTTTTTAGGGACAGTGCCATCCTCGCACATCAATGTGTGACCACAGAAGAATGTTGACTGCTAGGAAACCACACTGAACTTCAGTGGCCAGTGCTTTTGGTGGTTGGCTGGTTGGTTGGTTCGTTGGTTGGTGTTTGTTTTTGGTACTGGGGATGGAACGCAGGACCTTCACAGTGAGCTACATCCCAGTACCTTTTATTTTTTATTTTGAGACAGGGTTTCACTAAATTGCTGTGGCAGGACTATAACTTGCAATCCTCGTAGTTCCATCTCCTAAATGCTGAGATGACAGGCCTGGATATTGTCCAGAGTTTCTATGGAGGCCTTATTATCCAGGCATAACTGATTGCTTCGCTGGCCATGTGGCTGAATTCCATCTCTGGCCTTCTGCTCCTCCCTAGAAGTTGAGCTCTGTCTTCTCCAATCACCTGGTTGATTTCCTGGCTGACCACATCCCATTCTGAGTCATCTCATTAACATGAATTAATGGGGGAGGGGGATAAGTCTTAGAGGCTCATCAAAAATAACAAAAACACTCCAATCACACAGGAAATTGAAAAAATTGAGAGGTTACCTCCCAGGAACTGGGTCAGGTAAATTCTTTATTATATACAACTGTTCTTGCAAACACTTGTCATTGAAAACCTAAATTTTTATTGAGGACAGTGTAGTATAGTATAGCACAGTACAGTATGAGCTTTTGCATGCTTTATTGCATTTATCACAATATTTTTGTAGAGGTAATATTGTTATTCTTATTTTTAAATGCAATAATTGAGGGAGAAAAAATTAAGTGTTCTAGTTATTATAGCTGGCATCTGACAGAAATTTAACCCTCTCTGCCTGCTGAAACCAGTTCCAAAATTGATTTCAATACAGGCAAATATCATAAGTCCCCAAGTATAAAAGTTTTAAAAAGACATTTGTTACTTCTACAATATAATGTCCTTGGAAGGAAGTATTCACGTGAGATAATGTTGATAATATTCTAAATACAGCACAAAGATGGGTAAACAAAAATGTATATAACATTGGCAGAGTTTGATATCCATGAAGGAAAGATCACCAAGTACACATGGTGAGAATATCTTAGCAATATGAGACATGGGATGGGGACTTCCTGAATGTGTGCTCAAGGCAGCATCATTTCAATTGTTACTACCTAATTTAATTGACGTTTTAAGGCTTCTATGTTATTCATTATAATACAGTACGATATCAAATCATATCCCCAGGAACTATAATCTTATGATTGTGTGTTGCTTTAGAGTCCATCTAGCCTAACTTTGTAGTCCAAAACAGAAAATGTACTGTGTCATCTTCCTAGTGGCCGGAAAAATCCTCTATTTTGACATATAACCTTAGTCAGCCCATCTGCTGATAACAACATTCCGCAGAGTCAATCTAATTTTTATCACATAGAAATTCTACAAACATTTAGTAAGTATTCATAGAAATAATGTAGTATTGTAGCTAAAAGAATAGATTCTGGAGTAAGACCACCTCAATTTGAATCCTGATAGTCTAGCTTTTTTTGTCTTTGATAATTAAGTAATCGGTATCTATATTAAGTACTCAATGGAGATTGCAATTGTGATCCTCTTCTATTTTATAGATAAGCCACTCCATTGTTTGATATTGTATGCTTCCTGGATTCTTCACTCTTCAGGCTCCTCTATCTACTAAACAAACAACTTGTTAATATCTTTCTTAAAATACAGTTTTCAAAATTGAACTCAGTATTCAATATTGCAAGAAACAAGATAGATATGTTACTTTTATCAGTTTGGAGCCTCTCTCTGTCTCTCTCCCCAAATGCCAACAGACACTGTGTTGACTTTTCAGTAGTTGTATTACCCTTATGGTCAATTAAAACCTGAAACTTTTTATTATTATTTGCAGCTGCTCTCAGTTCAGCTCCAATCATCACAATTTTTTTCCTAATTAAATCCAGGACTTTATCTTTCTCCTTAACAAATGTCAACCCATCATCCTAAATAACAGACATTTTTGAAACTCGATTCTGTCATCCAGTGAATTACTAATATTTCCTCCTTTGCTGGCTTTGTATCGTCTGCAAATTTAGTAAGCAAGTTCCCAGACTTCTTCCAGGTAATTGATAAAATTGTTGAATTGGACAGCACTGAAAATAGAGCCTTATGGAAAATTCCTACAGATCTCATTGCAAGTTAATGACAATCAATTAATCCTCCTCTTTTGGATGTAATCAGCTCCCAATTCACCAAATTACTCTCATTCAGCCCCCACATTTGTCTATCATTCCCTAAATGACATCGGAGGAGACTCTGTCGTATGTGTTTCTGGGAGTAGGATGTGTCTATGTTTGTGACAGTCCCTTTAGCCATGATAATATCATTCCTCAAGAAAGGAAGTGCGGTTCCTTTAGGGGATTTGGTTCTCGTGCTTTTATAATGGATTAAACTGACTAATTAGCAGCCCTAAAAAAGAGTGATCCTTTGACCATAAGCATCACTTTGGATGAGCCATTATGCCTCTAAGACTGTCTCCACTTAATTAAAAGAGACAATGCACTTCCCTTTTCTAGAGATGATGAAAGGATAACATTAAATAAAGTATTTCAAAATTCCAATGCCAGATATTATTTTTAAACAGAAGATTAAGTCATACATGATAATGGCTCATTCAGCTAAAAACAAGTCTCTTCAGTCAAAGAGCCAGACTGACTTTTTTGTATGGAACTGACCATAATGAAACCAACACTCCAAGTGTATATTTAGGCACCCCTCACCCCTCGATGTTTCACTTAGCGTTTAGAGTATTTCCAGCCTTAAGGATTCGTTTCAGCCTAGCATGTGTGCTTGTGAGTGTGTGTGAATGTTCATGCATGGTTGAAAAAGAAGATCAGCTATCACAGTCCCCCAGTCTCCAAGCTGCATTAGTCATTTTTAGCACCATGATGGAGAACGGTGTGAATGCGGTAAATTCAAAAGATTTCTCAAAACTTGACGGGGCAGACAGATAACTGTTAGAGTGACATTTTCAGTACAAGTGAGAAAACTGATCCTTCTGGGATCTCTAACTCTGAGTGCTTTAAAGGAGAAGATACGAGACTAAACCCATCCTCCTACACCAATCATCTCAGGAACAGTTTATCTAAAAGTAGCAATGCTAATATAAGGGAGTGAAGAAGTCAGTCTAACTGCTTATTTCAACTATATCCCATTAGCAGCAAGATCAATTTTCTCACACTCATGAACTTACCTTTTGACAAAAATAACAAAATAGAACTCGGTGAAAATGATGTCTTCATTATGGACGTGCAGGCAGTGGGGGAAGGATCCAAAGAAAATGTCTAAGAGGAAAGGATAATTGGGCAGAATTAAGAGGTCAAGCCATATGTCTTCCTGTTCTCATAGTCCCTCCTCCTCAGAATTCAGAAAAGGTGCAAAACATTTAGCTATTTAATTCAAATCAAGAGATCTTAAATTAAAAATGAGATCTTTTAAAATTCTTATTTAAATATCTATGAGTATTGAAGCCACCACTGACAGCCAGGTCAGCATGAATCACTGAGCTGCTCTTTAAAATTGCAATAAACTTGAAAGAAGAAAATATTTATGTATCAGGAAAATAATTCAACTTGATTTCATGGGCCCATGCCTCATTTCTTAGACGTGTTTCTTGCAACTCCAATACATGACTTGGGCCCAACTTCTAATGAGTTTATATTTTTGGACTCAGAGAGGAAAGGAAGGGGCCGGCTACCCTTCAATCCACCTCTGGCCACTTCACTCATTTGCTTCCTTTGGTGCCAGTGGTCCCCAGGCTAACTGGACAGCTCACCCAGGCAATGCTCAGGACTCCTAGTCAGAATTAAATCGTGTCTTCCTCGCACAATGGTGTGATTAATTCCAGATACATTTTATCTACATCCTTTTGACCCACAGAGACCCCTGGAGCTGCAAGTAGGTTTTGGATTCATCACAGTATCAGGTTGAGACTACCTGTTAGCTTATGGAAAGTAACTACCCACTGCTATTGCTCACAAAAGGTAGAAAAGCACACAAAGCCTGAGCTTAAATTCAGCTCAGTCCTTAGTGACCTATAATATCTTGACCTTGTTATTTAATTTTTCTTAGTCTCAGTTTGTCCTTGTGTCACTCATAGCTTACCTTCCAATTTTATGAGAACTAGTAGAAATAGACGTAAATCACCAAATAACTGTGGGTACACAAAAATAATGATTCCGGTGGTGTTGCTATAACTTGAGTGAGATCTCATTGCCTTTCAAGGGGGCTAAGAGAATCATAAATAAGATCCTTTCATATGAGACTTTTATAATTCTTCAGAAAAGAATGTAATCCATAAATGCAAAGCTCAGTTTTCCTGCTCAACATTAATTCCAGGTCCAAATTGGAATGAGATAAGATAAGACAGTGCCTGAGATTCCTCATGGCCTCATGGACCTATGTCATTAATGGAGTCTCCTTTGCATGATAAATTTATGGAAGTATATAGAGTTAGAGACACAAAGGCATCTAGAAACAATGTTAAAGCTGAAACTAGAAAAATGCATGATATATAACACGGTGAGCTTAGGCATGAAGTCTTTCTGGTAGATAGCAGATATAAGAAGGTAGAGACTTCTAGGTGCATAAGAGGAACACAGAGAAGACTAAAAAGCTTTTTAAAAATCCAGAAAAGATGACAATCATATGAAGTCAAATCGGAAGATTAGGCAGAAGCAAAAATCATAGGAGATCTTTGGCTTACAGAATTTTTTTAACTTGAATATAATAGGAAATTATAAAGGCAATATATGAGTGACATTGTCTATTGATATTTTAAGATCACTGTGGATGAAAAAAAATTTGGAAGGGAAAAAGAACGGTTTAGGAAATGCAGGAAGGGGGCAAGTGTAGTAATCTAGGCAAAGCTAAGGTGGTGATGAAGTAGAGAGCAAGTGGACAAGGGGGATTCATGAAAGGAATCATATGTTCATTTTAAGATAGAATCTATTGCTGATTGTGTTTTCAATAGTCAGGAGGCAGCAGAATGCAGGAAGTAGGAGGAGGTGAGGTCAAGGATTTATCCCAGCTTCCGAGAACAACTAACTGAGTGGGCAAAGACTCCATTTACTAAATAAAGAAGACAGGGAGAACAGATTTTAAAATTTGTCTCTCATTCACTTTATAACACAGTAAGTTTGGCAGAACTGAGAAATACCTAAATAGAAATATCTGGAGCTCAGAAAAGACCTTGGTTAGCTACATTAATGTAGGAATCTTGAGCACAAAAAATAACATTTGAAGCCTTAAAAACTGAATAAAATTACATAGCATAACTACAATAAAGAGAAAAAGGAATCCACAACTTATACGTGAAAAACCCAACATTAGAGATTGGATGAGGGAGAAATAACCTGTCAAAGAAAGATAGCATCTGGGGATGGGGGTATATATTATATATATTTGTTCACAATAACATTATGTACATATATGTATATGTATGTATGCATATATCATAATAATATAAAAGATTGTTTCAAGCAGGAAATGGCAACCTGTCAAATGCTACTGTGAAATCAAGTAGGATGAAGAATGTGTTCATAACATTAAGCTACACTGTGGTCACTGGTAATTTTAACAGGAAGCATTTCAGTGGTGAGGTGGGAACACAAGCCAGATTGGAATAGGCTAAAGAATAGTTAATAAGGAAGGAAATAAAAACATCACATGTAAAGAACTCTTTTGAAGAACTTGAGACTGAAGATTTAAGAGACAAGTAACTGCTAGAAGGGGATATGAGTGGATTTGCCACATTTAACAAATAAAACTACAGGATGACCAGTTATATTCAAATTTAACATAAAAATAAATGATTATTTTTAGTATTTAAATATGTCCCATGTAATATCGGGGGCATACATACACAGAAATTATGCATGCAATATTTAAGACATGCTAAAGTCTTTATTCTGAAATTGAAATATAATTGGGAAGCCCATATTTTATTTGGGAGCCTTAGTTGTGCGTTCACGATGCTTTTTCATTTTTGAGAGATGACGCAGTGTTTTTCACTGATGAGAATACCCGCCATGGATGGAGGCGTTAAAAGTGCAAGAGGAGGAAGGGAAGATCAACGGCAGTGAGGCCTTGGAAGGGAGGTGGGGGCTCAGTCAAAAGCCAGCCCACAGGTGAACTTCCTGGGCCTGAAACAGGAGAGAAAGGAGAAGCTGGATGCAGGTGCCAACAGTTGTGCAGATATGGTATTGGAGGCTGAAACCTCCCTCCCTGTTTTCTTTATGAGATGTGCAGCAGGACACCTGAGAGAACAGAGGGAATCTGGATGGGAATATGGGAATAGGACAGCAGTGAGATATGGACTTGTTCCTCAGAGCAAGACAACATGGTTTAAAAGTCCAGGGCTGAGATCTGTGGCTGTGTTGGAAGCCCCATTGATGTTGGTGAACACAAAACTAACTAAAGCATGATGATATCGTGATACTCGGGTGCTCTGGGCAGACGAAAGGTCTAATAAATTTTACAGTGGAATGAAGACCATAAACACAGGATGAAAGGGATAAACTCTCCACTCAAAGTGATTTGGGGTGAAATGTTATCTCCCTCATCAACAAATCTAAGCCATTAGCTAACTAGATTTGCAAGTGAAGAACAGACGGTTCAAATAAGAAGGTACTGGGGAAAGTCAATTCCTGTTATATCCATCAAATTATTCAAGTCCAATATCTTACTATTTTACTTTACATAATACCACTTGAGGATTGGTTCATTAATTTGGTCCACAAATACATATTAGGTTCCTACTATGTGCAGGCACTGGCTAGATATTGAATTAATAACGACAAGGCTGATGTTTAATTAACAAGAAGAACCTTATAGAAATATTTGACACTCAAATTAATATCAGATATATTCATTTGACTAATGCTATTACAATTACAGTTCATAGCTAATGGCATTATCGGGCTATTATCACAAAGCATTACCTCTCTTCTCAAACTCATTTCCATGATAATTCATTGAAATCATCATGAGAACACGCTATCTTGATGGGTTTTCCCTCCCAGTGCTCTTCAAATGGATGAACTCTCCCTGAAAAGGCAGCTTGCTCTGCCAAATATCCACGCCTGCTCTGCTGGCTCCGCAGTTGAGGTGAACAATGCCTGTGATTTCTCTACAGTTTTGAAAGACACAGTGTCCCTTCCTGGAAACAGCAAACTGATTTCATTTTTATCCACAATCCCAAGAACTAGAAATGCAAATCAGAGTGTCAATGCAGGCATTAGGATCCAGAGCAAAGGCCTGGGTATGTATGGGTCTGGGAGTAGCCTCGGTTCATCGTTCATTCAACAAATATTCATTCTGTCTCCTTTATATGACTTTAGACAAACAGCTCAGCCGCTCTGCACCTCTGTTTCCTTGTCTGTAAATTACAGGTAATGATAATCTGAGTTCTTATTAGATAAATATGAAAAAATTGTCAAAAAGTCAAAGTTAGAATAGAGTTGTTAGGGATTATTTCCTTCAGGTATCATGAAAATTAATGTGTTTTAAAAATTAACTCAGGTAGGAGAGCTATGAATCTCAAATGAAGCATTTAAATCAGGTTACTGAAAGGAGGAAGGAAAGAAATTAACATTTATTAAGTGTCAGTTATATGCAGACCTTGCTATATGCATTTCACAAAGATATTATTTCATTAAATCTTCACAATTCTTTGGGGGTAGATATTTGCAGGCCCAACATATAGAAGAGGAAAATGAGCTCAAAGTTGCCACAATCATATAACAATAGTGGATTCCTGATTCCTGGATAAGCTCTTCCCACTGCCCTGGGTTTATTTCCCATGGTGCAGGCATAGATCCACCCTAGAGAATGACTGATACATATTTTTAATTGGACACTTCCTTGGTCTCAAGCAAAAAAAACAAAAACAAAAGCACCTAGTAAGTGAAAGATGTGCCTAAACTACAGCAAGGTATTAACCCATTTCAGTTTTGTCTCAGCAATTTTGTACATTAGCTAGATCAACAACATTGCAAAATAACTTTCTTTAAAAAGCCAATGAAACCTAGGGCCGGGGATTTAGCTCAGTGGTTTCGCTGCCTGCTATGCAAGTGTAAAGACCCGAGTTCGATCTCCGGTACCAAAAAAAAAAAAGCCAATGAAACCTGAAAAAACTTCGCTCCCTGTGTCCAATTATCATTTGATGAAATTCCAAAAGACATATGTTAAGATTTTTCAAAGTTCTATTACATTCAAAATGAAACAGTAGCTAGTAAGAAGTGGAAATGTTGCATCTTCCTCTGAAAAGAGACAGTATAAATCTGTTCTGAATCAAAAACAAAATGAAGTAACACTTGAAATAATATCATGCATACCTAAAGTATTTGATAAATCTGTGATTTTTGTAGAGTGGTATGGCCTGAAGTTAGTGAATCTGAGCATTCAGGATCAACTAGTACTTGTCATTTGGGATATCAGGATGTGTTTAGACAGTTTATAATGAAGACACAAACTACAAAGTTACAGAATCAATGCTGCTAATAACAGACCTGTTTTTCAGTACTTCAACTGCCCAAGAGTTAGTTAGTGGGGGTGTGAAGCCACTCTCTTAGTTGTGACTCAGCATTTTGATTTCATAGATGAGTTTATTTTATACAAGTTTTCCCGGTATAGGTAAGCAGATCCATCATTCTTTTCCATTGTGATTAATTTCACTTATTTATTTGCTTGGGGTTGTTTGTTTGTTTAAGGCAGGGTCTCACTATGGTAGTCCAGGCTGGCCTTGAACCCACTATGTAGCCCAGGCTGGCTTTGAACGCGCAGATCCTCCTGCCTCAACCTCCAGAGTGCTGGGATGACAGGCGTGTGCCACCACACCCAGCTTGTAATTAATTTTATTGCACTTACCTGTGAGTATGGAATCCAATAGTTTAACACTTTGAATTTAATTTTCTCTCCCAAGTTAATTTCGTATCTCAAATAAAATATTTGTTTCAAAATAACAAACATCTATAATTTAGAATATATTGTAAAAAAAATTGATTAAATCATGAATATCTCACAATTATAGGATAAATGGAATTAAATTAATCAATTAGACAAATATATATATTTGTCTTGAAACTATTTCAGGACTTTCTGCCCTGTTCCTTTCACCTGTCTCTTACTTCTAGCTTATTATCACTCTAATTTTATTTATCACAATTTTATTTTATATATTTTGTATCAGGAATTACTGACCATACTTCTCATAGTGGTTATTTTTTGTTTATTAATGCCATATTCTCTACAGTTTATACTTCCAGATGAATTTTAGAATTGTTTTATCAATTTGATCCAATCCTAAATCTGTTTTAATGAGATGAGTAAAACGTCTAGGTTAATTTTAGAAAAACTAAATTGTTAATCCTATTTTGCACTTCATCCAAGAATATAATAGTTTTTTGTTCTGTTTTGTTTTGCTTTGCTTGAAGACTTTATACAGGTAGGCAAGAACCTCCACCCACATAGCTTTTCAATTTATTCAATATTTTTAAATGCAATTCAGTAAGATTGACTCTTTTTTCTTATATATCCTGAGCATTTCCTGTTGAAGATATTATAGGAATTGTGTGGTTTTTTTCTCTTTTTGTTACTGTGAACTGAGTTATCTTCCTCATTCAATACAGCCTACTGAGATTATCACTATTATATAGTAGTGAGATTATTAATGTTTGTGTCTTCATTACATTGCTTAACTTTCCTTAGCAAATCATTAAGGGCACTTCAGTTATCTTAAGTTTTCAGCAAAATTATCTCATCTTCAAAGAAGCATATTTCTTTAAAGTGAAAACCTATGTGCCTTTAAATAAATGTGCCTCTGAGTAAAATATATATCTGTATTTCTAAATTTGTAAACGCAATCTCCTGATTTTCTAAATACTTAGATATTCTGGGTTTTATTTACTCTTTAATCAATTAGTTAATTAGTGACAGTATCTTTAATTTCTAGGAGGTTGGGTTTGTTATTGATTTATTTCAAGTTCAGTAAAAGGGCATTTTCTTTGTACTAAACAATGTAATCTTTATTCAACTATTTCAATTACAGTATTATAATTCTCCATGTAATTAACTATTTTTCCTATTTTAGCAAAAACTGACAGTGTAACATAATCATTCACAAGAATTGTTTATATATGTCTTCCCTGTATTTTCAAGACTGTTTTCATTAGTTACCATATGACCATTGTACTACTCATCAATATAAAAAAGTTTCTCAATGCCTCTTTGAAAGATTATTCCTTTGAATTCAGTTTGCCTGAAATTGGCATTTTCCGTTATTTTATTTCTTTTTCTTATGAGTTCCTCTTCTTTTATTATCATCATATTATTTTAAGCTTTATCTGTTAGGGATATTTCTTGTAAGCAACAGTTAACAATGTGTATTACAGTCACTTCACATCTTTCCCACATTGAACTTTTTCTATCATTCTTCTGAAACAAGCATTGTTTTTCAAATGAGAGTGTAAGTGGATATTTTTGCTGAAGTCTACAGTCAAACTGCCCTGTTAAAACCCAAGTTACCACAGCAAGCAGACTGCTGGACTGGAGGAATACCTTTACACCATCTTGAGCTTTCCTAACACTTGGATCAGATAGCATGATTATAGACAGTAGTGTGCGGCTCTCTGGTCTGCCTGGCACTCCTACTTATTTTTTACTTATGGGGACATTTCTTGGATGTAGTATACCTTGCCTGTCTTCTGTTCCCATTACTTCTTGTCCTGTGGTGTCATAGGGTTGCTCTCCCTGATAGAGGTCAGAAGCGGAAGGAGTATCTGGCAGGGCTCTTTCCTCCTTTACCTGTGAAGAAGGAAGGAAGGAAGGAAGGAAAGAGGGAGGGAGGAATGGGGAGAAGGGTAGAAAAAAGGAAAGAAAGAAAGAAAGAAAGAAAGAAAGAAAGAAAGAAAGAAAGAAAGAAAGAGAGAGGAAGAAAGAGAGAAAGAAGAGAGAGAGAGTAGCTACCAATATTGCACCTAGACCTGACCTTGATTTCTGTGGAGAAGCATGTTCTGATTACCTCCTATTTGTCCTATTGGTGAGGAAGGTACTCTGCACCCCCCTCCAACAACTAGTCCATAGGCTTCCACTGTCTTTTTGTCTCTACCATGACCATGGTAACTTAAGATAAATAGAAATATTTCATTTAGTATCTATAAAGTCTAATACTTCTGAGTAATTACTGTCAGCATGTCCCTTACTAATCCGTGAACTTTTTCTCATAAGTAACTTGGGATGTGCACTTCCTGGTACAAGAAAATCCACCCCCACAAATTCAAACAAACAAATAAATCAAGTTGAGCAAGAGCTATCTGGAGGAATTCTGAACAAAGTCAAATATTTTGTGACTGCTCTATTACTCCAGTGGTCTAAGGCTCATTACTGACTAGTTGGTTACAATATTAAGGTAGAAAACCAGAGCTCACTGTGTGCATTAGCAATGTCATATAATGGAGGAGCCACCAAACTCTGTAGCCGGCACATTTTCTCTCCTGTTGTTAACCTTTCTGCTTACACAAGCTGAGTTCTGGAGTTTAGTATGCCCCATTCTAGACCTAAAGCCTGCACTTTGTCTCCTTCTGCAAGGATGCTCCTGATTTCCATCGGCCACTAGAAATGTCAGATGAAAAATGGCACGAATGTGAATTACAACAATAAAAGTTTATAAGCTACTAAAATAAAGTTATAGTACCTAAGAGCTGAGTCAACTGACAATGTTAAATGAAACATTTTACAACCAGTCCTAGGATAATGATTTTTAAAAATGGCACACAGAGCATGAAGAAATATCTGACAGGAAACAAGCCCAAGATCAAGCTCAAGTGACCTGATTTTGGTGAGCTACCTCTAAAAAGGGCAGGAGGAGGTGATGATCTAATGTTTCTGCTCTGTGCCCAGCCTTTGGCAGCTATTATTTCTTTTACTTCTCATTACAATTTAGCGAGGGTGGCATCATTGTCATTATGTGGGGGGAGGAGAGACTGAGGTGCAAGTGGTCCAGTTATTTGCCCAATAACAAAACTGTTCAATAAGGGAAGCAGAATTGGACTTAAATAGTATGTCTGCCTCAAAGCCCATGTTCTTTCTAGACTTTTCTATATCAAATTTGCTCCTTTACCAAGTCAGGTAACTCTATCTGGGTCAAGCAGTTTTTAGGTTTCATGAAGAATCTCTCTGTCCAACTTGATGCTGGTATTTGTCCCATTCTATCAACTCGGGTGATGATTCTCTTTACCCTGGGGTTCACCATGTAAGTTAGCTGTACAGAAAATGTCAATTTATAGTTAAATAACGCAGAAAATATTGCATTAAAAGGAGACCAGTATTATGAAGAAAGTTGAACACTCAAAATGATATTTAAGAAGGAATACAGGGAGTTATCAGGAATTTGAATAGGTGAAAAGGCAATCTTTCATTTTATTTTTTAAATTGCCCCAATCTAATGTTTTTCATAGGCCTTCAAATTTCCACTACCTTTCTCTAACCTTTTCAGCACAACAACCCCGTTCTGTCACCTCACATCCCCACAAACCGAGTCACAGTGCTTTTCATTTGTGCTAACCACAGTATCCCCAATGACAGACACAAGAACACCGCACACCCAGGGGACCTACCGCTGTCTCCTCAAAGACTGGTATTTGCTGTAATTGCACAATCTCTTAGAAATATTATGTTTTACCTTTAAAGATCTTACAAAATTTATATTCTTCTCCCTCATCTGACTATGTTATAATATAAAGATAGTCTTTTCAATTACTTCTTATGGGCCAAAATTCATGCTGCGAGAAGAATTAATGTCATGTTAATTCTGAGGCTTCACATACTCCTTGCAAACTCCTGTTACTCTAGCAGAGAAACATGGTGATAAAATGGTATAATCGCATGACGTGCAAAGTGCTGATGTGAAATGAAAAGGACAGAAATACCATTGGGATATTAATTCAAGAAAAAAAAGAAAATAGGACTATTTGAATAGGCTTAGCAGGATGATTTAATTCTTTCTGAAAATAAGTGGGCTGTTATCCAACCTTATCTTGACCTCCATCACAATTCTCTACAGTCAAATTATAACCAAATATTTAGTTCCTATACACATACACGTAGACTACACAATATCCAGTAGACAGACAGATAGACAGACAAACAGATAGAGAAACCCTCAGTGAATCTGCTCATTTAAACTTCAGGTGAAGGCATCATGTCAACATAGCCATAAAATGAAAAATTTCCTTTGTAATATATGCAAATTAACAAAATGAGGTAGAACTTCCAAAGTATCTCTGAATTCAGTACCAACTTTTATTTATGGGTCCAAGACTACAATGGACACAAGATAATTTTCATGCTTGAGCCACAGTAATGGTTACTGGGAAGTTAAATGACAGAAGAACAGCTTCCCACGGGAAGTGGCATAATTAGTCATAGCTATCGTACTTATGCACTTGCTGACTATCAGCCTTGAACAGAGTGTTCCATTCAAACCCCACTTGAAAATATGCACGGTCAAGGGAGAAGCCAAGAAACACTTTCTAGTTCCCAAAGCAACCCACAGCCCATTTGGCTAGGATGCCACTGAAGATCAGTGCTACTGGCACAGAGTCTGAGTGCTCTGGTCCCGAATTCATCTTTACAGCCCATTGTAGGAGCTCCTCCTTGAAAAAGGCAAGAAAATGCCAAAACATTGGCATTTGAAGGTTCAGAGATGATTAGTTTCTGTTCTCATATGCATAACATTTTCTGGAAATATTCTACTCACTCAGAACTGCAGTTGAATTAAGTTCTCTCCATAAAGACATGGTTTTTTCCTTTTAAACATTCTATAATACTAGATATCTGCAGTATGTCTGGCAATACTAGATACCACCACTGTTTTTGTAGTACTGTTTAAAACTAAGGGTTGCATATATTATATACAATGCATTATAGTTTGTATAATAATTGGATCATAATACCTCAAAACCCACTGAACAAAATTGAGTATGTGTATAGATAGATGTAGATATAGATATGAAAAAAAGGAAAATCATGGAAAAGATCCAAAGAAAAAGTAAAAACTTAGGAGTGAATTAAACTGCCTTGAATCCTGAATAATTCCATCTGTCCTCAGTTTGATATCACAAGGAAATGGGGACCCTTTATTAGAGGATGTTAAATGGAATTATTCACCAGGCCAAAAGAAAATATTTATGTCAGAGATTGGAGCAATTTACCAATAGGAGCAGTGACATTATCATAAGATAACCCTGCATTTATCTAAGTTTTCAAAATAACCTAATAGCTGTCATCTACATGTATTATCTCAATTACATTGCAATTAGTATGTGCAACAGATTATCCAATGATGGAAAATATTTTTCATTCATTCAGTAACATGTTTACCAAACAACTCCCAGATTCCAGGCACTACTCTAAGTACTAGATGTATAAGAATAAATAAGACAAACATTGTTCCTACAGATTAATAGCATAATCAGGATAACTTTCACACCCAGCTGAAGTTTTTCCATCTCTAAATATTTGGGATACTTTGCTTATCGTTTTCCTGGCAATCAGAGAACTAAATGAATTTTAACAATGAAGTTTTAGATGAGCTTTTTTGCTTGGAAGACATTATTGAAGCGAATAAAGCTCTGTGAATTGGGAAATGGTAAAACAGTCACAGAAACGTATATCTCTGCTGTTGAATGACAATTACATTTGTTCCAAACAGGCAATTGGTTTCCAAACACATTAAACAAAGGCAGTTTAGAAACCTTCTTCTTTCTGCTGGCATCACTGACAATGTTGACCGTTCTGGGATTCTGGAGTGTTTCTCGAAGGTACAGAAGTGTACGGTAAGATGCACAACTTCTGAGTCCACGAAACAGTGCTCTCTGGAAACCACCACCAGTGAGCCAGCAGGAGCCCTGTATGCTGTGACTGGACCCATTAGCATATTACAGAAATTTAAAGGATTATATAGAGCAAGAAATTTCATTTTAGTCTTCACTTTTCCATTGATCCTTGTAATAAAACAGTGTTTCACTCAATTCTAAAACATGTTATAAAACAAGAGTTTTTCCCCACTATTTAGCACCCTGTAGAATTGGAAATAACCATATTGATAATAAGAATGAATGCTTTTACCATTAAAAGCAAATAACATTAAACAAATACCTAGGAATCTAATGACTCGAGATTTGGATCCCATTCAGGCTTTTAAATCAACAATGACCATTTCAAGATCAATAGAAGGCTATACACGAATCCCTTAGCCGATCACCTGAGACCATTCAGTGGGAATATGTACTATCTACCAGTCATTCATCATTAGGCCTTATTGAGTTCTCTCTCCCTGCCACCCTCCCATTGACATATTCTAAGATGGCTGTGTACTTTGAGTAAACTGCCTATCCACCCTGAGCCTCTTTTTCCACATGTTTAAAAAATAAACAATAATCCGAGCCACTTATGGGGTTGGGGAAGAATTTTGAGAAAGTGCTAAGCACAATGGCTGCTGGGAGCTAAGCAGATTTTCATTTTCCTCTTTTTACTTCATTAATTTATGTATTTAGTCATAAATCATCCCACTCATTGTCACTTCTCCCTTGCCAAAAATCTTTCTTTTATGCTTCTAACAAATCCCTCTGGTACATCAGTCATTTGATAGGTAGTATAGGAAACCAGTTTACTACAAAGGAAGTCAGCAAATGCTCAGCTTCATCTGTGTTGCTTTTCTCATGGAGCTTACGGCCCAGTATGGGAGACACTTATACCCCATGCAAGGCAAAATGGATGACAAAATTAAAAACCTTAGTAGCTCCCTAAATTTGTATACTTCTTACCCTCCAAACTATCGGAAATCAAATTGATCCTCCACAATATACAATGTCTCTAAATGCCAGCTTCATTCTTAGTTTGAAAGGAAATTAAAGAATCAGAATGTCTTGTAGAAAAAGCCAACAAGAATTTCCTTAGCTTTATAAAAAAAAAAAAAAAAAAAAAAAACAGACAAAGCCGGGGATTTAGCTCAGTGGTTCCGGCGCCTGCCTCGCAAGTGCAAGGTCCCAAGTTCGATCCCCGGTGCCAAAAAAATTTTAAAAAACAAAAAAACCCCAATACATTCAGGAATGAAAACTGAAGCTGAAGACAAAGCAGTCTTCCCCTCCATCTACTGCATGCAAGCACAGAATTGGTGCCCATTTGCAAATTCGAAGAAATGTGTTGTGATGACTCATCTCAACTGCCAGTTTGACTGACCTGAGAGGCTATGAGATTAGTAAAGCCAACCTTGGACCAAAACTATAAACCAAGATAAACCTCTCCTCCTTTAAGCTGCAAGTATCAAGTATTCTGTCCCTACAACTGTGCTATCTCTTAGTTTATGTCTTTATCCTACTGTAAGGTTTGACCCTATCCTTCATGAAGTAGCTTAAAAGGCAGTCTCCAGAATCAGCACAGTTCAATTCAGTTCCACAGTGTATTGGCTCTATACACTTCAGCAACTGTTTAACGTTGCTAAGCCTCAGTTCACTCTTTCTTGAAAAGGAAACATTAAGAATAATACCTGGACCATATGTGTAAAGTCTCAAACACTTTAGTAATAATAATAATAATGGCCCTAGATGTGGCCTTCTGTTCTCCTTTCCTCCCTTTTACAATTCTTCTTCTAAAGTTATGCTGAGGTGTAACAAGAAGACACTAATTATGGGTTAAATTCAAGTAGAACTCGCACTGGAACTCGAATTTGTTAGCTCAGCCATTCAGCCATTCATTCATGCATTCAAACAAAATGCTAAGCATTAGTGCACGCACTAGCGGAACAAAGTTGAATCAAGCAAAATGCCAGGCTACATGGAACTAACACTGATGTTCAAATTAAACTATTCAAGTGTGAGTCTTTCTCTGTGATTGTTGAGCAAATGAGTCACTATAAACAAGTGAGAGACAGTGGTATGGGGTGCAGAGAAGAATAAAAATGTAAAAAGCATCAGAGTTTGGAGGAACCAAAGATAAGGGACTAAGTAGCCCAGGGGTTCCCAGCCCCAGGCCATAGAGCAGTACCCCTTTCTGGCCTATTAGAAACCAGGCCTCACAGCAGGAGATGAGCAGCAAGCTAGGGAAGCTTCAGCTGTGCTTCCAACCACTCCCAACACTCCTATCACCACCCAGCCCCACCTCCTGTCAGATCAGCAGCAGCCTTAGATTCTCATAGGAGCTTGAACTCTACTCTCAACTACACATGCAAGAGATGTGGATTGCACACTCTATATGAGAATCTAATCCTGAAACCACTCCCAACCCTGTCCACAAAGAAATTGTTGCCAGTTCTTGGTGTCAAAAAGCTCGAGGACCACTGATACAGGGTTTATTCAGAAATAAATCTAATTGTCCCCAAATCTTCTCCATCTCCTGTCTACTTTTTTTTTGTACATGCTTTTAGGGGGAAAAAGAGAAAGAAACAAAATGAAAAAGGAAAGAAATTAATTTTATGTATGTTGACCACCCTATTACCTTATGCAACATGTTATATACACACAATCTCAACCTACCTGTTACATAGATCTTATCACTGTATACAGAAGAAAGCTAAAGTGCAAAAGTAATTAATTAAATTAACCAAATTCACACAACTAGGATTCAAATTCAAATTTGGTCGTCTCCAAAGCCCATGCTCTTACACTGTGCTGCTTCTAAGAGCCAGGAAAGAGCCTTCTACTTACTTGCTCTGCGACAATCCTCAGCTATTTGAGAGAAAACTAGTCCCTTCGGTTAAAGTATCTACACTCATTACCACCTGTTGATCAGCAATCCCACAGGAAAAGAATGGATGTCACATATCAGAAGAGAAAATTTGCTTCCAAAGATTGAGTATCTAGAACCCACTCTATCAACACAAAGGCACACTTTGCCTTGGGGATCTACAGACCACTAGCACGGTATAGATCAGGTCAGAGAATTTAGGCCAGAGTCCTGTGGACCACAGGGAGTAAGTCTGCCTGTATTCAGGAATGCATGGTTCCAGCTTATTTTTATGCTAATTGTTATTGTCAAGTGCCAAGGAACAGTAAGTATGCAAAGAAACAGAAGAAAGCACTCATGTCCCAGAGATGGTATTATTGAAACATGTTCTTTATAAGTCAAATAGGATTTGATCTTAGTCCACATTCTGTCACAATCCAATTTTTGTCAAACCTAGATATTTTTTCACAGCCAAGATATTGTGGCAAAGTCTAAATTAGGGCGGGCTTGGCTATTCTTGTATCCAAGATTTTGAAGAAAGTGATGAAACAACACCCTTACTAATGTACAGGCAACATCAGTCTGTTGCTGCCCAAGGGCAGCAGATCCCTGAGTAATCTTAGTGTAATTGCTAGAACTGCATTAGTCATGTCAGGGTCGCTGGGACATCACCTCAAGTACAGTTAGGAATTATCCCTAAGTGCCAGACCAAACTTTCTTCATACATTAACAAACACCAGCAAAAAATCCCGCCTTTGACTCTAATGAAGTTCTCCTCAATCAAATCTGAAGTCATGCAATGGTGAGATGTCATACTCGCAGCTCTCCAATGTAAGTGCTAAAGAAGAAAGCAGATAAAATGTCTTTCCCTTGCTGAAAAGCTTAAGTAAATATATCTACAGTGTTTCATATACTTAGGTACCCCACACTGGTTATGAAAATAAAAAGAAATGATAGCTATTTCAGAGGGAAAGGCAAGAGAGGGTTGGTTTTTTATAACCACGGCACTGTCCCTCAAAGGTTGGGAAACACATCTTACAAAGTAGTTACCGCTGCCATTTATTTTTCCAAAGGTGTCAGTAATCGTCTACTCATAACCTCTAACAATTATGGAAAGCAACATAAATCAGAGACAAATGACTGGAGTTATTCAGGCAGTCTTCATTCTCTCCCAGTTACTTTTAGCAAAGAAGGCAAAATTGCCTTTCTGAAGCTTTCACAAGCCAAACATAGATGGCTGACCCCAGAGGCTTGCATCTGATAAAACTGTAAAATTGTATCAATCATATTCTTTTGTAGCTTCAACAAATATTTATTGAATATCTGCTGTACACCAGGCACTTATATAGACATTAGGAATACAGCAAGAAAAAAAAACAGTCTAAAATGCCTACCCTCCTGAGTCTTTCCCAAATATGTTTAAGAAAATAATTGTTTCTTTAGAATCAGTATATTATAATGGAAAAAAGCCAGGATTTGGAGTAACCAAGTTTTAGTTCCAAAGCCTGGCTCTACCAACTGCTATTTACCTGAACCCTAAGAAGGTTATTTAACTTTTGGAATTTCAATTTTCCAACCTGTGAAACTGGGATGATTCCATCTCACCCTAACATAGTGTCTGATAATTAAAAGACAAGGCAAGTTTTTCTTGGGTTGGGTGTGAAGGGTGAACATTCTAGAAATATAGTCATGGCCTCCTTCTTCAACAGTGGTCGTAGCACCAAATTGTCTCAGCACCAAATTTACAAACACCCAGTAAATCTGATAAGCCTCATGAGTACTGGCAACCATGAAATTTGTGAAGTCCTAGGGTTCCACATTCTCTAACTGTGGGCGTTGAGGAGTCACTGCAGGTTGTAAAAGAGCACCACCTAGAGCCTTGTATGTACTGAAACTCCTTTGTCCTATTTTAAAGAATGTTCTGGAGAGCAGGGCTCTTAAATAATCATCACTGTTGAGCCCATCATAAAAGGTAGACAAGCACAGGAAAAAGCAAATGATTTAGCAAGTCATCTACATCTGGTACTAAGAAAATCTTTTTCTTTCTCTCTTTCTTTCTTTCTTTAGATATTGTAATCTAAATCATTTTAATGCTCAGAACATCAGTGGAAGTAATCTTGAAGAAACACTTCTTCTCCATGAAAAATCTCTGAAATTTTATGGCAGTATACAGGAAATTTCTTCAAGTATTGATCTTTGGGAAACAGCCTTATGAAACTGTATTTGACCCTACCTGTCTTATGAGCACAATATTCATTGTTTTCTTCTTCAATTTAATATTTTATGCATTTTTAATAAGAATCAATATATAAAAGAGTGACTTTATGAATATAATCTGTGTATTTTATTAACAAAGATTAATTATGACCCCCCTAGCAAACTATTATGCTTTTGTACTAACATGTTATATATTAAATTAATAAAATAATTTCAATGTCTAGGTGATTATGTATACCGGTAATATTGTACAACTTTTGCAATGTTTCAACCATTGAAGACAACATAAAAAAGTTTTTTTAGAGTTTTGATAAGTCATTAGAAGGAAAGAAACACTATGCCAATACTCTTTACTATGGTAGATTTATTGAGCTTATGTTGCATCCTAAGCATTGTGACCATATGCTGTATACATATGAGTAAATATTAACAAGTAAATATGATTCTGCTATATTTGTTCTTGATGTTATATTATCAAGATATGACTTGATTAAGAAAATTTTCTCTGAAGTCTTAAGTATTACTACTAAAATAGAGGTCTTTAACAAATAATATTCACATTCTGATGAAATTGAAAAATCAATGTCAATGATGGATTTCTTGGGATTAAAGGAAAGAAGAATATTATGGCACGTCAAATGTGTACTGGGAGGAGAGTAAGTGACCAAGCAAACTAGAGATGCTTAGAGGGACCTGCAGGCTAACCCATATGACATCATTTAGTCTCCATGGCTACCAATTTAAATGTATTTTGAAAAATCATTTTCCTTTATAGGCCAAGAAATTTGTAAACTTGTTATTTTAATGAAATAAATCTAATGTCCTATATCTTTGTCACAACATTTATCAAAGTTTCATTTATGACCAGCCGCTTCAGGGGAATATTTCTTGCCCCCGTAAGGACTACTTTAACCCAAGTCTATCTGAATTGGGGTCCAGGAATTGGTGATTTTAGTTAGCAAGTCATTCTGATGTTCTGTAAAAGTTAAGAGCCAGTGCTTTCTAGGACAGTTCATGCTGGAGAGAGTAAGAAGATTTATCCCCTGATTGCAAATGATTGTGCAATTAGGCACCTTCCTTGTGTATACATAAAATATTTTAGATCTGTAAAATAAAAGATTTATTCAACTTGATTAGGTATGATATGCATTTTTAATTGCAAAAGTGCAGCTGTAAAGCACCAGGTGTTTCTTACTCAAACTGGTTTTTGTTTGCTTGTTTGTTGTGAGGACAAGTGAAAAGATGAACTCTCTTACAGGCACAAATTCTTCCCAGCAGCCTCTTCAAAGCCTTCTTTGTTTAGCATTTGTTCCTCCAACAAAATAGTGGGACAGACCCTGATATCCCTGGGAAGCCTTCCTTGCTATTAAAGGTCAAGTGCCGAGTTTGCAATTTGGGTTCATGAACCCCCCCAAAAATCAAGAAATCCTCGAACATATCATCTCAGTATGAATGTGAAGTTATAACAGTCTCTCTCACTATTAGAAATGGGACCTCCCTTATTTTCTTGCCCTCCACCCCTACACACCCTGTTGGTTTCATCTCTTTAAATTCTGGATTACAACAAAATAAAAGTGCTTCTTATGTTTTCATTATGTCTTTTGAGATGAAAGTTCTGCAGAATGATAAAGTTGACCCAAGGTGAACACCAAAAGAGCTTAGAATTCTCACCCTGGAGTTGCCACTTGTGATTAGCTAAATGGAAGAAACTACAAGTATCGGGAGCAATGCTACATAATTTTAGGGTAAAATCATTTGGTTAGCCTAATTCTCCTGCCTACAGCCCAGCTATGGCATTTCGAGACATAATTCCATTTTGGCCTCCGGTCACAACTGAGACCTCAATGATCCGGTGATGCTGTGATTCTCCAGGACAAGATTACACCAGCTGAAGACATCCTGGGAGGAACAAAATCTTCATCGACTCAGTTCCTCATTATTCTTGGATTGTTACATCTTGTTTACGTGGATGTACTGAACTCTCTGCAAGTCATTTGTTACATTTGTTTCTGCCGATGCGGTAAGCTGGGGGCTTTCGTCTTTGCTGCCCAGAGCAGCACTGATCAGACCCAAAGCTCAGCTTCTTCTCAAAGTCTCATTTTTCTACCTTTCCTGTAATTCACCTTGTGCTGCCTTGGCTCGGAGGAGACTAGGACCTACTGCAGAGGTTCTAGTAACGTCCCCTTTCCCTGTTCCCTACATGCAAGCACTGCCATTGGAACAGGATGCGTTCACACAGCAGTTGCTTCTCTAGTGCCTAGCAACATTATCATTGAGCACCTGGAATAGTTTAGGCATTAAGTGTAATTGGTTTTGCTTTACATAAATCTGTAGCTTTGTAAATAAGTGGAGCATTTCAGCTTCTATATAACACCAATTAACTTAAAGGGATGCGTTGTTTGCAGAAGCCTGCTGGGTTCCCTACTGTATTTCTCTGGTAACATGCTCAGTGACGACAAAGTTCTGTGCCCTGCAGCGTTCCATTTACTCCAGCCACTTCGTGCCAAGGGTCTATGCAGCCCCTCATTTGCTTCAGTTTTCAGTGGTGGTGAAAGGTTAGGAAAAGGCAGTCTTCCCTAAGAAGCATCCTCTCTGCCTTATTCTGTCCATGATTGAGACCTGAAAGGCAAGGTATTCGAAAATGTTTTCTACGGCCTGCAGAGCACAAGTCTGAGCCCATCAGATTCTGTCCGCAACTGACAGTAACATCTCTTTCCTCTTCCCTTTCTTCTTGTAATACTTCAATCCAGGGCAGCCAAAAGTCACTACACTGAGTCTGTATACAAAACTACAAAAAAAAACCATATATTCCTATTACTTGAATTTACAAGTGAAAATGATTCCATCACAGTGACTTTTCTTTAACAGCACACAATAATACCCAAAGATCTGTTCCTGGAAGGTGACAGATTGCTTTTTCCAAGCTCTTTGGATATTTCCCCATATTATCTCTTAATCCCTTATCTCTCATATCCCCTTCACGCAATCTTGATTTATAGTATTCATTCCACCCTGGCCAACCTCTAATTCTCTTGGTTTCCCAAAGTGTTTTATCAACAATCAGAGTAACAGTATCACCAAATAACAGCTCATGATTCTAAAACTTTCCTATTAATATTGTGCGATTTACAAATTGAAAGAGAGAGAATAATCACTTCTGAGAACTGCCAGGGTCCCTTGTTCTTTGAAAAGAAAGCCACTGCATTAGAACCCCAAATCAGCCAGCCAAGGGTCACAAAGCTCCTCCCCTGAGAGAGAAGCCAGCATACTATCACCACTCACTGGCTTATGAGGAAAGCTCTCAAATAGAATCAGCAGCCAAGTGATGACAGCACACAGGTGCTGCTAAAATTCAGGTTGGCTTGTAGAGAGCATTAAAGGAATCACTAATAATAACTCATATCTATGTCACCCATCACAGCTTACAAGTTGCTGTCACACACATATTATCACATTTGATTAGCACCCACTCACTAGGAAGTAGGCACATTTTAGCAGGCCCATTTGGTAAATGAGAAATTGTAATTCTGAGACATTAAGTGATTTGTCAAGAGTTACAGAGATATTCGGTGGGACAGACAAGACTTGAATCTTGGTGTGTCTATCTCTTAAGTATCAGCTCCTTCTACAAACGTCCATAATAACACCAATATTGGATCATCCCCAGTGGCTTCGGTGGGACACTCTCTACATCATCCCAAAGTGAACAAGAATGAGAAACAAAGGTCATGTCGAGATTAGAGGCATGGTTAGCAAAATATAAGCATTTTTCTAGCATCTCTTCTGTCTCACTGAGGCCACAGCATGGAGTCCCAGGATGTTCTGCTGTGTGTCTAAGGGCATTAGATGCACCCCACTGAAAGACTCATCCAGACTAACTCCATTGGGGGAAGGAATCTCAAGCTTAAAATATTCTTTCAGTCCTCCTTTCATCAAAATGGCCTCAATGTTTGGCAGTAGGTGCCAAACAACTTTAGAAAAAAGCAATTGGAGAGAAACAAATGTGTCCCAATATACACAGTAATTGTGAAGATTCTTATACTGCTTGCTAAGTACAAGACACCGCTCTGGTTTTTTATATATTAGCTCACTTATTCATCACAATAATCCTTGAAATACAACTGTTAACCCCATCTTACAAACAAGAAACCAAAGCACAAAAGAGTTGATAACATTTTGAAGGTTATACAAGTAATATGAAAATATGGATGGAGTCAAGATGTGGACCAAGGGAATCTGGCTACAAAATCCAGGTGCTAATCCTCTCTATGTAGAAATATATGTAATGACATTTATGCAAAAGCCAAGGCAACAGCTTTATGGTTCTACAAGGGATAAAAGATTGAGAAAAAATTCAATCAAGGCCCTCGATATAGCTGTTGTCTACAATAGGCTTTTATATATTCTCTGGGGAATTCCAAGAAGGGCAGTGCCTTAGCCCAATGGATTTCAATTCTTTTCTACCAAAATACGTAAGAATACGACTCAATCCATCACCAAATACTGAATGCTCAACACCCCTGCCCCTCCTACTCCCTTTGTAATAACAATCTCTTTTTTTCCTCCCCAAAGACATGACTCCAAGAGCAGAGTTTCAGACTCTGTGGCAGTAAGTGGGTACATTTATTTAAGAATTGTTGTATGGGCATTTTTCCAGTGTCCCACAAGTCACAATTTAAGCCATCTGTTCCTCACATAAAAGTCAAAGTTACATCAAGATGGGAACAGGAGGTCAAGCAGGCTGTTTGCTCAGCATTTACACAGACTTCCTGGGATCCCTCCAGCCCTGTTCTCCACTAAGTATAAAATTATCAAGGATAGTTATAGTGCCCCCCCTCAGGTCACCAAGGTCCTCTATATTAGAATGAATTCTAGTTGACAGCCAGGAACATTTCCCCAGATGACACACTGCCGCAAACCCACTCAGAGACTTTATTAACTATTAAATAATAATAGCATCCACATCCGTATCTATCATCCATCACAGACAGTTTTGCATTAACTGGCTGTGAGTCAGGTTTTTCTTTAAACCTGCTAAGCCACAAGTGACCAAATCTCATATAAATATAGTAATGAGTCAACAGCCTGTGATAAATGATGGTTAGCATGATAGCATCTAGTCAGAAATACATGTAATGACGTTTATGCAAAAGCCAAGGCAACAACTCTATGATTCTATAAGGGATAAAAGATTGAGAAAAAAATGGAATCAATGGGAGAGAGATTTGGCAAAAATCAAGGAAGAGGCATCATGCCCACCATAAAAGATATCACCTAGAAAATACACATGTCATCACAGTTTTCATTTCCCCATAGCAATCTGTTGAGGTAAAATGAGAGAATAGAGAGGACATGGTGAACTTTAAAAGAAAGGCAAGAGTTCTCTATCAGAAATGTCAGAGGAGAATGTGCAAGCTTTGAATGTGAGAGCAGTGAGAGGTCATTGGCAAACATGACATTATGGTTTGGATCTAGAATGTCCCTTCAAAAGCCTGATTTGTTTAGAGGTGGGCTTTTGGAAAGTGAATAGATTATGGAGGTGCTATAGCAGAATTCCTGTTAGGCGGTAGGGCCCAGTCAGAAGAAGCATTTCACGAAGGGAAAAGTATATCTCCCTCTCTGAAGCAGATTCCCTTTAGTCTCTGCTTCCTGGCT
The DNA here is from genome assembly GCF_000247695.1 of Heterocephalus glaber. The sequence goes on from NW_004624752.1 coordinate 21,893,546, forward strand.
GTCATAAGATGAGTGGCTGTCCTCTGCCAGACCTTCCACCATGCTGTTTCTGCCTTGGAACCAGCTGACTATGGACTGAAAATATAAGCCAAAATATACCTCTCCTCCTTTAAGTTGTGGGTGTCAGATATTGTGTCTCAGGAACAAGAAAGAAACTAAGAGATTTTAGCACTATAGAAGTGTGGTCATTGCTGTGAGTATAAGTGATCCTGTGATTTAGAAGCCTTTGGAAATGGTTTGTGGGAAGAGTTTGGAAACAAAGATGCTGACTAGAGAAGTCTAGAATGCTATTAGTTGAGCCTGTTGGGAAATACTGACCAGAGCTTCAAAGATCAGAATGCTGATATAAATGCAGGTAGTAAAGACTAGACCTAGGAGGTTTCAGTTGTGAACAAGGACTCCATTGGTAGTTGGGGCAGAGGCCATGTGTGTTACACTCTGGCACAAAATTGTCTACTCGTTCATGTCCTGAGATTTTGCAGGAGACTGAGATTAAGGGCAGGGGAATACTAGGAAGTGTCTATATTGGGGCCATGGAGAGTGCAGTTGCTGAAAACATTAGCATTAAAAATAAGCCAGTTACTTTGCATGAGAACAACAAGAAAATGACTTGAGGATACCTCAAGAATTAGTAAGACCCCACCCTTTGCAAACATGGAGGAGAAAAATGGAAAGACTTTGCTTTGATCAGAGAGCCTAGGTCATTCAGGGCCAATTAGGAAAGAGTTTCATAGAGTTCAACCACTCAGGCCTCTGAAACCATGAAGCAAGAGGGCCCAGCTACTTCTTGAGCTGGTGGCAGACTTGGCATCATCCAAGTGGTGCTGATTTTACAGGCATGTAGAATGCAAAAGTTATGGAGTCAGGGAGGCTTCCACCAGACTTCAAAAGGCCTGAGAGGCAAGGCAATAAACATCTGAGAGGGCAGTGCATAAAACTATAAGAGTGAAGCTGAAAGTGCTTTGGAAACCCCAGGAAGTTGGACAAGGCAGGACTATGAAACATCTGCTGAGGAAAGCTCACAGGCAGTGAGCAAAGCCAAGCTGCTGTAGGGGACTTTTAGCCAGATCTATGTTGAGAATCAAGAGCAGAGAGCTCAGCAGAATGATTTAAAATGTTTTGAGTTTGGCCAGAATGGAAACTCCAGTAAAGCTGTGGGCTGCAACAACAAAGCAGAGGAGATCTTGATTGCTGAGAAGCAACAGAATAGGAAAGATGGCCTGAGGGCATCACAGGAAGCAGTAAGACTCCACTGTTTGCAGTCTTAGAGTCATAAAGGTGAAAGATATTCCTTTGAGAAGAAAGCCCCAGAATGCCATGTTCCAGAATGGCAGTGGCCTAGGAAAGTTGTTCCAAAATGGCATCTTAGGGAAGTTGTTCCTCAGGATTTGGTTCATAGGCATTGGACCCCTACAGCTAAGAGAAAAGGAAGCCTGGCTACTGCTCCAGCTGGCAGCAGACCTTGGCATCATCCACATGGTGCTGGTTTTAGGTACATGCAGCATGCAAGAGTTGTGGGGTCAGGAAGGCTTCCACCTAAATTTCAGAAGGAGGCCTGGGAGGCCAGGCAGTGTGCGCCTGAGAGGGCAGCGTGTGAAGCTGTGAGTGTGAAGCCAAAGGTGCAGTGGAAGCCCCAGAAGTTTGGAGAAGCCAGGAGCATGGATAATCTGAGGAAAACTGTCAGGAGGGAGCAGAGCTGGCCCCAGAGAGAACCCATGGGAGCTACAACCACTGGAAGTCCCACAGAGGTGGAGCCAACCAAGCTCTTTAGCATTCATAACTTCCCGCAGACAGCCTCAGATGCTGCACACAGAACTACCGGACTTAATGTTTGCTCTGCTGGGTTTTGGACCTGCCCAGGTCCCATTCCATTGTATCCTCCTATTTGGACCTTTTGGAATGGTAATGTTTATCTTGTGGCTTTTAATGTTCCAAGTGTTTAACTTACTCTTCATTTATATAGGCCTTGCAGGCAGGCGTTTGCCTTAAAACTCAGAGGAGACTTTAGATTTTGGACTTTTCAGCAATGCTGAAACTGTTAGGTCTTTGGCAACTCTTAGAGATGGACTAAGTACCTTTTGTGTAAGGAAAGAACATGGTCTTTGGGAGGGCAGGGGTGGAATGTTATGGTTTGGGTCTGGATGACCCCTCAAAGCCTCATTTGGTCAGAGGTGGCTGAATCTGGAATGTGTGATGCTGAGATTAAGGGCATGTGGTTGCTAAACCACTAAATGTGAGTGAGTGGTTTAGCACCACCCTAATCGCAGCAGTCTGGATGGGATAAAAGAGGCAGTGAAGGTCCCTTGTTGCCTTTGCTACCCTGTGCACACCGTGTTGTTTCTCTTCTGTGATGCCTGTTTGCCATCCACCCTACCTTGGAGCCAACCAGTTATGGACTGAAACCTTTCTGAACTGTAAGCCAAATAAACCCCTTCCCCTCTAACTTTGGGTGTCGGATATTTTGTCTCAGAAATAAGAGAAAAGTAACTAACACATAGTGTTCTCCCTGCTGGGTTTTGGTCTTGCTTTGGTCCAATTCCTCTCTTTCTCTCTATTTTTCCCTTTTGGAATGGGCATGTTTACCCTGTGCTATTGTCTGTTGGAAATGTTGAACTTTCTTTCGGTTTTCATAGGGGCTCACTGCTAAGAGTTTCACTTGAGTCTCAGAGGACACTTCGGACTTGGACTTTTTACCCATGCTGGAACTGTGAAGACTTTGGAAACTCTTAGAGGTGGGCTAAATGCATTTTGCATAAAGAGATGATGTGAGTCTTTTGGGAGCCAGGGAAGGAATGTTATGGTTTAAATCTGTAATAACTTCCCAAAGCCGCAAGCATTCAGAGGCGGGACTTTTGGAAGGTGATTAGCTAATGGGAGCATTATAGCCGACTTGTTAGGAGCAGGGGCGCAGTTAGAAGAGAGATTTCACTGGGTGCATGAGATGCAAAGTATATCTCCCTTCTCAGCTCCGGCTTTTTCTGTCTGCTTTCTGGCTGCCATAATGTGAACAGCTTTCCTTGGCCAGAATCTTCCACCTGTTTCTGCCTTGGAGTCAGTCGACCATGGACAGAAAAGCATGAGCCAAAATAAACCTCTCCTCCTTTAAATTACGGGTGTTGGGTATTATGACTTAACAATGAGAAAGTAACTAAAACACATGGATTTCAATTTGGGCACAATCTCTCACACATAGTAGGTACCTTGATTCATATAAATTGATTATGATCCCCTTGAGCATCTCAGACTGCATTTTACCATTTCCCAAGCCTTTCTTATATGAGTTAAGCCTTCCTGACCTGTTTCCATGGCGTCTCCAAAAATGCAGACTTTTGTTCCTTATGCAGCTCGTGCAGTTCTGCCTTGTTTCATTGCAGCCAACCATGGCTAAAAGACGTGAACAATCAAGATGGACAAGTGTAGCAGTGAATGAACCATTTCACTGCAATTAGAAGTTCACGGAGAATAAATTATCCTCTAGTTCAAGCTGTCCAGCAGTAATTCTCATTAATAATAACACTTCAACAACAGCCTGCTTCCCACAAAGACAGTGAGTGCTAGAAACTTTATCATTACTCTTAATGCAGGAGTCGCATCCCAGACGGCTAGTGCAGATTGCCATATGCAACCCACAAGAAGTTTAAATTACAAAGGCGCTCAAATGTGTAACAGGCCATGAAGTTTGCTGGCTAGATGAGCAGGTAGAGAAAAGATTCAAAGGGATTCTCTCCTGCAAGCTTCCCTCTAATTCACGTTAAATAGTAAACGAATTTTCACACCAATAAGTCTATCTAACAGGATACTTTCTCAAAGTCTCTCTTCTTACCTCATCTCTTTCAGGGCAGTATCCTCATTTCCTACACATGACCTCAAGGTTGTAGAGAATACTGGGTCCATGAAGGTGGAGGCTTTTGCAGAAAGATGATTGATAGATAGATAGGCAGACAGACAGACAGACAGATGTGGAAGAGAGACAGAGACAGGTTCAGCCAGCAAATGCTGGCTGTCAGTGAAGAAGCCTTTCCACAGGGACTCTTTATGTTGTTTTTCTACATGGGCTAGTTTGTGCTTCTCCAGAGCTTGGAGGCTGGTATCCATGGGCAAACATCCCAAGAAAGAAAGAAAACCTATTGGCTTCTATGCCTTAATTTAGGTCCCCACAGCTTCACAACCCTGTATTCCATTTGCTGAGGCAATCAGAAAGCTTTGTCTACATTCAAAGTAAGGAGAAACAGGATCCACTTCCTCAAAGGAATGAAGTAGCAAGATTCTAGAATTTTATCTGGGGCCAAAAATGTTGCTGTTGACTTTTACATTTAAAGATGAATAGGTATCAGCTAAGTATATAAGGACAGGGACAGCAGCATTCCAGGTAAGCTTAGGAAGTAGTGTAAGCAAAATACCAACATGTGAAAACAAATAGCCCCGCTTATTGTGGGAAGGGAAGGTCCACAAGCCTGGGGCACAAGATTCAAGGACAGAGAAGTCAGACAGATTGGTGTTTCAAAAAGATCACTCAGTCAAAAATGTAAAGAAGAAGCAAGCAGGGGCCAGTCCAGCGTTAGAAAGCCTAGTTAGCTGACTACTGTACTATAACTTGGAGATAATGAGGCTGGGGTTAAGGGGAAAGTACTTAGAATGAAGACGAGAGGAAACCCAGGAGAGATTCAAAGGTAGAATTACAGGAATAAACTATGTGTTGGATTTTCTCTATGCATCTTAATTGTCTCATGTATTTTTCTTAATAAATCTAGAGCCTTGGAATTATGTTATATATAAGGAATTGAAACACATAGATCACAAGCTACCTGCCCTAGTAGAGCCAGTACTCCAGAGTCCAACACTGCAGTTTAATCACAAGGCTGTAGTGATTGGATGGGTGGGTGACAAAAGAAAAGGAGTCCAGGAACATTATTGGTTTCTGAGTTAAGCAACTGAGTGTGAAAGCCAATTAACAAGATAAAATAGTGCCAGAGGATAGGGCAATGGAAAGGATATGAACACATTTGTACATAATACATTTGCGGTATCTGAAGAAAACTGAGTGATTCCCTATATTCTGTTAGTGATCTATGTAAGACATAACGGGCTTCGGGGTTTTTTGTTTGTTATTGTTGTTGTTTTGTGTGTTTTTGTGGTACTAAGAGTACAGAGTCTCACTAAGTTTCTAGGTTGTTCAGGATAGGCTTAAACTTGGGGGTCCTCCTGCCTCAGCCTCCCAAAGTGCTGGGATTACAGTAGGCCTGTGTCACCACACCAGCTGCATAATGGACTTCAATCATACAGAAATGGATTGGAGTCATGAAGCATTTATACCTATAAAGAAACTTAGAAAATATCTAGCCAAGGGCCAGGGATTTAGCTCAGTGGTTTCGCTGCCCACTGTGCAAGCACAAGGACCCAAGTTCGATCCCCAGTACCAAAAAAAAAAAATATCTAGCCAAATTTTAATTTTTTAATGAGGAAAACTAGGCCCAGAAAGGTAATATAACTTATCCATAAGTAAACACTTGTATAGTTGGTAAGATTTCAAGAACCTCTTTCAGTTTAGCTCAGTACAATATAAACTTCTCATATTATTATTACTGGGGGGAAATTATTATTAGAGGAAAGAATTATTAGGGGGAATTATTATTAATTATTAGGGGGGAATTATTAGGCAGAAAATAAAATTATTATTAGAATTATTAATTATTAGAGGGAAAAGAAAAGGGTGAATAGTAAATTTCTGGATTTAACAAATTTAATTTGGTTTGATTTCTGTAGGACTTCTCAGAAGCTTTATTATATGCATAGTAAATTGCTTCCCAAAGAAAGGATTTGTTATTTAAAATCTTCTAAATTCATGTGGCCATTCTTCAGCTCAGTCTTCATCAGATCCCTTGGAAGTCCTAGTAGGGCAAGAAATGCATAAGCTTAAAAATCAGATGGGACTAGATTTGAACTAAATCTCTACCTCTCAGTAGCTGGGCAGCCTTTGACATGCTATGTAATTTCACTGAGCTTTAATTTCCACATCTGCAGAATAGGAGTAAGAATGTATTTTTCAAGGTACTTTGTACATCAACATATATGTTAACACATGTAGCCAAGACTCTTCAACATGGAGATGGTCGGTGTATATTAGTCATCAACTATTTTTCCCTCTTCCTCAATCAACAAATATTTATTTGATAACTTCTGTGCTCCTAAATTATTTGTGGCTATATATTAATTAATATATTTCTCATTATTATTTCAGAAAAACTGAAGCATCTGTCTTTCCTATTTATTTTATTTCAAACAAAATTTTTTATCCACTGATAATCACTTTGATAGCAGATCCTAAATGCATCCAATTTTTAGGCTAGAAGAGATGAAGAGGCAGAAATCTTATTTATCAGAAGAAAAGTTGCTGTTGATCATCATAACACGTCTTCACTCCATGGAATTTGGACTTTCTCCAGATACACAATTAGCAGGTCTCTTTTTCCTTCCTACTCATAAATGAATTTAAATGGAGTTAGAACATCACTCAGATAATCACCATGTAAGATGCAAAGAAAAAAATAGTCTTAATTGCATTTTAAATGTTTGCATAAGAGTTGTTCCTTGGTATAGTTAACTTAATTTTTAATGAACAGCAATGAAATTCATCCTGCCCAAGCATCTTAATAAAGAGTAAAATCAGTTCTATGTATTTGCTGTGTTTGCTAATGGCTATGCCTCAAGTCAATAAACAGTATCTAGGCCATCTGCCATGGGTCCAGGTTGGGAAAGACAAGACACAGGGGATGTAAGATCCCAAACTCCCTCTAAAGTCTCTAAAAGTCTTTATTGGCACGTAGGATATTCACTAAGGAATTAAATGGAAAATAAGACACATAATCAAGCATTAGAATGTATGCTATAAAAAAGAAAGAATATTCAACATTAGATGTCATCTAATAAACACACATATTCACTGCCTGTAATGTAGATTAAGCCTCTGGCTCTACCAATTTACAGAAAACACAGGGATGTAGGAACATATTAAATGACACCACAAGGATGAAATCATCAAAATAAAGACAAGGAAACTCACAGGATGAAAAATTGAATCTTTGGCACAAAATTATTCAAGGAAAATAAGAGCAGGGTCATTTCTTGATTACATATAAGAAACCTAAAACCCCTATCAATTAACCACAATATTTGGATTAATTTACATCTCAACTCAATCAACAAATGTTTGAAAAGCAGGGTAAAGGGACCAAGGATTTAGCTCAGTGGTGCTGCCACCAGCCTTGCAAGCACAAGTTTGATCCCAAGTTCGATTCCAGGTACCAAAAAAAAAGTCGGGTAAAGAACACTACTGGCAATATTTGATAACATTAAAAATTATTGTTAATGTTTTAGTGTGATAACATGGTTTGTGATGACATGATGGTTGTATTGTTTTTAAAGAACTCTTATCTTTTAGATATTCATGGATCAAATGCCAGGATGCCTAGGATTTGCTTGAAACTAATTTTAACACATGAGGAAGTGAATATGAGTTTAGATCACTCAAAATTGGCTATGAGTTGATAAATGTTGAAGTTAGAATTTGAATGTATGGAAGTTCATTATGCCATCTTCATGACTTTGGGGTATGCTTTAAATACTCCATAATTTTAAAACTTTTTAAATATTTTTTTTTGTACTGAGGATCGAACTTGGGACCTTTCTCTTGTGAGTCAGGTGGCAGAACTACTGAGCTAAATCCCTGGCCCACTTTCTTAATATTTTAATGTGTTACAAATACTATCAGTGTGCCTGTATCATATATAGTGAATTGCTTAGCAAATAAACTAGTTTCTTCATCTAATATTTGGAAGAGAAAGAGCCAATGTCAAAATTAAGGCAAAAGGAATAACTTATTTAAAAAATTGAATGTATGTACTTGCCCCAGTGGAAAAAATGTTCCAGATATCAAAACCATAGTTAAACAATCTACCCCAAATCTAAGATTAATAGGCCAATATTCTCTAACTCCTACCCTTCCTATCAGCTCTGCCTTGCTGAAATAAAACTGCATCAAAAAAGATCAAGTACTACATTACTTAATAAATTTTTGTCTTGATTCTGAGCACAGATAGTGATGCTTTTTGTCTGGTATCTGACAAAAGAAGTCATGTGTCCCAGACTACTAGTAACTTCCTTGAATTTTATTCTTCATTCCTTAAAAAAAATTAGCTCCTATGTACATCTGACTTGGTAAGAATAAAATTTAAACAACTCAAAATAAGCATTTTGCTCACCCTTTCATGTATGTGCCAGTCATAAGCTCAGACATACTAGCTAGAAACATAATATGGAAAATAGAAAGAATTGAGAAAAGGAGGAAAGGAAAGAGGAAGGGAGGGAGGAAAGCAAAGGAGGGAGAAAAGTTGACTCTTCTCAGCAAAATGCAGAACATTTCAGTTCAGAAAGTTCAGCGCAGCTGTTCGAATAAAGCCATGGAGAATGGAACCAATTGTCCATTAAAGATTTACCAGCCATTTGTAATCTTCACTGTGCAAAGTGTGCATTGGAGAGTTCCCTATACTAGCTGGAGAGGAGTTCTCTTCCTTTCAAAGGCATTTATGCTAAGGAATCTGAACTGTAAGAAATGAGTTATTGTTATACAACCAAAAAATGTATATATGGTTACTGACTTTGTTAACTCTCAATCTGTCCCCCCAGAATGCTAACAGGATCCTACTTATGTACAAAAAAAATCGTTTTAAGAAGAAACTATCTGAAAAAATTTGATAAATGACATTTTCAAACCAGATCACCTCCCTAACTTTTCTATAGCACAATGGATATTTACTTGGAAACTATAACCTTTCCTTCTTAATCAACTGTCTCCAGGTTTGCAAAGATGCAGTGAGCACTAAGCCTGTATTTTCATTTTTCTGAGATAACTGAACTAGCAAAATCTGGAAAACACTAGTAATATTGAAAATGTCAAAATAGCCTGTCTCGGTTCAATTATTCATATTCACATGGAATATTTCCAAGATACGCATTGACTATCAGATATACCTAGTACTTTACCTAATAATACAAAGGTGATGAGGACACAAAAGCTTTAACAGAGCACATAGTCTTGGGAGGAATTAAAGTGTATGCCTTATGTGACACCTATAAGACGAGTATAATTTAACCAAATAAGGTGTAACACTTGGCAGCTTCCTCTAGTGACTACATTGCTAATATGAAATCCTCAGAGGCCTAGAACTATCATTGCAGAGTCTTTTAGAAGTAGCATCATCCTCTTTTCTACACACCCATCTCGGGATAGTTTCAAAGAGAGTGGAGAAGAAAAGAGAATCCTTACATAATTTTGGGTATTCAAAAGAAGACAAAAACCTACATTCTACTCTTCTGGAACTCTGGAAAACAGCACCTACATTCATTCAGTTGGCCAATCAATAAATATTCATAGAGATCTTGTTGTGTACCGGCCCACGTGTATCAGGTTGAGCTTTTCTTACCCATCAGTGAAGTAAGGTAGCAGTAGAGCCACATGGCTTCATGAGATGTCTGGGGCAGAGGACCCAAGTTTTCTCCAAGTCTCCAGCATCTCCAAAAGGTGTGGGAAACACATTGATCTTTCATTCTTCCCCACATTTTCATGACAGACAATTTACCTCTCAAAGCTACAGGAGAGCAACAATGAGAAAAAGAGCAAGGTAGTGTCCTCCAGTGGTCTTGTGGTCATTGACAAAGGGACATGGCATCACGGAGCAGCACAGAGGATCAGAGAGGAGAACTGTGAATGTTGGGGGAGACCAGCCTAGGACAGATAAAGACCAAGGACTGGACCCTCTTTCCCTGCTTCGCTATTGCCTGGAGAATGAAAACCTCAGCCCTGAGATTAGCCCCAGCAAGAAATGAGAAATTGTGACTCAATGGAATTGAGGCTGGGGATAGAGAAAACTCAGAATTGACTTAAATTGTGTTGTGTATAGCCATGGAATAATGGTATCTCTGAATGCATATTTAGCTGAACTATAGAAAATAGTTACATTTCTTACACAAGTAAGGCACTTGAAAATACTGCAATCTGTATACAAGTTGTGTGTGTGTGTGCATGCGCATGTGTGTGTTTTATAAACAACTGCATGTACCTGAATATTGAAGCCTCCAGAAAGAGTCCCCTTGGGAGACTCTATTGATTATTTTCTCATTGTTCAAACTCTTCTTTAAGCCATCAGCATCGTTTATAAGCCATGTAAAAACAATCAATTCCATTAGTTTATTATATTGAGTCTCCATCTTTTATTGCTAATTGTAGAAGGAGAGAAAGAAAAAGGAGGGAAAGAGAAAAGGAAGGGAGGGAGGGGGAGGCAAGGAGGAAGGCGGGCAGGCAATGGAGGCTGCATCACCCCACTTCGTGCCTCAGGGAAGTTGTCCTCTGTGATTATTGATTACCTGTACATACTATAACTGAAGTTATATCTGCCAAGATCTCAGTTTTCACATGGTAGCACTTGCGAAGGAGGAAGGGAAAGAGGGAGTAAAGGGATTCGCTTAAACTGTGGCTTGATCCACCAAATTGCCGGCTTCTGGCAATTTCCAAAACTTGAGACATTAGCTGTTCATTAGCGCTGAACACATTACAAGAACAAAGGCAATCCCAAAAAAGGTTAAACAACAGCTACAGCGTTTTAATACACATATTGTCATGGTGACTGTTTTGAATGAAAACTTTCATTTGGATTCATTAATGTATTTGTGGAAAAATAATAAACTACTCAAAGCACAGCCACATTACTTTACAGCCATGGATACCTAGGGCAGTGACAAATATGTCATCCCTCACTGGTCATTTCCCTTGGAGACCCGTGCTATCTGTCACTGCCTCCATCTCCACAGTGCCTTTAATTTCTCCGGGCATTGGAAAGAGCTTTTTCCAAAGGGACAAGGCATTGGCACTGTCAGGCAAGAAGAAAAGAGAGCGCAAGAGTACCTGGGTCGTGCAGCCTCACCGTCTTTCAAGTGGGGATCTTTGCATTTTTACAAGCATTGCTCTTAACCTCATCTTTCATTCCCATCTTGCAACTTTATGCCTTCCTATTGATCTTAGTTCTGCTGCTTAGAGACACCAATGAGAAATGCGGAGAACATTCAATAAATAAAAAATATCCACCCACCCTGTACGTGATTCCTCCTTAGAAAATAGTGCAAGTAAAACAGTGTTATTTCTGCTCCCTGAGGGTTTTTGAGACCAAAAGCTTATGCCCTGCATGTGGAATTAACTCCAGGGATGGGTAGAAGGTATTCTAAATTTCAAATCTCAATCCTGATTCGGAGCGCCATATTGCCTCAGAGAAGTTCTATAATTATTGATTAAATTATACATACTGTAATTGAAGTCACATCAACAAAGATCTCAGTTTAGATTGTAGCATTCGTGACTTTTTTTTCCTGCATGAGAAACGCATATATTTGCAGTCCTTTTGTTTTCTTTTTTAAGTTGTTTCAATAAGAACCACTTATTTTGCTAGTTTGGAATTAGCCAGGCATCTTGAAATACTAGGGCATACTTTAGTCTAGTAGTCTTTTGTTTAAAGTACACACAAAGTTAACGTGAGAGATAGTTTTTATGAAACAGGTAAATCAACTCAAGGATCAAAATTATGACCTCTATCTCGTACTATGAAAAATTGAGGTATGTACCAATGAAGTAGGACAGAAGGAATTCTGACATAGTCATTGCATGGGCATAGTCATCAGGAGCTATGAGTTCCAGTATTTGCTTCCCCAGCTATGTGAATTTAATTAAACTTCTCCAAGTCCTCATTCTACTATCTGTGAAAATGAAGGGGCTGAAACCTAATCTCTACTACCACTAATATTTTCTGAGTTTCACAGATGAATTGTAAAGATACAGTTTTCACAAGCATCTGTTTTCATTTTGTGACAACTTTATCTCTTTTCCTTCACTTCCAAGTTACTTAAGAGTGTTAAATGCAATCTGTCCATTGGTAGCAGAACACTGAGGAATAGATGCTAAGAGATTGCACTGCAAAACTGTCTCAATTAAACTCTTTCAAGTTCTAAGTGGAAAAAAACCACAACTAACCTGACATAAAGGAAAAAAGGGAATTCAACACTATTATGGGCTGAATTAGTAGCACCCTAAAATTTATAATAATCCTCCCTGATGCAGTTTCACTTCCTGTGGTTTCAATCATTTGTGGTCCAAATATATTAAATGAAATATCACAGAAATAAACAATAAATTTTAAATTAGGCCCCCAGTTTGAATAGTGTGATGAAATCTTGTGCCACCCCACTCTGTCTTAGCTGAGACAGGAATTATCCTCTAGAACATTGTATCCATGCTGTATACACTGTCCTCTTGCTAGTTCTCCTGCTAGTTACCTTGTTCTCACTCCAAGGGTCACTGAATCTGGACACATGGCAGGATTCCTGAAGTCATGTGTTCCCCGGTCATTCTGAATGCTACATGCAAATGGTGGGACAAGGCATGGCACCCGATCATATTACATGTGCTCCTCTGTTCACAGACAGGCTCCATTGTCCTATTGGACTTTACTTGCAAAACCCAACTTCAAAGATGAAATGTATTAAGATTTTCAATACAGCAACACCAGAACATTAAACCCAAGCACAGGGTCTTTTTCTTCATGAGGGCTTGTGCAACCGCATGAGAGATATGCCCACAAAGACAGTCCTGGGCCCTTGATAGGTGTTATGGGACTCTCATGAGAACACTGAAACCCAATCCTCTTTTCCTGTCACCTGCCTCAGCTCTCCCTCATGTTGGCTTTACTTTCTATTAGACTCTCCTTTCATGATCACAGCATGGCTGCATAAAATAAGCTAGATAAAACTTCTTTCTCAGAAGTTCCAGTAATTGTTTCTGTACATCTCACTGATTCTATTAGGTCACGTGCTCACCTCTGGACCAATCACTTTGCCCAAAACAACACGAATCTCTGATTAGTCAGGGCTCTATTCTACTGCCTAAGTCTGAAGCTGAAAATGAAGAGGACTCCATAAGAACAAATCAAATGTGTAGAAATCTGAGAATGGAGTAGCCTACCAGAGCAAAAATGGAGCAGAGTTGACAAAAGTAGGGTAAGACAACCAGGAAACAAAAATAAAATATATGCTGGAGGCCATTAGAGTTCCTGATCTGAAATTTCAGGTTAGAAACCTTAGTACAACTAAACAAGTCATTCACCTACGTTGACTATTTTTCCATTCCAAGCTAGGACCACCAGGTAAGGCTGTGTACCATTCCTTATATTGTGACTTTTTCTAAAAAGTTATGGTATGTATAAAAATTCTCTCCAAAATATATCATTTAAATGCTTCATTTAGCATTTTTCTTGCATTCCAGCCATTATCCCAAATTTACCATGAAATTATCCTGTATCCCCCCAAATTACTTCTATTTCTAATTTTTATATGAGTGGTTTCCAACATTGCAGTATCCAGCACTGAAACTGGGAGAGCTCTCTTCTATTCAGATCTCTCATGAGTACTCTTCGACTGTATGATTTTCAGTATATGTAAGAATGAGATGGATGTGGGAGCATTAGAAGGAGAGGAAGACTGGAAAGAGGGGATCATGTTTACAGTTATACTTTACACTAGTCTAATTTTTCTATGAACCTACTATTATGAGAAATTCTGACCTACACAACATCTCAGCCAGGGAGAACTCACAAGTTCTCACTGAAGAGCCATCCCCACCTCTTGTGGAGTACACCATTGCTGATTCACACCGCCAACACACACACACACTCACTAGAAGGGCACTCAAGAACATCTATCACAGCCATGTCATGTACCCACACTGAAACCACAAACCATAAGCATCCACTTCCCAGGGCTCTGGAGACCATCCAAGTACCATTTCTAGGTATCTTAGTCAGAGCCTCTTGGTACCTTGAATGCACTAGGCATTGTTACTCAGCTAGAGCCTTTTAGATTCTGTTTTTTGAAGCCCTCAATTTACTGAAGCCACCTTTTTATTCCATTAAAGGGCATCTTCATTTTGTGTTCATCTCTGCAAAACAAATACCAAATCAGAGTAGCCAGGCACTCTCAGGACTTGTGGAAGTATTGGTAGAAATAGAAATATGGACACCATTTTGTGTTCGAAATTCTTTCAACTACCAAAGCTAGTAGTGAGAGAAAGCTTGGGGGCCTAGCACTCCCTTCTCCAAGAATTTCTTTCCTAGACAAAGAATACATGGGGTTGACATAGCTCTTCGGCAAACAGGATCTGGATGGCTAGCCTCACCAACTTGGTTTTTCCAAAAGAAGAAATTGTGCCCAATTGTCTGAGGTGACAGCAGCTTATGCATAAACTTAGAACTCACAATCAGTAAAATTAATTCTGATGATGAGTCTGCCCAAGATAAAATACGAGCTTGAGGGCTTGTTCAGCATTGAGGAGTTTCAGGGTTACAGATCACAGAAATATCACTCTGTTTCTCACAGAAAAGTCTATCATAGAAACTTGGCTTGGATTGAATTTAGTGCTCTTGAAACATCAGAGTTGAGTTTATAGAAACAACTCTGAATTGGAATTTAAATGTCATCTAGTTCAATCCTTTCTCCTCGGCATATGGAGAAAATTTTTTTTCAGCTAGTGGGTGGCAAAGTTGGAACTAGAATCCAGATCATTATTTTTTTATGTCTCCTTAAGGAAAAATCCAAGGAGCAACAGGCAAACATTACTGACACAGATTTGGTATCGGACACATTTGCCCTGGATTATTGAAATGTGACCCTCAAACAATCCAGACCACTTGCTATTCTGTACTCTTAGCAGAAAGATTAGAGAGAAATTGTCAAAATCCTGTGAACTTTTGACTGGCATCTATTCCTTAGACATAGCCAAATTTTTACCAATGCACATCTTATTTTCCATAGCAGGTGTGAAATTCTCTCTCACTGATTCCCCTCACAGTTATAACTCTAGAAAACTAATGAACTCACATTTCTTTAAATTTCACAGCTCTCTCTAATGTTGGCCTAACTTCCAAATATAGTTCTCCAGACACATGGAAGGGCTTTTACAGAACAGAAAACTCTAAAGGTTTAGATCACTTTAATAATGAAGAAAGTAAAGTTAAGTGAGAGTCACACAAAGACACTCCAGGGACATGACTGGGATACATTTGATCTTTTCCCCAGGCTACCACACAGACCCATATATTATTCAAAGGATAACCTTGCTGGCCTGACGATCTCTGTCAATAATTAGAAAGCAATCAGATTCTCCTTGATAAAAAATATGTTTGTGTGTGTGTGTGTGTCTGCATATGCATGCCTGTGTATGTGTATTTGGCTCATGGTATTTAGTCCAAGTAAATATTGAGCTAATTCAACAAATATAATTCTCCTTGTAAACTAACTTCCTAATGTCATTCAATTCTACCTCTGTTTTCTTCATTCATGTGACTAAATCCCCTAGGTGAGACTAGTCCCCTAGGTCACCACCATGAGTGATTTAGTGGTCAGCCTTTCTACTTAAGCTGCCTACCTGGATCCCAATTAGTGCGAATTACTACAATCTTACCCAAGTGAGGAAATGTCTCCCTTGATAAAGTCTATATTACAAAAAGAGAAATTTAAATGTGCCTGCCTCTGAAACAAGCATCCACATTTTAAGTAAGCCCGATACCCAACCTCTGAGAAAAGTGAAGCAGTAAGACCCAACACGGTAGAAATGCACCCCTATGTACCAGTCATGAAGACCCAAGAGAGTCCAGGTTTGGAGCATCTCCTACATAGACAAACATTCACTGCTGTTGACAGGAATCTGTCACCATTGTTAAAGGAATCTTCCAGAAGGAAGGAGGTCGATCACCCTTGTCCCCAGCTCTGCTACTTCTCTCCAGGTTCACCAGAACTTCTGCTGGGCAGGCAACAGAGGGACATGAAGGAAACTGTCTGGACAGATAAAGTTAAACTCATTATCAAAACTGGAAAGCTAATTTCAACTGCATCTCTTTATTCCAAGTGGGCAGTATTTTTCCTGACAGTTACTGCTCTAAGGCAGGGTTCTCAACTGTTGACATTTCAGACTAAGGAATCAGTTGCTGCAGTTCATGGTCCTGTGCCTTATAGGGTATTTTACAGCATTCCTGAGCTCTACCCAACAGACACCGTAGAAATCACCTATTCGTGACAACAAAAAGTACCTCAACACATGGTCAAATTCTCGCAAAGGAGAGAGCAAAACTCCCTTTGCCTGGGCCTTCTGTGACTTCTACTAGCTACAGACAGCATAGGAGTGACCCTGGGAGACCCAGAAGACACACAATGATTTGTGTTCATTGATTTTACTTCCTATACAAAATCCTTATTGAGAGGAACAGAGCTGCCCCCAGTGCCAAGGAGGTGAACCACGTGGGCACCAGCAACACACAAACACACACACACACACACACACACACACACCCCACCCTCATTGAAATGAGTAAACAAGTCTCAAAACCAGACTTCCAGATCACCTAAAGCAACCCCAAAGAGAAACGAGATGCAACACTCTGAAACACAACCACCTAGATTCCCTGAACTGGCAACAAAAGAGGATCTGGAAGAAATGAAATCAGAAATAATTTCTCAGATAAAAGCAGAGATTGTGCTCATAGGGCAAGACATGATTAATAAATCCAGAGAGGACCTCAGGAAAAAAAATAGAGAAGCTAAGGAACATGATGGAATCCTAACATAGGAAACAAATGGAATCCATAAAACAGATGCAAACAGATTTCCAGGAGATTAAAAGCTCCACTGAAAGTTTACACAGCAGAATGAGCCAATGTGAGGACAGAATTTCAGATATAGAAGATAAGATTGCAATTAGTGACCAGGAAAAGAAAAATTGCTTTAAATAGTATAGGACCACAAGAAATCAATCCAGCAGCTGCTAGATGATGCAAAGAAGAATAACATAAGACTGATGGGAGTCAAAGAAGAGACAGGAGAGAGTATAGACAACATAAAAAAACTGTTCACAGAAGTGATGGCACAAAACTTCCTAAGCAGGAGAAAAGAGCTTGACATACAGATAAGTGAGGCATATAGAACTCCAACTAGCCTTGATCAAAAGAAAATATACACATAGGCATATAATAGTTAAGATTCCAGAAACCCAACAAAAGAACAAAATTCTACAAGCAGTTAGAGGAAAGAAAGAAATAACATACAAAGCAAAGCCCATCAGAATCACAGCAGACTTCTCAATGCAAACCCTCAATGCAAGAAGAGCTTGGAGTGATGTATTTCAAGCCCTAAAGGAAAACAGCCTCCAACCCAGACTGATGTACCCTGAAAAACTATCTTTCAAAATTGATGGGGAAATAAGATACTTTCATGACGAAGAGCACCTCAGGAACGTCTTGAATACCAAACCAACCCTCCAAAAAATTTTAGCCAATATCCTAGGAAAAGACAATGAGGATCACAAGACCAGGAAGTCCAGCAGAATGAATCCATCAGGCATAACAAGAAATTGAATGCAAAGGAGGAGAATCCAACAAAAAGAAAAAGTCATGACAATGATAAGTCAATACATATCAGTTATAACCATTAACGTTAATGGCCTAAATTCACACATAAAAAGAAAAAGACTGGCAGAATGGGTCAAGAAGCAAGATCCAACAATATGCTGCATACATGAAACACTCTTAATTCAAAAAGAAACTCATAGAGTGAAAGTTGAAGGGTGGAAAACAATACTCCATGTGACAGGAACCTGAAAAAAAGCAGCAGTAGCTATCCTCTTTGCAGATCAAGTGCATTTCAAACTGACACTGATTAAGCAAGACAAAGAAGGATACTACATCCTTGTAAAGGGAACAATTCAAGAGATGACAATCATAAAAATATCTGCTCCAAACACTAGTCTGCCCAACTATATAAAACAAACACTGACAGACATGAAGCCCAACTATATAAAACAAATACTAACAGACATGAAATATCATATAAGCACTAATACAGTAGCAGTGGGGGACCTCAATACTCCACTGTCACAAATAGGTAGATCAACTAGGCAAAAAACAAGCAACAAAATACTAGAATTCAATCAAAGTCTCAAACAAATGAACTTAACAGATGTTTACAAAGTGTTCCACCCCACAAAAGCAGAATACACATTCTTTTCAGCTGCACACAAGTCGTTCTCCAAAATAGACCACATACTCACTCATAGAGCATATTCAGGTAAGTTCAAAGGAATTGAAGTTATCCTCTGTATATTATCAGACCATAGTTCAATGAAATTGGAGATCACTAGCAAAAGAAACTGCAAAAATTTCATAAACACATGGAAGGTGAACAACACACTACTGAATAACCAATGGGTCACAGAGGAAATTAAAGAAGAAATCAGACAGTTCCTACAATTAAATGACAATGCCAATACAACATATTGAAATATATGGGACACAATGAAAGCAGTCTTATGAGGGAAATTCATAGCAGTGAATACTCATATTAGGAAAATAGAGCAAGCTCAATTACACAACCTGATGCTGAACCTCAAACTTCTAGAAAAAGAAGAGCAGGACAAACTCTAAGCCCATAGAAGGGAAAAAATTATAAAGATCAGAGAAGAAAGCAATGCAAGGGAGACTAAGAGAACAATACAAAAAATCAATGAAGCCAAGAGTTGGTTCCTCAAAAGAATAAACAAAATTGACAAACCCTTAGCCAACCTTATCAGAAAAATGAAAGAAAAGGCCCAAATCCATGCAATTAGGAATGAAACTAATGAAATTACAATAGACCCAGCAGAAATCGAGAGGATCATCAATTCCAACTTTGAGAGCCTATACACCAATAAGATGGAAAACACAGAAGAAATGGACAGATTCTTAGACATGTATAAATTACCAAAGTTGAATGAAGAATACCTAAAAATTCTGAGGAAGCTCCCTGCCTCCATCCCAGGCTCCAAGGGCAGAGAAGCTGAGCTGGTCCCAGAACCCAGAAGGAAGCTCCCCCACTGCCATCCCAAGCTCCTAGGGCAGAGAAGGTGAGCCACGTGGGTGCCAGAAGCACACCCCCGCCCCCCTGTGGAAATGACAAAACACATAAACAAGCCTCAAAAACAGAGTTCCAGATCACCTACTGCAACCCCAAAGGGAAACGAGATGGAACAATCTGATACTCAACCACCTGGACTCTCTGAACTGGCAACAAAAGAGGATCTGGGAAAAAT
>NW_004624752.1:21916767-22011717 GCF_000247695.1 Heterocephalus glaber
AATTCCTTTCACAATAGCATCCAAGAAACTGAAATACCTAGGAATCAACCTAACAAAAGAAATCAAAGACCTCTTCTCTGAAAATTATAGCACTCTGAAAAGAGAAATTGAAGACAATATCAAAAAATGGAAAGACATCCCTTGGTCCTGGGTAGGATGAATCAGCACAGTGAAAATGCCCATACTTCCAAAACTGCTATATACATTCAGTGCAATTCCAATTGAAATTCCAGCAGCATACTTCACCAACCTTGAGGAAACAATCATAAATTCATTTGGAACAAGAAGAGACCCAGAATAGCAAAAGCAATTGTAGGTAACAGAGACATGGCAGGGGGTATCACAACCTCTAACTTGAAACTATACTACAAAGCCACCATGATAAAAACAGTATGGTACTGGCACAGAAACAGACCTGAGGACCAGTGCAACAGATTAGAAGATGCAGAAACAACTCCAGGTACACTCAGCCACCTTGTCTTCAACAAAGGAGCCAAATACCTTCACTGAAGGAAAGATAGGCTCTTTAATAAATGGTGCTGGAAAAATTGGGTTTCAACTTGCCAAAGATTAAAAATAGACCTACATCTCTCACCATGCACTAAATTAAAATTGAAATGGATTAAAGATCTAAATATTAAAACAGAAATGCTGAGCCAGCTGGAACAGAGCTTAGGTAGAACTCTTGAAGACATTGGTGTAGGAAAAGATTTTATGAACAAAACTTCAGTTGCCCATGAACTAGCACAAACAATCAATGAGTGGGATCTCTTCTTATTAAAAAGCTTCTGCACAGCAAGAGAAACCACCAGCAGTGCAAAGAGACAACCCACAATGTGGGAAAAAATATTCACCTGCTTTTCCTCAGACAAAGGTCTACTATCTCGAATCTATAAAGAACTTAAAAAGATCAGACCTCCCAAATTTAAAGACCCAATCCAAAAATGGGCATCTGAAATGAACAGACATTCCTCAGACAAAGAAGCAGAAATAGCAAATAAATATATGAAATGATGTTCAACATTACTGGTCATTGGAGAGATGCAAATGAAAACAAAGCTGAGATTCCACCTTACCCCAGAAAGAATGGCTGCTATCATGAAATCAATGAATAACAAATGCTGGCGGGGCTGTGTGGAAAAAGGAATCCTGCTCCACTGCTGAAGGGAGTGTAGACTGGTGCAACCACTGTGGAAATCAGTATGGAGATACCTCAAAAAACTAGGAGTGGAAGTCCCATTTGACCCAGCTATTCCCCTGCTGGGTATCTTCCCCAAAGAATTATAAGAATCATACCACAGTGATATATGTGTACCCATGTTCATAGCACCCCAATTTGTAATAGCTAAAACTTGGAGGCAGCCCAACTGCCCATCGACTGGAGACTGGATAAAGAAAATGTGGGTTTTTTTAAATAAAGTGGAGTACTACTCAGCCATAACAAATGAAAAATTAGAGAAAGTTATAGCTAAATGGATGCACATTGAGGCAATACTCTTTTTCTTGGGGGGGGGGGTTGTTACCAGGGATTGAACTCAGGTCCTTGGGCTTTTGATGCAGGTGGCAGAACCACTAAGCTAAATCCCCAGCCCCTGAGGCAATATTCTTAAGTGAAATAAATAGGACACACATGTGTAAATACCATACAGTTTCTCTAGTGTGAGAAACTGAAAGTGTAACTAAGGACTAAAAGTTATAATAGATAATGTGAAATAGGAAGAAAAGGGGCAAAGGGGAAAGCAAAGAGGGAGGGGGAGGGGAAAGGAAAGAAGGGAATGGAATTAATATGAGAAAATGAAAAAATGGAAACAAAGTCTTTGCAAATAGGGAGGCATGGAGGGGTTGAACGGAGGCAGGGGAAGAGGGAAAAAATAAGAGCAAGAGAGATTATGTAAAGGTGCACAATTCCAATGATTAATGTCATTATATTGTATAACTAAAATGTACCAATAAAATTAATTTTTTAAAAACTGCCCTTGGCTGAATACAGCACTCATCTGGGGCCACAGAAAGTGGATTCAGGAAAAGGGTCAGAAAATCCAGTTCCTTGAGGATGACTTTTAATCTTTTGAGTGCTCTGTGGCCTTAATTCCTTTATATCAATGCTGGAAATTGTCATATAGGCTCTCCCAAGGAGCAAAGCAAACCCAAGTCCAAAACAAAATCTTAAAATCCAAAAGTTCAAATACAGACAAGTTTACAAGATAAAGGGGGTCAAGGGATGGGCACAGGGGTGTGTTATGTACCTGTACCAACTTCCCACAAGGGATGTAAACAGTATTACAACACACATGTACTTACAAACTGAAATTTTTAAAAGATATCTTAAAATAATTAAAGTCTAGCTACAAATTGGCACAATTTAAGGGCTCACAAGCTCTACAATTTTTCTCCTATTTTTAATGCCTCTATTCCATTGCCTTACGCCAGCATCACTTGCATCCCCGTCCTTCCCAGAAAAACCATTAAATTAAAAGTAAGAGTAACAACTGCTAACCTTTATGTAGCATTTCCCAAAGAGGCACCATTCTGAGCGCTTCTACTTACAGTCACTCATTTCACTTTCACAGCCATTCTACCGGCTAAGTACTACAGTTACTGTCACTTTATAAGTGAAGAAACAGGGGTACTTAGAAATTAAGTAACTTTGCCAAACTCACAGAAGTAAAAAGAGGTAGAGCCAAGGGGCAAACTGAGCCTGATCACTGACCCCGTGTTCTTGGCTCTTCTAACCTCCATACCCCATGCAGCACATAGTCCCAAGTAGAAAATGGGTAGTAGTTATCCAATGGTGAAAGAAAATTTCCATCTATTTTCCAAACATGCAAATATGCCAGTCAGTACTATAATCATTTACCCAACTTTGTTTTCTCCCTGCCTCCCTCTACCCTCAATTACCCTGGCTCTTATCAGCTCTCTTCCCTAAGGAGGAAGATTAAGTTTTGTTTCTTCACAGTATCCTGACTAGTTTCCTCCTGTGACTTCCAATGACTCAAGCATCATTTCCCAATGTTTCTCAACGTTTGGGATGAGAGAGATGGAGGGTAGTGGGTGAAAGTAATCAAAATATTTTATGTGCATGTACAAACCTGCCAAAGTGAAACCCATTAAACTGTATAACCAATGTGCACTAATAAAAAAATTGTGAGGAAAAAAATTTGGTCCAAGAAGGACCTTAAGAAGAATCACCAGCAGCAAGTAAAAACTGTTCCTAACACAAAGGACTGGCAAATGGGTTATACTGAGGCAAGAGTTATACCGGTTACCCTGATCTGATTGTACATGTGTTGAAAGTTCACACCACAGAAATATGCACAATTACTGTGTCAATTAAAAATAAAAAGAGTTTTTGGGCCAGAGATTTACCTCACCAGCATAGCACCTGCCTGGCAAGCGCAAGGTCTTGAGTTCGATCCCCAGTACCAAAAAAATAAAAAGATTTGTAAAAATATAGGTTCTTGGGTCCCACCATAGATCCACTGAATTAAAATCTGTAGGAGTGAGGCTCAAGACTGCTTTAAACAAGCTTCTTGAACAATTCTAAACACACAGAAGTTTGAGCTTAAATTAGACTTCCGCAACAGGTAACCTGGCTGGCTAGAGCTAAGTAGGTTTGTAGCTCAGCTCTCCAAAAATGATGAAGGAGGCTAGGGCATGGCAATGTGGTGAGAATGATTGGACATGGCTACCAACTGAGGAGATCTGTTAACCGCGGGTGCGGAGCAGCAGATCCCGAGCCCGACGTGAGATCAAGCTGAAACCCATACCCATCTTCTGACACAAAGACATGCTGAACCGGGCACCTGACACCAATCTTCTGACTGGAGAACAAGCCAAACCTAGCACCTGATACCAATCTTCTAACATAAGCTCAAGTGGGACCCCCAGAAAAGTTATAAAAAGATGACAGCAATTGACTTCGGGCCCACTGCCCTCTTGCTCTTGTGGGGCTCTATTCTGCTTATAAGACACATCTCTTTTGCCTTCAAAGCATCCTTTTTCTCTCTTTGAGCATTTCTTTTGAAATTCTTTTCCTTTTCTTCTCATTTCTGCCCCTAAGTAAACACGAATCTTTCACATTCACCAATTGTCCTGATCAATTCATCAAATGGGACAACTAAGAATCTGGAAAACACCGCTCGTCCCTACTCTATCTGATAACAGAAGGAAAGCCAACTTTGCTTGGCCGTTCCACTCTTACCCTTTCCTTATTTGTTCAATTGTCTTCCAAACTACAGATAGTTAGACAACACAGTGACATGGGGAGACAGTCTGGATAAATAAAATCAAACTTATTACCAAAGCTGGATAACTGTTTAATTGATAATATTTGTTTCCACTGGCATTTATTGAATAAGTGAAAGTGCTTAACTTATAATTAAAGTATAGGGTTGATTCTCAAGAAGAGAAAGCAACAGTGAGACTTTACCCCAATTCTTGGTTAAACTCATCTATTTCTTAGGCCCACAGATCTTAAAGGAACAGAGCGTGTAATCTGCCACACACAGAATCTTACATAGTTGCACTGTGCATGGACTTTTTCTTTACAAGATACGGTCAATAAATGTACTTGACTGGTTAGGCAAAACCAGTCCATCACAGTTATGCCTTGACCACCAATTAGGTGATTCCTTCATTCATCCTACTCCTGAACTACCAAACCTCTCAGCAGTTTAGAGCAAACCAAGCCAAAGCTAACGAGTTTTCGACTCTTACTTGCAATTGTTCAAATCAAACAATATGTAGGTTGAATTTGTTTAAGCTCTCAACACCAGAAATACTGTCTGATATTTATTTATTTATTGTACATTCATGCTAATCTAGTTAGAGACATTGATGCTACTGTAGAGAATAGATAACCAAAAGCACAGTCAGCTTTCTCCTTTGAGAAACAGTAATTAGTAGCTTGGTAGTCAGTGCTTAGGAGCGAGCGTGAACGCATTCCCAATAGATGAACTCCAATACTGTTTTCCCAGCAGGAACTGTGTGCAAGGACTGCTCCTTAGTTACAAGCAAGTTTTATTGTTTTCCCTAAACGGAAGTAAAATAGTCAAGTAGTGCAATGGAATTAGACAAATGGGACTTCATTTGGGAACCTGATCAGACCTACTGAGTGAGGGAAATCCTCAGTTTTCCATATTCTCTGATTGTTTCAGTCCCTCGCTGGAGGACAAATGGCATGAACGCTATTGTACTGTGTCGTTTCAACTGAATTTCTTCAGTGCCACATGACGGATGGTGCAAGTCACTTTGCATAGCACCCTGAGCTCCAGCTACTCATTAGTAAAGTAACTCACTTCAGTTGCACTTCCCTTCCTTCCTATAAATCCAAAGAATTAACTAAGTATTTCTAGTGTTTTTCTTTTAAGACGGTTCCACTTTTCAAGTCTTTGGAGCTTTAAAGCATTTACTAGCTGTGTATAATTCTTCTTTTTGGACATTTGCAAAGGAGAAGCTGATGTAGTTAAATAATTTTCATTAACATTGAACAGATAATAAAATATCTTCTAAGTAATAATAAATCTTTCTATTTTCCATTTTAACTACACCAAAGATATTTTGAAGATTTAAAATCCTTTCTAACTTTTAATTGCCTCCCAAATTCTTAATAAATTTGACTTTTTCCCCTGTAACCACTAAGTCCAAGGCTTTTTCATATATAAAATATTATCCAAGTTTCCCAATACAGTGGAAGAAAGTATTATAACCCATTTTAAAGACAAAGGCCTGAGGTTCAGAGACATAAAGCATGCTGTCCATTGTCACGTCCGGTCTCCTAACTCTAAGTTCCATGCTCAGTTAGTCTCTGCACAGCTGTCACCTGGTTGAACAGAACTGTTGAGAATGAATGAGGAACCAAAATTCAGACCTCTCACCATATAAAGAATACCATATATTTTACATCATTTCCTCTCATGGGGCAGTTTCTATGTATTTTGCAAAGTGGGCATTCCCATTCCCCCATGTTCTGACCCTTCCCAACTCATACTTATTTCACTTCCAGTAAATAACAGCAGCATCTTCAGACTTACTACCCTGTTAGAGCTTTTGAGAAAAACTGGGCACTGGAAAGAATTACGAAAGTAAATATCCAATGACACTGAGTAGCATGACCCAAAGAGTTCCTCTCACTGAATTCAGTCTCTTAAGCCACCCATTTCTAATCCATTCTGCTATTACCAAAAGCAGTGGCAGGCAGTGCTGCTAAGCCCTCCAATCTCTTGCAGGATCTTTCTGAAGGTTCCCTGGAAAATGCATTGTTTTTATAACTGCCAGTTAAGTGATGCCTCAATTGCATTTGAGGAAGAGTGGGGACATCCAGTGGCCACGTAGGTTGATAACAACTGAATTATCTGTACTAAGATATGTTAGGACTTTGACACTTACGCTCATGCTGAAAGGATCTCAAAATGCTTCTGATCTAATAGTTTTGTAAATTGTTGCCAACACCACCTTTGGTAACTAGCATACTTGCACCTAGAATTGCATTGGCAAGTATATCCCCCCAGTAATCTCATTTGTGAAACTTACTACTCAAAATTATTCACCATATTAAGTAAACATAATAGACTATCAGATTCAGTCTATTTACATGGATTATTGTTTGGCCTCAGGCTTATAGAAGATACCAATAATAAAAGGAGCCTTCTTATTGCACATAAAGAAAAATGAAAAAGTTTTCAGAATGAAGAAGTCTCATTGGCTGGCAAGTGCAGTTTGGGAAAAGAAATCTTGCAATGAAGAAAGAATACACGTGTCTTTAAACCTCTCTTATAAATTATTATTGAAAGATGTTCAATGGTTCTCTGATAACAGATAAAATAAATTGCCCATTATAAAATACTAAGTAAATGTTCTTTTCCTAGAATATTTTTAATTACTGTAATTTTAATTTTTCTTCCATCACATGCCAAAATTTAGAACTCAACATTCATATCTTTATCTGACTAGGTCAGGTAAATGTAAAGGGCCTGCTAAACAGATCAAGGAAAAAAGAACTCCGAGTATAAGATCTTCAAAACATACAATGATGGGGGGAAAATAAGAACCAAGAGATTATGTAAAGGTGCAAATCTCCAATGATGAATATCATTATATTGTATACCTAAAATGTACCAATAAAATAAAATTTTTAAAAAACATATAATGATATATCTGCTCTCCTGGCCGCCTAACTCAGGGAAGCCACCCTCAAACAAGTTGCGAATACAGCACTTGCCTTTGAGGCTGTCTCAGATGGGTCTATCCCCTTGGTTCTCATGGCCTCACAGATGTGCCCCAGAGGCCATGGTCTAACCTTCCTTAACCTTCACACCAATCGCCCTAACCCAACAGTTGGGTGCAGTCACAGGACTTTGCTCTCAGTGACATGCTCCCACTCATAAAGGAAACTGATGTACCTTTTGAAATTACAGCAAAGGACAAATGCTGACTTGGTGTTACTGCTCCAGAGGAAATTTCCCCTAATAGAAGATGATGCCTTAACACATAAACATAGCTTGCAGTGTTAGAATTTGAAGCATAATGGCAGGTGTTCAAGCTGTTAGAGTTTTGCAAATCCCATCATGTAGACTCAGCTATAAATAAACCAATCTCAATTCTTATCCATTAAAAGTAATCAAAAGAAATACAGTTCTGCATTCTAATAATCTTATAAATTTCTGGGTTTTTTCTTGAAAACAGTACTTTGAGCAGTACATTGTAGCTAATCTTATTGCTACCCACACTCACTGACTACAAAGCTCATTCAGGGAATTCAGCTAGTGATCCTTCTGGAACATATACCTCTTTTGCATTCTGCCATCTCTGCTTTGTAGTAGCAAAAGTTACACTTTCACGTTGCTTTAGAAGGACTGTGAATGGGAGACAGCATTTCAGCTCTGCTTCTCCCACTCACTGAGCATCTTGACCTTATGTTAGTCAATGCACAGTTCATACTTGGCTTGCTCATCTGAAAAATGAGTAAATTCAGTGATTTGTAAGGGCCTACCACTATAAAATAGTCTGTCTTTTCTTTTCCTTGTTTGTAATTAATCTATCTGAACAGCATTATGACTATCCAAAAGTCAGGCAAACCCTTGAGGTCTTTGTAGAAGATTCTCATCTTTCAAAGAAAGAACCATGGGAGTTTTCAGTTAGGAAATTATATGCCAACATTTAGGCTAGACACATGTAGCACAGAAATGTCTCGGTACATCCCCTCCTAAACTCCCGAAGCACCATATTACATCTCCTCTTTGTGACATGCAGAAAGCAGGAAGGTGAAATGAGAACCTCTGAATTCCACAATCTCGATTTCTGCTCTCACCACTAATTATAACTATTTTTGAAGAAAGCAGAAAAAAATGAGCAGTGATGTTGTTCATGCCATGGTTTGCAACAGTTTGCCATAATATGCCTTTGAAAATCTTTCTTGTTTCTTTCCTGCCAACCCAGGAATAGGAGGCAGATTAGCAAGGAGGGATATCACAAGAATCTGCTTTCCCTGTCTTCAGAAGAGTCATTCCATTTTTTGCCTGAAGTTTAACTTGATTATGCATTCATTAAAGAGGAGTGATGGTGATGATTAAACAAAAACATCTTTAAAATGCAGGGTTCATTTCAGCCCATTTGGTTTTGTTACACACAAATTGGATTAGCATTGCATCCTGCACAGCAGGTACTCCACTTGAAATCAAAGACAGATGCTTTTATGGGATTATAAAGAAAACCTACAGGGAGGGGGAGAGGGCTAGAGATTGAGATATTTTGCATTTCAGTAATAATGGCTCCAAAATGAACTAGTGATCATATTGCTGCTTTATCCACGTAAGTGTTTGGGCTATAATTAAAAGGAAACAAGAACCCCCATCATAACTTGAATAACTGTCAAAGAAGAACATTTAATTTGCAAGGGGAAAAATGATTTTGCCCATAAATGTCTAATAATACCTTAGCATATTTGAAATTTAATCATAAGTGGCTTAGAATTAAACCATTTGAATTATTTCTGAAACATTTCAAGTGGTGACATTAAATGCTTTGTTTGAAATTAGCCATTAATTCAAAAGTCTTCTCTAGAGCCACTGTGAGAATTTAACTCCTTGTCTGTAAACAGAAGTCCCTGGTTCTCACACTATCTAATTAATCTGCATATCTCTAGAACACTCACATGGCTGGCTATTTACTCTGGCACCTTCAGTTATATTACTCTGGACATTATAATTTTATCATTAATATCATCAGCCGTTTAAAAATTTTTGTACATATGTCAGCTTATTGGACATCTGTTGCGAACACTCCCTAGATAAAGGGATAAAAAGAAGACAGAAGTGACAGATCCCTTTTTTAGTTCACCTATTGTTTCCAAGAAGCTTATACATGAACTAAGGTTCCTATCTTACAAGGCCTTGCAGTATCTGACTCCACAACATGATTATGGTTTGCCATGGCATTTCCCATCTGTTCCCACAACATGGCATTTCCCATCTGTTTGACAGTTGCCTCTTGTGTAGATTGTCCTATAGCCTGGATTATTATGGCCTCCCTGTAGCTATGCTCTCTACAGTGTGAATCTGCATGTCCTCCCAGGAAGAAGGGCAATCCATTTCCTTGGACCCCAGGAATCTAGGCTAAGCTTGTGACTTTGTTAGGGCAATGGAATTTGGTGAAAACCATAGTAAGCAAGTCCTAAACCAAGTACCCTGACTCCACAATGTGAACAAGTTCAGATCAACCAGATGAAAAATGAGAGAGATGTGACCCCATTACCCCATAACTCCTGCCAACATCCAACCTTACTGAAGAAGCAAAGCTCCTTGTCCAAAGGGCAGCTGACCACAGCTAAGTCCAGAAGAATTGCCTAGCTGAGTCAAATACACACACACACACACACACACACACACACACACAACATTAATTCAGGAGGAGCTTTGCTACCCAGAAAGGAGCAATGGTATATATCTGGATCAAATTATTTTTAAGTAAAATCTGATTTGAACTTCAAACAATGAATATGATTCCTGAGCTTAGCATAATGCTAGGTCTTAAACCAGATTCAATAAATACTTATTTATGCATAGTTGGCTGGGTAGAGACTTATTTATCTCTTTTAGACTGATATTCAGTACACCCTAATAAACTCTCCTAACACATGACTGTGTCCATCATACTTTAGTAGAACTGTCAGGGAAAAAACAGAAAAGGACATTGAGTTCTGCTCTTTTTCTCATTGAGAAAATCTCACATGGAAGATGATCCAGCGAACTAGATTTTTAAAAATTGTTAGAAAAAAATTTTTTGGAAATAAAAGTCAGTTCATCTTTAAGCCTTTTTACTGGCATGAAAAATTCATGTGAAATCATACTTTGTCGAAGCTTACAATTTCAAAATCTTCATGGAAGGCCAGGGATTTAGCTCAGTGGTTCTGGCGCCTGCCTCACAAACACAAGGTCCTGAGTTTGATCCCCGGTACCAAAAAAAAAAAATCTTCACGGAAGATAGTTCCACAATCAAGTTTCAGCACCATTTTCCATTGATCTGCAAATCTCTGAAAAAAAATCTACTGAAATGTAGAAGTGGATGAAATTCTACAGGAGATCTTGACCAACTCCTTGCTTAACACAGAAATCTCCACCTCCAACCCCCTGAAAGTAAGAATTGCAATTAGAAGCAAAAACTGAATGTGTCCTTACCAGATTTCTATATCCTGTTCCAGGTATCACCTGTGCATTGGTTCTTCATAAACATTTTATGGCAAGTATCACCCCAAAGATTAGGAAAGTGAGCTCAGAATGTAGGCAGCATATCCACAGTCATGTAGCTAGTACATGGCAGTGACGGAATTCAAACTCTCAACAGACATACCCCGCAGGCCACACATGGTCTTGGAAATTATCGTGCAACTTTTAGCAATTGTTTTTCATGCCTTGATAGCCAGGTAATTGAGAGTGGCTGCATAGGTGACAACAGAACACTGCATACGAGAGGGTGCAGTGCAGCACTAACTCTGCCTCCTGCACCAGCCACACACAGTTTATGTTGCCTTCTTTTTCTTAAATGTTATAAGAAAAATATTTTTTGAAAAGGAATTTTTGTTACTTATATACATTAACTATATTACACATTTTATGTGTGGCCCAAGACAATTCCTCTTCTCTCAATACAGCTCAGGTAAGCCAAAAGATTGAACACCCATGACCTGGAGTCTACCTTCTAACTATAGTATGGTTCCCCACAGTTAACCACTAGAGCATTCATTGAAGAAATTAGCTATGCTGTGGTGAGGTGAGTGCTCTCCCTTTCAAAAATTCTCCTGCAAAAGCAAAACACCTGAAAGCCTACATAATATGATGGTTTAAATGCAAAGTTCCCACATTGTAATACCGACCAGATGGGTTTGTCTCCAGCCTTTGGACCAGCAAAGAAAAATTCCATTCTCACACATGACAGACCTTCAAAGATTTGACCTTTCCCTTTCCATTCATTCTTCACCCATTATGGTTTTCTTGATCTCCAGTACCCAGATCAGACTCCTAAGGAATTTTTACAATCTTCCCATTTCCTACCTCACCATCTCAGTGCACTAATTAGCTATCTTTGCTGCCTGAGGTGGCACCTGATTTTTATGTGTGGTTACTTTGTTGATTCATTAGATACTTTTAAACAAGAAAGAATCAGTTCAGAAAACTTACATCCAACTTTAAGTTACCAAAACTACAAATATTTTTTCAAGTTATCTTGTATGCATACAGCTTGTATTTTTGTCTTATCTAAGTTGTAAGGCCCCAGTTCATCCTTGAAAGTATACATGAGTCAGATACACCACCAGATTCAGAACAATTTTATGGTTAGCCTACAATAAACACACAGAGCCTACAAAAATACTACAAATCCACTTAATTTTCCAAGTGGGTTGCTTTTCTTTCTGTTTTTTCTTCCAAATAATTTAATTTTCTTCCTAATATCAGTATTTTTGGTTGCTTTTCAATTCATTCCGAATCTGGTAGACATGCAGCATCATTTCTCTCTGATGGTCTATTCCCAGGGATCAACCTCCATCCTGGTGGTATGTCTGTATCCTCAAATCATGATACCTGTACTCTTAATATGGGTATAACACAGCAGCAAAAGCAAAGATGTCTTCCAAACTCCTCAAAAGGAAGCATCTCAAGGACCAGCAATCCTTTCTCTTGTTAATATCAGACAACTCTCATTGAAGAAATTAAATGACTTTCATGCTAACAAAACACTTGCTACCTCATTTGGTTTGTTGCGTTTTTTTTTTAACAAAGTCTTTGCCTATAATCTACTGACACATTGTAACGATCATAGCTTACATTCTTTTTTAATTTTTAATTTTTGTTAGTGCATGTTTTCAGCACATAATGATTACATTCATTGTAGGGAATTGGTACATGTACATAACACATCCCTGCATTTATTTTGCCAGCATCAGATTCATTTTTTATAAGTCTTTATAAAATTAATTATCATATATAGAGATAAGCAACCATTGTAATAGGCAAAAAACCATATAAAACTCATAAGACAATTATACTAAATCAAGGTAAAATTTAGATACATTGCCCATGCTGGATTGCAATACTTTTTCTCTCTCTTTTCTCATTATCCATCTTTCATTTCATACTTTATTTATTTATTGAGTTTTTGATATGAGAAATCATTCAATATTTAAGCTTTTGTGTCTGACTTACTTCACTTAACATTATGGCCTCAAGGTGCATCCAAGTTCCTACCAATGACTCCAGTGGATCCTTCTTTATGGCAGAGTGGTACACCATTGCATATAAAAGTCACATTTTCTTTATCCATTCTTCTGTTCATGGACATATAGGCTGTTTCCAAGATTTAGCTATTACGAATTGTTCTGACAAAACATAGGTAAGCATAGATCACTGTGGCATAAAGTTTTTAACTCTTTTGGGGAAGATAACTAGATGCCAGATCAAATGGAATTTCTATGTTTAGTTTTTTGAGGAATTTCCATACTGGTTGTTTCAGTTTATACTCCCATCAACAGTGAAGAAAGGTTCTTTCATCCCCTCAGTCTTGCCAGCATTTGTTATTTGATTTCTTGATGATAGTCATTCTTTCTGGAGTGAGACAGAATCTCAGTGTTGTTTTAATTTGCATTTCTCAAATGGCCATCAACATTGAACATTTTTTCACATATTTATTGGCCATTTGTATTTCTTCACCTGAGAAATATCTATTCAATTCAGATGCCCATTTTGTGATTGGGTCTTTAAATTTTGGGGGCGTCCAATTTTTTTGAGTTCTTTGTATATTCTAGATATTCGTCCTTTCTCTGAGGAGTAGCTGGCAAAACACTGTCCCCACTTTGTAGATTGTCTCTTCACCCTGTTGGTGGTTTCCTTTGTTGCGCAGAAGCTTTTTAATTTGATGTGATCCCATTTGTTGGTTCTTGGTATTATTTCTTTTGCAACCAGAATGCTATTCAGAAAGTTTTTGCCTACACCTATGTCTTCAAGTGTTTTACCTATTTTGTTTCCCACAGATTAAGTGTTTCTGTTCTAATGTTTAGATTTTTGATCCATTTTGATTTTAGTTTAGTACATGGTGAAAGATATGAGTCTACGTTCAGTCTTCTGCATGTGGACAGCCAGTTTTCATAGAAACAGCCAGTTCTTTTAGCACCTTTTGCTAAAAGGATTCTTTCCCCATTGGATTATCTTGACACCTTTGTTAAAAATCAGTGGACAAATTTGGGCATGGTTGTGCCTGCCTGTAATCTCAGCACTCAGGAGGCAAAGGCAGGCAGATCATGAGTTCAAGGCCAGCCTGTATTGAATAGCAAGTTAAAGTCTAGTCTGGACTACAGAGTGAGACCCTATCTCTAGAACAAACACACACAAATCAATGGACAATACAGAACTGGACTGTGTTCTGTTCCATCTATCTATGCCTCTGTCATTAGGCCAGTGTCACACAGTACTGATTACCAAGACAATATATGCATTGATTACTATAGTAATCAGGCACTATAAGTTCTCCATCTTCATTTTTCTTTTTCAAAATTCTTTTTGTCTGTTCCAGATCCTTATGTCTCCTCATCCTTCGTCTGTAAAAGCCATCCAGTTCTTAGCTCCCAAATATTGTCAGAATACCAGGGTCAGGCTGCCGATGCTTAAGTAGAGATTGCTGGGACCATTAATTGGCCACGAGGCAAGCTTACCTTGTCGCAGTCAGAACACCAAAGCTTTGTTGCAGCTACACAGGACCTGAGCTACCAAGTCACAGAATTTTCAGTGCCCTTGTGTAGGTCCTTCTATCTGGAGCCGTCTGTCTTAACCTCTGTTTCTTATGACCGATGCAGTTTCTCCCAGGACAGTTGGCATCCTACCAAGAGTAGCACCTTTGATATATACATTCTCAAAAGAATGTACTGTTGTACTATCAGTCTACTTTCCCTTAAATGTTGCATTGTCATGAAAAGTATTGGATTCTTATTTATAATAATGAGTAACACTTAAATAGTACTTTAGAGTAGAAAGCATTTTCACAATCATCCTCAATAATCCTTGTGAGACAGATATTATTTCATCTCCAAGATGAGAACACTGAGACTAGAAAAGACAAGTAAATTTTCCAGTATCTTACTGGTATATCCAAGCTAAGACTTGAAACAAGGGCTTCTGAATATAGGACCTATAATCTTATCATTCCTATACTTCTATTTGGTATAAGAAGCTCTTATTTGCCAACTTGATTAAACACACATTCAAATATTCATTCAATACATTTGTCTTCAAAGATGTTCACAGTCTAACAAGACTATAATCATTTAAACACAGGAGTAATATCTCATTTATCTTTGAATTCCAAACTATTGACAGTATCTGACATACAGTGCATTTGCTCAATGAATGAATGAATGAATGAATGGTATAGAATGAATATATTAAAAAACTATGTTACCTTTTGAGGCAATGAAAAATTATTCTAAAAGCACAAAGAGCTGTGTGAATTTTAAACATTATAACTGTATTCAATTTTAGGTGACCTTTTAATTTCAATTAGAATACCAGAGTAAGTTCTTAAATAATAATAATACTGTCCTTTTTTATCCTGTTTCACTTTATCTCCTTCATACCTACCATCAGTAGGGAGACTGTTTTAAGTTCCTACTTCAAGAGTTCTGTAATCTCCTGACCTGATTGCAATCACTTCAGCAAATTTCACCCACACCCCGATTCTGTCATTGCCAAAATTCCCATATGGAAGGGGAGGAGCCCTCTCAGAGGACTTGGCACAAATCCTTACAACAGCGCTTCTCTTAAGTTTATTGTAATTGTCTGTTGACATGTCTTTTTCCATCCCAAATCAATCCTACTTGATAATTCACTTCCTAGACATTGTCAAGATCTCAAAACACAATTCAAAATTTTTAACATAACATTTTCTCCCCAAAAAATTAAACCAAAATAAAGTTCCTTTATATTTAGCAAAATATTTAACAACTCTTCCACTGTTTGGTTCAGTGTCCTTTACAGCTTGATTTAAATTCTTAAATCAATGCATAAAATCCTAAGATGAATATTCAGTTTTTGGAACAAGTTAACTTGAGAGGATAGTTTTGAACAAGAAGCCTTCTGTTTTTAACGGATGATGATGATGATGATGGCCAGGCTGATTCATTTTACTCTAAAAGGTCATTCTACTCAATCATTACTGAGTTGTTATCTAAAAGAGGGGTTGTACAGTCAACATTTCCACGAAGCACTTTCCAGCGGAAGTCACAGACCCTGTGCTGATTTTTCTTACCTAACAAAGTTATGGTAGCATCTTATAACTTAAGAAAATATTTGAAGATTGAATAACATCACTGTTTTAATAACAGATGGTCATTGCTTCAAATTCATTTTTTATGTGTTAAATTTGCTCATCGCACGACGTGATATTTGTGTACACACTAACGGAGACTCTAGGTTTCATTAGGGTCTGATCACCACCAATCCCTCAGAGAAAGAACAGTGGATTTTGGAAGCTCAGTTACTGAAATAGTTGGAATACTTCCTGAACGATCTGTTACTGAGACCCTTGGATGGCCATGATTTTTCTGCTTTGCATAAATAGGGCTCCAAGCAGCTGTTTATGCTATGTACCAGCACCACCAGACACTTGGATTTGCTTCAGGGCTGTGAAAGGAACAAGGCCAGGAATAAGATTTGACACTAAGATTTCAGCTAAAGTGAAATAGGTAGTAAATTTTGGAACCAAATATTATGGAAATAGGATAGGATGAGCCATGTGTTGTGACATGCATTGAACTACTTATGTGTTATTTTTTTGTATCAATTCTAAAGCACATCTTTTTAATTTATTTCTCCTCAAAGTTTTTTTTAAAAAAAAACCTCCAGGCTATGATGATCAGAAAGTGAATTTTAATGGTAAGTAGTTATAGCAGAAAAAGTCTCACAAGCGAGCTATAAAATTTAGAGAAGGAAAGTTCTGTCAAAAGAATTCCAACCACATTGGCAATAGCTTGGTGACAGTGGTTACTTCTGATAGCCTACTGTGGAAGGCAGAGTTGCTGGAAAATGACTGACACATTTCATCAAAGCCTCCATTCAGCTGTCGTAGCCAACTGTCGCTGGTAAATGACTTAATCTTTGCTAAACTTTCATACAGGAAAAGCAGAGTAGTTGAAAGGCACTCATATATAGACCTGAAGCTCTAATGAGATCATTTGACATTCTGATTGATACGAAATCTACATTGTGTTTTGACTTGCCTGCCACCAATGATATGGTGTATTCCCAGTGTGAAAGGTTCAAACAGGATAGTTCTTTTTCAATACAGCCTAACTATACTGAGAATGAAGAGATGTGGGAAAGAAGGAGTTAATTGCCAGTTATTTGATACGAGGTAAATTTTTAATCACATTTTATATGAATTATTTTTTCCTAGGAAAGTAATTGGTTAAGGGGATAGAAGAATATAAATATTTTACGTGATGTCCTAAAATAAGTCATGCAGGTTCTTTCATGAATGTGTATTTATAGGCTTAGTCTGAGAGAATTTATTCACAAATTTTGGAATGCAAGATAATGCCAGTTGCAACATCTACCTACGTCCACTGTGAATAAGCCACTGCCACCTAAGACACCCGTCACTTTCTTACTAGGATTTCAGATTAGTTTGTATTTGATGATAAACCTGCACTTCCCCAAAGTGTTAGTGTTGCTGTGACTTTTTCTGCTTAATGCTAATCTTTTGCACAAACCTACAAAGCCTTTGTGAGCAGGGGTAGAGATCGGAATGAATTCTGGGAGACTTCCTCCTCCAGGCCTGCGAGATTAGGCAAATCCAATTAAAACACTTACATATGAGAGGTCCACCATCTGCATTTGCCTACATGGCTCTGCTGCCACCACAACTTCAAACAGATAAATTGCTATTGCCACAAGAATCAAGAGGGAAAATGCTTGACTGGTGTCATTAACAATTTTTTTACCAGGGGAAATTGGCCTAAGCTTGTTAGTCACCCAACATTGCTAAGGCTCTGCGATCAAAGGTGACAGTCCCCAAACTGTATCCTACCACTCGCTGCTTCTCCTTTGTTTTCCCTTCTACTTCTTATGAAGACATCAGTCCATCTGTTTCTGATCCTGTACAATTAGGTCTGCACACATTGGGGGCCCCCCTCCATAACCTGAAGAACTGGTTTTGTTTTAACTAGTTTCAACAAGGAACTTTTATCTTGCCAGCAATCAGAGCTCAAATGCAGACATGTACAAGTTTCAGTCAAAATTCTTAATACACAGAATTTGAATTGCTTCTAAATTTGGCAAAATGCCTTGCTTTCTCCAAATTTATAAGACAGATGAGACACAGAAGTGAGATAAATGATGGCGTCCTGCTATTTCAAGTGCCATATTGATATAGTCATTATTTGTGCCAATAAGGCTCACTGTCATCTAATTTTAACCTGTTTCTCTGTTAATTATGCTTAATATTTTTCTTTCCTCTCTTGATATCTTATGTTCTTTATTTCACATAGTCGAAGCCTGTGAACAACTGAATCTTTGAAACAATTTATTATGGGCCTATTATGTGCAAGTCACTGTACTTTTTTCTCTTGGGTGGGGATTGAGTAATATAAAATATAAACCAGATATGCCTTGAATATAATTTAGGCTCAATAAAATATGTAAATGAAGGAAAAGAGGAGCGAGAACAGGAGAAAAGGAGGGTGGAAGGATAAAAGTGTTTAGTAATTCATCCCATGCAAGAAAATGTATATTCTATCACACCACTCTCTGTAATTTCTCCATAACAGATGTCATTACCTGATGTTTTCTTGTTTAACTGTGGGTTTATTTTCTTTCTCCTTAGCTAAAATGTAAGGCAAAAATGAAAGAAATAATTGTGTCGGTCTTATTCACAACTGTGAACGTGTCTTTGCCTGGAATCTAGGAAATGTCAAATGAATGTTTAATTAGAGAATGAATGAATGAATGCAGAAGGGTTAGAATACTTTTCCACTTTCCATTTTCACCCTCTAATGTACCACCTTCCTTCTAGAATCTTCCCTTTCACAGCAAAGAAGGAGCTTAGCCTGGATACAACTTGCTCATTTGGTCATCCACAGGGAAAACAATTAGAAGCTGAATTTGTCCTCATTGAGTGAAGAACTTTGTAATTCAGTCCAGGCTGGACTTTGAGTCTTTTGATTGCCCTTCCCCTCCCATGTTAGGTACCAGATCCACCTCCCATCTTTTCAGCCCTGCTTCTCTATCTGTCCCTCCACTTTCATGTTTACTTGAGCTTTGTTTATATATAATTCTTCTCCATTTAGTTCCAAAATGTTCTCTTAGGTCCTCCTGACTAAAAAATCCTTCCAGCTACTTTTCTACAATCGTATCCCTCTTATTTCTCATTTTATTATATCCCCCTTTCTCAAACACATTTGACTTACTGGGAACAGAAATCCATTTCCTCCTGGGAAAAGTCTGTTCCCTCAAAGAACATACTGCTAAAATAATGGAAAGTTCATAGTTGATTATTTGTATTTAATTATAGTTCAGATACTCATGCAAAATTCTTTACTGCTCTTTGCAATTAGGTGCAGTGATTGGGAAACCTTGTATATCACTCTCCAGTTATCCTTTAAAAGTCCTTCTTTATTTGATGGTGGTATAATTGGCTCTTAATTTTATATTGCATGGGTAGATTAAAACGAGGGAGCTTACCCTTGAGAGATCTGCATGAGTAGGTTAAAATGGTAAATTTTACATTATGTATAACTTACCACAATAAAAATTAGATTTAAAAAGAATAAAAGGAGACAAAGGAATTAATACCACACTACCTGTCACCCCAAGTGGGTCTGGGGTTTTCTACTGCCTAGAAAACAACTCCAAACCAAACTTGAGCTAATGGCTTTAGCAGTGCTTCTGACTCTGCAAATTCATTAATTACATCCTCATTTCTAGTCCTATGCGAAGAATAACTATTATTATTATTATTTATTTCTTCACTTAAGTAAGATCTCATACCTCCTGAAGCTGTCACTTTGTAAAAGCACTGCTGTAGGGCGGGCCCCTACTAAGAAATGTAAGCCATGCATTTCACACATCCTTGTGAAATGCAAGTGCCTGTGAACTCTGACAGGCTGTAATTACTGCCAGGCAGAGTTGCCTGTCAGTTGCTAGTGTGATTTTAGTGAGGTAAAATGCTTGGTGCCTGAGATTTCTTCCTGTGTGGCCTCTAGCTGATACCTAAAACTCCCCTACTAGACATTTCCGTGTTTGAGTTAATGCTTCTCAAGAGGGTGTGAGAAAGGAGAGGTGGAGGCAATAGAGAAGGACTCTCAGAATCTTCGTGTACTTTGGAAAACATACTTAAAGCACTGTTTGATCTTACAAATTATGGGAATTAAATCTCTTGGTTTTATCTTCCTTAGCTTAGAAAATAAAGTGGGAAAGAATTAAAAGATGTTTGAGTTTTCCGATGCCTAATAATAGGTTAGGTGGATATTTGCCTTCTCTGCAATCTTTGCAATAAATGAAAATACCCTTGAATTAGTTTATCGGCCACAGGCTCAGTCCAGTTCATCTTTATGATGATTTTGAAAACAGGCAGAATAAATCCAACAGTTTCCATGCCTGGAAACTTTCTCCAACATTTCTTGGCTCCCACTGAGTCCTTCAGTAAATTCCAGAGCATTGGCAGACAGTTTTCCAGGTCCAACCACCAGTCGATGGTGGCCCTGATTCTGACTGCTTCTTGGAATGGCTTTTCGGCTCCTTCTCTTCTCTCCCTCCTTATCCAGATGTGATTACAAGATTCATCATTATAATCTCTCTCTGACACACAACCCTCATTTTTTTTTGTGCTCTCTGTCTGTCTTGTGTTCGCTGGTTGTGCCAGATGCTGTTTCTGTCTTTCAGCTCCAAACACATCCTTCTAGTCCCTGCTTTGTGATGTGTGACTGAATTCTGCAGACATTTCTCCAAGACAAGCTCTGTCCATAGAGAGTGCTGCAGGGGGGCTGTGGGCTGGAAAAGAAAGGCGAGACTGTCCTCTTTGGGTGTTGTGTCTACGCCAAGGTGCAAGTGGATTGGCATGTAGGTGTGTAGCCTTTCTCCGCAGTTGTTACCACTGTGTACTTAAAAGCTCTCTTCTACCACTTTTTAATCTTTAGCTAACTTTTGCCTAGAAGTTATTAGTATTGAGTTTTCCCTGTTCTACTTACTGGCATGGTTTCTGTCTCCTGATTGATTCACCTACCTAAACTCCCGTGTGAGTTAAACCAACACTGTCTACTGGGCAGCTACAACCTCAAAGCTAATCAGATTGGGAGAAAAACATTCAATTCTGTCTCACTCTAAGTCCACAATCACAGACATCGAGCAACCATTCTCCAGTCACTCCACTCTGCTAGATCGTAATTCTTGATCTTCTCATCTCTCTTCAGCCCTCCAATCTCTCTCCTGACCCTCACTCTGAGTTAACACCCACTTCCTATGTCATTGATAGAGCAGAGGCCATCGGAAGAGTATGACCACAACTTCTATGCCATATGTACCAACTGACCTGCCTTACATCCATTTTCCCTCCCTTCCGAACTCATATATTCCTCTTTAAGACTAAGATCCACACATGGGCACCAGGTCTCACCTGTAAAGGCCACTTCAGCAATTATCTCTCCCTCTTATACAGCATGATATTTTCCTTTCTCTACTGGGTTGTTCTTTGGGGGTTGGTACTGGAGTCTGAACCCAGAATCTTCCCCCTGAGCTACATCCCCAGACCTTTCTATTTTTACTTTGACAGAGTCTTCCTAAGTCATTAAATGGCCTGAGCTGGCCTTAAACTTGTGATTCCCTTATCTCGGCCTCTCAGAGTGCTGGCATTACAAGTGTGAGCCCCTCTCTACTGAATTGTTCCTATCAACATCAAATCTGTTTCGATTCGAATGTTTCCTATGAAAATGCCTCTCCCATTCTCACAGTCCCACTCAAATCTCTACTATTCCTCTACTCCTTTTTACATAAACATTGCTCTAAAATGTTTGGTGTTTCCTTCCTCTTCTCCCATCTTCTCTTATCTCCCTCCAGTCCAATGAAAGAAATCATCCAAGTCACCAGTTATCTCCACATTGCTGGTTGGTTATCAGTTTCAGCTTCAAGGGAAGATCAACAACATTTGGCAGGGTCTGTTGATTCTGCCTTCTTGAAACACTTGCTTCTCTTGTATTCAAAGGAAACTACCTCCCTGGTAACCCTTCTCAATCTTCTTTGTTGTTTTCTTCTCACCTCCTTGACCACTATTCACTGCAGTGCCCCAAGACTCTTCCCTTGGACCTCTTAGCTTTTTATTTCACTCAAATCTAGACTGCATCATCAAGATGCCCAGCTTTACATTTGCCTACTGAAATAGTGGCTCTGGGAGAAATGTCCAGAAAAGGCTACTTTTTACAGCTTGCAAGTTATAACAAAGAAGATATCGGCACAGGTAAGAGCCAGTTCACAAACAGAGATGGACACAAGTAGAACCAGGATATTAAGAAATCTAAAGCTGGAAGTACTGTCCCCATAGCACAAATATCAAGAGTCTTCTCTTGCTTTTTCATTCGAGCCTATCATTTTGGATGTGAGTAGTGTGTATTCCGACTAACTTTTAAGTCTTGAAAGTGGATCACCTCCCTCAAAAAGTGTCCAAAGGCCCTTAAAAGGCCCCAACTCTTTAATGTCCCAAACTTCCTTTCATGCCACACCCATGATGACCTGACTTCTACCTACTAGGCCCTACTTCCTAAAGGTTCTGCCATCTCCCAGTGGTGCCATGGCCTGGGGACCAAACTTTAAACACATGCACCTCGGAGGGACATTTCCAATCAAAACTTCAGCAGCCGTCCACCACCCCTTAGGGTATCAGTGCCTTTCTTATCTCAACCACCATCGCTCACTCTCCTACCATGGAATTCTGGTGTCGCTGTAACCATATTCAGCCCCCAAAGGACCATGTGACTCAGAGATTCACAAGAACAAAGTTTAATCCTGCTGACCAGAGCAATTCATAGGGAGAGGTGTCCATGACTTTACCTGTGCTCATGATAGTTGTCTTAGTTACTTCCTTGTCACTGAGACATAATACTTGACATCCACAAGTATAAGGGAGGAAAGCTTTATTTTGGCTCACAGTTTGTAGAGGACTCCCTCCATAGTTGGCTGGTTCCAAGGCAGGTTGGCATGGCAAAAGGGCATAACAGAGTAGAAATACCTTCATGGCGTGGTGGTGGGAAGCAGAGAGAGATAAAGAGAGAAGGAAGGCCATGCCCCCAGTAACCCACCTCCTCCAATCAGGCTTCACCTTCCCAATCCCATTTTGCTATAACCTCATCAGAGGAGTGAGTATTCACTGATGAGTCTCATGTCCCCATGATTCAATCACTTTTCCAAAGCCCCACCTGTGAGTGTGAGGCTTTGGCAGGCCATCTACATATAAACAATAACAACAGTTAATCCCAAAACTCCAGTGTAAATTGTTTAGAAAGGGGCTTTGTATTTAACTATATGACCCAAGAATCTTGGAGAATGCTGGGGTCCAGCTAGAAGCTACTCCCTTATCTCCACACAGAATAAAATCAA
Organism: Heterocephalus glaber; assembly: GCF_000247695.1. Next base: position 21,939,888 of record NW_004624752.1, read on the forward strand.
TAAAGGAGGCTGAATAAAGAGATGAAGAATTGACTCTTGTTGCATCATTTTCCAGATAGATCTAAAGTTGGCTCTAGCTTGAAATGTTATAGTTTCCCAAGTCCACCATCTCTCTATTTCTCTTCTCTCTCTCACCTCAGCAATTTTAGTTGGATTTCCATCATTTGCAAATCACAACTACTTAGAGATGATGGTGAGAGTTAACAAAATTCCAGACCACAATATGTAGATGAGCTGTGGGGATTCTCAATCCCTGGGATTTTTCCATAGTTCCATATGAGTCAAGGCAGCCCAAGAACCATGAACTTGGCTCTCAGTTTCTTCAGGATAAACTTGATGGAAGAAGCCTATTTTATCGTCTTCAAACGTTACTGCTCTTTTTAAATCTGTTTCCATCTAGTAAGGGTGAGATTTGCCTAGGTCCCACAGTCCCAGGGAATATAAAATCAGGATTTTCTCAGAGACCACAAGACAATTTGAATCAGGTTGACTGGCTATGTCCTGCTCCTTAGAATAATAAGCTATGAACAATGCCACTGCAGTTCCAAGACCCAGGTTTATTTAAGTAAACATAATAAACTTGTCACCAGGGGCCCTGTTCTCCAGCTTGGGAGTTTGACTAGTATCATAACAAATTTATCAATAATCTAGGGCCAAAGGCACTCTGATCTCAATATTCTTCACCTTCAGCCTCTTCCCATTTATGCAGAATCTTAATGAAACACATTCATCAAATGAACTTTAAAAACAGTTCTATCATCTTTTTGTATAGATCAGTGAATAGCATGTCAGCTGAAATTTTACTGTGTCCACATGGCAAACTCCTGGAAGAGGTAATGTTTTTTGTTCTTTGTTTGTTTGTTTGTTTGGGGCATTTTGAAGGAACTATTAGCAGGCACTGCCTACAAAAACCCTGTTCTTTTCATCTTCTGACAAGGATTCCCAAAGGAAGATGCTGTGGGACACTATCTGTCCCAGCAGGAAAATAAAGGCCCATTCTGCTTTTGAAGTTTATCACTTTTAAAATATTGCTATTATGATGATAAGCCCTTTTGAGATTGACTCTTTTTTTCATGGATATTCTGATAGTGTTCAAATAGGAAACAAAACAAAGTCACCTTTGAATTCTTTTTGTGTGTGTGTGAAGTGTACTTCACTGAAAACTGAACAGTCATTAGCATAGAAAGAGGGGACCAAATTTTGAAACTGGCATTTAGCTGTAATGTCTAGTGTACCTGGGCAAACTCCAATGATGTTCATGTAAAAGTACAAGCTATCCAAACTTCAGCATAGCCCCAGATATGATCTCTAGGACAGTCTTAAGTCCTTGCAGTACTTCTGCCTCCATTCCTGCTCTCTAGAAAGCTTCTTGTTATATCTCAGCCTGCAGAGAAAATGTTCATTTTCTCTCTGACCCCACATGACCAATTTGGAACTAAGAGAGTTTGTTCCTCGAGGGTGATGGTTACAGGTAGGGTCAGTTGAACTGGATTAAGGGACCCCTAGAGAACAGAGAAACCATTACTTCTGGGTGTGTCCATGAGGGTGTTTCCAGGGGAGATTGGTAAATCAGTTGGTGGGCTGAATGTGGAAGATCAGCTTTCTTTGTAGATGTGCACCATTCCATATGTTGCAGAGCCCAGATAGAACATAAAGGAGAGAGAAAGACCCCCACCTGATCTGGGACGCTCTCCCCTTCCTGCCTTGGACATCAGAGTCCTTTGCACTCCGTAACTCACATTGGTGGTTTGGTTCTCAGGCATTTGGCCTTGAACTGACATATTACAGCATCAGCTTCCCTGATTCTGAGACTTTTGGACTGGGACTGATCCACACGACCAACAACCCAGGGTCTCTAGCTTTCAGACAACCTGTTGTGATATTTCTTGCCCTTTATACATGAGCTGATTCCTCTAATAAATTCCCTCTTATCTATTTATATCTGTCTTTCAATCTATCTCTTGCTATATATATGTATGTATATATATATATATATATATATATATATATATATATATATCCTACTGGTTTGGGTTCTCTGGAAAACACTGACTAATACATAGTGGAATTATTAAGAAGGGATTTCTGTTGCTATTGGATTATACATAGAATATTTCTAGATCTCTCCTGGAAAGAAGTATTCAGCAGAATCAAAGCAGTCCTCTTCCATGCTCAACAAATCATCACTGGAGACCTTCAATGGTACAAGTATTTTTTAGCCCTTGTCTTCAAGAAAGACTATCTAGAGTTTTGTTATTGACTGAACGTTATTTATTATTACAAAGCCTATTTAGATCTTGTTGTGCGAGAACTTTCTTTGTCCTATTCCAGTATAGCTCAGACACATATTTTCATTCAAATTGTGAATGCCAGTAGCAAAGAATATGAGTAGACAATTCAAGGAAGAAAAATGACCTACCAAGACAAAAAATTAAAAATCATATGAAAAAGATGTTCATCCTCATAACTAATAAAAAGTTCAACTTTAAGTATCAGTGAAATATAACCTAATTTAGTCTTCACAGAGGAAAGTCTAAATCCTTCCTAATGCATTTGAAGTTCTTCAGCATCACTTACAATTCTTTCTAAATCTTACTCCAAGTTGGGTCCATGAGTTCAGCGGATGGATGGGACATCTTGCCACTTCAGAAGTTGAAACGTCTTTCTGAAAACCACACTTCACAGACATGGAATGTATTCCTTCCTTATTGTTCATAGGAAAAACAGACTTGTCCAGGTTTGCAGAGAGAGAAGCTTTGAGTCACTATTTTCCTAAGTCCTTTTTAATTGGCTTACCCCTCTCTTTTTTAGATTTCCTCTCTTCAGACTCACTTCTACCACCACCACCACCTCTAATCTACCTACATGAAAACTCAGCTTCTCTCATGTTATACTAGTTTCCACCTCCTAATTAGTTCAAGGCATCCTAAACCACTGATATGTTCCCCTAAATAATAATCTCTTTTCTCTGTCTCACTTTCAGCACAGAAAAACTGGACTAACAGAAACCTTGAAATTTCCTGTCTTGCTGTTCTATCAACTCTCCAAGTTTCTCTAAGAAAAAAAAACTGAAATAGTTTATGTTTTTGTTATCTCCTTTAAAAAGAAGAGATTGTGGGCTGGGGATTTAGCTCAGTTGTTTTGCCACCTGTTGCACAAGCGTAAGGACCTGAGTTCAATCCCCGGTACCAAAAAAAAAAAGAAAAGAAAAGAGATTGCTACAATCATTTTTGGTTTTAAGCAACAATTTTCTCCTTTATATTAACTAAGAGTTTTAAAATAATACTACTCAATGCCAGTAAGCATATAGTGAGAAGGCCACATTAGCACATTGCTACCAGGAGTGCAAATTGGTAAAATTTGCTGATAAGCAATATAAAAGAATATTAAAGTCAGAATATTTTAAAGAGCTCATACCTTTGAGTTTAATAATTCCACTTCCAGAAATTTAAAATACAAATAACAATTTATGGATTAAGCTTTGCATATAAGAATGTTCTTACAATATTTTTATAATAGAGAATTAAAATACCAATGAAAAATTGAAGTGGTCATGGTCTATTCATACAATATGCAACTATTACACATATTTTACAATAAAAAGAGGTTGGGTATGTAGATTAGCCCTGAGTTCAATTCCAAGAAAGAAAGAATGAAAGAGAGAGAGAGAGAGAGAGAGAGAGAGAATTCACCTTTGAACTTTCCAAGTTTCTAGTACAGTGCCTGTCGTGTAATGTGGCAATAAATATTTGATGAGTGAATAAGTGACATAGCAAGTTAATTGCGGCTTTGTAGAGTAAGAGTTCTCTTCCTTTTCCTGTAATACTTTATGGTTCTTTATGATCTCTTCCCTTTCAGAGTACATATTTTAGATGGGAAAACAAGATAAACATGTATAACAGCCATGAACAAAACAAGATATTTCATAATGAGATACTGAATAATGTTCATACTGTGGGAGAAGAGAAAAAATCATACATAGCCTGGTTAGAACTCATAAACCCATCTCCACTGTTTGTATAAAAAGATCTAAGTATATTACCTACTACTTTTCAACACTTTTACAGTACAGTATCCATAATCAGAGGCTAGCGCATCTTTCCAAAATTGTAATAGGAACCTTCCATCCACACTTAGTCTCTTCAACAGTTTGAGGAAACTAATAGGTGAATAATCCATGTAGGATCAGGGTTTACGCTTGTAAGTCTACACACACTCTTTTTTGGTTCAACTGTTAGTCTTGAAACCAAGTTTTCAAAGCAAAGTCCTTGCAAATTTACTTGGTGAAATATCCTCCAAAACAATACATTTAGCTAAGAAAAAATTTCAGTAAGTAAAGCTGTCTGTTACAAAGTGAGAACAAACAGAAAGATACAAGATATCTGTTTATGTACTAAGACTCACTGGAGAGCCATAATAGAATAATGATATCTAATCATTTTTTGCTTCCCCCCAAGAACAAATTTTTGCTCCCATAGTGGCAATATTGCTCCCAATGAGAATGAATGGTCTGGAAGATTCTTAACGAGAGTCAAGGAAAAGCAATTTAAAGCACAACACTCAAAGTATACTGCTGGTTCAGTAGGATTATCTTTGTACATAAGATTCACAGTATATACAAAAGGCAGCACACTATTTTCTTAAACATTTGGTTCAAGCAGGTCTTTTTAACCCTAATTGTATCTATTTCTTTGGAACTCTGGAGGTGGGGATGAAAAGTAAAATTTTAAAAGAAACAAAAGTTTGCTAACAGAAAAGCACCAATGATTAAATTAGAGATAAAATTCCCCGCGTATTCTAGCATGCCTGACATTCCTTTGATAGATTGCTATTGGTAATTCTATACATAGCAGCTTGCATCTCTTTCCTGCCCCCTCACCATTCTCTCTCAATCATTCATTCTGCATATAACGTACACAGCCACATATCTATATCACTGAGAAAGGATCAATCACTTTCCCCATGCTGCTAAGACATACAATATTTATCACAGGTTATAGAAAAGAAGAAAAGAAAAATCTAAGAGTATTCCTTTCAGCTGTATTTCTGTTGTGGAACCAGAAGCGTCCTAGTCCTCTGCAGCTTCGCCTCGTCGTCAGCTCAGCCCAGCTGATCTGTACAGCAACAAAGCCAACAAAGTTAGGTGCCCACTAGCCATTACAAGAAAAACAGACCTGGTTATGGATGATCTTCTTTGCTATATTAAACACTACTCCCATTAGGCAAACTCCCTTCCATTTCTTTAAACCTCTCAATACCTTGTAAATTAAATATTTATCAACTGAGAACCTCTTATTCTAACTGTCTGATGTTTCAGCTCTGGCAAAGTTGGCCACTAGCCAGTTGGTGAAGAAACAAGAGAAGAAAAAAACTCTATTTCATTTTTATTTCACAGGAACAAACTGTCAACAAACCTTCCCCACCCTTTCTTTTTAACTTGTCCTCGCAAAACCGCTTATATGGAATGAGCAGGCCTGGCCACTCAGTCAACAAACATTTACTGGACATTCATTGGTTGAGTCACATGCTTTTAGGCCCTTGCAGTCCATATTAAAATTGCTGGACTGACATTGAGATGGACATTGTGACAATATGCAACTCATAGAAGTATGTGCATAAAACACTGCACTTTACAAAAATTAATTGAGAGTAGCTTGACAAACCAAGTGATTACGAAGAGTTGAGGGGGCTGTTTGTAGAACGCTCGCTGAAGGAGGTAAGCCCTGGACTCTGACTTAAAACCAGAGAAGAAATCCATATGGTGAGTGGGCACAGGGAGGTGACAAATCCACATGAGGGCTCAGTTGGCCTAGGTCCAGGAAAAACAATCACTCCAACAGCATTACCATGTAGATGGACCACGTGTAAATAAGTCAGAATCATTTTCATAACTGTTCTAGAACCAAAATACAGGAAGCAGCCTAAAGTAACACTATCTATGATTATCTACAAAACACATTCAGTCTGGAAAAGTATCATACATAATTTTGTAGCTGCTGTAGTTAGTGATTTATTTTTTTAAAAAAAACATACTCAACACTCTGAAAACACAAATGGGTTACCTAGGACTGAAGGTCACCCTCTCCCTATTTCTAATCTCTAGTACACAGCCGAATGGCAGGCAACAAATATTTAAACATAAACACATACAGGACCCAGGTTCTAGTGTTAGAACTAAAGTATCAGTGTTTTTGCAAAACTCTACAAGGAATCTCAGCTTGTACTGCAGTCACACTATGGATCGGCACAGTTTCTCATTTGCAGCCAAGTTCTCAAAATAACGGGCGTCAGCTTATTACGTGAGCATGTCTACCTACTGTCTTGAAATCTTGAAATTTGTCTTCAGCTTACCATGCATTTTCCATTTTCAGAATCAACGTTTTGAGGGGCCGGGGATTTAGCTCAGGGATTTCACCGCCTGCTGCGCAAGCGCAAGGACCAGAGTTCGATCCCCGATACCAAAAAGAAAAAAAAAAGAATCAACGTTTTGATTTTGGAAAAAGAAAAATTGGTGACCACTCCACTTCCAGATCCTATAGCTAATAATTATCATCACATGAGTGTATTAACTCCTTCCATATAACACAAACCTAAGAATTTATATGTAAAAAAAGAAAGAAAGAATTTATATGTCGGGCCGGGGATTTAGCTCAGCGGTTTCGCCGCCTGCTGTGCAGGCGCAAGGAGCAGAGTTCGATTCCGGTACCAAAAAAAAAAAAAAAGAATTTATATGTAGACCAAGGATACAGTACTACTCACAAACTCTTAGTGGAAGTCACAAGGTCAAAACTTGGGGGAAAACAATGGTGTTTGTTTATATGACAGTGTTGTACGTGCTTGTGTGTGTGTGTGCATGTGTGTACACATGCACACACAACTATGCAAGAAAAAAGTTAAAGTTTTGTCCCTAGCTCTTGTATCAAGGGGTACACAATGCCAGACATCTTCTTGAGGCACTGGATACAAGTGGTGAGGATCAGTCACCAATCCTGCCTTCATAAATTTCACGGTGTAGCAAAAAAGGGAGAAAATCAGTAAGTTAGGACACAACACATTGTGACTTGTGTGGTTAGTTCCATGAAGAAAACCAAGAAACTGTAGTAACAGGGGAAGGATAAACATTCCTTCCACATAGGAGAGTCAGAAAGTTAGGACATTAAGATTTCAGCTGAGACTTGGAAGGTAAAATGCTGATGTCCATATAAATTCCAAGGAGGAGAACAAGGGAAAATTCAGGACTGGAAAGAAGTTAACCATTCGGAAATGATGAGATCGGGATCCAGGGTCTCCATGCTTCCTGCTTTAAAATTCTATGGCAGAGGTCTACACACATAACTAATTATGAGTAAGGAAGTAGATGAAAGGGATTTTATCCCAATTGAATAGACACACAAAAGTTAGACATGGTAAAGAACTGTTTGTCTGATTCCAATTCCACCAAGTGGTTTAATAGTCCAGAAATAGTGACTCATCTCTTCTTATTGTAACCAGGAGTTTCTATTCACAGATCATTCACATGGCATTTCTTGAAAACACCACTTTCAAAAGGAAAGCTTAATGGACAAAACACATAAATGGATAATGGAAAAAGAACACAAGAATCAATTATTCTCATTAGTCAAGAATATAGAAAAAGAACTAATGGCTTTTAAGCTGTAGTAGGAAAAACTTGGGTTAGGCAGAGCAGAACCTCACTAATTCCCACTTCAATAATTTCCAAACCCTGTTATTTTCAGGGAAAAAAATTGGTAGTCATAGCCACATTTCAATAACCATTTAATAACACTTAGGTAGAAAGTGCTCATAAATTAGGTTCCATTCCTCTTTAAAATGTGCTGCAAAATGTTTACTGGGTAGAATCCCAGGTAATATTACAAATAAAGAAAAACTCTTTTATCAAAAGTAATAAGATAAATACAAATTTGGCTACAGCAGTCCTTTGTCCTGCTAGAAATTTCTCTTTCAGTTGAGCTCTTACTCTCAAAAATCAATAAATCATCAGGGGGTTTTCACATAGAAGCGTGAATTAAAAATCAGACATCAAAGCATCCCCTCTCTAACAGGAAGAAGAACGCTTGTTTCATAAAGTTTTCTATTATACTTACTTGAAATTGATACATGTATCACACAGAAAGATGAAAATTGGTCTACAATATAATTTTTTCTATATTCAAAATACCAGAAAAGCACTATTTAAGAATTTAAAAACTACGCCGGGGATGTAGCTCAGTGGCGCCGCACCTGCCTAGCAAGCACAAGGTCCCGAGTTCTATCCCCGGTGCCAAAAAAAAAGAAAAGAAAAGAAAGAAAGAAGCAAAAGAACAAAGGAATAAAAAAAGTAAATGATGTCAAGCCTGTTTTAGCATTGAAGAGGCTGACCATTTGTCCTCATTGACTTAGAAAGTTATGACAATTCTGAGGTTTATTCCACACTAAGTCAGTGGATCTTCATCAATCTTCCACCACATGTCGATGGACTTCAAAACCACTGTGGACACCTTAGCAATCTGTGGTCCAAATGTGGAACATACCTGCAGCAAAACTGAAGATCTGTGCTGTTGTGTGGCCGGTAGTGTCTTGGTATAGAAAATGCCATAAAAAAGAGGGCTGCAGCTGGGCGTGGTGTCTATAATCCCAGCACTTTGGAAGGCTGAGGCAGGAAGATGAAAAGCTTGAGCCCAGCCTGGACAATGTAGCAACTTAGAGAGACCTGGTCTCAAAATTTTAGAAGTGGGGGGGAGCTCAAAATGTAGCTCAATGTGAAAGACCCCAGTATCACAGAAAGGAAGCAGGAAAGGAGGGAGGGATGGAAGAAGGAAGGAAGGGGGGGCAGGAAGCAAGTGGACTACAGTTTGCTAGGTCTAAAAAAGTGAAAGGCCTAACATAGTAGCAAAATAGGTAATGCCCAATCAATAGTACCAGTCATTACACTGGTCAACATCCACCGAACAATCACTTATGTGTCAGGTGCTTTCGGAAAACATTATCACTTCTTTTAATCATCATGGCAACCCTCAAGGGAGTTACTGTTGTTATTCCTATTTGCAAAACCAGCAAAATTCATTAGAATTAACTTCGCTGATTTCAAACAATGACAGCGGTGGGATTTGAACCCAGGCAGTGAGGCTGCAAAGCCCAGTATTTTAATCATTACGCCTAATAACATAATCCAAGTTATTAGCAGGTAAGAAAATATTTTTGAGACGTGGTTCCCACATTGAAATCCATGTCTAGAAGATGCAAACCACAGAACTCCTCCCAAAGTGGAAAGGGCATTCCCCTTCTTCCAGAATGATCTAGCAATAATGTTTGCTTGTCTAAGGTGGAAGGCTCATTTGACACTGAGGGAAAAAATGGTCCAACTTGTTTTAGCACAAGGAATTGTGGGGGGGGGGGAGAGAAGTCAGAAGTAGAAAAGGCAGGCAGGCATCAGAATCCTCCATTATTATTTTCTGCCTCTTCCCTCATCTCAGGCCAACCTGTGGAGGGAGAGAAAACTAGCTCCAGGGAAAGTTGTAGAAATCTACAGTTAGGAATAGGAATGCCCTAGTCTGAGTTTTTACTCTGCCTCCTTCTTATAGCTGTTTTTTGCTTTATCCCTTATCTAAGAGTGGTGATGGGAATGAAATCTGAACGGTGCGTCACCTTTAAGCAGAGGGAAAGCCAGGTTCAGCCCTCCCGAAAAGCTCTCAGTCCCTGATGATGGGCAGAAAGTGCAAGTTTCCCAACTGCTCCCAAAAGAAAACTGGGAAATAAGTTGAGAATTGACAGAGCAGAGAGAATGGATCATGACTACACCACTATCACACTTCAGTAGCCAACACTGCTGGAAGAAGACAGGAACCCGTGGCACCTCAGTTACCAGTCTTAGAAGCGGCTTAGATCAGCCATCTGTCATAGAGGGGCGCATGGATCAGGTTGTCATCATCCTCTTCATATACCTTGAGAAAAGGTAGCTGTTCATGGTTTGAATCACGGCCTCTCAAAATATTTGAGAGTCCTAGCCACCCGCCAGTACTTCAGAATGTTACCTGAGTTGCAGTGTAATTAGTTAAGACGAGGTCATGTTGTAGTACAGTGGAGCTTTATCCAAGGTGAATGGTATCCTAAGAAGAGCATCATATGCAGACTCACTGGGAAAATCACACACCATGGCAAAAGGCACATATTAGGCCTATGAAAATGCAAAACAAGCACCACCCCAGATTGCTAGCAAGAAGCTAAGAAGAAGCAAGGAAGGACTCACTAGAAGTTTCAGATGGAACAGGATCTTGCCAATAACACCTTCATTTCTGATTTCCAGCCTCCAAACCTGAGACAATAGTAATACTTTGGGGAGGAGTTTACCCAGGGCCTTCACACTGTGCTACATCCCCAGCAATGTTCTACTTTTTATTTTGAAACAGAGTCTAGCTAAATACTAAATTTATCCAAGCTGGGCTTGAACTTTCGATCCTCCAGCCTCGGCTTCCCAGAGTTCTGGGAGTACAGGCATGCACCACAACCTGAGACTCATTTCTGTATCTGAAGCCACCAAGTTTGTGGTACACTGTTACAGCAGTCCTTGGAAAATGAACAGCATGGGCATAGAGACGGAATTCCAAAAGACTGAGCATTTGATTTGAGTTAGCCAGGCACCGGCCAATTTACATGGAGACTTTTTACTCACTAGACAAAAATACAGCTGGCTTCTTCCCTGGCTATCCAGTGGATGAAGACTTGCAAAGTTCAGATTGCTATCAAAAAATAAAGAAGCCATATTTTCTGTGGACATCTGACTATAGTTTGAATAGATTGGGAACTCATGCTGTCTGATCACTAAAATTGTCAAAAATTTGCCTCATAAATAACAAAACATGGTTAGGGCTGTAAACAATCCCACTTAAGTTGTTGAATGACACCAAGTAAATGGTGTGATTACCATGAACACTTTCTCTCAGTTTTCCCAATTTACTTATTTAAACAACGTTTGTGTTGTAATTCCTGTAAGTATGCTGCCAGAAATTCTGGTAACACAAAGGGTGTTGACATGCAGATGTTTGAGAATTTCTGTTCATTATTCTTTCCTCCAGACACATTGTTGACCAGACTCATTTATTAAATACACACTCTGGGATTATCTCTAGAGATGCAGAGTCAAAATAATCAAGTAAATCATGAGCTATGGGAAAGTATTTGAATCATGTGGCAGGATGCTATTTTTTAAAATAATTTCACCAAAAACTGAAATAAAATGAAGGAGGAAAGAAGGAAGACAGTGAATCCCCATATAGTGAATCTCCATAGAGGCACAGGAATCAGAAAGACTCCCTGCCTAGCAAGGTATGGTACCATGAGGGGCCTAGACGTACCATGCAGATGATGGGATAGGCAAGTTTCCTCAGGTTTCCATAGCAAAGTACCATGCACTGGGTGGCTTAAAACAACAGAAACTTAGTTTTGTGGTTCTGGAGGCCAGAAGTCCAAATTCAAGGTGTTGGAAGCATCATGTTTCCTCCAAAGATTTATGATCTTCTTTCCTCTATCTCTTCTGTGTCCTCAAATCTCTCTCTCCTAATAGGGACATCAGTCATGAAATTTAGGGTCCACCCTCATCCAGTATAGCCCGATTTTAACTTGATTACACCTGCACAGATTTTATTTCAAAATAAGGTCACATTCACAGCTGCCAGAGTCAAAACTTTAACATATCATTTTAGGGGTCACAATGTAACCTACAATGTAGGGTGATAACAATAGATGTTGGCTTTAAGAGACAACATAGAGAATAAGTTCTCTCACAGATGTATCCCCTGGCCAATCCCTGGCACCATGGAAGGCTCCTAAAACTCAGCCTCCACTCCAAAAGAATGAGCCTCAAATTGGCTGACTTTTTTAGTGTCAATAGCCTTGGGAGAATGGGATCTTAAATTATAAATTGAAGTAAAGCAGAATTATATATTCTTTTTGCTTTCCTAGGTGTGGGCTGGAATTCACACACTAAAATACTTTTGAGAAGTGTAAAGTACTTTGGGAGGACAACAAAGGGCAGAGAAATCAGACTGAGGGACCAGAAGATGTTTACTAGAAATAGTGACCTTGAGCTGAGCCCTGTAGAAAAGAGGAAAAATTAAATACATTCACTCTTCCATATCTGAATACACATCTGTGTATTCAACCAACTGCAGATTGAAAATATTCAGGAAAAAATTGCTTCTGTACTGAACACATACAGCCCTTTACTTGTCACTTTATTCCCTAAGAAACGCAGCATAACAACTATTTACATAGCATTCACACTGTGGTATGCACTATGAGTAATCTAGAGGTGACTTAAAGTATACAGTAGGATGTGGGAAAGTCATGTGCAAATATTGAGTTTTGGAAGAAGCAAAAAAGACTGTTCCAGGCATAGGAATTTCTTTATCGTGACTTATATAAACAGCAGTTGGGAGGTGGGAGAAAGACATGGGCCTGGGGCCAGCCCATGCGTATATCAGAAGGATGGTTCCAGCAGGATGTACAAAAGGCACTACTGAAAACCACTCAGTTAGGAAGCTACTGCAATAAATCTTACTGAGACCATGGCAACTTAAATAAAGTTAGTAATGGAAGGGCTGGAGACATATTTAACAAGAAACAGAAAGTGAATGCCATCCCCAAAGCCACAGCTTTAGATGTTTTTATCTGTAATCCACATTAAGGAACACTACATGGAGACCCAGTGAACACACCAGTATACTCCACACCCACATATAACTGAGGTCAGTTTCGTTTTTTAACAACTAGCCTTACGATGGGCAGTGCACTCTGATATTTTCTATTCTGTTTTTGTTTTTAAATGATGGTCACAATCCATTACACTGATTTTATACCCCATTAATGGTCACGACTTAGAAAGCATTTATGAAAACACTGAGGGGGGACACTGGTGCCATCACCAGAGAATTAGATGGAGGAGAGAAAATCACAGGGAAGACAAAGAGTTGAGTTTTAGAGATGCAGCGTCTGATGCGCTGTACCCAGAGCTTGTCTAGGGTACTTTTGTTCAGGCAACACAGTCCCTGAACATGACGGGGTGGATATGCCTTGGGTGGTTCTGGGTGACAGAGTTGAGGTCATGGAGCCTTTCCAATGCGGAGCCTAGCAGTAGATAATTAGGTCATGGGGGCCCGTCTCTGGTAGGGGTTAATGCTGGTCTCATGTTATGAATTCTTATCTTAGTCACTTTCCCGTCATTGGGACACAATATCTGACACCCTCAACTTGGTGGAGGAGAGGTGTATTTTGGCTCACAGTTTCAGTCCATAGTCAGTTGGCTCCCACGAAGAAATAAGATGGCAGAGGAGTACTGTGGAAGAAAAGGTTTTCAAGCCATGGCCACCAGGAAGCAAAGAAAATAGAGAGGTGAGGAGGATAATGATACACTCCTCAGGTCACACCCCAGTGACCCACTTCCAGCCAGGTCCCACATCATGAAAGCACATTCAGCTACCGAACTTATCAAATGGATGAATCCACTGATGATATGATCACCTTCTACACACATGAGAATTTGGGGGGACATTTTAGATCTAAACCATAACAGTTCTCCGGAGAGCAGGTTATTATAAAGCGATGTCACCACTGGTGCTCAGCCTTCTGCATATAACCAGGCTCCTCTCTACTTCTTTTTCATGTGACACAGACAGGGGCCCTCAGCAAGATACCAGCACAATGCTGCTTACATCCCCCAGCCACCAGAATCACAAGCCAAATAATCCCCTTCATAAAGAACCTAGCCTCGAGTATTCTGTTATAGCAATACGAAATCGATCAGTTTCCTTTTCCTCCTGGGCCAAAGAGCCCCTTCATCAGGAGCTCTTTAATGAGGATGTGCTGGATCCACAAGAGGCAATGCTGAACCTCCCACCTCCACAGCAAGGTATCTCTTTCCTTTGTGACTACCTTGCTCAGCAAGAGGAGAAAATAATTTTCCCTAACCCTATAGATGTTTAAATAAATTCTAGCAGAAAAATAAGTCAATAAATATTTGATGCACAAGTTTAAAATTTAATAAATGAGCTCAAGGAAGGACAGGCACCCTCACATTTTATATCTTTGCAATGTTAAGTACATATCATTGATAGTGATGAAGGTTGGAGGTATAATTTCAAACTTCATAGTAATGTTTTTACATGACTAAGGATGGTGCAATCAAGTATAGCGTTGGTTATTTCTGGGGTATATTTCTGTGCACAATGTGAGTTTTATAAATGTCTGCTAAATACAAAGAGATACTCTCTGAACATTCTGCAGCTCAGATTGTGCATACTTCCTGACCTTCCGTCCTTCCCTCATAAATATCTATGCAATCTTGCATTTTTAAAAATTCTGTTTTGCTCCTAACCACCATTAACTGGACCATTTATTTCAGAGCATAATTTATGAAGATGTCTTTATCATCACACCTACCACCACGGAAGGTTTCAATTTCAACCAGCAAGGTACTGTTATGTTTTACGTCTGAAGTGTCCCCTAAAGTCTCATGCGTTTGGAAGTTGATTGAATCATGGGGTTACTGTATGTATCACTGGAGAAATCCACAGATGAATTCAGAACTGACTGGAGGTGGTCTCTGGTGGAAGGCAGGTCACTGGGGTGTGACCTGGTAGGGTTCATCTCCCTCCCTGGCTCTTCCTTTTGCTCTTCAAATGCAGGTTGATCCTTCTCCACCTCTCCCTTATTTTCTACTTGGTCTCTGAATTCCAGTAGGACAGTAAAGTCAAGTCAAAGCATGTCTAAAATGTAAAAAAAAAAAAAAAATTTCACCAAAGACATCAAATCCCCTTAAGATAGAACTGAAAAAAGAAGCAGCAGCGAACATTTCATCAACCCAGGAAAAATCAGATCAGTAATCCCAGCGTGTTCACCTAAAAAGCAGGTGCTCATTTTAAGTATCTGTGTTTTCCACACAACACCTTCTAGGCAGACACTCAAGGAAAGCTTTTGTTTGAATGTCACAGGCTGATTAGATAAGGTTCATCTAGCCTGTTAATTGGTCTCCAGGCTTTATTCATCTATCTCTTATCACTAAATTTGCTGCTCCTAAAGAAACACAGAAAAACTCTCAGTAGCTGGTGAGTAGCTTTGTCAGGACTCTTAGCACTCTGTCAGATAGGATACCTGGAGCGCATGAAGCTCTGTTTAGGAGAATGGTACCATGCCTTGTCTATTTAGCAAGGAAGACACCATCTTTGTCTCCCTCCAAAGATGCTACCTGGCTCAGAGAAATAAAAAGTAATTTTCAAGTTATTACTACTTAATCAGAAAGCAATAAATTAATCTCACATAAACACTAGTCTTTGGAATAGGCAAAGGGAATACCAGGTAAATGGCTCAACTTTCTAACACAGCTTCGTGCTGTGTTTGACACGTTCCCCGGGTCACATTGTCCAGGTCTCATACGCATGCCACTTCCAATTTCTGCACGATCCCAGGTCTGCTCTTCCTCGAAGAGGTGGAATGTAACCAGCCCTGCCAGGTGAGGGGAATGACTGAATACTAAGTAAACCAAGCATGAGCACAGTCTGAGTGCAGGAAACTTGCTTTTACTTTTGTCGTCCTTTTTTCCTGAGACCTCTTGCCTGTTCCACATGCCTGATGTCTAGGAACCCATCTTCTACATCTCCTCTGCAGAAAATGACAACTGTCCGCTCTTCATTATTCTTTGAAGCCACTGATGTTTGTCATCAGATTACTAACTTACATCACATAAAGCTCTGATATTTCAACAGAGTTACAAGCGCTCATTGCCATTTTTAGGCCCCAAGACCATTCAGAGCAAATAAGGCAGTGGTTGTCCCCATCTTACAAGCAGATGAAATGAAGTTCAGGACTTCTCCAAGGTCACATGGCATAAAGCAGTAATAGTTTTGTTGTCGTTGTTGTTTTGGTACCAGGGATCGAACTCGGGACCTTGTGCTTGTGAGGCAGGAGGCAGAACCACTGAGCTAAATCCCCGGTTAAAGTAGTACTAGTGTAGCGGTCTTCCCGATGACCCTCTGGAGATGATAGTGAGACATGGGCTCTGTTAGAAAGGGTCTCCGTGGAACTGTAGGGAACAAGTGAGACATGATCAGAGATGCAGGTTCTGTTCTCTCCACTTCTGGACCTCCTGCTTATCCACATAACACTAATGAAGTAGGGAGCTACCAGGATGTTAAAGTAGGATAAGTCACTTGCTCCAGGCCAAACATCAAACAAGCTACAAAGATGGGTTCCAACCCGAATGGTCTGACTCCAGAGCCCAGGTGACCAAATACAGCACACTTTAGAATTAAAAGAATCCTCCAAAAAATAGACTAGCTCTCAAGTTGGGTTTTTTGAATTGCTTCCCTAAAACGTCTTCTCAAGCTTTCCGTGAAGCTCATGCCTAGACTCTACTATTTGAGGAAGTTAATGGAATAGATACAATAAGGGGCCATCCAAAATGGAGTAATGTACACACACCCTGATCTTCTCAATCTCAAGAATCTAGAGCGGGTAGTTGATCTCTAGCTAACTCAAAAATACTGATGCATAAATATCTTTAATATGGTAGATTTTAAATTATTCAAATAATGACTAGAAATGCCCAGATCCCAGGTTGTTTCAGTTTGCAGTCTTGGAGCTAAGGAAACATGTGTAACCTCTATCTACACATAAACTGTATTTCCCACACAGCTCCTGTTGGTCATAGCAGGCTGTCACCCACAGCCTGCTAGTTGAAAACTGAAAGAAATTAGAGAAGGGAGGAATAAAGGGGGAAAAAAGGAAGGAAGAAAGGAAGGAAGGAAGGGAGGGAGGGAGGGAAAAGAAGAAAGGGAAGCAGGGAAGAAAGGAGGAAGAAATGTTTAGTCTTTATCTAAATACTCAGTATTGAATAAGTCATTTTGAGAACTAGATAGCAGAGTCAAATTGCCTTTTTGAGACTTGAAGTAAATTATCAGGCTAATACAGACCCAGGCTAAGACAGATACAGCATTTAACTTTGCAGGTGGCTGTAATTTCTGGATTTGTGAAAGAGTGATTCCTGCTCAGTATATTCCAAAAAGGACATGAGGTTTCTTAAAGGCCCTGTATAAATCAACTCACAATCATACTGAGGTAGTTTGACTGTGACTCCAAAATGTCTGAGTTTCATTTTCTCCCTGTTAAAGACGAAAGCACTGACATTCATTTTTTATGGACATTTCCAGCTAAAGACTTTTTTTTTTTTGGTAAGTTAAAACTTGAAGTGCATGAAAGAGAAATTATTCTGATTTATGATGACTTCCAATCACGACCAATTAAGAGAAAATGAACCAGGGAAATTGGAGTAGGGAAAGGAAATAGGACCTTGCAAAGTGAAAGTGTTTAAAGTGAAGTTTTCTTTCTCTTGCTGTCCCCTGGGTAGAATCAAGGGAAGGCAGCTGCCTGATCAAGGCCTTTGTGCCCCAGGCCTCTCCCGCATCCAGCTTCTTCACCTCTAATCTTGCTCTAGGCATAACCCCTCCCCTTCACTCTATCAGTCCACCAGAAATGCTTGTCCTTTACTGCAGCGTTCAAGTATGAATGGAAAGCAAATTTGGTTATTACCACATGCTCCACGTATTCCTGATTTAATTCCCAGCTAGACACTTTCTGATTTCAAGTTCAAAATCCAGTGCCTCAAATTTCACATATTTTCTTAAAAGTATTTAAGTCAGCACCACCCTTACATCTGAGCACCTGAGGCCGCTGTGCTGGGCTGGTGCCTTAGGGGTTTCTCACACACACACACACACACACACACACACACACACACATGCACACACACACATTAAAGCTCACGTTTGTGTCAGTGTGCCTCAGGATCAGCATAGCACAGCTGCTACTCCAAACATCCACTCTCGTGATCACACTGTTAAAAACTCCAAGAAACCCTCTTCATTGCTTCCCTTGAACCCCTGGGTAAGCAACTTCCTTCCATTGTAAAGGTTCCTGGGCTGTGTCACCGCTGAGAACAGGCCCTGCTTTAGAAGAGGAAGATCTCAGGGCAGGAGCACTTCAGAGACAAACCTTTCCTCCGAGGTAGCATGCACACAGTAGATTACTGCATACCAAAGCACTGTCTCCCCATAATGCTGAGTGTTTTCTTTCTCTTCTTTGTATTTCAATTCATGGTTCCAAAGGTACTCACAAATTAGTATAATGTAAGCAACTGTAACACATGATGGCTGAAGAGCATTTAACGATCTTAAAGTATTCGCTTTGCGCTTACATTTGTGTGTGTGTGTGTGTGTGTATTTGTGTGTTTCTCAACCTCTAAACTATGTTAAAGTAGGGTAATTATTGTGGGACCATCCTTTGTGTTGTAAGACATTTAGCAGCATCCTTCACTTCTATTCACTAGATGCCAGTAACACTTCTCCCTTCACCCCCCTTTCCTCTGGCAGGTGTTACAACCAAACCTAACCCTAAGCATTGCCAAGTCTCCCCTAGGGAACAAAATCTCCACTGGTTGAGAGCTGTCAGTCCAGCTAAAGCACGCATGAAGCAGAATACTGTTTCTTTGCACTGGCAACCTGACAAATAGCACACTCTAGAATTCTGAATCGTTCTATCTGTACAAAAATATTTAATACAGCTTAACTAAACATTGTAAAGAAATACATTTTAAATGTCAGCCCTATTTAAAGAACGCTGAAATTTTTATTATTATAATTTGTATTTTGTCTTTCCATTTGAATATTTGGAAATAATTTGTGAGCGTATATAAAAAAGACTGCTTATATTTTACAGTCGCTCTGTCGCTGCATTATCTAGCAGTTCTTTGTATCTCATGTCCTTCATAGGAGGGCAGGAGAGCCAACGGGGCAGCTGTCACTCAAGCTTATAGTCAGCACTATGGGCTTCCCAGGAGGCTTCACAGAGGGCAGGGCGCTGGACTGGGGAAGAGTGGGGAGCGGATGCAGTCAGGAATTGTCAGGAATGCACTTCAACTAGCAACGCTGCCTCAGGCACCCGGGGATTTCTCTTGCATTACTCACACCTTACCCAGCCCTTCGCAGCCTTCCGCGTGGCCTGGCCAGAGAAGACCAAGACCGCCTCTGTGTCAGTTCTGGTTACTACCAGGTATCTGATCGCTGAGCAAACAATGGTACAGTCGGAACTCGGAAGGGAAGCCATTTCACATTCGTGCTCAGTAGAACTAAACACTTCCATTACCTAAACAGGAGAACATGAGAAAATGGAAAACTCGGGGGAGGAGGGAAGGGGCGTATTAACTGCACAAAAAGGATCACATTTTTATAACCCATTGAATTTATGCTGGTTGAAGATTCTAACGATTTTCAACAACACACCTTTCAAGTTACCACATCAGTACAATTTGTTTACAATTATCAGGGTTTTAAATGACCTTCCAAATCAGTTCCTGGGAAGGCCCGACAAAGTTTTCTGGCAAGCACATATTGGACCAGCAGGGAAATTTCCAATCTGGCCCCAGAACGTTACAGGAAGTTAATTTCCAAGTTACAACAAGTATCTGACCTATGTCTGCATGCTGTTATTTCAACCCTGGGCCACCTAATCTAAAGCTACTATGGCTCTTTACCCTAGTTGTAAACTGTTTTTAACAGATAATATTTGATAGTCGATAATTTGAAAATTTGGGGAAAATATCTTCCTGCTCTAATACAAACAAATCAATAAAATTCATCCATTTTGAAAGCCTTGATATTACACAGAATTTAATTTCCTAATGTCTATTATCCTCTATCTTCCCCTCCAACCAATCCTAATTTCCTTATTGTTTTTGTTTTCTTGTTTGACAACTATTTATATTTAGTGAGTGCTTATTACTGCCGAGAACTGACAGCTTCAGGTATTTTGTGTCACATGCATTATGCCTGGTTATGCTCAGGACAATGCTATGAAATTACACTCATTTTACAAACAAGGAAACTGAATCTTGCATGAGCCGGATAATCTGCCCAAGGTAACCCAGACAAGACCCAGACACAGTGTTCAAATTCAGATGTATCTGAACACAAATTTAACATCTTTATGTACTGTAATAATTATGCAATATTATAGGTACATGATTTGCCACTTTAATCAAATGTGTGTATCCACATCTACATACTGTATTTCAGGTGTTCCATGAATAAACTTTAAATAAACTTTTGAAGACGACCCAAGGAAACTTTCAGCCATGTTTTAATTTTTTAATTAAAAGGCATTGGGGGGCCAGGGATTTAGCTGAGTGGTTTTGCAGCCTGCTGCTCAAGCACAAGGACCCAAGTTCGATCCCCAGTACCAAAAAAAATAAAAGGCACTGGGTATTTCATTTTAAAATTAATATGTACTCATTAGAGAAATAAGGGATCTGCTCAAAAGAAAAGAAAGAAATCAAACAAAATCTTATGCTCAAAGAGGAATACTTTCTAATATTTTCTTACCCCAAAATAACATTTTGTGTTAGAAAACATTCTATGGGGATGTATACTTTAAATTTTAAATTTAAATTTAGTTATTTTAAAATATTTTTCACATAAGAAGAACAGATTTGGGGGTCAATCAGACATAGGTTTAAATTTCAGCTCTACCATTCCAGAAACTATTTGGCCTCATGAGTCTGACAGTCCACCTCGGCAATATAAGAATGCTAGTTATTCTTACTCCCACTGAAATGTTGTGAAATTGAATGAGACAATACATTTAGAGTGTTTGGCCAATATTTAGTGTTCAGGAGAGGATGGTAGCTGTGGACATAGTTTGTGTATATATTTTTATATTTATACAGTTCTCTCTGTCTCTCTGAATCTCTATATTAAAAGAGACCTAGCAATTAGCTAGAAAACCAAAAACCTATAGCTAGGATTTACTATGAAACTAAATACAGTAAAATCTTGGTTTGAGAACATAATTCGATCCAGAAACAAGTTTGTAATCCAAAGCATTTGTATGTCAAAGTGAATTTTCCCATAAGAAATAATAGAAACTCAGATGATTTGTTCCACAACCCAAAAATAATCATATAAAAATGATTACAATACTGTAATATAATACAAAATATAAAGAAAAGTAAACAAATTAACCTGCACTTACCTTTAAAAACCTTCCTGGCTGGTGTGAAGGAGACAAGAGAGAGGAGGGTTATCATGTAGGACGAATTTCACTATCACTGATGGAATCACTGCTATCTATTGGCTCAGTGGACTCTTTTTGTGCAACTTTTAACAAGGAATTTATCCAATGACACTTGCTTTTGTCTCCTTTTGAGGATTTTGTTGAAATATGATAGTGCATTATTGTTAAACAAATTCATTGCTCACACTGCTACAGCCTTATTCGGGAGGTGCTTTTCTACAAATTATGCACTGTATTTCACATTTTATACATCTCCCTTATCTCATTTGAAATGAGGGATTCCTCCATCTTTTTCTCCTCCTCCTCTGGCAACAAGATCTCCTCCATAACCTCTTGCTGTTGGGAGATGATTTCCCACAATCCCACAGTGAGAGGGGCAAAGAGAACCGTTGGCTGGCTCAGTTGTGATTATGTGACATTTGGTGTCATATGCTACTCATATTGCATTCAGTGCTCGTTTATCAAGTTAAAATTGATTAGAAATGCTTGTTCATCTTGCAGGACACTCACAGATCAAGTTACTCTCAATCCAAGGTTTTACAATAACTAGATTTCTTTACAAACTTCAGTATGTGAGCTGACGAGGACATACCTCCAGCGGCCATGAGACCATAGCAGTACCAGTGTCTGTGAAGCAGAAAGAGGAGAGAGACAAAGATACAGCATTGAGTGTTGTTTGAACTAGACATTGAGGCTGAGGAGGCTTTATCCAGCTCAGTAGTGGGCAAGCGCTAGGGGCTGGTGGGGAGGACTGTAAAAACGGTGAAAAGAGAGCTATTATCTTTATTCTAGGGCAGGCCTCCCCTTCAGGAAATGGCACTGCAGTGAGGAGAAACTGCTGCAGTAGAATCAAAATTGGTCAGAATAGACCCAACAGAGACAAAGCGGGAAAAAAAATCCAGGTAAATCCAGAGGCAGAGAACAGAACCAGGAAGTCGTAGAAAACAACAAAAAAGGGAACTCTCCAAAGTTACCCAAACTACCCTAAACCAAGCTCTAAAACTTCAGAAAACTGACTTCACATACAAATAAGCAACAAAAAGTACTGACGTCAAGTCCTCTGCAAAGTTATTATAAGATAAAAGAAGCAGAATAACTTCACAATAGATAATAAAAGCGTATCAGAAAGAGACAGATCAAAACTGTAACCTATTTCAAAATGAGCTAAGAGATATTATGAAAATGATACAAAATATAAAAGAGTAGCATAAATCAGAATTAGAAAAACTCACAAATCAGGTGACAGAACATAGGAAAGAATTATAAATAAATGAAAAGTCACTTCAGAAATGAACACTAAACTTGAAGGAACACAAAAGCGAAAGAGCACAAAATATTCATTAAGAGGACAGAAGTGAAACTGAGGAAAATTTTTAAAATCAAAAAGAAATTGTAAAAAGATTAAAGAGAAACTGATGAAGAGAATGTAGGCAAAGAAAACTTGAACTATATGTGTGAATCCCCCAGGAAGAAGAAAATAAGGAGAAAAGGAAACACTAAAAACAATTTAAATTTTTTTCCTGAAATTAAAAAAAGAAAGCTGAACCCATATACTGAAAGAACACAAAACATGTCTGAGAAAATTAATTAAAAATGCCTGGCACCAAAATATATTCTAATAAAAATCGCTGGATTTTCTTCACAGATTCTTCAGAAAGAGAGAAAAAAGGACAAGTACTTATAAAGGAAAAAAAATTAGGTTACTGTGAAACTTTGTAATAGTCATGCTTTGTGACAGAAGAAAACAGAATAACCTAATTAATATACTGAAGGAAAGAAATGTCTAAAGGAAATGTAACGTAAATAATTTTTTATTCAGCAAAACTGACTTTTAGATATAAAGAGCATAAACAGTTATCAATATGCAAAAATGCAAAGAACGTTATTCCCACGAGCCTTTCCTGGAGAACATGCTAGAAACAAGCTTCAGAGAAACAAAATCACTAGAGAGAGATAGGCACAAGGACTGAGGCTGAAAACTAAATATATAAAACATGCAGTTATTACAGAACTAAGATCAAATGAGCATAAAAAGAGTAAAGTACAATATTAATGAATATATGCTCAGGGAATGTACAGTATAGCTATAAAAATTAATGAGATAATGAGGAAAGTATATGCAAAAAATTATAGTTATTTTCAGTAATCAAATTAGTGTGTTTGAATATATAATATTGGAATTGAGTAAATAAATAATTATGCACTATTTTGATTCTATTATTTATTATGTCCTTGAAAACTAAGATTTTGGTGTTCAGGAAAGAAAATACAGGTACAATACAAAAGTTAAATAAAAAGCCTTGTGTTTCTGAATTTAAATTAGAGCTATCAGTATGAACTAATGAAGAAATTCTGCCCGCTGAAGACACAATGACCATCTCTAAATACAGATGGTAGGGACTGGCACACCTTGCATGTCCTCCCCATCCTCCTAGGACTTCTCGGAGAAGTGTCTATTTCCATGTCTGAGCCAAGAAAGATTCAAGGTGATCCTGGAAAGCCTAGTCATGGTAAATAGCAAAGAAGTTATCAAAGGATCATGTTAAACAGACTCAGAACCCAACTCTGAGGCAAATACAGGGGCATCTGAGCTTTAACAATGGTATTCGAATGGATCGAATGGGGATTGAAATGCCTTCATTTTGTGGAAGGGATCAAACATGAATCTGGTCAAGTGTCTCAATCCAACTACTCATTTCTAAGGAAAACAGAAGACAGCAGTGTTAAAGTGAAAAGTCCAGAGCATGAGAATCTGCAGACTAAATCCTGCAGGTTCTTCAACAGAAAACTTATAAGCCAAAGAAAGGAATGGAGGGGAAACCTGCAGATTAAAAGAAATTTAAGACTTAAAACTTTTTAGCCAGAAGGAGTTGGACACATCTATAATTTCAATACTCTGGGGGCTGAGGCAGGAGGATCGGAAGTTCAAGCCCAACCTGGACCACTTAATGACTTAGACCCTGCCTCAAATTTTTTAAAAAATCGGAAGGGTTGCAATTGTAGCTCACTGCAAAGGCCCTAGGTTTAATCTCCAGTACAAAAAAAAAAAGACTTAAATTTTTTTAAACAGGCAAAAAAGAATTGCTGTGTCTAGGGAGACACGTTTATTGATGAAACTATGAAGAAATGTCCCAAAGTGGCTACTGTAGAATCAGGAGACTGGTCACTCCAAAGGAAGGAGTGCTGTGGCTGGTTGAGATGGAGCCCAGGGAGGGCTTCTGAGCTGGCTGGAAAAGTTCTACTTCTAAACCCCGTAGTAGTTACCAAGAATGCTCTCTCATGAATCCATATGGTTCTGCGACTCTTTACATCTGCATTTTATTTTGCAATAGAAGTATCAAATGAATTATAAGTTCTAAATATTAATTTTGCTTAAAGTGAAACTGAAAACATTTTCCAAGGTCCTAACATAAAATAAGCAGCCGCGTCATGGGAAACAGATTAAAAATTAAGACGTTCTGAGAAAGTGTCAGGAAATAGCCCGATATGGCATCAATCTTGATGACTGATTCTAGTCAAATATATGAAATTAAAGACCTTTGTTTTTTTTACCCTGGGTCCAGAGAGGAAGCTATTTATCCCCTCAGAGTTACCGCTCTCCAAAGAAAGACTCAACTGCAAGAGTTGGGAAGAACAGAAGCAAAAGGAGCATAAATTAGGCAACACTGAAGAAAGAAAATCAAAGTCCTAGCAAGGCACAACTTGGTGCTGAACAATATGGACATAAGGTGGGCGGCGAGTGTGTGCTGTAAAAATATCTTTTGTTCTAACCCATGAGAGCCTTCCCAGTGTGGCCCAATTCTCTGATTATCATTTTAAATTCAGGGAGATGCATGATTGCCTAGCACTGAGCTTGAACCAAGGCCCTAAGCCTAAGTCTCCCTGGGATATTTTAGCTTTTAGAAAAATATCTTCTGTTCTATTTAGAAATAAGTAACGTAGACTGTCTTGGGTTAGGCTCCCAGCAAGCCAGCTCTAAGACAGAACTGCATGCATGGCACATGTTAAGGAATGTTCATGGGGACCAATATCTGTGAGCAAAGTGAGGGAGGAAGGATTGTACAGATGGAAGAATGGAACCAGCAAGTCCCCAGCTTACAAATGAGTTCCATTCCAGGAGACTTTGTAAGTCAGATTCATTCGTAAGTCCAACTAAGTCTTATACACTTTTAACACAAATATACAATAAAAAGCATTTAAAAAACACACACACACCAAAATACTGTAAATAAACTATTTTTACTTTTACAGTTACCTTAAAATGTGCCAATGGTTGAATGATTCATGCTGTAAGAATGAGCAACATCTACCATCTTTTTGCCTAGATTCAATCTCTCAATTATTTTCACTTTTGTTTCCATGGTTATTGCTTTTCGCTTCCTAGCAGTCCCTTCCACATTACCACTGCTTTTCCTCTCCCTTCCGGACATCCTGGGCTCTACCCGAGCACTGTACCGCTGCACACTGTCACACTGTAGATAAGCACACAGCAGCACAACAGTGACAGTGTCTGACAGACCATGAGCCACTTCCGTGATTTGTTCACCTCTACAAAATGTTCCTAATGTGAAATCCGGTCATAGCTGTGAAAGTTCACAACTCAAATGTTTGTAAGTTGGGGACTTACTCTTTCTAAATACAGATCTCAGGCAATCCCATGGGAAGTCCTTGGGCTGGGACAGCTATTCAGAGTCATCCCACTTGAGACAAAGGGTGTGTGACTTACTTACATATACCCCAACCTGCCCCTCATCAACTAGTCTTGGATGTAGACCACTCCGGAAGAAGCACTATGACCTCAGGCTAAGAAGGCTTTGCCCTTGGGGAGTAATTCCCAGCAACCCATTCAGCTAAAAGCAATCAACAACCAACCTTCCCAGGTGCCTCGCTCCATCCTAAAGGGGCATCTGGTCAGTGCCCCAGTGCGTCCACCACGTGAAGTCATTCAACCACTTCGCTTCAGTCCACCTACATAACATGTGCACTTAATCTGGACAAGCTTGCCTTTACCTTGGTCCTTCAGAACATTTTAAGCCTATGTCCTGAAGAAAACTTTAGCTTCAAAATTTCAAAGAAGTCCAGGAGGTCAGCCTTAAAAAGATTTTCTATGCTTGTCAAAATATAAGTGAAAACTTGCAACACATTGGTAATATCCACCATTTCTCCTTCACTCATCCAAGCAGTATTTATTGAATGCTTTCTAGGTCCAAAGCACTTCGGGTGAGGCAGTCAGAATGCAGCAGCCAACAGAGTCTGTTGTGATACAGTTTACTGTCGCCTTATTATTCGATGTTCAACTCTGCATAACGACATTTTGCATGTGTTCAAAGTCATTTTCCATTCACTGCCAGTCTGTGGATGAATGCTACAGGAGATAATTAGGCCATTCTTGAGAGATCTATAGTGCTTCAAGATTTTCCTGTGACATTTCTTCTTTGAGCTAAGAAGCTTCTTTAATTTGATAGTGGAGATTGTAGCCAAGGACTTAAGATAGCAATTCAAGTCACTGTTCCTCACGCCTTCGTAGTGATTGGGTTTCACACCTTGGGACAACGGGAAACAAATCAGACCGCCTGTGTTCTGACTCTGTATCATTTACTTGTTTATGTAAATGCATAGGCTGTGTGTTGGGAATTCATTCCCTAGCTCCTTAGGGAGCTGGTGAGCACCTGTGAGAGAGAATGGGAGGATCAGGAGAGGGAGTGGATAAGCTGGGACGCCTCCCTTGGGCCCTAAGACGGCTTCTGCTTTTCCAGCTGCCATTTACCTCAGAGAAGGGAAGCCACAGAGATCTCTGAGGAGCTCCTAAAGAATCCTTCTTTCCTCCCCAGCCTTCCATCCAAATAAGTGTCCACAGGGCTGCTTCTAAAACTCCATCCACTGGCTGAACTGCATCCACTCCAACTCCACTGTCGCCCCCATGAACACTTACCCATCTCCAGGCACAGCCAGAAGTGAGGACCACACTGACTCACCCCGCCTTTGCACCCTGGAGGAGAGGCCTGGCTGTGTGGGAGCAAGCGTGACATAGCTTTGGAGTCATCAGCTGCATACACATTAGATTGAAAGGGATATGTGAGCAGCTCTGCTAATTAATCCCCAGAGCTAAATGAGGGTGTGGTTTCATGCTGCTCCTGAGAAAGAGCCCTCTTCTCAGGATACCAGCACTTTCTTCCCAGCCTTTGAGGCTCCCAAGTTATCTGGAGTGTGTGCACTCTGGACACACGCACACACACACACACACACACGCACAGTACAGCACTCAGGAGTGTCCTCTCTACTCCTGTCCAGTACCTTGATGGACCCTACAAAGAGGACAGAATGCAAGTAGGAGCGGAACAAAATGTAGGGAGAACAGTTGCGGAATTCTAGAACTTGATAAAACTGAAGGATTTTATGGGCTCTGGATGAATCAATATATATACATGCATATCTTCAATTCCCTTTTCTCTTTATCCCATGGCATGAGGGGAGGCATTTAATCAGAACAAAAGGCACAAAATCTCAGAGTCATAGCCTTGGGGATGAGGGCCCAAGTTTTCCATGTGTTTCACGGTATCAAAGGAGCTACTTTAGTTGTAGAAATATTAAGCCACACTTTGGCCAAGGGGATCTTTAGGGCAAGAGAAAGAAAATGAGAATCCATTAGCATAGCTATTTGGGGGGAAAGAGAAGAGAATATGATGGAGCCTCAAGAAGACAAAAATCAATCTGTGCAACCAATATTATTGACAAGTCAGGAAAAGGAGCTGTGGCCACAGAGTCAAATTTAGAAAGATGGAGAGATGCTGAGATGAGGGAGGGTATTGGAAAAATAAAGGATAGCATGAAAGAAAGGTCAGAAGGGTGAATGAACATCCAAAGTTGCTCAGGAAAATCAGAGCATGACTACTGCTGAACAGGGATATAGCAGTTGCCCGAGAATGAGACCGCAGACGGGGACCGGGCCACATAAGGTCTTTCTACCTACTGAAGACTTGACGCGATGTTTCAGGCAAGGGTAAGGACACCATCGATACAACTATGGGCTGAGGTAAAGAAGCACTATGTGCTGCTGCAGTGAGACCAGAGACAACTACATCCTTGCAAAGGATGCTGGGAGCCCATCTCTTCACGGCCCTGGAGCCAGCCAAGAGCCCAGGGCTCCCTGCCAACATTTATTCACTATGTGAACAAATTGCCTAATCTCTCTGAAACTCCATGTTTTCATCCTTTAAGGTGGGAATGTATACATCTATTTCCTAGGGTTATTGTAACAGTTAAGTGAGTCACAAATGTAGCTGAAAGGACATAGCAGTGTCTGGCATGTAAACACTCAGTAGATGCTACTTTCATTTCTTTTCTCCTATATTTGTGTAAGTGACCATAATCCGGCTGGAATGAATTTCAAGTCCTTCCACCTATTCGAAACTGGCTTGATTTGTTTATTTGTTTATTCATT
Organism: Heterocephalus glaber; assembly: GCF_000247695.1. The sequence goes on from NW_004624752.1 coordinate 21,968,443, forward strand.
AGTCCACTTTTTCAGTGATAGTTATAAGTGCTTGTCATGTACTGAGAAATGTGATAGGGGTTGAAGATGCATACAGCAGGGCCCATCTTATTGGAAAAGCAAAATAAATAAATACACAAAGGCAATGTAAAAATAATATAAAATCTTCCTTGACTGCTCCAGTTGTAAGTGATCAATCATCTCTCTGATTCTTTATGCCACTTTCATCACTTACTGCAAAATTACCTTGAAATGTAGTTAACTTTTCAAGTGGCTATGATTCATCTCCCCAACCAGACCTAAGTTCCATAAGGATGGGTAGCACCTCTCATCACGGTCGCATTTTTTTTCCTCAGTGTCTTGATCACAAGAATCCAACAAATACATATTAATGATTGTGATGGGACGGAGAGGTAGGGCCTGGTTCTCTCAAACATTTACACAGGTAAATTCCAATCATTGATACATTAGTGCCCTGCCCCACCTTGGCTTCCGTGCAACTACTATCAAAAGAAAGAGGCATACTGATAAGTTTTCATCCCTAAGACTGATGTGCCCTCTCCCATTCCCTGCAAATAGTTCTATTCCTAAACTCCAACTCTTCTCAAGTTCATTGCCTCATCTGTACACCACTTGTACATTCTGCAGATGGATGAGCAGGGCTTTGCTTTCACAGAAAAGTAAAATGTATGGGGTGAACATTTCTCAGACTTTCTTTCTCCTGCCCCTCACCTATGCATTCATGTATAACCTCATGTACCGTCCCCCTTGCCCATCTCATGCTGATTCCTACCGGACACAACACACTTCGACTCTCCTCTGGATCTACTTTTCTCCAAAATTCAGAGGACTCAATTTTTCACTTATCCCATGCCCTGTCCCATGTCCACTATCCCATAAGTTAAGTCCTTTTTACTAGCTACTTCCTTACAACAAACAAATATGTTCAAATGTCTCCAACTGATCAAAGAAGATGAAGAAAGATAAGAGAAAAGGAAGAGAAAGATGAGTCCCTTGAATGATTCTCGTCTACCAACTATATTCTCTCTGATCTCTGTTCTTACCAAGCTAAGTACAGCCTAGGTGGCTTCTTGCACACGCAGCCTCAGTACCAGTGACTGAATCCAGGGCCTTTCACTGAGCTAAATCCCTAGTCCTTTTATTTTTTAAAAAAATATGTTCTCACTAAGTATCCCAGGTGAGACTCAAACTTATAATCCTTCTGGCTCAGCCTCCCAGAGTGCTGGGATTACAAATGTGCATCACCATGTCCAACTTCCTAGGTGACCTTTCTAATGACCTTCCCTAAAATTAAAAAATGACTGGAATTGCAGTGCAGAAGGCTTAGAAAACATATTCTACAGACATTTTTATGCCTGTATATTTTCTTTTTCTTTTTTTAATTTTTAAAATTTGTATTAGTGGCCGGGGATTTAGCTCAGTGGCTTCACCACCTGCTGCGCAAGCACAAGGACCCGAGTTTGATCCCCAGTACCAAAAAACAAAAAAAAATTTATTAGTACATGTTTCCCTCATATAATCTTCACATTTGTGTGTGTGTGGTACCGGGGATCGAACTCAGGACCTTGCGTTTTCAAGGCAGGTGCAGTGCCACTGAGCCACATCCCTGGGCCCATTTTTACTTTCCTTGTGTGGAGTTGGTACATGTACATAGCACATCTTGATGTCTTTTTTAATCCTCTTTCCTTTTCCTCATCTCTTGATCCCCTTCTCATTGAGAAATATTTATCTCCCTACTTCCTACTATCTATGTGTTAGTTTGCCCTGTATAATTTGGGTTTCTTATAGAAGAGAAAACATGCAATATTTAAGCTTGTGTAGCTGACTTATTTCACTTAACACTATGGTCTCAAGGTGCATCCATTTTCCTAGAAATGTGTGTCTGTATATTTTCTTCCACGTAATGTTGGTGGTGCTTTTCTCTTTTATCATATGACTGAATCATAAATTACTTATTCAGTACGTTGGAGTTGAACATTAAGGTTGTTTCCAACTTTTTATCATTATAAATAATGCTACCTGTAGATATTCTTTGTCATGCATCTCTCTGATAATTTCCTTAGCAGTAAAATGCGATGTCTTGCCTGGAGATCACCTTCGGACAGGTGTATATATTCACAACTAACCTGCCTTGAGAGAGTGCCTGGCCTCTGGCCTCCTTCCTCTGACATTTACTCTGCAGCGCACTGGAGTCTGGCTCTGGCATTCATCACGCCACCGAAACCATCTGGACTGTCCTCCAGTGGTCAGTCTCTAGGTCGGTCTCATCCACTGCTCCCAAGCACTGGGCACCACTGACCACTCCTCCCCACCCTGATCCCCTCCTCTTTCGGTTTCCGTCATATCACTGTCCCTGGTTTCATTCTTGACTTCATCTTCCCCTGCCTAGCAAGTCAGTTTTGTCCACATTCCTTGTGCTACCCATTAAAGTGACTAGAGTGTCTTTGACCTTTTTCCAGAGTATGTGATCTTCCATCAATGACATATTAAGCTACTACGCAAGGCACATAACTTCAGAGTCTCTACATCCACTCTGGAAATGTTTCTCCTTCGCCCAGGCCAGTATACCCAAATACCAATCGAATACTGCCTTTGAATTCATTATTTCCAAAGCTGAACTCATTGTCTTCCTCCAAAACCTGTCCCTTTGCCTTCCTCTCACACCTCAGTTACGGACTCCATTGTAGTACTTAGTTGTCCAAGCTAGAACTCTTGGAGCCATCTATACTACTGCTTATTCACCAAGTCCTACTCTCTTTTTCTTAGAAACTCTGAACTATAAATGTCATACCTGTGCTGTGCTTATTATATAGTGTGCTATACTTTGAACTATGATTGGCCTTTCCTATTTTTCTATAACGTGTTATTCTATCGTATCTTTGGTCTGTTCCATGTCTACACTGGTAACTGGATTTGTATCCCCAATATACAAATTTGTTTACACTCAAGACATTTGCTGAATTGAATAAATAGATGAGGGACACATTATGCTCCTTGGCAAAATTTTGAAGTAGGAAGTATATACCTAAAGGTTCTTTCCTTTCTTTCCACACCCCACTATTATTCCTTCCTTTCCCAAGGCTCTTAGGGCTTTCATGCTGACCAATCTCTCTTGAGACACAGAACAAATGACTTGATAAAAACTTTCACCAGGAGATATATGACAGCTCTCACAGGAATATCTGCAGGTAGAGCGGTCAGTGGGATAGCACAATTTATCCAAAACAAATGAATGACAAGTAGAGAACAATTGGGGATTCACTAAAAGATGTTTGAAACCATCTTTCATTTCCTGATTACAGCAAAGACAGAATACTCATGTCTTAATCACTTTCTCCCAGCTGGAACAGAATACCCACCACCCACAATTTAAAGAATTGGCTCACAGGTGCAAATGTCTCTATCCACTGCTGGCAAGCTTAAATGCATGCGAAGGCTTGCCAGGAAGAAAAGCTGCTCACAGTATGGCACCCAGGAAGTACCACCTCTTCCCCAGTGAGCCACTTCTTCACAACTAGGTCCTAACTGCACGTTTAGCTATGGACTCATCAGTGGATTAGTCCACTGGTAAGTGCAGCAACCCCATGATCCAATCACCTTCTAAATAAAGCTCAATCCCTGAACACATGAGTCTTTTGGGGACATTCCAGACCCAATTCATGATACGGTAGTGACCAAATGTATTAAACTTGAAAAATATGCTAAGGTAGAGTCCAGGGTCCATCAACCTCTGTAAGGAAATCAGTCTTCACTCATCCTCTTGTTTGCTGGCTCAGTGACATGGACTCTGTTATGGAAATTGGTGGAGAGAAAGCCACTCCCTAAGGAGTGAGAACAAATGACATTCCCATGGTTTTAGACAGCTATTCTGTACAGAGTTTTGTTATGTCAATAAACCAATATGTCAATCTCAGAAACTATCTCTTCCTTTATTCTATAGTTTAAAGGAGAGAAGGAGAGAAAAAAATCTTCAGACGTGGTAATTCTGCACACAGTTCTTGCATTAAGTCATTAAAATCCCTCTTCAAAGCTTTGCAGGTACTTAAGTGGATTTAAAAGAAAAGTGAAGGACAGTTTGCATTTGGAGAATCATATAACACTCAGGCGGCTTAGTCCACACTTTTTCTTTTCAGTCTCACAGAGGCTCCCAGCTGGATGTGGGGAATAATGTGCTCATGGTAATGATGGTAGGCACAGCAGCATCCCATTTTTTCAGGCCATAGGACTCCTCATCACATACAGCTAAGATAATGTTCCACATTGACACACGGGGCTCTCCCCAAACATCACTGCCTTCGTGCAACACACTGTTCACTGTGAGGAAAGAAGAAAATTCAGGGTCGGATCAGGGCAGCAAGAGACTGGGTCTTTTTTTTTTTTGGTACCAGGGATCAAACTTGGGTCCTTGGGCTTGAGTAGCAGGCATTGAAACCACTGAGCTAAATCCCTGGCCCGAGACTGGGTCTTTGAAGTACAGTACTGTGACATTATTTCATAAACTGCCTATCTCAATCCAGAGATACTTTATCCTGTAGACACCGTAAATTTTATTCCATTTTTTTTAGAATCTGCTGAAACGTATTTTCTTTTGTTCCTGTAAAGATATTAGCATGAAAACTTGAAGTGCTCCCATCCTGCCAAATAGTAAGGCTTCATTTCTCTGGCACCTACACCTGTCACTGTTGATTTTTAAATCAGGAATACCTGGCAAATGACATTACTGAAATCTGTTTCTGTTATCCCAGCAAGATGTGGGTTGGAGAAGGCAAACAGGTGACCCTGATTGTCCTCCTCCTTTCCATTTCTCCTCAGAAGCATCTCCTCCAAACACAGTGTGTCATTTATTAATCTGTGTAACGTTCGATGAGTATCAGCTGTGTGCAAAGAATTTATATTTGTTGCCATTATTCTCACCCTTTACTTCATAGGATTCTCTGCCAAGGTCTTTAAAAATGACGGGGACATCCATCCACTTCCAGCCAAGCTGAAAAACAGAAACTAGACTTGAGTGAAACAACTGAAAAAATAAACAATACATGAGGAAAAAGGTTGTTGAGAGTTTGAGCATCAGAAAATTAAGGACAATGATCACTGAGAAACAGAAATAAAATGAGGTGAGCCTTATGAACATTCCAACTTATTAACTGAAAAACTCTCCAGCTGTAGGACAGGAAAGGGAAAGCTCAGCAATGTCATTGAGGAAACACAGGGGGATGCCTGGAGAGGCCAAGGCAGCTAGAAATCATGATGCAGAAGAGAAAGGGGGCTTCAGAGAGCACTGGGGAGGTCTTCGGTGGGTCTCCCTGGAGTATGAAAGAATTATATCCCATCACATAACTCTTCCCAGAAGTAATGCAGGTGATAGAATTAGCAGATAAGGTCATTGATAGAGTTATAACAGGCATAGATGTTTTCAAAATATGGAAGAATGGCATAAAACAAACTGCATACCAAGGATTTATTTGCAATCTGTCTTATTATTTTTATTCTGAAAACTTTTAAAACTACAAAAAATTTGTAAGCATAATATAGACATTCATATATCGCTAACCTACATGCATCAGTTGTTAGCATTTTATTACATTTGCTTAATCCAGTTCTCTTCAGATAGATGATTGATAGACAAAAAGTGGCTGAATCATTAGACAATAAATGACAGATTATGAATATGACACATCATTTAAAAATACTTTATCATCCATGTTTTAAGAATAGAGTTAAGTATAGACACATACTATATACTTACTACTTTTTATAGCAAAATATTTATTGATGCATTTTAGACATACATAGTGGTAACACTCATCATAGGGAATTTGCACCTGTAAACCATACCTCCTGCCTCTTTTTTCTTATTTCCCCCTCCCCACAAGTCCCCCTCCCCTCTCCATGTACTAAAGCTTTGTCAATCCAAGGTACTGGGAAACTCATTATCTTGTATATCTTGCCATATCATCTATTCACAGGACCTTATGTGGAAGATGTCCATTCTACTAAGACAGGTCCTTACTGTAAATTTTATTAGCTGAGCTGGTGGCATTCTGTGATTTAGAAAAGTATTAAGTTTAACAGCATTTTTCTGACTCTTCTCACTTGACCAGTGAAGATTTTTTAAGTACTGGACATTTTTAATTATCACACTCCTATTGGCCATGAACTTGGAAATTTTAAACTTGGGCACAGAGGTGGTTAGCCGTCCACCAAATATTCCTGATCATCTTCCATAGCGTAGAGCTATTGTTGGGAAAGTGTTGCCTTATCGAAGATTACATTTCTCACCCTCAAGTCCACATAATTTGTGTGGCCTAGAGCAAAATAAAAGCACAAGCCCCTCTTTTTAAAAAATTATTAGGAATTTTAAGACAGCAAGCACAGAGCATTACGTCAAGCACGAGGCTCTTCGAAGCATGGGAACCTGTGTTGTCCACATCACCTATCTACAAAACCATAACCACTCGGTGCCTATTGAATCTAGCATTAGAGTTAAGAGAAGGACATGAGTAGTTCTTGCAATGGAATATGAGCCAAAGTGAATGCATATCACTTCAAGCTGTGTAAGGAGTGAGTATGTCTTCACTCTCACTCTTAGGCTAACTGGATATCCATGGTCAGAGAGAGCTCAGATGCCTGTGCTAAACCTGTCAGAGCCTCAAAGTCTTGAGTCTCAGAGTTGCTGTGTGCAACAGAGCCTTCCTTCTCTTCGCCACTTAAACTGGCACCAATCAAAAACACTGAATATTATTACTTAAGTAAGAAATAAATGTCTGATGTGATGAGCCCTTAAGATTTGGGGGTTTCCTGTTATAGCAGCTAGCATTACCTTAACTAATACAAGAGTTGAGGATATATAACTCTAAGCTGAAATCTCTTAAAATCTGGGGAAAGAAAGAAGTCCACCATACCACTCATATGAAGTTACAATCTCTAATTCTCCCCTCTGTTTCACGCTTTGTGTAACTTTGGATTCAGTACGTTGTCAAAGCACATCTATCCACACACTATTTTAACAATAGTTTCTGAACACTTCCCATGTGCCAGGTACTGGGTACCAGAGATTCATACAAAATCCCTGACCCCATGAAATTTACAAACACGTGAAAGATGCTGTTAAATGAATGAAAGAAAGGATGACTTTATGAAGAGAAACAACACCCAGGTCACAGTGAATGGTTTTATTCTCCAGAAACATAATGATGCATGTAGAATCACCATATCAAGTTAGCCCATCTTATACCACTGTAGGAGCAATATATGTCAGCCCCAGTAAATTAATGCGTTCCAAACCGTCATCCAGATTTGCAACAATAAATGATGAGAGGGGAACAGTAAACAGTAATTTATTTTACATCTAACTAAGGAATTTTAATAGCAAATATTTTTATTGAACTATATGCACAATCTCTACAATTTCATTTAAGCCCCCATTTCTCCAAACTCCAGAGATATCTGAAAGCCTGACCAAGCTCAGAAATAGCATTTTGCAAGTCTAACATTTTAGACTATCCTTTCCACACATCAAAAACCCACCAGTTCAGTTCCAACAGAAGCGAGCTATTCTAAAATGTTAACTCTCTACTCTTTTTAATTTTTTAAGTAAAAGATACATATAATACAGGCACAAATAACAGGTTTGTAGTTCAGTGGTCTGGCCCAGTGGGAACACATTCATGTGGTCACTTCCCAACACTCTTTGAGCTCAATTCACTTGTGCCCCCTTCTATTCACAATCCCTCATCCTGCCCAATGGTAATCTGTAACCTGACTTTTAGCACCATGGATAAGCTTTACCTATTTTTGAACTTTATATAAATGAGATCATACTATATACACATTGGTCCCTTTTTACTTTGAAAATTTTTAAATCTACAGAAAGTTGTAAGAATAGCATAAAAAATTTATATATCATTAGCCTAGATTCACTACTTGTTAGCATCTGGTTACACTTGCTTAATCTGTCCCTATCTTGATAGAGATAGATAAATAGATAATAGATGATATAGTGAGAGGCTGAATCATTACGAATCAATTATAGAACATGTCCTTCCTTATCACAACCTCAGGGATCTACCTTTTATGAACAGGACCCATCTCTAACATTATATTGAGCCATGAACCCAAATGATCTAATGACCTTACAAAACCCCACCTCTGAACACATCACTCAAGAGACATTTTAGATCTAAACCATAAGATATCCAAAAATGATTTTATAAACTTTATTTCTAAACAGTATTCAAGCTCACTTATTACATCTGGTTAACTGTCTCTTTAGTCTTTAATTTAGGGACTTACCCCTAGCTCTTTTTTTTCCGTGACATTTTCTTTCTGGAAAATCCAAACCAATTGTCTTTTAGCATATCCCACAGTCTGGGTTTGTCTACCTCTTAATGGTGTTGTTTGACTTGTACCTCTCTCACCCGTATTTCCTCTATATTATATCTAGAGGCTTGATGAATTTAGTGATATATTTGAGGCAAGAATACCTCATAGATGGATACCCTTATCTGTACATTTATTCAATACACTGTGATACCCATTCTTCTCATTAAAATTCCCAATTCTCTATGACCATTTCCAAGAACAGATGGGAATATAACTTTAAGAACCCTTTGGTATAACTGAAGAAGTTAACAGAAAATAAGGAAGAAAAGAAGCGGGTCCATATATAGATGACTGGTTGACATTAGTTAACCACAGCATTATTTTCATTCAACACCTTGTCCCCTGAATCTTATGAGTGCCTGCTATGGTCTGATTGTTTATGTGACCCTCAAATTGGTATGTTGAAATCCTAACCCCCCCAAAAAACAGTATTAGCAGGTGGGATCTTGAGGAGGGGATTAGGTCTTAAAGGTGAGCCCTCATGAATAAGATCAGTGTACTTGAAAAGAGATCCCAGAGAGTCCCTATTATGGTGTAGATCTAAAATGGCTCCAAAAGCCTCATGCATTTGGAAGGTGCTTGGTGATTATGGAGTACTCCAGCTGACTTGCGAGGAGGTGGGGTCTGGTTCGAAGAGGTGGGTCACTGGGGGCATGTCCTGGAAGGGTGTATCTTCCTCCCTGGCTCCTCCCTTCTCTCTCTGTCTCCTGACTGCAATGATGTGAGCAGGACCCTCCACCATGCCATTCTGCCTTGTAACCAGCTGATTGGGCTGGCTTCCTCCTTTAAATTGTGGGTATCGGGCATTGTGTCTCAGTGAGGAAAAAAGAGACTAAGACAGACCCCCTCACCCCTTTCACGTGTGAGGTCACAGTAAGAACACAGCTGAATATGAGAAAGACATTCTTCACCAGACACTGAATCTGCCAGCGCCTTGATCTTGGACTTTTCAGCCTCCAGAACTGTGAGAGATAAATTTTTGTTTTCCATAAAACACTCAGTGGAAGGTATTTGTTTATAGCATCCCAAATGGTCTAAGGCAAAGGCAGAATACAATCTTTAATTCTATGGAAAAGGAACACATTTGTGGTGGTGATGATGATGACGATGATGATGATTTAGAGAGAGGTAGCCAGGTTTATTTTTGTCGTTGCCATTTATAAAATCAAATATCTGCCTGTGCAGTTCATATCTATCAGGACCAAATAAAGGGCAACAAAAGAGAAATAACATGAAGTTAGAAAATCAACAGGGAAACAATAATATTAAAGAAGTGGATTTCAAATTTTTAGACCACAATTTACATCAAAGGATGCATAAGTATATATAATTGGAAAAATCATCTTGTAGAACAGACTTATCCTTAATCCCTGATACTTTTTATCCTAGCCTATGTCATTAAAAAGAGGAAGAGCATGTGTGCTTAATCCATAACATTTTCATAACCCCAATATTTCATTACCTGGAGTTACAGGACAGAATGTATTAGACAAGCCAGCCTAAGTGTTCAGCAAGGAAGTAAGGAAGATTCAAAGTGATAGGAATAGCACACCTCAGTACAGAATTATCTGTTTTATTCTAATTGTCCAAGCCTCTTTTCTCTTCCAGCTATAGCATCATACAAAGATCAACTGGAATTAAGAGACTTGAGTCTGAATTCTCAATTTCTTTTCAGGAGGCTAACCGTGGGCATGCTCCTTACCCTAACCAGAACTGTTTTCTTCCACCCTGAGACAGGGATGATGCCAATACATTCAAGAGTTGTTCACAGAGAGGTTAAAAGGGAGGAGGAATATGGAAAACGAATGTGCTCCAGGCAGTGAGCGCTAAACACACAGCCACTCCCCGTCAGCTTGAAGGAATGGGAAGTAAATGGAGGGAGCTTTCTCAACCATTTCAGAGCTCGCACCATTACCGCTTCTGATATTTCAGAGAAGCTGAAGAGTTGGACAGTGAGAATCAGTAGACAAAAAAGATCTCAGTACATATCTAAATCTCGCAGAGTAGCATGACTTTCGGATAAAGTGGAACTTGGCACAATAATCAGTTCAGATATATAAATTTTCTGCCATAAAAACACTAACTGAAAACCAGTTAAAATGGCTTAAGTTTGTGCTGGTTTATTCCTCTAAGTGGATGTGTATTGCTTATCATTTGTTTTAATTATTCCTGATGCATTGCCTATCACATCAGAAGCTTCTTCAAAGGGAAACGAATAAGCAGTTGTCATAACAACAAAGCTCTTCATTACCCTGGGAACCTTCGACAGCTTTATTTAAAACGAAGGAGAAAAAAGAACCCTAACCAATTAGCTTTATCAGTCTGATTCATGTTCTTCTTAAACTGATAACAGTGTTTCCTGAAGAACTTACAATTTGATGAGGAATGTGTCATGAATATTTATGCTAACATAAAACTCAGAAAAATTGGCAAGCTAATTATCACTTGGAAGGTGTTTCTGGTCAAATTCCTGCCCAGTGATCCATTTGATTTTTTAAAAATGACTTTTATTAGACAAATCAAAGAATTAATAGGACTTTTACCAATATCTATCCATTGGCTCAAAGAACAACAATGAGACCCATTTAGGTTTAAACTTTAAAGCCAAGGCTTCACCCTCATTAATTTGATTTGCGTTAACTTTTCCTTCAGTTAAACCGGAAATACTCTTGCCTGTCTTCCTTTCTTCTCTCTCTGCACCAGAGATAGAGCAGAAGTCCCTAGACGGTTTTAATTCTGCCCTTCTCGGCAGAATTTAAAAAGCAGATGTTTTCTTCTGGCTGCAGGAGATAAGACTGAGAAGTAATTATTGTCTTGGTCCCAAATCCCACAGGTGTTTTCATTCCTGCCCTGTGACCATAGGAAAAATAAATCGTAAACCTGAGAGGGTCTACTTGGAGCCCTCTTCAAGTTCAGACTTGAAGCCAAATGTTTGAATATTTTCTGCAAGTGAAAAACTATGCAGGAGTCAGCAACCTATTTCTAAAGACCTAGATATTAAATATTTTTCACTTTACTGGACATAGGATCTCTGTTGAAACTACTCAGCTCTGCCTCTGTTGAGTGAAGCAGCTAGAGACAGGATGTAAACCAACAGGCTAGATTTGGTCCAGCCATAGTGAGTCAGTTCTAAAGCATTCCCAAGGTTAAATACCTCGCACCAAGCAAACAAGTGATGAGTGAAATAAACAACAGTGAGCACTAGAACACCATGTTCATAAAAGGTTTTCACATATATTATTTCACTTAATCCTGAAATCAGAGTTACCCTAAGAGGTAGGGACTCTCATTTCCTTATCTTCTAAATGAGAAAACTAGACTTGAGGTACTCAGATAACTTTCATGTTTTCAAGGACAAATAGCTGATTTCTTGACTGTGGGGGAGGAGATCCATCAATACCCTCAAGCCTTGTTGAGTCCCCCACAATACCAACTTTACCATTAGACCTAGCTGTGAGTAACCAGAAAGCTGGAAAATTCTGTGTTGTGGTCCCAGAGTCATTTTAGAAATTAACCATAAAATGAATTAAGATGTAATATCTACATGAACCAACTCCCCACAATGAATGTATTCATTATGTAAAGCAATCATGTACTAATAAATACAATGAAATAAAATCTCATCACCAAACACCCGAAAAAAGAAAGAAAGAAGCCATATAGGCATACCTCACTATAACTTGCTTGTCTTCTCAAACTAAAACCAACAAGGACTTCAGCAATCTTTTAGGGTTGTATTAGTCACTTTCCTGTCACTGAGACAAAATACCCAACATGTGCAATTAAAGGAGGAGAGGTTTATTTTGGTCATGGTTTCTGTCCGTGGTGAGCTCACTCCAAGGCAGAAACAAGATGGTGGAGGGGGCTGGCAGAGGAACAGGTGGTCAATGCATGGCCATCAGGAAGCAGAGAGAAGAAGAAGAGGGCAGGGAAGTGAATACACACTTCTGGGCTACATCCCCTTGGGCCCACCTCCTAACAGCACATTCAGCCATGAGCTCATCACTGGGTGAATCAAGAAAACAGGAGCAGTGTGGATGAACTTTAGAACACATTCAGTCTACACATAGAAAGATTCTTTAGTTATCAAAGATTGTGCAGGTAACTATTACTTAATTATGACAACTCTATACAATCAGGATATTGCATTAGGAAACACACAGGCACCATCTGTTAAGGAACATGATTTAGCTGATTTTTTTCACTAGACTTTAGCCTTATGAATATTAACTCTATATTGTTCAGCCCAAATAAAAGCCTCCATTAAAAATATTTCTGATGAGGCATCTGTGATTGACACCCTCCAATTCAATTCAATTCTACAAGCATTTACTGAGCTACTCCTAAATGTCAAGCATAGTAAAGTAATCTCTGCCTCCAAAGAGTTTACACTTTTAGCAATAACAATAAACATCTATGAGTACATTAATGAGTAGGATGCATGGCAGAATTTAACTTACAAAGGGACTTAATAATCTATAGATTCAGAGAAAGAAGACATGGATAAACACAAGGGAGGTTTCATGAAGAACAGTATCTTAGTCCATTTATTTATATTGCTATGGCAAAATGCCACAGACTGGGTGGTTTACATAGAACAGAAATTTGTTTCTTCTAGTTCTGGAGGCTGGAACGTCCAAGATCAAGGTACCAACTGACTCAATGTCTGGTCAGACCCTCATCTAAGCCTTCTTGCTGTAACCTCACAAGCAGAAGGAGTGACAGAGCTTCCTCGGTCCTTTTTGTATAAGTGCAATGATCCCAGTCATGCGGATTCTGAGCTTCTGACCTCCTCACGTCCAATACCAGAACCGTAAGGGTTAGGATTTCAATACATGGATTTGAAGAGGACACAGTCAGACCATAGAAAAGGGATCAGGAGAAATTTTAGAAAGAGTGAGTCTACAGGAAAGGAGAGAAAAGGCAGTTGTCCTGAACTGTGAACTTGCATAACAGAAGATTGAACCGTAGGTATAGGGTATAGTTTAAAACCAGAAATACAAGAGCTATTTTGAACTTTATTCTCTTATTTGGCTTCTGCAGGGTTTTTAAAATTTTTGTCAAGGGCTGGAGATGTAATTCAGTGAGATTGTACTTATCCAGCATGCATAAAGCTATGGATTCAATCCACAGCCTCTCTCTCTCTCTCTCTCTCTCTCTATATATATATATATATATATACACATATACATACATATATATGATCTAGTATTACATGTTTATAATATAAATTATATATAAAATCTAGTATTATATATGTATAATATAAATTATATCTTTTTCAGTCAGTCAGTTATCAACATTCAAATGTTGAAAGATTAAGCATAAGACTTAAATTTCTAGCTCCTTTTGAAGAATTGGAAAATCTAGCAACCAGGGGTGCCATTACTGCATGTCAACTATTTGAGCTGTATAGGGACTGACCCCTTAAATAGGGGTGACCTATTCCATTTCTCTAATCCCCTCCAGACCCACGGTACCCCTTTTTCTTACTTACATGGTCTCCATAAGCATTTAATTTCAATAACTGGTTCCAAAGGAACACAGGCATCTCTTCCAGGATAAGGAAAGAGAACTTAACAACTTCAATATGATTAGCCAAGTAGTTCAAATTGTCCAGTTCACTTCAAACATAAGCAATTGACTATTTAGTTGTAAGCTATGAATTAATAAAATAGGAAAAGTAGGTTGAACCATCTGTACTGTGGAGAAAACAACTGAGCTGCCTATAAGCTTCAAATTGTGAATTTGATTCTGTAAACACTCTCAAGCAGGGGAAAATTTCTGCACAGAGAAGTGATATAGTGGAGTTAACTTTCGGTTTTTCAAAAGATGTTAATTCTGACTAAAATAAATTTTAAATTCATGTGCTTTGTTTCAGCACAGGTTATTTTATGAACTATGTTGGAACCAAATGTACTGTGAAGTACATTTATGTTTTGATTTATAACAGTTGACCTCAATTTGAATCATTTGTCTTATAACTTTTTTTCAGTGCTCTATATGATTTTCAAAACACTTCCCACAAACTCAAGCATAAATATATGTGGAACCACAATCAGTAAAATATTTTAGTTTTATAAGTTGTGCATTTGCTGTAACTTTTCTTTATGCTATTTATAGGCAATCATTTCCAAATGGAAAATAATTCATGCTGAATATATTCTAACTTCCATTTATAAATAGAAGGCAATAATTTTTGAGACATATAAATTATAAAATTCTTCCTATGTTCTGTTGACTTTTTTTGAAGTTTACCATAAAATGCCAAAATATCAGCTGACTACAATTAGGAATTTAAAGTTATTTTTTCATAGCATTTATATATACCTAGTCAGGCTTTTTGAGTAAATAGTATCTCTTGCAAGGACTATTTTATTCTGTATTTAAAACATTTGTGTTTTCTTTATATATTCATATAAGAATTTCAGAAATTATAGCCTATATTATCTTTTTTAAGTGAATGAGGTAATTTTAAGCACCTTCCTGATGACAATTAAATTAACTCAAGCTCTCTCACCTTTTCTAAGAAACAATGTCACTGCATGGGCACATCTCACCTTTAGCCATTTTTTAAAAATATATCCTTTTTTCCATTCTATTACCTTCCATCTCTAAGGTTATTAGTCACCTCTCTCTTTACAACATTAAACATATTTATAAAATTTCAAGCCATGCACTTGGGCTATTGGGCAAAAATAAGACCAGCAACATCTACTAATTATCTAACAGCTGAAGTTATTTTTCATTTCTATTACCATTTATTGCCACTAGAACCATTTGTTTTTGGAGCTACAGTCTCCTTCGTTGATTACAAATGAGCTTAAATTCGGCAATTGTCTGAGAATTGCATGTATTTTTATTTCCTGGATAGGATCTGCCTGGTGACAAATTTTAAAATAATCCCCTTTTCAAACCCACAGAGGCTTGTTCCTCACACTAAAACTACAGAGAGGCTATAATTATGTTGATAACACTGGGTGTCCGTGAGAGATAACCTCATATATGCACATATTTAGGTGGTAGTTGTGCCATTCATACCTCATAAATCAATCTGGCAGGTCCTTATAATCACTTGTGCTTTTCACGTCTGAATCTTCATTTTCATGTGTATTATCCCAAAACTGTTTTCACCAAGGAGATAGAAACAGACTTGTGGTATTCTTCTAGATCACTAATGTGCTTTCTTTGCTCAGTCTACTTAAAATCATGTTACCATTCTTTCTGCACTTCTTTGCATTCACACACATAGGAATTTGCTGTGGGTTTCACCCCAGCCCGTTTAGCATTATTACTTTCTGAGTTTTCCTTATGCATGAATGTCTGTTTTTCATATTCTATTTTCCAAAGTATATTCACTCCCTTTACCAACAAAACACTAGTTTTTGGAATAACCCTCCACATTTCTGTAGTCAGCAACTTTCCACATTTTATGCTCATGTACACTCAATGAGAATTTGGTGATGATTTTTGAGAGTCCTTTTAATAAATAATTGCATAAAATTCTAAACATGTCATTGCTACTGAGTTTCCCTTCTGTAGTCACTTGCTTCTCTAACTTATTCTTGAGGCATCAAGCTCATCTAACAACTTGGAAATAAAGTAATTTTTACTTCATGAACTGTAGAGTGAAGCTACCTCTCTGTGAAAGAAAAAAATCAAAGACCCCTGAATTATTCACAGCAGAGACCGGCAGTGTGATATGCTGAGTTCATACAAAAGTACCTGATTGCACACCAGCAATGGTCTTGGGATACATCTTCCAACAGGGTCTTCTACTGCCATTCAGCTATTAGATTTAAGTTTTTATGTTCTGCCTTCTCAAACAGATTCTAAATGCTTAAGAATATCAAATGTGCGTGTGTGTATGTGTGTTTTGCACTTCTAGGGATTTTCCACAGTTTCTAGCACTATGCCACATATTACTAAGGATTTAAAAATATGTGAAGAAGGACAAGGAAAAGGCAGAAAAGGTGAAATGGGCAATATAAATACGCACACTTAAACAATACCGTGATAGTAAAAGCAGACATCCAGAATTTCTGATCATAACACCAAATTATTTATCCTAGAAGTTCCTACAACGAAGGGGAGGAGAGTGAAATAAGTAGTCCAATACTATCCTGATCATGCTTTGAGGTGGAAAAATATCAGTGCTGTTATAGAGGGGAAAAAAATTATCATCTTTTAGAGGCTGAGATAGACATCAAATGGTTAGATAGCTGTCACTGGATAGTTGGCACCTTTTTGTTTTGTTTTGTTTTTCAGTACTAGAGATCAAACCCATGGGCACTCTACTGCTGAACTACATCCCAACCCTTTTTATTTTTTATTCTGAGAAAGGTTCTCACTAAGTTGCCCAGACTGGTCTCAAATGTGTGATTCTCCTGCCTCACCCTCCTGAGTGGCTGGAATTACAGGTGTGTGCCACTGTACCCCACTATTCAGCAGATTTTTTTTTTGGTACTGGGGATTGAACTCAGGACCTTGCATTTGCAAGGCAGGCACAGTTCAGCACATTTTTTGACACTCTACAGCAGAGAATCAATACATGTTTGCAGGATCTATTGATAGTAATATCTCACTGTTGGTAATAACTGATCATATGCCAGTCATGGTGTAAAGGGCTTTAGTGGATTACCTATTTTGAAACAGTTACCAAGTCAATGTGTCTCAGTTGGTTTCTCATTGCTGGGACAAATACCTGACACCCACAAGTTAAAGAAGGAAAGGTTTATTTAGCTCACAGTTTGCAGAGGTTTCAGTTCATTGTCAGCTGGCTCCTAGGCAGGGTGGCATGGCAGAGGAGAAACAGTTCGTGGCAGGCAAGCAGGCAGCAGCAGAGCAGCAGTATTGAGCCTCCCTTTCCCTTTTATCCCGTTCAGGCTACAAGCCTATTGGTTGGTGCCACCCACATCCAGGGTGGGCCTTCCCATTATCCACACCCAGATGCATGCTAAACTACTGTGCAGACTAGTTTATTCACCACACTGCCTTCATCCACATTCACACATCCTAGATCTAGCCACCTCCAAAAAGTCCCACCTATGAGCACATGAGGCTTGGCAGGGGACATCCAGATCCAACCCATAACACAATATAAGTAAGCATGCAATTTATTTCAATAAACACTTTACATGACTCACCTTATCACATTCATGCTTCAGTGCTATGTGGTAAGTATTAATCTAATCCTCATGTGTACATTTACGCAAAGGAAGGAACTTAGCCTAAAAATGATAAATAACTGACCAAGACACTTTCGTGCAATTTTGTTTGAATGCTCTCTTCCATGCTAGGCACCATAACATTAACTCTGGTAGTTGGGCCTTATGCATAACAATACTCAAAAGAAAGATGTAGCATTGAAGTTTCATTAACAAATTTCCAGGCAGTGGGTGAATCTATTCACAAAAGTGAGAACTGTACAGTTTGCTGATTTTATTTTTTTGTTTTTTGGTACTAGATATTGAAGACAGAGCCATCACACTGAGCTACATCCCCAGCCCTTTTTTATTTTTTATTTTGACAGGGTCTCACTGAGTTACCCAGGCAGGGCTCGAACTTGTGATCCTCCTGTCTCAGTCTCCCAGGGTGCTGGGATTAAAGGCGTGTACCAGCATGACCAGCCATTTTGCTGTTCTTAGGTCTAATCACAGACAGCAAATAATAAAAACTGTGCGATGCTGAATGCAGGCCAATCCTTCTTTGAACCCTGAAGCTAGTGTGAACAAAATTTATATAGCCTATTTCTATTTTTTTCGGGCCTCAACTTTCCTCAATGCATTATTCCAGTTCTTCTACACTCCACGTCTTCATTTAGGGGGCCTCTCGGACAAAAGCTTGCTGTTTTCATCTACAAATACCCATAGTTGTCCTTGGGCACCCCCGGGAGCACTTCCTTGCCCAAGCCCTTGTGTAGAATTCTGGGTGTTTACTCTCCTCATTTGCTTTGTGCTAGAGCTCTCTGTCCACCTCTGTCTCCTTAGCATACAGGGTTAAAGGGTAGATTTTAAAGTGCACAGTCACAGTAGCAAGAATGGCTTTCCATCTTGCAAACATTTCTGGTGCCCCATGACGTGATACCCACTGTCAGTCTACACAGCCTATTGGAAGCATGGTGCAAACACACCCAATTGCTCCTCACGCGGTTTTGTGTGAGCTCCAAATCTGCCTTGTGATATGCCTTCCACATCCTCTATTCTTTTTTCTGTGTTCCTCAGGACTTTACCACTGGCCTATGTCCGTGCTTTTTGTTCTTTTCCCATCATTTGACGTTTCTTAGAACTGCGGACCTGAGCAAAGAATAAGCCTTAGCTGACCCTGAATTCCAATCGGAGGCACATCACCCTGTCAATCTCTGATGTGAATAATTCAACAAATCCGCCGTGGTTCAGATCCTTTGGTTTAAGTTGAAATCATCTTTCATTAATACTTCGGGTGTTAACAAAAATGTGAAGTACTTCAAATGCTTTATTCTGAAATGCAAGTGGGAATATTTGTGATCGGAACTGGTTTTAAACAACTTTTGTGCTAGAGAAACAGCAGTGGATAAGATAAGCAAAGCTCTGCTCTTATGAAATTTACTTTCTATGACTTTGTCATTAGTTACTACTTATCAACTATATTGGATATGGAAAACATATGTTAGGTGTTCAGGAACTGCTAATAAATAACAGTCCTCTGTCCCAAATGAATTCAGAACCAATTTAGAGATAGAAAAGATAAACAGATGGAGATCAAACCAACAGCTTTGTTACTGTTATAGCTGATTAGAGGATGTGGCTTTCGATGGGCCTTTATCATTGACTGTAAAAGACTTTCTTCCTCATTCACGGGTGTAGTTTGACAGCCGCATACTATTCTCCTAGACACAGAACCCCTACCTCTGGCATAGGGCTGACAGGAAGACGTGAATCCGGCAGGTACATTCATGCTAACAAGGAAATGCCAGAAAGGTCAAAGTCCAGTGTGTTCCATTCCTTCTCTTGAACCTACAAATCAAATTGCAGACATAAGAGGTGGGCAATGTTATTCTAGCAGAAATCCTATCACGTGGATAAATGAGCTATTATACAAATAATAAATGAATCTCTGAAAACAAATATAGTTTAGTTAGGAAAAACTTATTTGTCCTTAGGATATGAGAGATGTACTGAGACTTACTAAAATTCTAAGAGTCCAAGGTCCACGGGCTAATTAACAGTGATTTGAGAGTTCATGCCACTTTATAATGATTTCAGTAAATGGTCATAATACTAATGGTCATTTTCATTTGGAAAGCAAAAATTGCAGGTAAGACAAAGATGCAGAGATCAGGAGCTGCAAGCTTTCCATTCACAGCTGAATTAAAATACCCAGCAATTTAAAATGCAGCCCATACAACAGTGAAGAGTAATTATGGTAGTAATTGCAGGAAATATTTTAAATGAAGCATCACATGTAAAGACAAGTTGTTTGAATAAGCCTGTCATCGAAAATCCAGTATCACCTTCTTGCAGGTTTGGATTTATTAAGCTATTTTCCAATATAATCTAAAAAGAAAGGAAAATTGGTTTTCAACCATAACAACTAGAGTAATCAGCAATAAGACCTCAATGTTGGGTACCGACTCTCTCGCTCTGGAGGCTGCTGCAAACATGAGAGTCAGTCGTATTCCAAAGCTGTTGCTTGTTCCTAAGAGATGGGGTCACACCATTGAGTCCCCCAATTTATTTAAATCTGTTATTTTATTTCAAATGCCAGTTGTCTCTCACAACAAACGGAGACTCCTCTCAGCTGCAGTTACTGGCATTACAATAGATGATGAACAGGAGCGCTTGAATGCGCAGCTGGAAGAGTTGCCTTGGTTACAAACTGGAGATCCATTGGATTACAGTGCTAGCCACATTTCCAAACTTCCTAAAATCCACCAAGAGCAAAGGGTTGCGTTATTTTCTTTTCATCTTTGTGGCCCATTCAGGTTCGGTTGAAGCAATAGAGAGACCCTACTCAGATTTGGATGGTTTTATGAGATCTTTTCAATAAATGACCCTGAAAGAAAGCTTTCACTAGAACATTTATATATACATGTTCATGGATTTTTTGATAATAAGAAGGAATTAGAGCTACTGTTTTGTACCAGAGTAGCACATTATTATATTTGTTCTATCCACAGTCATACAATACAAACATCACTCTATACTATCCTCTCATTTCTCTTTTTATAAAAGCAAAGGGAAAAACAAATCACCTTATGGCTCAACTCTATTCTAATTCCCAAAATGCTATTTTTCCCTCTTGAGTCTAGACTGAGGAGGGCCAGGGCGAGCCAAAAGTACACTCTATGCAGAGCTCTGCTAGTAATTACTTTGCTTTGCTGCCTCTTCATCTATGTAGTAAATTGAAGTTTTAAAAATTAAGATGATTATTCAGGCAATGATCTATTAATATACCTAGTTTAGGTAGCAGATAAGAAAATCCATGCAGTACTTCGTAGAACATCTTATTCTTCATCAGGCTATATCAGTGGCCAGTGTAATCTCTCCCATTATTCATTACTGTTGGTTAAAGGAGCTTTTTGTTTACTTTAAAAACGTGTGACCCCATACTCTCTTACCTACCTCATGAAGATATTCTAAAGTATAAGTAACTACCATTTATTGAGACCCCAATGAATGGCAAACCCTTATTGGAAATTTTAACAAATATTGTACATCTACAGTGTGCAAGTTGAATTATAATATCTACAAAGTTCAATAATCTTATCATGCAAGAATTATCACCCTTATAGATAAAGAAACTAAGCATTACAACATGACTTGAAGGAATTTTTTAAAATCTAAAATGTTTTTACTGACAGTATAGAGTGGAGTTCAAGAGCCAGAACAGCTGGATTAAAATCCTAGTTTTGCCACTTAAACCTGTGTGATTTTTAGTATATTACTTAACTTTTCTGTCATGTTTTACCTATAAAATGAGGGAAATAGAGAAACATGGCTACAGTGAGAACTATGTGAATACTTGTAAAACACAGAACAATGCCAGGCACATGGTAATTATCCAGTCTTAACTCTTTGAATACTTGGAATAATGTGTAATTTCCCCCAAGTGATTATGTTTTATTGTTTCAATTATATTACTATAGTTACTTCTTGTGTCAATAATAAATTTAATAAGTTATCAAAATCAGTGTGAATATAAAGTATCTTTGCACCATGTTTAGCATAATTAAATAGGCAATACAGTTTTTAAACATGATGTTTATTATCACTTTTTAAAAATATTTACTACTAGTTTTATCCTTTCTTTGTTTGTTTGAGACAGAGTCTCACTATGTAGTTCAAGCTGGCCTTGAATTCACTATGTAGTCCTGCCTTAGCCTCTGAGTGCTGGGATTACAGGTGTATGCCACCATGCTGACTCTATCCTTTCTTTTTCTTTCTTTCTTTTTTTTTTTTTTTTTTTTTTTGGTACCGAGGATCGAACTCGTGTCCTTGTGCTTTCGAGGCAATCGGCGTAACCACTGAGCTAAATCCCCAGCCCGACTCTATCCTTTCTTAACATTACCATCTAGAGGTTTTAAATATCTTTGTCAAGGCTAATACTCTGTGAAATAAGAGTACCTCCCGATTCTACTGTCCAACCATCCCATTAAAATCTATTTCCCTAGGTGTTTTTCTGTATCAAAACCAATTTTCCAATCTTTGTATGCATGGTAACTGTGCTGGTGATTAAACTGCTATCTTTCTACTCTAAATCCACCCCTCAATCCAAATGCTAAGGCTAAGACTTTGCAAAAATCATTTCTTCTTTTTCTGTTAGGCAAGACGGATAGCAGGCAGTACAGAGAGGATAAGGTCTCGCGTTCCTTACACAGGCTGTTCATGCACTGCCAGCAGGAGCCTCGTGGTCCCAGTCTCCAGCTTTGTTCACCACTCTTTAGGGGCATCAGATGTCAAGTTCCCATCCTTAGAGCTGAGTCCCAAATCCAGGGCACTCTGGCTTCCTGAGATGTCAGAACCGAACAGCGCCCCCTGCTGGAAACCTGAGCTCCAGCTCTGCAAGGCCTATTTCCCGAACTTCTAAAAGATCATTCCAACCTCTTCCCTTTGTTCCCATGCACTGGGGGGGTGGCTGTTTCTTGTAAACACAAGATCTCTTGTGTTGCCAAAAAGTTCGCTTTTTGCTTTTTCGTTCTTCCAATATTTTTTTAATCAACCAATTTCAGAACTCGCTCCCCACTGAATGGGTTCTGATTTTGCCTGAACCTCAACTAATTCAAAAATGAATTTAAAAATGCTAGAAATACCTGTTTGAAATGTTATCTTCTTGGAAATCTTGGGACTGTACTAAAAAGAAAGAATGAAGGATGAACTTGGGCCCTTTTAAGTAGATAGCGAACTTTTTGATGAAGAAACATAGAAAATTTCCCCGAATTGCATCCCATCTCTCCCAAATTAATTACACACTCATAAAATGTGTATCATATATATATCATGTGTACACATATATATAAATGTATTTACTCTGTGTTTGTAATGGACAGTGAATTTTAAGGGTATTTTTCCCTAAGAGCTGTACTAGTCGCATTAGCAGACTTCCAGAAAAACTTTGACCAAGAATCAGCAAATGGATTTTGATGACTCTTCTTTTTGTTATCTTAGTCATGTCAATAGGAAGTAAAACACAGGGCCTAGTAGTAAAACAAATTTTAAATTATTCAGAGACCGATTATATAGCTTGTGAATTGCTGTATCTCCTTTCATCCATTAGCATCTCCAATAAATGTGGCTTTGAAAAGTGAAATTCATAACATGAGACATTTTCAGCCTGGAAGAGACCCAAGGCTCACCTTGTCTCCTCTTTAACTTTGCGAGTTAGCCAGCTGTCCTAAGAAGAGAAAGTAAATTGCCCAGAAAAGTAAATGAAGTAGTGGAAGTGAATAAAATTACTCAATTTACCACTTGCAAGCTGACTTGCTTACAGTGCTAAGGTATATCCAGAGAACATGACAGTAGTAATGAAAGTTAAGGCTGGGGAATTATAAAGATCTTAATTTCTGTCTTATTTGTATACCTTCTATAGAAAATTGGAAAATGATTTTAATGGATTGATTACTTCTGTCCTTGAAAGAAACAGATAATGTTTCCTAATGCAATGTCCCATGCCTAACCAATTGAGATCGTGTATGTGCGTGTGTGTCTGTTATGTTTTAGATTTAAAATGTTCCCCCAAAGTTTCATGTGTTCAGAGGTGAGGCTCTTGGAAGATGACTGGATCATAGGGTTGCTCTACTCATCAGTTGATTAACTCATTGATGAGCTCATAGCTGAATGTGCTGTTAGGAGGTGGGGCCTGGTCAGAGAGGTGGGTCACTGGGGTTGTGACCTGGAATGGTATATTTTGTCCTTTGCACCCTCCTTGTTCTCTGCTTCCTGGCTGCCATGGGTTCAGCAGCTTTCCTCTGCCAGGCCGTTCTGCCATGCCATTTCTGCCTTGGAGCCAGCAGACCATGGACTGAACTATCTGAAACCGTGAAACAAAAATAAACTTCTCCTCATTTAAATTGTGTATGTCAGGTACTGTATATTGCCTCACTGACAGAAAAGTGGATAATACAACATATATAACAGTTGCTCCTCACCCTTGAAATGCTAATGTTGGCAGCATTAATTTCCTTGCTTATGACTCCAGTTGAAAAATGCAAGAGCTTCCCCAGCTGACCTCCCACACTGAGGCAAGTATAAAATGTCCTTTAGACCAAGAGTTATCCCTGGACTCAAGCACCGTTTGTGACTGACTAATGCTGACATCATTCGGTTTGTCTTTGATCAGAGTCCCCACCAAGTAAGCAGGCCAGCCAGGAAAGGACTTCCCAGGATGGGTGAAGAAACCTGGGTAAAACTTCTTGATCCTTACCAGCCATGCCCTTTATGCTTCAAATGTGTGTAAGGACTCCTGGAGAAAGACAAGAGAAGAAGGTAGGAGATGCACACCAAAAATTTGACTCTACTTCTAAGAACTGGAAGTTAACACTGGGACAAATACACTGAACTTGGGTGACTTCCTTTTGAAAGAAAAGTACTAAGAATCATTACAATCTGTGTATGACTACCCATAGCCTCTAAAAGGAAATGCTAATAGAATCATCTTTTATCCAGTCTGACATTATTTCTCACCACCTTTTCTCAACACCATTCTGATACCCCAATATCCTGAATTCTACAACAGCATGACACTTAAATATTTCCATTAGCCTTTTACCCTCCCATTCCTTGCACATGATTGCGCCTTTGCTTGAAATGTTCTTCTGCTGTCTTTGACGTCTTTGCTCAGACTTTCAGACTCACACCCAGTGATCTCTGCTGCAGGAAGTTTCCTTTAGGGGCACTGCCACAGCCAGGATTTACTATGGTTCCCAAGGATCTTCACCTGATACACTCTTTCAATTTCCACTCACACTAAATAAAGTTGGCTTGGTAAGCAATGAGAAACTGTCCAGAGTGTGACTTTTGAGACTGGATTGTGACAATAGTAGTAAGTCCTACCTTGGCTGTCTCTTTAATCATCAACTCTGGAGGAAACCAGCTGTCTTATGATACTTGAGAGTATCCTGAGGCCCTGTGGAGAGAGGTCAGTGGAGGAGTCATCTGCCCTCAACCAGCACCAGCCAGGGAGCTGTGTCAATGAGCCATTTTAGAAGCAAACTCTCTAGCCTGTCAAGCTTTCTACTGACTGCAGCCCCAATGATACAATGATGACAGATCCCAAGCCAGAAAGATTCTATTAAGCCACTCCCAAATTTCTGTGTCACAAAAACTGTGTAAGACAACATTTATTGTTGTTGTAAGGCTCTATGTTTTGGAGTAATCTGTTGTAAAGCAATAAATGCAGGGTCTGTCCTGTATTTTTCCCTACTTTGCCATGTTTCCCACATTTCAGTTGTCTGCTTGTCTCTTCCATTACCATGAGATCAGCTTGAGAGCAGAAACACAGCAATTCACCTTTGAGTTTCCAGAGCTTTGGGGGTCCAGAGCAGGAGTATTCCTAATGGCCAGACAGGCATGCACCTCCTGAAGGTGTCTGCCCAATGTGCTGAAGCAACTGGGCACTGGAGCCAGATCTCACCACCAAGTTCAAGTTTTGGAGAGGGGTGCTTCCTCTGGGCAGAAAGGGCTTCTCCTGTGCAGAAAGGTACCTTTGCTCACTAAATCTCATCAGGGGGCCACCTTCCTAATGCAGTCACTGTGTCAGTCTGGCTCCCTACAAGAGGTAGAAATCACACATGGTTTGAATAAGGAAAATTTAATAAAAAGAATAATAATGGGATAGGAGTAACAGAGGGTCAGCTACTAAGAATAAAGGGAGCTCTAAAACAATACAGTGACATTAGGCACAAAAGGCAGCCAGCTGCTACCTATAAGATGGAGGCAAAGCACCCAGACGAAGAACAAACCTATACAAGGATCTCTGCTATCAGGGCTGAGAGATAGAGCATGGTGTCCACTGAGTGAATGTGAGGAGTTTTCTGAAGAGCAGAAAAAGCACAATTGGCCAGGAAGCCATCCTCTGCAGATCTGGGGGAGAAAGGCCAAAAAAGAAGTGCCATAAATATCAAAAATTGCAAGCACTGGAACCCAGAAGAGGAACCCCTTTTCCCTTCAGTGTCCCTCCAGTGGCCTCTATTGACAAGTTTAGCATGGTGCCATTTGGAAAGGAAGAAATGCAACAAGATTAGCAGGGCCACGAAGAGTGGATTTGGGGCTGAGAAGCAATAGATTGATGGCAGACACATTCAACTGAAAAATAGCCTTTTCCCACTCTAAATGAATATCTTTCTCAGACTCATCCAAGACGCTCTATGGCCCTCGTGCCTTGTTTAAAGAGTCAGGAGAGCATTCATGAGCGGTCAGGGAGCCTGGTGTTAACAACTGCTCTTGGTCCGGTTTGCTCTTAGCCACAGCTCTGTTCAGGGGGTCATTTCCCAGAGACAGCTGGTGCTCGTAGCTCTTCTCGCTATTTCCCTACCTCTGCCTTTGACGTGGACTCAACCCTCTCTCACGTGTCACAGCTGGCATGAATGAGTGAGCTCAGGCACATGGTGACTGATTTCCTGTTCTAGAAACTTCTTTTCCCATGATGTAGCAGCCAGCGCTCTCTGAGCCCTCATGTCAACAGAACACATGGACACTTTGTTATGACAAATGCTGTCCTGACACTTGATGTTATGTACGTTGAGGAAATGTGACAGATTAAAAACCAAAACCTTTCCTAATGCTGAATGTGATGAGGATACAGGACTTCTGTCATTTTGAGGCTGACTGGCTCATCAACACAGTCTGGCTTAGTATCTGCCAAAGAAAGGTGACGTTTGGTTACATGAAATCCCAATAGTATCTTCACTAACAGGGAAATAATTGTAATAGAAACTTGCATTGAGTTGCACAGCATGAAGCTATGGCTTGTCATCTCTTCCTATGTGTATTATTTTTCTATTAAATGAAATTATAGCAAAGCTATAAACACCTAGCAATCTCTGTTTATCATGTTGCTCTGAAGAGATACACTAATTATATGTTGAAGGAAAACATTTACTTCTAATGTATTAAAGGCAAAATTAATGTCAGTTCAGTCAACGTTTATTGAGTGTGAGGTTGCAGAGAAAGCAGAAGATGTATCTTTGCCCTAAAGTAATATACAGTTAGTATTTTCTGTCATGGTTTCTATTGGATTCCCTGTGCTGAGCTTTTTTAAACATTAGTTCTCCTCTCTTCTCTAATATTTTGATATTAGATAAAAGCAGAAAACTGGAAGAGCTGTACATGACCATCTAGATTTCACTGAATGACACTACAAATGAACTTGAAGATGTACACCCTTGGATTATTAAAGAACCCTGGACAAAGCAAATAGTTGAAAAGTAAATTTAAATCTGGTCTCATTAATACGTCCTTGATTGGCAATTCTTTATAGTATTCTAGAAAAGAATCACACAAAACAAGTCTACAGAGAACCTTTGACTGTTTTCTGTATTTCTTGGAGACATCCAGAAAAAAATAAGATTTTCAAATGAATACACATACAGGACCTAATAACCATTGGTTTTGCAAAAGGAAAAGCAGACAGCTACTATAAACCAGATTTACTCGCCAATGATATCTTTGTACAGAATTTTAAAAATAAGCTTGGTTAGTACCAATCTAAAGAATTTAGGGATGATGCTGTTGAGAAGGGAAAGGGGTCCAAGGTGTAATGACGACACTAAAATTGATCATTGACATTGCCTAGCTTTCTCTAACTCCAGTGACGCTAGCACTGCTCTGGGCCTATGATATGACTCCTATTATTGCCAGTCAGCCTGACTCTGCTGCTAACCTAACCGCGCCACTGCACGTTTGCCAGAGGAATATAGAGATATACACTTTAATATGGCTGAACATATTTATAGAAGAGGAAAAGATTTCCAGAGGTGTAAACTATAAAATATGGAACCATACTTGTTCTATTTTGCTGAAAAAATATAAGTGGAAACAAACATTTTGTCAGAGACGTCGATGCCCTGTGGTGGGACCGAGACTTCTGTGTTAAAATTCATTCCTGATCTTGTCAGTAGTAAGCAGTACATGGCCCCCTTCATTCCTCCCTGCCAGTCCTTTCTTTTGCTAACTGGATCCAAACCGGATGTGGTGGGTGTTTTGGATGCCCATGAATGAACGTGTGTTCTACAGCAGCTATTCTGAGTGGCTGGGGTGAAACAGAGCAGAAACCTTCCAAAGAAGAGCACAGCTCTCTTACAGATCATTTGGTCGTATGTAACACAAACTCACTCAAACATGAATAAGAAAATACAGAAAGACTTTTCATAGAAGGCCCATGGAACTCAACTGCAAGAAGCTTGCGCAGGTTCTTGCAGCCAAGAATGGGGGATGAGGAGGAAATGCTGCCTGACCTCCCCAAGAGCAGGTAAATGTGATAAGTGACCTCTCTGAGCCTCCGTTTCCTCATCTGTGAAATGGGACTAGTAGGTTTTTGCCTATGTGTGACAGTTGCATGATTTAATTCACTGTCACATTTAGAATACAATGCAGTCTACTTTTTGTTATTATTTCTGCTTAAGGTCTGGGGTCCAATAATATCTGTAGGTCCAAGAGCCTAGAATAGCCAAAGAGCTTCAGTACCAGTCAGCATACTTTCTTCTTTTACTGGTTACCTTGCATATTCTTTATGAAAAATCTACGGTTCCATTGTTTTGGGGTAAAATTATTAAAATTTTTCAGAATGAGATAGGAATGTAAGATTCAACTCTTAGAAAAACAACATCATTTTAGGTCACATGCACTGCTTCTGTACAAATACAGAAATACAATTAGTGTGTGCATGGCTGAAGAACAATGGAAAGATTTTAGGTTCCAAAAAGGAACATACCAAAAACAGGTCCTTGGGCAGTGTCCTTTTGGCAGCTAGCTGAGCTACAGTGCTGTAGTGGAACCAACCTTTCCATTAGTTCCTGCAACCAGTGGAAACGGCTTTCCCATTTAATTGACTGGTGTCTCGACCACTGCAGAAGTGCGCTGGAATGCAGGCATTATTGAACAAAACAAAGTGCCCCATTAAAACAGATTGCAATGAGAGAAACAAGGCTCTGCTGGGAACTGGTTTTAAATAAACGGCCCCACTTTGAATGTCAGGGGCTTTTTTTTTTCCCAAGCCTTCGTTATTTGGAGTTATTTTGTGTTTTCGGGGATAGATGTAATTTTGTCACCATTCTTTATGCCTTGAAACAATGCTCTCCTCCATTTTGAGGCTTGTGTACAGGTAGTTGACAGTTATTCTAATTCCAGCCAGTTCCTAAATTTTTATTCTTTCACTGAAATCTGACATTATGCACTGTGTTTTAAGAATGCAGGTAATTTCCTAGTTTGTCCTATAAAAGGGAAAATTGCTTCCTTTTCTCTTTCTAGATTGGTGTCTCTACCTTTCCACATCCCTGCATTAACTTATTCACTTCGCACTGCCTTCCTCTTGTCAAAAAAAGGGGGTTAAAGCTATGGGTTTTTTTAGTCCTTTCTCTCTATTCTGTCACTTCAGATTCTCAGTTGCTAAGTATTGCAGGAACCCACCAGAGGGACTTTCTTGTGGTGTGATTTGCAAACTTTGAAATAACACCCACCAGCAGAAGCACCATATGCTCCAGAGTTACACAGTAAACTGACAGGAGCATTTCATTTGTCATTTAAAATTCAGAAAATGTCAGCAATTTTCATAGCTGGCAATTGCCTAAATGCCTCTCTGGTTAGCAAGGAGAAAGTAACATTTATTCTAAACACACACAAAAATATGAAACTTTATTTTGTGATTCTAGAGGAATAAAAATAGCAAAGCCAATAGTAAGATCTACACAACTCAATGAGCATATGGGCAGACATATCAAGTTTCTGTACTTACTTTGTACCCTACATGTGCATGTCTAGGTAAGAAGTTTTATCCATAAAGTTTATGGCATTTGGATTATTTCCTTTCTGTAACACTGGTGATTTAGATTTACCTTTTTATGACAAAATATAATACCAAAGAATATTTTTTAATCCATTAAAGGCAAATTTAACATAAAACACAAGCTGCTTCCTTTGTGATTAAATTTCATCCAGCTGAACCAATTACAACAGAGCCAAGAGAGAAAACTACTTGGCAATTCTTCCTAATTAAAGGATGTCAATTACTCCTAAATGCTACACATTTTCTGTGTTACAAAGGTTCATCTATAATCAATGTTATTGTGGTACTAAAAAAATTAATAACCTGGTAATGTGGTCAGACTACCCACTAGTTCATACCTTAAAATGATTTCACAATGCAATCTCAGAACTGGGATTGCATGAAGACTGGAGTGTTCATGCCTGGCCCATTCAGCGCATCCTTCCTGTGTTAGGCACGTACCTAAGCGAGTTTCTTCTTCATAACTAAATGTGGATGACATGATAGAAGCAGACGCAAGGATCATGTGAAAACAACAAATGGAACAAGATAAGACTCTCAGTCTCACCATTCGCACTAAATTTTATGTCTGGCTTACAGCCTCCCTGAAATAGAGGATTCTAGGCTGAGTTCTTCACTACCCCTGTGACAGGTAACTTATGACTCACAGGGAAACTCTTAGTTACTTGGATATTTTCTCATTTGACACACTAGTCTGTTTTAGTTAACTATGGTGTCAACCTGAATAAGAAACACCTAGCTGACTGGTTTTCCACAGTTCTGGGAACTTGTGGATGATGTGCCTAGTGAAGAGGGAAGGCCCGTCCTGGGTGCAGGTGGCACCAGCCAGTAGGCTTACAGCTTGGATGGAGTGAAAAGGGGAACAAGGAAGAAGTATCACTTCTGCTTCTTCTAAGGAGCTCGTCTTTGGCTTCAACTTTGGGTGTCTGTCTCCAGGCTTCCAGCAAAGGCATTTTAGCCTCCCAGTGCAGACCCTCCAGTTTCATGGTACACACTCACAGTGTGCAGTGAGCTCCAGGCTTTCAGCTTTTGACTGGATCCACTGGCTCTCCAGAACATGGATGACTCTTCTGTGTATGTCCACACCTGAGTCTGCAGGTGACCACTGCAAGCCTACCTTGTAAATCATTCATATATATATATATATTCTGTTCCGTGAGTGAACCCTAACTGATACATAGTCCTTTAAGGTAAACGTAAATACCTCTTTTAGCATCTGAGGACTTTGAGACTCAGATATGAAAGCAGAAGGCAGGAGGATCACAAGTTTGAGCCCTGCCTGGGCAATTCAGTAACTTAGCTTGAGCCTGTATCAAAATAAAAGATAAAGGGCTGAGAATGTAGCTTGGTGCAAAGGTTCTGGGATCAATCTCTATTACAGAGTGAGAGAGGGAGAGGGAGAGGGAGAGAGGAAGGAGGAGGAGGAGGAAGACAGGGAGAGGGTGGCAGGAGGAAAGTTGCCAAGTTTGTCCAATTAATCAATCAGTGCCAGAGCTATACTTAAAACCCAGTCTCTATGACTTCAACATTCATGGTCTTTCCACTAAATCATGCTCTCTCTCACATAAAGGAAATAAAAAAATCTCATTTTGCTTTATGAGCCAACATTCATTCTTCCTTCCCTGTCACTTGTCCACAAGTTCTACTGTATTTATTTCAGTTTGGGCTCAAGAGGCAGCCTGTCGACTTAGTCCATTTGGGCCGGGCTGCGGCTTGCACGTGGTTTGCCCCTCAAGAGTTCGTGTGCTGGAGGAGGGGTCCTCAGTATGTGAATGATGCAGGGGCCCTCTTGGGAGGTGGTTAGGGTTGGGAAGCACCACCCTTAGAAGGAACTAGTGCAGGTTGTGCAGAGTGTCCTGGGACAGCAGCCATGATAAAGTGACTCACTCTATGCTTGGTCCCTGCTGCTCACCCCCTTTTCCATGCTGCTGTGATGTAGATCGGAGACCAAACAGAGTCACCCTCATCTGGAACTTTGAACCTCTGAAACTGTGAGCTAAATAAACCTCTTTTTTTAATAAGGTACCTAGTGTCAGGTATTCTTTTATAGCAACATAAAATGGAGTGAGACATGTTGCTTTTTTAAAAAACAAAAACAAAAACAAAACAGAAACTGAGTAATTTATAAGTAGTAGAAATTCATTTCTCGCAGTTCTGGAGGCTTGGAAGTCTGAGATCAAGGCCCTGGCAGGTGCCAGGTGTGGCGAAGGCTGGGTCTGTCTGCTTGCAAGGCAAGACTGTCGATCCTCAGATGGCAGAGAGAGGAAGGACAGGCAGGCAGCCAGCCAGTTCCCTTCCACCTCTCTGTAAACTCACTAATCTGCTCATGAGGGCAGAGCCCTCCTGGAAGCCCCACCTCCTAGTACTATTGCATCAATTAAGTTTCAATGTATCCATTCTAGGGACACATTCAGCCCACAGTGCTTACACAAGAAAGAACTTCAGTGCTGATACTGCCACTGGTGGGAAGAGTAACTTGGAGAAGTCACTCCGTGCCTCTGAGCCTTGATTTCCTCATCCAGAAAAATGAGTAGCAACCCTAAGGCTCTCCTAAGATTACAGAGGTGATCGGATGACATAACACACTGGAAATAAGATATTTGGAAAAATATAAATTGCAGGGCAAGGTAAGTAATTCAGCCAAGTTCTGCTCAGTACAATGACTAGAGAGGGAGAGGAATCTAGACTCTCTATAATCCATGGAGTGGTATTTCTTAGGCTGACCCACGGTTGAAGGCTGTCGCAAAGCTGAGTTATCACTGCACTGGATAATTAGGAGTGTAACCATGGGTTCAGACATGCAAACCAGAGTTCAAATCTAGGCCCCTTTGAGTCACACTTGTTTGAGCTTAGTTACTTTACCCAGCACTTCATCACTGTGTCATCTTAAAAAATGAATGCTAAAGTACAACTCCCTCATAGCCAGAGTGGGCTATGCTGCCACACAAACCCTGTGCTGAGGAGGCCTTGTAGTCAATGTTCTGTTGTCACTGACTTTCTAAATAATCCTCTCTCTGAACTCGCTTTTTGTAGGACAAGTTCAGTGTGGCAGTGGAACATACGTGCACACAGGAGACACGCACATGTGTGCATGTGCCTCGGCTCACTGCTACCCCAAATGCACAGAGCACTGGGGACACCCGTGAGCACAGAACTGCAGGGCCCCTGCCATGGATGGGAGGTCAGTGAGTCCCAAGCCAACACTGGGTGAGTGTGTAATGTGGGACTAGTGAGGAACACCACACTTCCCCTTTGAACCAGAACTTGTTAGAAATAGACAGAGATGTTACTTGAATCCCTAAAACCATAGAAAATTGGGAAGCCTGTCAGATCCTTTCTGACTTTCATGTCGCTTATGCTGAAAATGATGATCTTGAAGGAAAGGGAAAGATAGCACATGGCTTCTCTTCTTTCCCGTCCTTCCTTCCTCGTCTGTAATCCAGAGGTAGAGAACAACCCTAGAACACGCACATCTCGAGACGTCAAATTAAAACACTCAAATTCGTTTTGTACGGCATATGGGAAAGGTTGGTGACCATTTTTGTGATTGTACCTGAAATTTCATGCCATTAACAGGGTGAAAAAAGGTGGAGCAGAGGGCAGAACTTGAGAGTGCACACTCTACAACCCATAATACCTAAATCTTGGAAGCAGACTATAGACCCATCAACAGATGAACATATAAAGAAAATGCGGTATATATACACACACAGTGGAGTACTATTCAGCCATAAAGAAGGATGAGTTGGAGTCATTTATAGAAAAAGGGATGCTCCTTAATACCATAACACTAAGTGAAATAAATCAGACACAAAATGTTAAATGTTGCATGATTTGCTCTTATATGAGAAACCCAAAACGTAAACTTACTTTAAAGAGCAAAATAAGACAGATGATAGAAACAGGGAAATAGACTTTGTGGAGATGGAAGAGAGATGAACAGCTGAGGGAGATGGGAGGGTAGAGAAGGAAAAGGGAAGTAAAAATGATTAAGATGCGATGAGTGTGTTTTCCAGCTCCCCAAGATGGATGTCATTATTATGTATCACAAATGTGTACTAATATTAACAATGCATGCCCTGCACCCGCTGTCTTTGTCCAGGTTAAAATCCACTTTCTAGCGGTGCCACCCTGGGCAAGTCACTGACCTATGCTGGGCCTCAAAAACAGTCTCAGGGCAGACATCATAGGACTGTGGCAGATCCGAGAGTTCATGGCCTAGATTAAGGTCTATACAGCACGAAGGTGTTTATCACATTTTTGCAGCTATCAATTCTGTTGTTTTTGTGATTGGAATACAGAGGAGGAAGCAATTAATGATAGCTTGGAGACACCAAAGGCAGCTTCAGGAAGGAGCTGACACTCGAGGTGCCCCTTCGGACCTTCCCAGTCATCAGGAAAGTTAGTTTCCAGGAAAAGTCAGCCGGCTGGCTGGCTCGAAGGGCCCAGCACCATTGGTGACTTTGATGACGACGGCACATTCACGTGAGCCATCTCAGCACTTTCCAGTAACTTTTGAAAGACTCTGTAGGCCAGCACACAGCTCTCTTCCCGTGATATTGACTTATGCTCTTATGAAGGCCACTGTAAGAACAAATAGAAGTCTTTAAAAACACATAGTTGTCAGAAATAGTCCTAGGTGCCCTCACTGGGAGATGCATAAGAGAACCTCTGGGGAGAATCAACGTGCCCCTAACGCACAGGGCCCCACCGCCCTTCCCTGCGGCACCCGCCTGCTCATTTTATACACGTGCCCAGTTTGACAGGAAATCCAAAGACGCTGAGAAGTGTCAGCATAGCGACGCGACAGAGGTGATGTACTAGGCTAATAAAAGGACTCTCAAAGGTCCCTGAAGTCATAAATCCTTCTTGTGGCTTTTAAAATCTGTTTCCTTTGTAGCGCTGCTATGGTGGAGCTTTGACAGAGGCCCCTTCTGTCCCTCCTGGCGTCTGGGAAGCCCCGAGCTAAGTGCGTGGAAGAAGACACTGTGCGATGTAACCTCCGGCCTTTCCTCTGCCCTGTTCCCCCAGCCTTGTGGATGGCCAGGAGGGCAGGCTCCCCGGCCTCCTGGGCCCTCTACTTGGCGGACCCCTTCCCATCCGTTCTGATGGTGACCTCCCTCCCACATGCCCCTGGCTTTGCCAAGCAGCCCACTAACTCCTGGCAGCGATCCTTGGCCCTTTTATTAGTAAGTCACATTCCCAGAGTGAATCTGCCAGGAGCCCTGCAAACGAGGCCCTGCATATTAACTCACACCGCTGAGCCGCTAACGTGTGAACACTCCAGACCACCAACAGGGCAGCAGCCAGCGCAAGCCACGACCGCTGGCCCTGTCCGCTTTCCCGTTTCTGAGTTTGGGAGAATGTGCTTATCTACACTTGGAAAATACAGATGCATTTTTACAAGAATTCCGGCAAAACACGATTAAGAAAATAAAATGATAATTGCCAATATAAAAATGTACTATCCCAAAGATAATACTGGTACATTTTATTACTGCTACTTTGTTTACACATACATACTTTCCTTTACCTAATGTAAAATACCTTAAAGTTATTAAAGGTAGATAAAACTTAAGTGGCCTGCCCCTAATAAAGATGTTTAAAACAAAACTAAAAGAGAAGAAAAAAACTCTACTTAGAAAAAAAAAAAGTAAATCTAAGTAAGCTTTTCCCTCCCACCCTCTCCAGGGAGCTGTGTGCCCCTCCCACTGCACCATGCTGCCCACGGACCAGCGTGGGGTCCCAGGGTAGAGGACAGGAAGCAGAACCACAGGTGACCGGCAGGGGGCGCGGGCGAGGCAGGAACTTCACCCCAGGTGGGAGCAACATTCTCAAGACCGCCACCAGTACTACAGAGCCACAGGATGAAGGCAGCCTCGGTACTTAATAGCCACAGCTTGCTCCCTCATATCCTTCACCAGATTTGGTGCCAAGTGACTTTGGGCAACTTGAAAAGACGAATCACAGCCTCCAACTCAGCAGCCACTGCTCACGGGGATGAGGGCTGCAGTGCGAGAGTAGTCGTGTTTCTAGAGGTTGGGCCGGCTAATTCTTCCGGTAATCAGGCTGAAACCACGAAGCTTTTTACCTGTAGCTCTTCAGGCAGAAAAAAAAAAAAAAAATTACATATATATCAAGATTATGGTCAAGAAGTGAAGATGAAAGCTAAAGTTGTGAACGTAATGGTCATGTCCAAGTTATCAGATGAGATGTAAGTGGAAGATTAAGTAATGGATTTGAAAAACAGAAATGAGTACCAAAATACAGTTACACAGGAAGAATAAGTACTGTACTAGTGTTCTACAGCACAGAAGGGTGACTATGGTTTACAAAAATATATTATACATTTTATAAATAACAAAAAAAGAGGAAGCTGAGAGTAGAAGGCTACGCTTGTAATTGCAGGCTAAGGCAGGAGGGTCACAAGTTTGAGCCCAACCTGGGCAATTCAGCCAATTAGTAAGATCATGTCTCAAAATATAAAATTTAAAAAGGGTTGGGGATGTGTATCTCAATGAAAAGGCCCTGGGTTCATTTCCTAGTGCCAAAAACTTTTTTAAAAAATAGAAATTAAAAAACAAAATAGAGGTTGGGGCATTTAGCTCAGTGGTTCCCGCACCTGCCTCCACAAGCACAAGGTCCCAAGTTCGATACCCGGTACCAAAAAAAATAAAATAATAGACACAAGAAGCTTGAAATTTTCCAAAACAAAGAATTATAATGTTTAAGGAGAGAAAAATGCTAATTATCTTGACTTGATCATTATGTACATGTACCAAATTATCACATGATGTCCCATAAACATGCACAATTATTATGTGTCAAAACATTTTTTAAAAAAACTAGAAGATCAAGCCAGGCGTGATGGAGCATGCCTATAATTCCAGCCCTTGGGAGCTGAGGCAGGAGGACTGATGCAAGAACGAAGCCAGGCTGAACTACATAGTGAGACCCTGTCTCAAAAAAACAAAACAAAAACAAAACTAGGCCATCAGAACTGGGTGGAGATAGGAGGTAAGAAACCAAGAATTGGGAGCCTAAGATTCAAGACAATAGCATGGTGAAAGAATATTTGAAGTATGTTTACTAAGGAGCCTCAGAATCCTGAAGATATTCAAAAGAATGTTCCAAAGGCTCTAAAGGCAATTCTAAAATAATAATTCCAAAACTTTTTATCAGCGACAAAGTGACATTGAAGTAGACGTACAACATCCCAAGATGCCTTCTTTGAGGAGAAAAAAAGTTATTTCAGTATGTGGATTCTGACATATTTGTTAAACATCAGGCATATTACACCGGAGTGACTCTTTAAATATGCAATATGTTCAGGTAAGGGAAAAGCCAACCTGGAACACTGGTGTGTTTTATTTCTTTGTTGCTAAAGGTCCTATCCTTCCTTTGTTGTTTTTGCTCAAAACCCAGTCTTTTTTGAAGATATTTATATGCGCATGAGAGGATAGATTCCGTACATTGTCCTTTGAAACTTCTTTCCACATTGCTGCACTCACACATCTTTCTGAGAGGCGGAATGACTCTGTTTTTCTTTATAACCATCAAGGCACATGTCCACAGGGAATGTACCTGACACGGATCACGGTAACTTTCCAGTGCTGAAAGAGTTGAGGGAGGGAGCGGCAGTAACTGCGTATCAGCAGGTGAGGCTCATCAACTTTATTTGAAGCCTTTGTCACCCTATAAGGAGAGGTAAGTTGATTTGCTAGGTAACAGGTGGTCTGGCGACAAATCCAATGACTGGGATTCAACTGACAGTCTGAATTTCACTGATTGGCTTTCAGGTATGGGTGAAGTCGCTTCCCCTTCTGGAACTGCAGTTTCGTCTCCCAGTGCTTCCTACCTGCTTCACAAAGATGTTGTGAATATTAACTTCAAAGGGACCTGAGCATTCCTGAAGAAAGGCGCACTCCAAATGCACAACGTTAAGTCTACTGCAAGACTCTACTTCACGATTATCATATAAATTACTAGGAGGGTTTACCTAGAGAGTAGTTACTTTGTGCTAAGTCTAGCTAAATAATGGAAGGAAAAAATGCATGTAAGACACAGACACTAACATAACGCTCTACAAATGGATATTCAAGTTATACTTTGGGTGTGAATAAAGGTAAATCAACAAGCAAGCTGTTTGTAGTAGGTGTTTCATGTTGTTGAAGGGCTTGATCAGCATTCCCATTTGATTATGGACACATACAGTTCAGGGCAGAGATAAGAATCAAAGGCAAATTGCTCAATAGCCTTAGTTGCCAAAAATATACAAATTAAATCACAATACAGTAACTATACACCCAGTCAAATCAATAAAATTAAAAAGACTGACATAACCAAAGGTTGATGAAGATGTGAAGCAATCAGAACACAAATAGTAGGAATGTGAAGTGGTATAACTACTTTGAAAATGAGTTTGCAGTTTCTCATAAAGCCAAGTATAACCCATTTAATGACCCTACATTCCAGTTTTTGGTGTTTACACAAGAAAAATGCTAACAACTATTTTAAAGGCTTGTATAGTAATATTCCTTGCAGATTTATTCATCAGAGCCTTAGACTGGAAATAATCCAAATGTTCATCAGTTGGTGAATAGATAAATTGTAGTATACTACAATTTAATAGAATATTATTCAACAACAAAAAGGAATAAACTGACACAGCAACAATTTGGATATGTAGAAGACAATATCTTGAGTGAAAGAAATCAAAATAATAAACAGAGCCAAAAGAAAACTATTCAGTGTACCTGTAATCATTCAAGCTAAATAACGGCTGCTGTTGCTTTGTTGGAAATAATCTTCTGGTGTTTTTCTACTCTTAAACACATAAGTGCATATATTTTTACTGAGCAGGGCATCTTTCATCAAGCCATACCACACCTATATCTTCTTCCAAGGTGGTATATCCTCACCCTTTCTGAGCAAAGTGGCTTTAAGTGATTCTTTATACACAAGTGGCTGTTTTCTACACCAGATAACCTCTACTTCCTTGGCCATGATTGGCCAGAATTGAGCAAGGTAGCTGACCAAAGACAACCCATACACAAGCTGTGTGGTGGCCTGTAGATAATTCCAAAAGAAAAAACAAACCTTAGCTTGTTTATCAGATTTTCTTTCAACAGTTTGAATTAGAAAGGTGAAAAGAAAGTAATGCAATTAGGAAAAAGAACAAGTATAGGAAGAAGTATAGCTAAGGCAGATCACAAAGGGCAAGAAAGGGAAGGGAACAGAAAAGAAAGGCATGGCAGACAGAACAGTGCTGAAGAGGACAGTCGATTGGGAACACTCATTTTGACAGAGAATAAAGGACACCTGGGTCCTCTGATCAGCCTGTTTCTTGAAATGCCAAACTTTCCATCTGATTTGCACAATTAGCAAAACTTAAAACATGAGCATTGAGGTTCTTATTTTTGATCATCATAAACAATACAATAATAACTCATATGTGGTATTTATATCTTTAACATCTGTTCAGTTATTTCCTTAGAGTGAATTCCTAGAAGTGGAATTTCAGAGCCAGAATATGTACTTTTAAAGTCCTTTAGTACACAGATACTGTCAAAAGACCCTCCTTAAATTCTATATCAATTCCTCGTCCTACTAGTGAAATAGAAGAAGTCTCATGTCCCATATCTTTGCCAACACTAGGCATGGCCATTCTTTGTGACCTTTGACGGTATCTAACGTGAATTATGCTGACCCTCTGTTAAAGGACCTCCTAGGGCTGTTGTCTAGGACAGCCATCCTCAAACTGTTTGGGGTCAGGAGACCTCTTCAAGCTCTTAAGAATATTGAAGGCACCAAGGAAGTTTTGGTTATGTAGATTTATACTTACTAATATTTATTATAAATTAATTTATCATACATTTATACAAATATAAACCAAAATTTTTCATTTAATTCATTAAAAATAAATGTATTACATGTTGGGCTGTGCAGAGGCGCTGGGACCCGTCTGCTGGGACCCTGCGGCTCCCCGAGGCCGAGCGAGGCGGCCGCGGACAAAGGAGCATGTCGGCTCCGAGGAGCGCCGGCCCCGTGGCCACCTGGCGGCCCTGCGCGCCCGCCCGCTAGGCTGGTGCTCTCTGCTAGGCCCACAGACCCAGCCCACAGCATGGAGCCCTCCAGGCACCACCGCTCCTTCTGCGGCTCCCACTGCTCACCATGCTGGGAGGAGGAGGAGGCGGAGGTGACTGGGTCGCGGAGCTGCCCCCGGGCTGCAAGCAAGGTGGGTGGCCCTGAAGGAGCTGCAGGGCGGAGGCGCCCGCTGAGGGCAAGGTGGTGTGCAGCAGCCTGGAGCTCGCACGGGGTCCTGACCCCGGACACGCTGCCCAACCGCACGGTCACCCTGGACTGGAGCCATGGCTGAGAGGGGGCAACAAATGCCAGCCACGCACCAGAAGGTACCAGCCCCCCGACGAACACACGGCTGCAGCGGGAGTCCATGGCGCTCCTGCCACCACACACAGGTGCTCAGGCCTTGGCGTCCAGAGGCCGCTGGGCTCGGCTCTGAGGCACAGCTACAGCTTCTGCTGTGATATGGAAGAAAATTTGTGAGAAGAGAAATCTTTGCCATATTTCTGATCTCAGCAAGAAAGATTTGCACCTCTCATCACGCACAGCAGTGATGGTATCCATCAGTGTCTTGTAGATATTCTTTCAAGGGATGCTCCTGAGAATGTCCATTAAGGGAATGTTGCTCCAAGAATGATGCAGGCAGGGTCAGCTGAAGAAGCCATGATGCAACCAGACTCATGGTCCCTAATATTGAAGATATTTGAAGTCTTTATATTCTGAGATGGTTCGTTATGCAGTGATAATTGAACCAGGATGCTGATTTCTGTGACGACATCAGGATCTGGGAGCGAGGGGAGGACAAGAAGCTGTGCTGCCTCCTCTTGGCCATCAGAGAGCCCCTGTGATGGAGGTGTGGAAGCCACACAAGCCCCATGCACAGGATCTTGCTATGTCGTTCGGGCTGGCCTTAAACACAGTATGTAGCTGAGGCTGACTTCAAATGCATATCCTCAGTCTCCAAATGCATATCCTCAGTCTCCCGGTGCTGGGATTGCAAGCATCCTCCACCACATCTGGAAGCAGTTAACAATTTGCTGGCAACACATGAGCTGATACTTTCTTCCTGTTAAACGCAGCTGCTCCCAGCCAGCCACACAGTCATGAAGAGTAAACAAGCGGTGCTCCAAAGGGGACTGTCCTGTACAAGCTATCTTCTTCAGGTTCACTTCTTTGCAGATCCTGAAATCAAGATTTCAATAGCTCAACATTGGTGGTATCAGGTTGACCCTCACGTAGAAGAAATTTGTTGTACAACCTTCTAGAGTAGGCCCAGGGACACCATAGCCACATAAAATCCTCAGATGCACTTCACAGTGCAAAACAGCA
Source organism: Heterocephalus glaber (assembly GCF_000247695.1). The sequence goes on from NW_004624752.1 coordinate 22,009,714, forward strand.
AAAAACTGGAGGAGCAGAACACCGCCCCCCACCCGCCCCAGTGCCAAGGAGGTGAGCTGCGTGGGTGCCAGCAGCACCACTCTCCCCCCAACCCTAGTGGCTGCACTGAGACAGTATTTGGATCCACAGCACAGACGTGCAGAGGGTCATAAAGGACATTGTTCTGAGCTCCAGAGGATAGAGCAGAAGTGAGCAACAGAAACAGGACCTCTCTCAGGCTCCTTGATGAAAATGGAAGTCCGCTGGAAAAGTGAAGAAAATCTCTGCAATAAAGGCACACCAGACCACTGTAGTTGCACACTGAATCAGGCAGGATGGTGTGTGACTGCAGTCCCAGCACTCTGGACAGCTGAGGTAAGAAGGTCGCATGGTGGAGTCCAGCCTGACCAATTTGGTAAGTTAGTGAGACCCTTAGTGGGTATCTGAAGTAAAATGTCTGAGGATGTAATTCACTAAGGAGATGCAGAGTACAAGCCCCAGTAATGCAAAAGTGAAAAACTAACAGATAGATGAGAAATAGAAAAAAATATTCATAGCTACTTAGATAAAAATAACAAAAGAATGCACCAGGGATTTAGCTCAGTGGTTCCACCTCCTGCCTCACAAGCTAAGGACCTGAGTTCGATCCCCAGTACCAAAAAGAAAAAAGAAAAAAAAATAACAAAAGAAGTGGCCACTGATTTATTTAGTATGAAGAAAAAAAATGGCTGTTATGGGTGGAGACGGGGGAGAGTCCCCACAGTCCCGGGCCTGACTCTCCCGATGACACAGAAGGTTGTGGAAGAATCAGATAGAGACTGAAAGCGTAGAAGCAAAGTTGTACTTTTATTCAGCAAGCATACAAGAGTATAGCTGCCTTCTCACAGAGAGACAGGCAGGGGTGCCTGAAACAGAGCTACCATTGCAGGGGTGCTCAAGATGCTGGTTTTCTAGTAGTTGGGGCCTATCCTGCCTCTGGGCTGAGGGCACCCCTACTTGATTGGTTAATGATTAACTTAGCTCATTACTAGGGACAACAGGGAAGGGTCTTTTCAGGGGCCATTTACATCTTAGGGCCAAGGTTCTTTTCCCTTTTGATCTTAGGAAACCAAGCTTTGCAGTGAAGAGGAGGTGCCGCCTCAGCAGACTGTCAGCTTTTTATGGGTGGTTAAGCCTGTTCTGCCAGCTCTCTGAACTCCTTTTGGGAGGGGCTCATGTCTCCCTGCCTAGGGGGTCTCTATCCCTACAGGGCTATGGTCTTTTCTATTACATGGAGACTTAGGTTATGGAACCCCCAAGACATGAGCTCACTTCCTTGGCAATATCTCCAAACAGAACTTGGAACCCTTGTTAATGGGTGTCACAATCTAGTACCAACCATCTCCCAAGCTCACTTGGCTGGAGAAGGTCAACAGTGAACATGCTGAGCTGCTTCTCCACTTCGAGAGGCTGCAGCCTCAGGACCCCAGTTAGAGAAAGTATCTGTGAAAGATTAAGAAGATGGCTGACTCCATCCAGATGCCACACGACTGTCACAGATAGCTCAGGGACAGTCTCTCTCGGAGTGACCACCTGTGACCTACCAAAATCAAGGTACCCCAATGAAGTCTCCCTAAGCCCAAATACCAATGGTACAGAAACTGGGAAGAGCGTGAGGCAAGTATCACCAGGCCCAGAAATACCCAGTAGCTCTGGCAGGCTTCCCCAGAGCCAGGCACAGAAAACCTAGAGAGTCAAAGTCCAGTGGGGGAGACCAAAGTCACAGCCAGCGGCCCCTGAGAGACACTGAGAAGCCTGGTGTACATCCACCCAGGCCTGGCCACCACTATTGGAAACAACTTCACAAAGAGCCTTGCAGAATTCCGGCCAGTGTAGTCCCTGCAGGCAGTCAGGCCACTCTCATTCTCTGAGCCCTGCCTGCCTGTTTCCCTGGGCAGCCAACCCATCTATGGTCCCTTCTTCCCAGGCACCTCCACCACCCACACCTCTACCTGATTGGCCCTGATTTTGGGAAGAGACATCATG
>NW_004624752.1:22017150-22074393 GCF_000247695.1 Heterocephalus glaber
ATATAAATTCAAAACAAATAAAAACAAAGAAAAAAACCAAATCCTTAACTTATATTTCGACCTTAACATGTAGCAAGTACATACATTTGGAAACTTTTGATCATTATAAGGTCCATATTTTATCATGTGTGAAATCTTGATGTAATGCAATTATCATTGTATTAAAAAAGAGTAAAAATAAATAAATATATTACATGTTAACAAAAATTTTTTTTTAAATTAATGAGGCATGTGGCACTCTTTACATTTTTGTAAAAATGTAAAACTGGCTTAAATGAACACATTCTACTGTGATAGGAGCTGAAATCACATATTTGCTTCTGCATTTAATTTGTTACAATCATGTGTCCTCTGGAAAACTCCCTTGTACACTCAGAACAGGGAGCCAAGCTCGGTAGTGCATCCCTGTAATCTCAGCACTCTGGGGAAATGAGGCAGGAGAATTGCAAGCTGGAGCTCAGTCTGGAAAACTCAGGGATTTAGGGAGACCTTATCCCAAAAGTTTAAAAAAGTTCTAAAGGGCAGGAGATGTAGCTCAGTGCAAAGGTCCTGGGTGGTTGAATCTTTAGTATCGAGAGAGAGAGAGAGAGAGAGAGAGAGAGAGAGAGAGCGCAAAAACTTAATATCTTAGTATTGGAATATAGTTTTGGTTTCAAGAACCCCTCAAGTGGCTCTTGGGACCCTAGAAGTGTCTGGACTTTAAGAACCATAAGTCCAAGGAGAAGTCTGACTCTTAGGCAGGTCATATAAGTTCTTTCATGATCCAACCCTGAATCGTCCTTCATTATCCTCTCTGTCATATTCCTTGTTAAAGGCATAGAGAATTCCAGTTCTTTCTCAAATACTACATTGTGAATTTTCAATTCTATGTGCTTTTGCAAATACTATTTTCTCTTCCAAGAATGCCTGTGCCTGGGTGCACTACTGGGCTCAGAAAGGTTACCCAATAAATAATAACCTTCTTCAAATCAAACACAGAAGGAGAAGAGGAGGCGAAGGGAGAGGAAAGGAAGGGAGGCAATAGGGAGGGGAGGAGAGAGCAAGTATTACCTTCATTGCCAATGGAGCTAATATGGAAGAATGCAACTCACTTTGTGGCAACAATGGGCTCCTAATATTCTACCCCTAGAACTCACAGACCTAGGTGTCCAGGTGGGGGGTGAGACTAGACAAGCCTCCCCAAATAACCCCTACCTGTTATTAAGTTTTGATAATGGAGAAAATTTGCAAAAAAAGGAAGGAGGAAAAACTCGAACCACAGATAAATGCTCAATCCCTTCCCCTTATCCCATAACCAAAAGCAAAACCAGTCACTCCATCTTCCCTGGGAAGGAGGTCTGAGGGAGAAAGCAGGCGAGCTTCCCTAGTAGCTTTCTTCACAGGAAAGAACTCAGGAGTGGGGACAAAACACATCACTCACCCAGCACCCCTCAAACACACACGAATCTCAGCCCACATACAAATCCTTCGTCACACTCAAGCGTTACCTGTTGTATGAAACTTACTTAATTTCCTGGCATATGCTCTCCTCTGCCATGTGGAATTTTTTATACAAAACAAATTCAAGTGACATTAAGTTTATTACACGCAAGGCACCAAGGATATAAACACAAATTAGATACTATTTCCACTTTCCACAACTTGGGGAAAAGATACCTATGACAGCATCTCTGATATAGCTCTCAGATTTTTATCCCTGAAACAGTCTTTCAACAAATTTAGAAGCACCAGGTACACAAGCATCCTTATTCCACTAGAACAATAATTTATACATGACAGTGCACCATCTGAAATCTGTCTACACCATTTGACCCTCAAAAATCCACTCAACTTTTACCCTGACCCTGCAGTCTTTTCAAACTATTCTCATTTCCTATCAAGATCTAGTAGGACCAAGGCCACCAGTAATTATCCCCTAAATCCAACAATTCCCATTTTAGCCTTCATATTTCCTCCGTAATTTTCTACCAGGGTGGATGTCTTTGTGTGTTTTATATTTATAGCTATAATGGTGGGGACCCACAGCAGCACAAGTCCTTATATAAGGATTTGGAAATAACCCTGGCCGATCCCAGATCCTGAGACCAGCAGTAAATACAATAAAGCATCATATAACATGTTTAACCTCAGGGAGGGCATTGTTTTGGTCCTGTAACAGCTCATTACAGAGGCTCCGCTGCACTGCTATTTCTCCCCTTCCCCATGTAACCTGCAGTCTGCGTGAGGAACATGATCATGGCTGGCCAGTTAAATGACTTTGGGGTGTGTTAAACTCCTGGACGTGGCACAAAGCCTTCCTTTTGCCAGAGTGCTGGCTCACAATCTGACAGCAGTTGAAAGCCAGACACTGGAGCCAGAACAACTGACCTCAAATCCTGACTCTATGTGTGGTCTTGAGATAAATCATTTTAATTTCTCCATCCATCAACTCATCTGTAGAATGCTGATAACAATTGCTCGCGCCTGTCTCACAGGTTTGTTGTAGGACTGAAGAGCAGGTGAGGTATGGAGAACAGTGCCCATCACATGGTGTACTTAAATCATCAGTTATTCCTTAGCATGATGACCACTACGCTACGGAACCCCATTGTTATTCCTTAGCAATTATGGGCCCAAGGAATTGCACAATTCCTTAATTTCTAGTACCTTGAAATATGCATTTAATAAGCACTCAGAAAACACTGGAAATTATTCTTGGGTCTGAATTATATGGGCCTTATTCAAACCTTTTTTACTCTGTCTTTTCCTTTCCAAACTAGGCAGTCTTTTTTGAAAATGAATTTCCAGGCTGGCCTTGAATTCAGGATCTTCCTGCCTCAGCTTCCTGGGTACCTGGATTACAGGTGCGCATTTCCACGGATGGCTTGTACCCATTTTTAAAAGCTCAAACCATTCCACCTCACCCCAGAATGAATGGCTGCTATCAAGAAATCAACCAATAACAAATGCTGGCGGGATTGTGGGGAGAAAGGAACCCTTCTGCATTGTTGGTGGGAGTGCAGACTGGTGCAACCACTGTGGAAATCAGTATGGAGATACCTCAAAGAACTAGGCTTAGAGGTCCCATTTGGCCCAGCTGTTCCCCTGCTGGGTATCTTCCCCAAAGAATTAAAAGAATCATACCACAGCGATGTATGTGCACCCATGTTTATTGTGGCACAGTTTGTAATAGCGAAAGCTTGGAAACAGCCCAAGTGCCCATCAACTGGAAACTGGATAAAGAAGATGTGGTTTTTTTATAAAATGGAGTACTACTCACCCATAAAGAATGAGAAACTAGAGTCATTTGTAGCTAAATGGATGCCTATTAAGGCCATACTCTTAAGTGAAATAAATAGAACACACGTGTAAATACCCAATAGTTTCTCTAGTGTGAGAAACTGAGAGTGTAAATAGGGACTAAGAGGATTAATAACTAATAAATGATACTTTGAAATTGGAAAAGGTCCAAAGGGGTAGGGGTGGTGGGAGGCGAAGCGGAAAGGAAAGAATGGAAAGGAAAAATTATGAGAAAAGAAAAAAAAAATGGAAACGAAGTATGTAAATAGGGAAGGGTTTAGAGGTGAAGGGCGCATAGGTAATGGGGAAAAAATAAGAACCAAGATACGTCATGTACATGCACAAGCACCCAAAGATAAATGTAAATGCATTGTATACCTAAAATGTACCAATAAAAGAATTTAAGAAAAATAAATAAATAAAAGCTCAAACCAAGGGCCAGGGATTTAGCTCAGTGGTGCCGTCATCTGCCTCACAAGCTCAAGGTCCTGAGTTCGATCCCCAGTATCAAAAAAACCCCAAACAAATCCTCAAATCAAGCATTTATACAACTATAATATCTCTTCCTTACAAAACCTTGTCTCGGGTTGTCAAATGCTCAAATCAGTCCACTAGGTACACACTTGCCAATTAAAAGACATAATCTAATAATATATTAAATACTTCCAGAAAGCTTGGAAAGTGAAACTAACTTTCAACCAAAGAACTGCTTAGGCAGTGAGTAAATTTGGCACATCAGCTCTTAAGTCATTTTAAAAGCATTAAAACATATTTCAAAGATTTCAAACATACAATTATTTTTGTTGCCACTCAAAACATGAAATAAACATTGCTTTGAAAAAAGATATGTGCTTTTTTTTGTCTATCAAAACAAACAGCTTAATGAATAAAAATTGTTTTCCCAAACCATTCCAGCAAGTTTCAGCATCTAAAATTAGAAAAGCCATTGGTTAAAAAGTACCATTTCCCCACCCCACCCCCAAAGGTAAAATATATACAACTTAACATGTGGCTGTTTCATGCAAAACTACGATTTGGAACATAATTCACTAACTACACTGCATTTTATCTACCTGTATGGCAGTGATTTTCACGTTTCTCTTGTGGATGAGTCTTATTTTATAATCATTTTTTAATGATCTAAAGGATAATTTTGAAAAAATTAACTAAAAAATCTGGAGTGCCGTTTGTGTAAGGGGCCACACAGAATATTGTAAAAGGTTTGAAGCTGGTTGCAAGAGGCCTACTCATCGTTTATTTATTTTTTATTTGTTTGTGAGACAGGATCTTGGTATGTCTTCCCAGCTGACCTCGAATGCCCTTCAAAGAGTTTCTACTCAGAGTGGGCAAACAAACCAAACACAAGACCAAATGTTCTGTCCCTAGCCCTTTAGAAGCTGCAGACCTACTATGCTATCATGCTGAAGAATACACAGCCAACCAGACCTCTGATCCAGGCCACCCCTCCTTCACTTGTTTGCTACTGGCCCCCAAGTTCTTAGTCTGCACTCTCCAGTGTGGTGGATTAACTAATGGTCAACTTGGAACACCCAGCTGAACTGAATCAGTGTGGTTGGACATGGAAGGCCGACCTGAGGATTGTTGCCAAGGGCATAAAAGAGAACTAGAGTAGAAGATTGCAGGATGTTGATTTTCTAGAAGAAGCTTGCTGTGGTTGGTTTTCCTGAGGCGAACTTGGCTGTTCTCGGAGGAAGAGGAGTTTGGGGCCTTGCTGGAGCTCGGAATGGCTGCTGTTCTCGTCAGGGAAGCTCTGATCTTCACCTCGAGCGTCACTTCCTGGCTCCAGTGTGGATCCCTCAGCCTAGTGTTACAAATCCTTCACCCCCAGCACAGGTTTTCTGGCTTCCACACTGGCCTTTGCACCCTTCAGGTACAGATCCTTAATTCAGACAAGTATGAGACATTGCCGTGGGCTCCAGGCCACTGGCTGGACTCATGGAGGTCACTACCTTGGACTCTAGGCCTTCAGCTGGACTTGTGTGGGACATTGCTGTGGGATCCAGGCCCTTGGCTGGATTCTTTGGGTCTCTAGTGTGCAGTTAATCTCTTGCACGCCTCTGCATGGGTAAATATTATAAAATAGTCCTATAAATTATGTCTCCTGTATTAAATCTATTCCTTTGCAAACCCTGACTACAACACCTAGCAGAGCCTGGATCCCTGGATCCCCCCAGGATACATCTCTGCAGATGCACTGAGAGCCTCTTACTGACCTATCTCCTTCCCCAATTTTGACTTCTGGTCTTGCGCAGCTTCAGTTCTCCTGCCAGTTCCACTCTGTTAAGAGTAATACTGTTGGGCCGAGGATTTAGCTCAGTGGTTCCGCCGCCTGCCTTGCAAGCACAAGGACCTGAGTTCGATCCCTGGTACCAAAAAAAAAAAAAAAAAAAAAAAAAGACTAACACTGTTTAGTCCAGACTCCTCCCCACCCTCGGCTTCTCCCTGCCCCAATAATCCTCCTGGTATAGAAAATAAATCAGAAAAAGACCCAAGCTAATAATTTGATGGTAAGAATTATGTAAAGAATGATAGAAACCAGTTGTTACAGAAAGCTAGAAAAGTGAGAAATGGCTTCTAAATTGAACCTTCGTTTCTGATGTTACTGAAGCTAAAAAGATGCCCAATAGGAAGAATCAAGAGCAAAAGGAGGCCAGGGATTTAGCTCAGCGGTTCTGGCGACTGCCTCAAAAGCGAAAGGTCCCGAGTTCGATCCCCAGTACTAAAAAAACAAACAAACAAACAAAAGAGCAAAAGGAGCATGTTTATAATGCATAAGAAGATAAGATTTGTATTACGCAGAGTGATTTTTCACCTTGTTTTTGGAACTGACATCATAATGGCAGAGAGAATAACTGGAACTTTAAAAACTGCTTCTACATGCCACACACTTCCCAGAACCAGTGTTATTTATTATTCTCCCCCACATTCCAATGGGGAAGATAAGTTTTATCTGAGGGTGAGATACCGAATAATAACAGATGCCTCCGGCACTGCAGCTTCAACCCCCACCTCCTAGCATTTTTAGTTTTACAGCTGCTGTTGTGGCTACTATTTCAAAGTGAGTCAAAATTTGTATTCATTGCAAACATAACAATTCTTCCTATTCAAATGTAACACACAAATTCCAACTCTGATCAAAGCTGGTGCCATACACTGGGAGAGGAAGCTAGATCTTGTATGGATGGGTCCATGGGCCAGCAGCAGATGTGTCCCTGGACCCAATCTGGCATCAAAGAGAAGGGGGAGAGAGATGAAGCTAAAAGAAAAATAATATAGCAAACCCATCTTTGCAGGAAGCAGCTTGTTGTTGAGGCAGCCCTAGAGGTGCTGGTATCTGGTGGCTAGGGAGGGTTAAGGACCAAAGAATGCATTCAAATACGCAATTCTGTATCATAAGGAACTCAAGTGTCTGCAAACAAGAATTCTTGCTAGCCAAAACATGGGTGTGATGTATCTCCCACTGCAAACTTCCTGCCTGTAGCTGGTCCAGACAAAACTTATGTCATCCAAAAAGGGGCCTTTATGCAAGGCTTCTGCAAGAAAATAATAGAAGAAATAAAAGAAGGGGGAAAAAAGAAAAAAGGATTACGTGTTTCCATAGAACAGATAAAAATTTGAGAAAAACAATTTGCCATAAACTTATAAACAAGTAAACAAAAACCCAAACAAAACTACCTTAACTATAAAGCAAGACCTCGTATCAAATATAATAGGGTTGAGGAAAGTTACTGTAGACAATAGGAAATGAAATGTGCTTTGGTAGACTTCAGGAAAGAAACATTAAACTGGCAGACATCAGATGGTGGTAAACACATAGAAAGTAACAAGAATGACATGAATGAAAAAAAGTGCAAAATTTTTTAAAATGCAAAAGAATTGGAGAAAATAACTAGATAGGACAGGTTGCAAGACCTTAATATATGTAATAACTAGTATCTTGAAAAGCTTTAAAAATAGGGCCAGGAATGTAGCTCAGTGGCACCACGCCTGCCTTGCAAGCTAATGGTCTTGAGTTCAATCCCGGGTACCAAAAAATAAATAAAAATAGCAATAAAAGAGGAAAAAGTTGAAGGTATATACTTCAAAGTAACTTTTCAGAAATGTAAGTTATGAATCTGTAGACTTAAGAGGGCATACTGCAACTCAGGAAAAATTAACACAAAATACTCAACCCTGAATCATGTTTTAGTAAGGTTATTGGAATTAAGAGAAAAATCAGTTGTGCACTGAGGTAGAAAGTTTAAGTCAAAATGTTACTTTCCAAAACAATGTGCAAAACTAGAATTCTTTGGAGCAACAGAACAAAGTCCTCAGTGAAATAAGGTGTGTGATCCAAGAATTACACTCAGCCAAATAATCATTCCAGTGTAAAGTCAATAAACATTTTCTAACATGAAAAACAGGATTATGGTGTTCAAGCTCTTCTTGAGGAAAGTTCGAGAAGCCAAACTTTAAAAATCAGAGAGAAAATGGAGTACTTGTTATGAGTATTGGTTCCATTTAACTTTAGGACTAAGCATAAACAACTGTGGAGATTGTGGTCAGAGAAACAACTGTAAATGTTTTAAGCACTAATGATATAGAAACAGCACAGCAAGGTTTGACAGAAAAGCGGACAAGGAGACAGTAGGTATGCTGTTTTCTTACCTGGTAGAGTAGATGGTAAAAAGATTATTAAAGCTGATCTATCACGCAATGGACTAATAAGTACATTCAAAGTTTAAAAAATAGTACATAAAATTACATAATCATCAAGAGTCAGGTGAGTTTAGGAGGAGGAGGAAGAAGGAGAACAAAGTATTACTCTTGGTAGGAAACCAAGAGAAAGAAGCCAGTTTAAGTCCTTGGGGGACAGGGTACTGTGGTACACTGCTGCTGAGGGTGGAAGGGCTCCTTAAACAGAACTCCACAGGACTTCGCTGGACCTACTGTATGGGGACAAGAGACAAGGGGTGACTCGCCGAGTTCACAGCGGCTAAATGACAATGGAGACACAGCTGAAGGCCACCCAGCACTTTCCTACCGTAAAGTACAAGCTTTCTCTCGAGGACCACTTTGCTATGTTGTAGTTGACAACGATCACGATCGGTTACCATTCCATGTCTTCTGAGAGTTGTGTTCCCTCTCGCAAGCAGGCAGTCAGGATCTGCTTTCTCAGCCTTGGGGGCAGCTGGGATACAGACCAGTGAGGGAGGTCCTGACAATCAGACACACTGCACAGAACTTCGGTACCCAACAGAGCAACGTGAATGTAAGACCGAGGGCCTTGCCAAACGCTCCGAGGAGCTGACTGCAGCGAAGGACACCCGGGGAAGGAAGACACCGGACAGGATGGAAAGTAAAACAGACCTTTATTAGTCTGGCCAGACGGCACTCCCAAAGCAAAGTAGCTTAGAGAGGCAACTGGCTCAGAGTCCGAAGCTGTTTTTATAGGGGGTCGCAGGGGAAGTTGGCAAGCAGAAATACAAAAGCGGAGGAGAGAGATAAAACAGACCACAGGGGAAGTGGGCAAGCAGACAGAACACTATGCCCACAACAGACCCTCCTGGCACAACAACAAACACATCTCTGGAACTTGATGTCTACCTGGTGATCCGTAACAGAAGCAGAAAGTTGGGGCCCTATTACAAAGATGGAGTAACTGTTGTTCAGTCTTACAGTGAAGAGTCCACCCACGGCCACTGTGATAAACACAGCTTTCACGGACAGCAAAGGCACAGGTTCTGGTACCGAGCAACCAGAGGCTACTGGGGATGCAGTCTTCATTGCTGCAGTTTTAAGGAGTGCTTTGGCCATTATTCTTATCTGGTTGACTATTTTTGACTACATCTGGTCTTCCCAGATATTCCGTAAGATACTCAACAAAGTAAAAATAAGTATCTTTTCTGTATTATGGCTCTATTGTTTAGAACTAAGAACTATGCCTATGTATAGTACTGGCCAAGCACACACTTTAAATGCAAAAGACAAATGTAAAACATCCTTTAGTGTTGGAAAGACAAGAGAACTAATGTCATTAGCTCTAGAGGTTGTCTACACAGAACCTCCAAATAAAGAGCCAAGAATCTGTGACACATGCCTTTCCCCAGAACATCTATTCCAAATGCAAGAAAGGGCTCTGTTACAACAGCTCGTGGTTTTAAGGACATTACTACATTTGACTCACCAAGTTAAAGCATCCCAAATTGGTAAAAATCAAGCCCAGCTAAACATTACTTATCTTGGTTTGCTGAAATCCTCTAGTGATTTTGTGGACTGTGATTCTAAACCTGTGGAAAGTGTTTATTCTAGGCTCCAAAGCTGGCTTTTAAGCCCAAAGTGGGATGAAATTCACTGCCTACTGTGAAAGGATTAAGGAATAGTGTCATTTCCATTGTTCCCTCTCCTACTCTTGGCTAGGAAAAGCAGCAAAACTGACACATTGATCCTGGCGCTTCAGGATACAGAAGAGCTGCCACTGCTTGGTGGCTACAATTCTCTGAAATGCAGTCAAGTACAAGGCTTTCTTTCTAGTCCAGGGGTTCTCAAAGTGGTTCCCAGAACACAACATCCACACCATCTTGGAACTTGTTGGTAATACAAATTCTCTGCATCACTTCTCGGCCTTTTGGCTAAGATCAAGTGTAATACAAATTCTCTGCCCCCCACAGCCAAGCCACTGAATTAGAAACTCTTTGAGTAAGGTTCAGAATCCTGTTGATAAAACTCTCCCATAATTCTGATGTATTCTAAAGTTTGAGGACCACTTTCTTTGGCAGAATAATTAAACCACTCCAGTCAAAGGAGGGTCCATTTGGAGAAATGGGGAGATGTACCTTCTTGACAACACACTTCAGAACATTGAGGGAGTTCTTCCCTTCTGGAACTAACCCAACTTCGAATATGGGCTGAACTCACTTCATCTTTTACAGAGGGAATACAGGAATCTTGCTTACTAAAATCTAACACAGAAATAACTTTTCCTGAGATTGTCAGACATTAAGTACTCTTCAACCTTCTCCTCAGGCAAAATAATATATATATTTTTTAGTTTTATTTATAATCACTTTTGGAGGGGAGTGAAGCCCTGGGGATGGAACCCAAGACCTTTACACTGAGCTACATTCCCAGACCTATTTATTTAAATGTTGAGGTTGGGTCTTGCTGAGTCACTAAATCACCCAGGTTAGGCTTGAATTTGCAGTCCTTCTGCCTCAGCCTTCTAGAATGCTGGGATTACAGGTGTGTGACACTACACTCGATTTATAATTACTCCTTAATATTTGTCATCATCCTTGTCCACCTCCAGAATAAAGTATCCTTCACTTTACTGATCAAATGATTTGAAAATGTTCTATCATTGAGCAAAAAAAAAACAACAAAAAAAAACTAATGCAACAAAACCTAGGTTCTAAATATACTGTTTTATAACATGTACTTTAAAAAAAAAATCAAATTTTAGGTCTGTCCTTTCTAGATATTCTGATTCTTCCATCTTACCCTTTTTTCCTAAAAAAAGTTTTAGTTCATTGTAAGGTCACTAAGTAGTTCACATATATTGCATTAAACACTCTGATTCTCATTTGCCCTATTAAATAAGAAATGACCAGATGGATATTCCTCTACTCTCTCTCCTGAGCAGGTTTTAGTTAATTAAAAATGATTATTTTTACCACATATTTTATATATCAGCCAGATGTTATCTGTGGTCATTTCTGGGAAGGATCACTTGATGGTAGTTATTAAATACATATTTTCCTTTGGGAGGTGAGACTTCTGAGCATGATCATGAAAATAAAAGTAGAGAGTGATTTCACCTCATACATTTTTCCTCATGCCAAAATGAGTATAACATTGCATTCTCTTTGAAGCAAAATCTACTTAAATTCCTCTTTCTTCTTTACAGCTCTGCACTCTGGCCCTATTTATGTTAAGTCAAAAGAATTGTCAGGTTGTTGGAAGAAAAATTAGTGTTGGTTTCCCTCTGTACTACAAGAGTAAGTTGATTTTTGCCAAGCTGATTTGGTTTCTGTAAGACAGCTATGCCAGACATGGAGAGGCACTCTGCTGGTCAGGACAGGGCCTATGGCACAAGACTGGATGCTCCCAGTTGTCTGCAACAGTCCCCACTTTTGCACAGGTCTCCTTCAAAGGTATTTTTCATTTCATTTTGTTTTGTTTTATGAGTCAGGGTCTTGCTATGTAGTTCAGGCTGACCTCGAACTCACTATGCAGCCCAGGCTGGCCTTGAACTTGCAGCAATCCTCCTGCTTCAGCCTCCCGAGTGCTAAGATTACAGGCATATGCTACCATGCCCAGCTTGAAGCTACTTTTCATATGAACTAATTCATCTGAACTTTTCTTTAGTATTGAAATAATCCAGTAAGAGCCAAAGGATGTATAATTATACAATTATGATCGTACAATTCATTTTCTCCCCATGTGTACACGATAAAATGGAAACACGTCTCCTTTTCTCCTAAAATAATAAAATTAAATTCAACTTTACAAAAAAAATTCAGATGTGGAAGTCACTCAAAATTATGAAATTCTGACAGATGAAATCAACACACTATCATGCTATCACTTGGGCTAACTTGAGATGGTGGGCCTTGTCCAAAACACCCTTTGGAAGAATCCTAGAGACAAAAGTAGGTCACATGCTGACAAATATGATTACATATGGCAGCAGGGTGCAAAAACAAGCAGCAAATGTCCAATTCCAAAGCCCTGGCTAAGCCTAGTTACTTCATCCTGCGGGGATGAGTGTTCTGGCCTCAGTTCTGACCTTGCACAAGTGACTTCCTGTTAAGCCCCAAATTATACGATTGCTTTTAAAGTAACCAGGGGCAAGTATGTCGTATTGAACATGTTCAACAATTTTGAGGGGTAGAGTGGCAGGTTGCTTCTACTCATTTTTAAGCTTTAAATGCAGATCACACCAGTTCATTTTCTGATCGTATTAAACATCTTCTCCCAATGTTCTGAAGTACACAAATCTGCTTGTAGAAAATCACAGTCACCTCAGAAATGACCTCCTATATTTTCATAGCAATCAGCATTAACTCGGGGTTCCCATTAAAGTCGCCTGTGTTACAACTGATTTCAAGAGCCAGGTAAGGAGGGGTAAGCATCCCTGATGAGGAGCCTCACAGTCCTTGGCATAAACTATCCCTCAAAGTATATTACTTATCTTTGGATCGGGCCAGGCTCACCAGTCTCTAATAGGCTTGAGAGACTCACCAGTCTTCATTTCCTATGTGTATCTGTAATTGTCCGCTGAGGTCAATTTCGGTGGATGCCTCATATAAATTAAAATTGAAGATAATGATGCCTGTGCACTTGATCAACTAAAATGACCAGCTGGGTTTAATGGGAGGAAAACAGAAACCCCAGTGAAATTGGAATAGCTTCAAAGGTGATAGAATGTAATTATTTTTCTGTAACGTTTCTTCTCCAAAGGTGACTGGCCACTGCACTGGTGGGCACCTGGGCCAGCTATTAGGAAGTTGGATGTGGCGAGCAGAGCCACGGAGCACACCCAAGGCACAAGTCAGGAGTCGCTATTCTGCTAAGGCTTTGGGGGAAGCGGGATCTCTTTTCTGTCCTTATTCTAGTCATTTTCTTTACTTAGAGAGGTGCCTTAAGGGACTTGTTTAATTGACTCCCAAGAGGCAACTTCTAACTTGGATTGGTACAAAGTGTTTTCTTTCTAGTCATAAAGTATTTTCTTAGATTTGTTCTAATTATCCTTGGGGTAGTATGACCTTAGGTCTGAAAGAACCCTGACATCACTTGCCCTCAGCCCTTTATTTTTCAAATTAAGAAACGGAGGTCAGGAGATGTGAGGAGACTCGACCAAGGTCCCAAAGCTAGAGAGGCAAGGACTGTGTGAGAATTCAGCAGCTGAGAAGATGAAACCAAAATGGATTCTCAGGCCACGGTTTTTGCTCACAAGTAAGTACCAGCGAGTCATTCAGGGAAGAACAAAAGACTCCTGCCAGAAGTCACCATTTAAGGAAATTTCAGTCTATAACATGGTGGAGGTGCCAGCCAGTGAGAAGGTTGATGGTGGGAGGAAGCAGGGGCCGAGGAACCCGCAGGGCAGGAGATGGATCACCACTTCCACAGCTGACGCCGGGCTCTGTTCACACTCCCCTAGCCGTGGGACGGTCACGCTCGGTGACCACTGCAGCCTCACAGCCCACCTGGGCTCAAGTCTGAATCCTCATTCCTGGCAGCGTCTGCCAGGTTGCTTAAATTCTGATCCTCAGTCCTTCATCCGTATGAAAGGGTGATAATATCAGTACTTACTATTGTGAGGATTAAAAACCTTACTGTACTTACCTTAGTATTATAAGGATTAAGGAAGGATTAAATAAAGTGATATTGGTAAAGAGCTTAGCCCATAGTAAGGCTTTCCTGGTGTTACTATTTGCTGTTTGCCCCCATTCACTATTCCAAAAACCCTTAAGAGTTTCAGAATACAGATATAAGTTATATTCACGAGTAATGAACTGAGGTGCTTTATCTGAGATATATCCTCAAGGAATCTACAACAGGGATTCAAAAAGTCATTGATAAAACCTCTGTATGTGTTTAATGGATCAGTTTTTTCAATATGTGCTGTCATAATGTAAAGTGTTTTTTTAAAAATAAACAACTGCAAGAGAACTTTTTTATTCAAAAAATTCAATCATATTCATAGTTCCATATAACAATATCAGAAATTTGATGAGTAAAACAATTAGTAAAAAGATCATCTTCCCGGCAAAACTTAAGGATGGAATTTCATGGCAGGAAATTAATGCAGAATTGGTGGCTCCCAGAGTCATTTCTGTAGCAGCTCGGGGGTGTTGTAATTTCTTTTGCTGGGCACACTTCCTGGGTAGTTTCATTTTCCCCCACTTGGAATCTGATGGTGTCTAAACTATCATGAACATTTTACTCAGAGTTTCAGGAGAACACTTTCACAAAATTAATAATGTAGATTTTCTTGGTAATTAAGATAGTTTCAGATGTACTTGAAATGAGGGCCACTTATACATTAGTTTGCTTTTGCCTTCATTTTTGAGGTTTAAATTCAGTAGAAATTTTAAAAGAGTCAGTTATCTATTCTCTTATGTTTTAATGGCATGACTAGCAATTATGCAAAAAAAGTTTAAACACTGTTGCAAAGAACTTCTCTGAGGCAGGTGGCTGATTTAGGACATCGGAAGATCATAACAAGCTGCATACCTTCCAGTCACATGATGGTAAATCTGTGAGGAAGATCAAAGGTGAGCTCATTAATAGTGATTATACAATTAGACATATAAGTTCATCACTATGCGGTCACATAATGATATGCTGGGAGGCTGAAGCAGGAGGACTGCAGACCTAAGCCCAGCCTGGGCAAGTTAGTGAAACCATCTCAAATCAAAAAAATTTTAAAAGGGTTAGAGATGTAGCTCTGTGTAAGGCCCTAGGTTCAGTCCCCAGTATGGGGGTGGGGGAATCTGTTTCAGCAGAATCTCCAGCCAATCTGTTTCAGGTGAATGTCTACTTGAAAGAAGGAAGAGCTTAGAGGTGATGAGGTGAATCAGATGAGTTTTCACCTCCTGCCCTCCATTTCTTTCTCAAAACCACCTGGCAGCTGAGTGCAAGGACAATGAGTTACTACTCACCTGCTGCTCAATGTCTGCGAGCAGAGAGCTGGCGCCTATCCGGAAGAGCTCTGGCTTCAGCCACTCATCGCCCAGCTCCTCCTTTATGAGAGAGAGCCACGCCAGGGAGTCCTTGGCAGTGCGAATGCCTCCCGCGGGCTTAAAGCCCACCTGTGGGGAAGGCAGAGGAGAACCGTCACTGTTGTTATCGGACTGCTTTAAAAAATGGCAGTACATTCATATAGAATCTTGATTCTCTTTTTTTTTCTTCAGTTTCTTTCACTTCATCCAGCAAAAGAGCTTCCATCACTGAAGTCCATTCACACTGCAAAGTAACTTTTCCAGGATTAATGGGAAAAGTTTCACTGCATCTGTGGAGACACGAATGAGGGCTCCTAACTCTCATTAACACTGCACTTACTGGAAATAAATAACCCGCGACCATCGCTAGGTCTTGGCTGAGAATCTGAGAGAGACGAGAAAGGTGTCAATAAATAGGACAGTGTATCACAGAAGCCCGTTCACTCTACATTTCTACGAGTATGCTTCTATAGTCACCTTTCAGCCTCCCTTCTGAGGTTCAAAAGCAGATGTATGTGTAAAATGAGAGAACAGAACCCTCGGGCCCACAAGATCACCCTACCCATACTGGCAGCAACGCAGCAGAGAGCTAGCGCTGTTTTAATCAAATTAACTGTATTTCTTTCTGAAGTTGTAGGTGCAGAGTTCTATAAAGCAGGGAGGCCAGTTACATAAACACAATAGAAAAAGAGCTTTTCAGACTTCTGAAGTTTTTAGGGCCAGCCCAGTTCAGCCAATACCTTACATTTTTAAATAATGTCCTATATCTTCTAGGAAAGGAAAAATGTGTTCCATCTGGGCAAAACCCTGATCATTTGGATTTTCTTGTCCAGGACCCTGACCATTCAGTGGAATACAGAACCCATAGCTAAGAGCAAACAACACTCAGGTAGTCCAAATACCAAAGCTCTTAGAGTTTATTATTCAGAGCTGCTCTTTGGTAGGTGGCATGGCAGGAGGCGACTGCCAACAGAATGCAGGAGAAGGGACGCAATACATGAGTGGTCTATGATCAACTCACGCAGGTTCCCTTGGTGTGAACCTGAAGTCCACCATTCCTGGCCACCTCCCACTCCTCAACAGTCAAGTCCTAGCAATCTTTCCTCCTCAGCCTCTGTGTCTCCCAAATGCACACCTTCCTCTCTGCTCCTACCACCAGGTTCAGTATAGGCCTTCACTGGTTCTCACTTGGGGTGTCAGTAAGTCTTCTAACTGATCTCCCTGGCTCAATCATGCAACGTTACATGGTCACACAGTAGCAAGGCAGCACTTATATTGGTGGGGGGCAGTACTGGGGATTGAACCTAGGGTCTCCTGCATGCCAGGCAAGCACTCTACCACCAATCTACAACCCCTTGCTGCTTTTTAAAAATTTTGTTTTGAGACAAGTTGCTCAGTTTGGCCTCAAACCTTACTCCTCCTGCCTCAGCCTTCCAAGTAGATGGGTGTACAGGAATGCACCACTACACCTGGTCAGCATTTGTAACCATATCTGCTATTACTCTGGACCCCACACAATGACCCTGTAAGGCAGGGGGCGGGGTGGGGGATAAGCAGGATGAGGTTTTTTTTTAAAATGAGGCAAAAAAAAAAAAGACCCATCAATTAGCTGATATTAGCATACATGATAATCACAGAAGCCTTTCTGTCAGGCAGTGCCTCATATAGATTTTCTATGTAGTTCAGTTTGTGTCAGCAAGTCTGTTTGGCAACGTTTCCAAAGAGGGGTTCATGCATAAGTTAATCTTTTTTTTAAGGGCGAGAATATGGAAAATATAAATCTATAATGAAATCAGTTATGAAATATTAAACCTCTGCTTCTCAGGAGTGACACTAATCATGGTCTAGGAGGCGGCCTATCACACTGTAAAACACCGCTTAAATCAATGATGTAGAAACTTTTTGGTCAGGGCCGTCTGTGCACCTTGTCAACAACCCAAACGCGGCTGCACCTGATTTGCAAACCCATACACCGAATGTGACTAAATGAGTACCATGCGACTTGGACCCTGTCTCAGTCACTTTTCCCTTGTCGCTGAGACAAAATACCCAACACCCAAAGTTAAAGGGGGAAAGGTTTATTTGGCTCACAGTTTGTAGAGTCTCAGTCCATAATCAGCTGGCTCCAAGGCAGGGTGGCAGAGGGGCAACAGCTCATGCAGTGGAAGCAGCGAAAGCAACAAGAGAAGGGGCAGGGGCCTTGCAGAGGAGAAACAGTTCCTGGCACCCACAGGGTAGCAAAAGCAACAGGGGAGTTTAACAGCATCTTTCTGGCCCTTTTATCTTACTTACACCACGGGGATCAGGGCGGTGCCAAAGCAATCACTCACATGTAGTGGTTTAGTAGTCACACACCCTTAACCCCAGCATCACACACTCCAGATTCAGGCACATCCAAACAGCCCCACCTCATTCACACAAGGCTTTGGGGGGACACAAGCCATAACATACCCGTCCTTCTCTTGAAATTGGGTTGGGCTTTGTTTATAAAGGGGAAATAATTCATACAATTAAAAGAAGGATGGAAAGACAGAAAAACATCCCTCCTTCTGAAATCTGGACTGGAACACTGAGCACCTGAAACATTTTCTAAAACTCTTGGCTTGTCTGAGAGCTTTCCTGGACGGGCACTTGTTTGTTTCTGCATCCCAAGCATTTCACACAGGTTAACTGGGCACACAGGTCACTACTCTAAAGACATCTGTTGGGTCCCTACTGGCCCGTGTTAATCCTGGCAATGGAGCTTATGAAACACACATGTCAGAGGAACCCTAAGAACCAGCAGTGCAGAGATGGGGGCCAAAGCATCTAAATGGATAAAGGGCTTCACATCTGATTGTGATGTGCGCTGGCTGAGAGCGAGAACCACTGGTCTACTGAGCAGTGATACTTTCACCTGAGAAACCAATAGATTTCTCATTTTTATTGCTTTTCTTAACAACAACAACAACAAAAAGGTGCTTTTTAAAAAAAACTTTGTGGATCTGTGCAGAAAGACAATCCAGCAGAGGTTCCCAAGTTGGATCAGCTGTCATCTGCAGGTTACAATAGATGGCTATTTGTACTTAAGATTTGAGGTTATTCAGAGGGAGAAAATTCTGGAAAGTGTTTATTTCCTCTCACAACTGGTACAAAAAAGTCTCCAACTGTATAATAAACTGAAGCTACAGTCACATATAAAGTCATCACATCCAGTTGGCAAAGGATTAAAGGCCTTTTGGGGGTTCTATTTGGCAGAAATCAAGTGACTAGTTTTTAAAAGATGCCTCTCAAGAAGGAAAAGCCTCATTAAAAACATACACACACACATAAACATACACACACTCTCACACACACACACACACACACACACACACACTACCTTTCTCTCCAAGGATGTTAAAAAATCCTCTGAGATAATTTGCAGCTAGACAAGCAACTTGAAGTGAAAAGGAAAATCCAAACACCTCATCCAAAAACACCTCATACACATTTTTCCTTTTAACTTCATATGTTTCAAAAAATATGTATTATTTTTCGAAAAGCTGACAAAAGCTAGCATATACCCTCCTCAGCTTAACAGTCTTCCAAAGAGCACATCCAACTGCCATAAAACGCAAAAATGGATATTTAATTCAAGAGCTATATAACGTCTAGCTACCTTTTCCCTGCTGTTTCACAGCATTTCATTATTTTGTTTAATAAGTTCATCTCCTCGAGAATTTTCTCTTCACCTCATATTATTAAAAGTAATAAGTTTTTCTGGACCGGGGGTTTCCCAACAGAAAAACCAATTTATGTGTGTCCTTCAATAATGACAGGAAAAGATTATTTCCCATTATATTGCATACTTTTCATATCACCACCACAGCTTATCATTCAATAAATGTTACTCTGCAATTCTTTCCATTCCTCAAGGAAGTTTAATTTCTGCATTAACCTGTTTTCGCCGGCCAACACCTTGCCAGAAACCCTCTGTGTTGCAGCAGAATTAGTTCGTTAAAGAACTCATTTAGGAATCCCTTGTCAGTGATAAAATTGTCTTCAGTTAATAAAAGGACATAAAGTGAGTTTACATCTTGATCACACACACTTACTCCCACACTCACACTCACTTTCTGTTAATCGCACATTTTCCCCCCATAAATGTGTTCTTTTATAATGAGAGGTAAATTAAACATTTATCTTAATAAAGGTAACTCATTCACACCTTCTGCATATAAAGACAGTTATCATGGTGGCTGTAATGAGTACTATAAATAACATTATCTTTAAAGAAAGATTTTCTGCAATACTCTTACCTTGTTTCCAGTTTTCCAGAAGAAATCTCTAATGGCCCGCAGCATTACTATAGCTACCGGGAAGGTGGCATTTACTGTTTCTTTTCCAGTAGAGGTCTTAATAAAATCTGATCCTGAAACAAAAGCAAGAAAAACTCCCGTGTTAATTAAAAACTTATTTTACACTTAAGTCAGTGAAAGAAATGAGTTACATAAATTATCCCCCACTGAGGAATACTTTTAATTATTTGAAAACCTAAAACCAAAATCTACCTTTAAAATAATTCTGTCCGTGCTCTCTTCCTTGTTTTAAAACCAGAAGAATTAAGTTAGGTACCCAGCGTGACCTTACAGGCCTCTGGTCCTCTCACCTACACACTTCCACATCACCAATTAAAACCAAGTTGGTTCATGTAATGCATAACTGAGATGAGTAAAAAACAATTTGATGCCTTGTGCTTAATACTTCAGAACATGACGCTTACTACAAAATTGGAGTGGCTACACATTTCTCCCCAATTTCCTCATGCTTGACAGTACACAGAAAGAATCACCATGCATGGATTTCTACTGCCTTGTTCATCAATGGAAATGCTGTCGTCCAACCAGATTAGGATTTTCATGAAAGACACCATGCTATTTCTTATTTTGCAAATATTTTAAATGACCTCTTTCCTTAAAAATATCTTAAATCTATGTAAGTAGCTTAACAAAATAGCATAAGGAGACAAAGGAATGATAATAATAGCTAAGGTGCACTGGAACTGGGATGCACTCTGCATTATAGAGCTAGGTGGTTTACAGGTATTGACTCAGTTGATCCTTACAACTGCTGCCCGCTAGTACTAATGCAGACATTTTAAAAGCACAGAGAAGTGAAGTACTCACTTGTAGTCACAGAGTGGGGGCATGTGTGTGTAACTTTAGCTGAAGCAATCTACCAATCTATCTGTTTGTTACAGAGTAAGAAACTTGGGGTCACACAGTGTTGACCTTGAGCCCTTGGCTGAGGTGGTATTTACCCACTGTCTGTACTGCAAAGTTTCTCTCTCTTCCCCACTTTCCAGATTGTTTCTGGTATTCCACTCTTAAAGAGTGAAGAGTTACAATCCATCTTGCAGAGTGGAGTGAGCTACATGAATTATCTGGAAATTTTTAGATGAGAGATTTGTTTCTTCTCCGTTTTTGAATCTGCAATAATGTATTTATATCAGTACAGACTTGAAGATATTTATTTTATACCAAAGTTTAAAATGTAATGCTACCGTCTTAGTTTTGTTGTTCAAATGGTTCCAGCCCTGCCTATTGGGTCCACTTTCAGTTGCTTTCTATATATCTTTTCTTTCTGCAAATCCACAGCCTCATGCATGCTAGGCAAGTACTACATCTCTAGTCCTGACTTTTGCATCAAATAGATTTTTCATATTTTAAGCATTTACTTCCTGGAACTATAAGATACTCCAGGCTTATCTTGTATGCTTTCTGCATGGTCCTATGATAAGCTATTTCTCTAAGGGGTCCTGGTTCCTTTTCTTGAATGATACTGGAAACCAGGATCTGGGTATTTGGTGCTCTGAGGCTCCCTTAGCTGAATGAGCAAGGAAATACATTTGTATACTAGTCCATTTTTATGCATATAGAATCATTTATTTCAATCTATTTCTCTTTTCAGTTGAATCAGACTTTACCTCAGATATTTTAATGCTCTGTTGCTAGGTGCAAATATAGTTAGAATTGTTAAGTCTTCTGGAGGAAATAACTCCTTTATCGTTATTTAATGCCTTCACTAATCCCTGATAATGCTCCTTTAGCTGAAGTCTACTTTGTCTGAAATTAATATAGTTACTCCTGGGTGTTAGCTTGGTGTATCTTTCCCCAACTCTTTACTTTTAACCTTTTCAGTCTTTATAGTTAAAGTGGATTTCTTAAAGACAACATAAAGTAAGGAATTGCTTTTTTATTATCTTTTCCTTTAATTTGCATATGCATTTAGATCATTAACATTTACAGTGATTATTGATTTCATTAGAGTAGTAACTACCATATTGATAGGTCTCATATATGTTGAAGGTTTTATTTTTATGCCACTTTTTCTGCCTTCTTTGGCTTTCACTGAGTATCTTATATGATTCTACTTTTTCTCCTCTTATCATGTCTATTATACTTCTTTTGTATACTTTTTGTGAGTCCCCTAGAGTTTCAATACATATAGCAAACTAATCTAACTCTAACTTCAAATAACACTATACACCACTACACAGGTACTGCAGGTACCTTTTAACAAAGTATTTCTAAGTTCTTTCTCCTATTTTTAAAAACATTGCTGTCATTCATTTCACATATTCATAGGATATAATCATCCCCAAAATTGTTATATTATTAAAGAGTTATATTTTAGATCAATTAAGAAAATTATTTTTATTCATTTATTTCTTCTTTAATGCTCTTCTTTTTATACAGATCAGAGCTTTTGATCTATAACATTTTCTTTCTCTCTAGAAAGATTTCTTTTAACACTTCTTATGGGGAAGGACTTCAAGTAGTGAATTCCATCAATTTCTGTTTGAGCTCAATTTTAAAGGATAATTTCATTGCATATACAATTCTAAGTTACTGGGGTTTTTTCTTTAAACATTTTCAAGCACCTCACTCCATTCTCTTCTTTGCTGATGCAGTTTCTGATGAGAAGTCCACTGTAGTTATTTCTTTTTTCTTGTGTCAGTGAGTTCTTTTTTCTCTAGCTTTCCCCACAATTTTCTATTTGTCTTTGTTATTCTTCCTTTTGAATATGATATGACTAGGTGTGTTTTTTTCAATCTCAATCCTACTTCACATTCTTTGAACTTCTTGGACCTGTGATGTAATATCTGCCATTAATTTTGGAAAATTCACATCATTATTTCCTCCAGTATGTTGTTGCTCTATTTTCCAATCACACATGTGCTACAACTTTTGAAACTCTCCCAGAATTTTGGGATGTGCTGTTTTATGTCATCCTACCATTTTTTCCTCATTACATTTTAGTTTAGGCATTTTCAATTTTCATTTTCTTCACTGTCACTAATTTTTTTTGCCTCAAACTATGTCCCAGCTACTGATGGGCCCATTAAAGGCATTCTTCATTTCTGTTCCAGTGTTTTTAACTTCTAATATTTCCTTTTAATTCTTTATTAGAGTTTTCATCTAACTGCATTACTTATATTTTTTCATGTTGTCTATTTTTCTAGTAAAGCCATTAGTACAACTGCAGTTGTCTTAGTCACCTTCCTCCTTCCTGGGACATAACACCCAACACTCACAACTTAAGGGGAAGAGATTTATTTTAGCTCAGAGTTTCAGAAGTTTCAGTCCACAGTTACCAGGCTTGGATGCAGATATGGCATGGTATAAAGGACTAGTGGAGGACAGCTGCTCACAATATAATGGCCAGGAAGCAGAGAAAGGTGGGAGGAGCCAAAGTGGGAAATATACCCTTGCAGGTCACACCTCCAGTGACCCACTGTTTCCAATCAGGGCTCACTTCCTAAGAGTATATTCTGCTCTGAATGCACCAGTAGGTTAATCCACTGAAGAGTATAGTGCCTCCATGATCTAATCACCTTCCCAAACCCCCACTGCTGAACACATGAGCCTTCTGGGAAACGATCTAGATCTAAACCCTAACAGTAGTAGTTATTTAGATTCTGTCTGATAATTCTAAAATCTATGTCATGTCTGAATCTGGTTCTTTTGCTTGTTTTATCTCTTTAGAATATATTTTCTTTATTTTAGCATCCATTGTAATTTTTTTTTTGAAAGCCATGCATGATGTACTGGGTAACTGAAATAAACATGCCTTGAGTGTGAGGTTTTATGCCAATCTGGATAGGAGTTGTGCTATGTTTAATGTTTGCTGTATGCTATGGCTTATATCTAGACGTCTCTCCAAGGCCTCATGTGCTCTATAGGTGGGGCTCTGGGGAGAAGACTGGATCATGGGTGTGTGATATTAGATTAGTCTGCTGATTGGTTTAGCATAGGTCTGGGTATGGATGACGGACTTACTGAAGAGGAAAGACCCATCCTGAGTGTAGGTGGCACCAACCAATAGGCTTGTAGCCTGGAGGAAATAAAAAGACAAAGAAGAAGGAAGTCTCACTGCTTCCTGTCTGCAATGCCATGGACTGTTTCTCCTCTGCTATGCTCCCCTGCCTTAGAGCCAGCCAACTATGGACTGAAACTTCTACAAAGTGTGAGCTAAATAACCTTTCCTCCTTTAACTTGTGAGTGTAAAGTATTGTGTCTCAGCAACAAGAAAGTAACTAAGACACTATAGTTGTAGGTGTTACCGTCCTTAGATTGCTATAGTATCCTTGCCTTAGTCTCCCCTATTTGCACTGGGGTTCCCTAAAACTCCACTTCAGAGGTAGCCTATTGGCTCTATTCCCTGTAATATACTGGAGGCATGTTGGCTTGATGGTAATGGATGAGTGAGAAAAGTTATTCTACAATTTTAGGACTACATCTCAGCCCCTTATTGGACCTCACCCTTAGGCCATGAGTTTCACAAATGTCTTACAGCTTTCCTCCCTCATTTTAATGAGAGGAATACAAAAGGGGAAAAGCTTTTATCCCAAGTGAGAACAGATCTGGGTAAGTTTTTTTCCCTGCACAGTGGGCTTGGTAATATAGAACATTCTGGGAATGCTTCACAATGATTACCTTACCCTTCCCTGCCAGAGCCAAGAAGGGACCTTTCTAAGCTCTTCACTTCACTTTGAGAACCTGGTGAGATTCCCAGAGGTAAATCCCATGAAAGTGTGGACGCCACACTTAAACTCCAAAAACTATATTACTACATAATGTGTTCCTGCTAATTTTTAGAAACAGCAACTTCTGCTCCAGGTAAGCAGATCTCTGCTGTGACTCTGGATTCAACCATCTCTGTGGATTGAGTGGTAGCAGTCTGCCTTACAACCTCAGTTCTTTGATGCCCCTGAGAAGTCACTGGTTTTCAGATTATTCAGCTTTTTCCTTCTCTGAGAACAGGAAACTTCTATGATCTTTACATGTCAAAGCTGAAACTGGAAGTCCTTAAATACCAAGGTGAGCCTTTACTGTCTAGAAATAAAGTATGGATTGAAAGAAGAATACATATGGCAGATAAGGTATTTTGGACACATTTCAAGCAAGTATTATGGTCAACAAAAACTGGAAAGGTGCAAAGGGATCCACTTTAGATGGACCAATACAGGAATACTTCATGGAATGGGCAGGATTTGTTTCAGACTTCAAAGAAAAAATAAAATATAAGGATGAGCGGGCATATGGAACAACCTTACCATCACATAAAACCAAAAATGCAAAGGATAAGGCGCACTATGGAACAATAAGGAATGCGGACATCCAAAGAATCTGTGTTGGGGTGGGGTATGAATATATGTTAATGTATGTTACTATAAATATCCCTTATATAAAACACTACAGAGTGCAGGCACAATCTGGGCTCTGTCCTTCAGAGGCAACACAAGATCGGATCACATGGAATCAGTGCTTTAAGTGCTGAGTTGACTGCCTGTGCAGGATGTGTAAAGGAAAGATAACAGCGAGCACATAGCTCAGCCATGCAAGCACTGGCTATTTCTTTAAATGGAGAGAAAAAAAAAATCTAGGTTTAATTACATAAAATACTTTGGAAAGTACATGAGTACTACTGTCAAAAGAACAATGGATTTTCCAATGGGACTAAGTAGCCCCACACTTTTGTTATACTTCTCATTTTAATGTTGCTTCCCTTGCCCCTCTGATAAAACAAGATTACCTCGGAGAAATAAATGCTACCTTTCAAATTACCAATACCACAGAGCACTACCAACTCCCCTCAGAGTTCATGTAAATCCAACATTAACCAAGCTTACTTCTGCTCAGCTTGGGGGGAAAAAGCCTTATGAGAAAATATCTCACAATTAAAATAAGATATCCATATAGAGGGTTATGTTCTTTCCTCTGGGCTCACAATTTCATTGAAATGACTAAACTAGGAGATGAAAGGAATGGAAAAGTCAAAAGCAACATATTAAATAGACTAGTATTCAACTGTGATTAGTTGAAATCCAAATTAATAATAAATTTATAGTATTGTATAAAATCTTATTTTTTTATTTTCCTAATTTGAAATCTTTAGCACAATACTTTTGTTGTGGTCTAAAGCTACTCAAAGCTTTTCTAAAGCCCATAATTACAAGTCTCCATGGTACAGTTTCATTAAAAACTTTCATTAAACAACAGCTGCCCTTGTATATGGTCTTCTAATCAATTTGGTCAAACAGAATGACTTCTAATCAGCTGTTGATAAAAATAGAAGATGAAATTTTAATTCTAATAGATTAACCACAAACTCAAGACAGTCTTCAAAATCCATCTAGCTCTATTCTCCAGTGGATTTAATGACTATTCAGCAACTCATTACTAAATAGAACAAGATGAACATTTTCCAGTTCATTAAAGAAATGTACTATGTATTTTTGCATTGTCCTCATGATTCGTTACAGGGAGTCTTAATTACAAGATAATGGATAATGGTTATTAAATGCAGACTGCAGTAATGAAGCTCTATTCATTTGCGAACCTTAGAGACTGCAAAGAGAAGAAAATAAAATTACTAGCTTCAAAAGATTAACGGATCAAATTATTATTCAATTTTGAAAATCTCATTCAAACTTCACAGAAACAAGAAGAGATTAAAAACTAGTATTAAGACCAAACTAGTACATTTAAAAAAAATAATATCTTAAGGCTATTACCGTATAATAAGCTTCAGATGTGATTATTAGAAAAACATATAGCTAACAATGAGAAAACACACATTTTTACTTCCTGAGCAAATCTTATTTATGATATAGGAAGTTACTAGTAAGATCTTTAAAAAAGCCTTGGTGAACATGGGAGATATGTGTTCCTATGCTACAAAAGAACAGCACAATGAAAGGTATTATTAGCGTTTTATATTTTACTAATGAAAAATAGGATTTAAAATCAACTGCTGCTTGAAAAGCTTGTCATTAAGTGGAATTCATGCCAGCCCTATAATAAGAGCTTCTGGGCACATTATTCATTAGCCCCATGTTTTCTATGTCTCTCTAAGAAATTACCGATTAAAGTTAGCAAGAGTTTTGTATGGTAGCTCTGACATTAATTTATATGTACTTGCAATCTGCAATGAGACACTTTTTTTTTAAATAAACGGTGTACCAAAAAAATGAAGGCCCAAGTTAAAAGAGAATCTTGACATTTTTTTATTCTTGGGGTAAGATATAAAGATCCAGTTTCATGGCTGAAGAACTGGCCAGAGTAAAGAAGCCAAATAAATAAAACAAAACAAAACCCCTATATAGGTATCAGTATGGCACTAATACTCAGTTTGGAAACAATTATTCCACAAAGATATGCTTACATAACCACGAAAAATAGCTGCCCATGTGAGCAAGGGGAAAAAGAAGAAAAGCATAAGAAGGAAAGAAAATTAAAACAAAAAAAAGTAACACTTGCTCTCTCTGATTCTTTCCTTCAATCTAAATAGGGAGTTATGGAAATACTTTTCCATGGCTCCAGTCCATCCTGTGAGCAGAGTACAGGGTGTCATAATTAGGCAGTGAGTTATGTTCAAAAAGAATGGCAATCAGAAAGCAATCATCATTTTAGGGTTAGAAAATCTCTAATACCCCAAGGGTAAGATTAGCTCATGATAACCAAATTCCTGGCAGGTGCCTTTCCCTAAATAAAATAAAGATGTGGCCATTTAAAATAATGTAAAATACTGTGTGTCTCATGAACTACAAGAGAGGGAGTTCGACTTTATAATCCTTGGTAATTGACAGTAATATTGCTAGGACAATATTCTAAACAATTACGCAAACCATTCAAAGGTATGTGGTAGCACTTGATATGCACAAGAGTCCTTGAGTCGTATCTATATGACACGTTTCCTTTCACTTTCAAAATTCAGGTTGTTCAAAATCAATTTCAGAACTGTAGTAATAGTGGAAATGAGTTACTAATCAAAGCAAATAACTTTGATTTTATAGTGTTCAATCTTGCAAACAGTACTGGTTTTTTTTTTCTTTTGTACTAATTTAGAAAGAGAAAAATACTTAATATAAGTATTTACAGGGCCATTCTGGGCCAAGAATCAAAATGGAAAACATCAAGATAGCTCCAAAACCTAGCTCTACACTTCCTCTATTTTTTAATTTTGTATTTGTTCTCTAGAAAATATTTGAAAAGAATCTACAAAGAATTAATAGTTCAAATGTGGGTTCCCAGAAATGATGTCACCCTTCATTCTCACCCCTCTCCCTCTGTGCCCTCTTTCTGCATGAGGCTATCAAGGAGGAAGAGTTCTGAGTGATTGAACCCCTAAGATCTGCAATCAAAACAAAAGATCTTACACTCACAGTGGTGATGGCTGCACAACCTTGTGACTGTGCTAAAAACTTCTGAAGTGCATTCCTTAAACGGCAACAATTGCTCTATGTGAATTATGTATCTCAATTTAAAAAACTAAAAACAAAATACCAAAAAGGAGTGAGTTCATAAGTGAGAAAAGAAAGGAACAAACTACTTAGTAAAATGAACTCTAAGTGAAATTATCTGACAAATGCTAGTGTGTATAATCATCTGTGCCTTTGGCCCTTTCCCTGAAGTCAGGTTTTGCAGCTGACTCTGGTCTTCTTCTTTGTCAGTAGCTCCCTGTTAGCTTCCAAATATGGCACCCATAATTCAGGCCTCCTCTTTAATTACCAGAATGTAGTATCCCCAAGTTGGTAGGAGTGTCTACTGATGATGTTTTACTCAGGAGATACGGTTAGCCAAATGAACAGCATTCATATGCAAGCATTTGACTACCTAAAGCATTGCTTTTAAAGACAGGTACTGCAACATATTTAGAATTATTGCTTCTGAAAGGGGCTTTTAAAGAGTGGTACTTGATACAGGAGAAATATAACTCCCAACCTGCTATATGTCAGATGTGCCAAGTCCGTGTCTCTAAAGTATGGAAGAATGAACTGGAAGGCACAATGGGGTTAAGAGCAGGAAAGGTTTATTGAGAGAAGCTCCCGAGGGACAGGAGGGGTCCAAATGGGGTGGCCACGGAGGGCCTTTGTCAGGGGTAATTTATACAGCAAAGTCACAATGTGGGTACAAAGTGGGCCAGACTATGGTCAACCTATAGGATTATAAGTATAGCTGCTTAGCTAGTATTGATCCAGGAGGAAAACCAGTCACATAGCAAAGGTGCATGGAAAGAACAAAGGCATTTTTGGGA
This sequence comes from Heterocephalus glaber, assembly GCF_000247695.1. The sequence goes on from NW_004624752.1 coordinate 22,045,719, forward strand.
AGAGATGTGTCCCCATGCTCTGGTCACCCACCTGGGCCACTGATGCCTGTCTGGACTTGCTGGACCAGGTGGTGCTAATTGCAGTGTAATTCCCAGTTACTGCTTATCCCTTAGGGAGCAAGCAGGCCTGGCCACTGCACATTGATCTTGAGGCCTGGCCTTCTACAGATGTGCCTCCAGCTACAATTCTGATGTCTTTATTTCTGTGCTGACTTCCTTGAGAGCCCAGTCCCTCTCTGACTGTATATTGATTTCTATCCAACTTAGCTGCCTAGAATAGCATCAACACTGGGAACTTCACACTGTGCAAAGAAAGAGAACTTTTGCTAAAAGATCTTTTAGGACCAGCGAGGGAATGCCAGCTGAGCGTAGCTAGTTCTCTGTGAACCGCAGACTGCTCTGCCTCATACAGGGGTGGCCCGCTAGACAGGGCTTCAGAGCACTTTCGATGTGGTTCATTCAAACTGAGATGTGCTGCAAATGTAAAATACACTCGGGGCTTTGAAGACTTAGTACAAAAAATGTATTGTAAAATACCTCAGGATTTGTAAAGTGACTATACCCTGATATGACAGAATATAGATTTATTGGGTTAAATAAAGTACATTATAATTATTGTTTCACCTGTTTCTTTTTACTTCATTAATGTAGCTACTAAAAAATTTTAAGTTGCATACATATTAGATAGCACTCATCTAGGGCTTCAACGAGACACCTAAACATGCAATCACTTTGTACAGGCTAAAGATTTGATATCCTTTTAGGTCAGTATCCTTTAAATGATGGTTTAAAACTTACTGAGAATAAAAGTTTAATTCTGTCCAGACACAGAGTAAGACCTCTGATGACAGCACTTACCTGTCCTCTCTCCTCCAAACCATAGGCTCTGCCCCCAAATCTGAACTCCTCACTTAGCAAAACAAAGCTCACGCTCCACAGAAAGCAGGGAAGGTCTTGCAGGGAGTCTGTGACCACAGCCCTAGATCGCCCGTGTCTAATCCCAATTCACAGACAGGAGAGGAATCCTAGTGAACACAATGTCCTCTGCCTTGAACATTTTCAGTGATTTCAATGCTACTTACAGACTGGCACTCTGAAAAAGTGCCCAGCTGATGTACCTCTCACTCCTGCTCTGCATCTAGCCTGGCTTTCAGGTTTCAGATGTACAGGAGTAACCTAAAACTACACTTAGAAACTCAGAACCACGTGTGAACCGGCTCAGCCCAGCCACTCTTTCCCAAGCCTTCCACACCCATTCTATTAAAATGTCCTAGCATTCGCCATGTGCTTGTGCTCTTACAGAAACTGGGGGCACAACGGGCAGGGTGCACGCAAGGCTTCTTACCACACTACCCTGAAAGGAAGGTGCTGCCCTAGCTGTCTGTGCACTTTATATATGTTTCCTTTTCATCTGACCACCTGATTTAGAAAACATTGTTACCTATCTCCATTACACGCCTCTGAGTTCTTCAGAGAGCCAGTGGCTCTGCCAAAAAAAGAAAAGAAAGAAAGAAAAAAAGTGAAACTTATGGCAGCTAATCAAAGGAAAATGACAGAAATATCCACAGATGTGTTATTACACAGATATAACAGTTTGGATAAAATATTAAAATCTTTTTTTTTTTTTGGTACCGGGGATCGAACTCTGGTCCTTGCGCTTGTGAGGCAGGCGGCAGAACCATAGTAAAATCTTTTAGAATCAATGTACAATAAATCTAATTGCTAATGCCAAGTATCTCAAAATCAAAATGCTTTTCCTTTTTACTCATGAAGCTGCACTTACGGATGTAGGGATTTACTATGTTGGCAAAACGTCCTCTACTGACATGGTAGCTTTAAAGTCATCTCATCTCAAAATGACACAACCATGTCTAACATGTTTTTTCCTTTCGCTTTTGTGGTGAGAGAAGCAGGAGATGGAGCCTCAATACAAGGTAGATTACGATTTGGTTTCACTATACTTTGGCAAAGGAGAGTAAAATGAAGAAACATTCTAACAAAATAACAAGCAAGATATGCTTTAAACAACTGACTTTCATTTTGATTGTGGTTTCTATTGTCACTAGCAGGTTTGGAATATATAGTGTATATTAACATTAAAAATCAGGTATGCGTGTGTGGAATCTATTAACTCGAGAGAAAATTACTCAAATTGAAGAAATAGGTGCTTAAAATGGATTTAGAAATACACTTTACTGAACAAAGCAAGCTAGAAAATTAGGCTACTTTATCAGGATTTAAAAGTGCTATGAATTTTAAACACAAAGCTTTTAAAAACAATGCAGAACATATTTGAGATTATCCTACCTCAATGTCATCATAAATCTTTTCTTTTCCTCCAACAATTGATGATAAGTACGTAGAGTTACTTTTTGCAGTGACCTGTCTTTCATAAAAGAAGTTGTGTTCACTTTCTGTGGGGAGTTTTATCTCCAGGTGATTCTTTCACTGTGCCTGGAGCACTTGGTGCTTCCTATGAGCAGATCTACAGATGGGGAGCTTGAAGTCTCCGAGCAGAAAGCCTTCATCACGGGGAGCGCTCCTGTTGGTCCCCTGGGTTACTGCAGTTACCACATCCACCCCACCCACTCGTAAGGACAACCCAGCTTCTCATCCTTTGTTCACAATCTTCAAGTTAAGATTGTCTTTATCTTTCAACAAGTCATGCCTTCATTTTTATCTTTATTCCTTTCCACTCAGCTACCACCAGAGAGCTTGATTCCCCAACAAAAGAAGTACAGGCTGGCAAGGAAGAAAGTTACAGAGCCCAGACAATCTCATAGGGGGTAAAGGGTACAATCAGAAGAGAGGCTACCATCAACTTTAGCCAATCCTGTTATATCTCACTGGGATGGAATCATTCACAAATTCTGGAAGACACAGGAGGTGAGAGGAAAAGAGGGAGAAAGCAGCCTGTGAATAGGACAGGGAAAGTGGTCCTCACCCATATACTGCCAGTCATGAGTTAATAGCCGGATCTACTTGGCATGCTAACTCCGACTCATCTAGGATCTCCCTGGAGGTCACACAATTTTTTCCAAGGTACCACCTTGTGTGTCTGTGTGTGTGTGCGTGTGTGTGTGTGTGCGCATGTGCATGTTTCCCTCACAGTAGAAGGGTTACTCGCTCCCTTCCTAAAACTAGAAAATAGATTCAATACACAACCATATGGTATTTCAAATACCTTACACTACACACTTAACTCAGAGGTTTTATCTGTCTCTCATACAACTTCCTATTATAAAACTACTAGGTTTGATTAAATGGCCATTTTTTTTAGATGTCCGCCCAGCAGAAAACAGAATACTGTTTTTTAACATGTATACTATACTATCTGTTAGGTTTCTTACTTATCCTTTCTAAATCTGCATTTTAACTTTCTGATACATATTTAATGTTTTTAATACGACCTGGATAACTGCTTGGAGTGTGGCATTTATTTCCTCCCCTAAACTACATGTCAGAGTCCTCTATGTCATAAGATGTAATTTCTCCAGTGTATTTCAGGGGAGTTGTTAAATGTCAAAATCCAAAGTGAATACATGGATAACTTAAAATATAAAACCCAGTCAAGAAAAAATTTCTGCTCTTAAGTTTATTACCAAAATGGGAAATGAGATTCACAGTGATAACCCATGAAGTAGAAAGGCGTTTGGAGAACTGGGTGAGAGAGCTGAGGGTGAACGTGTACTAGAGACCCATGTGCTTCTGTGCTTCTGTCACAAATACCATAAATTCACTCTTGAGAAGAAGCATTTTTTGGTTGACTTGGACCAGGTTTTTTTTATACTGGCTATAAGAAAACAAGAGATTATAAAAATTCTTAAATATGAGCATCTGAACAGTGTTGTAAGATGAACAGAAAAAATGGTTTGATTGTGAGATTTTCACCTTCAGCTGCTTAAAGATTAAAACCTTAGGATTTTCACTCTCCAGGATCTGAATGTAACCTAACATTCAACTGTTCTCTTCTGCTACTTACAGAAGCACTTTAGCTCTAGTTAATGCTGAGGATGATGACCATGACATAACAACAGCCAGGGTAGAGGTGGTCAGAGTAGAACAGGTCTCTTTTAAAGACTGCTTGGTGCTTGGCCTCCCCTACACGCTTTACATATCATTTAATCTTCCAATACCTACCAATAAGGCAGGTATTCTTACAGCCTCCACTTTCCAATGAAGAACCAAAGTTCAGAGACTGAAGAATTCATCTAAGACAAGAACATATTGTTGACATAAGTGGAATTAATTTCAGGTTTAGCTCAAAGCCCAGGGTTTAAACTATTACACACTTCTGCCTCCTAAATCAAACTAGCTACTGTTTTGGAGAAATACCTTCTACCATACCAACTTTGTACTCTGCATCTTTCTCTGCCTGTCAAAATCCTACCTATTGCAGCTCAAAGATTTCCTTCAACAGGAAATGGCAACGTTATTGCTTTCTTCCTATTTAACATAGACATGAAGACAGGAGCTGTAGCAGGCATCTTACAATCATGAGGAAAGTGCCAAGAGAATTAAACAGCCACTAACCCTGACACTGGTGGACCAGCAGTAGTGACTGCAGCGACTGCCTTCATCTCCAGGCTCCTCACTATATAATAATACTTTAAAAATTCCTTGGGCCGGGGATTTAGCTCAGTGGTTGCGGCGCCTGCCTTGCAAGCGCAAGGTCCCGAGTTTGATCCCCAGTACCAAAAAAAAAAAAATTCCTTTCTTAATTAAGCCACTGTTGTCAAGTTCTGAGCTATTCCCAGCTACACTCAATCCTAAATTGTTCACAGTTCCTGGACTATTTGCTTTTGTTCTGCTGAGCTAGAAATCCAATGGCAGAGTCCATCTGCTAACTCCCAGTGCAGCACACCCTGCCATCATGGCCATGGTTGTCACCCCCACACAGCCCGCTCTGCCTCCCTGGACACCTCCTGATGTGCCTGTCCAGGACCCAAATTCCCCATTCCATGTCCATTAGTAAATCAGAGAGCAAACTGCAGACAATATGGAACTGTTAGGAACCAGAGTAGCAGGATTTTTGTTGGAGAACAACCATCTGAGAGAGCAGGGAAGGAGGCACCTAGACACGCATCTGTCCAACTAACTTAGAGAACAGAAAGTTGTGGGAAAAATTTTTTAGCAGCTGTACCTCAGACAAAAGATTACTATCTAGAATATATAAAGAACTGAAAAAAAATCAGACCCCCCCAAATTTAAAGACCCAATTCAAAAATGGGCGTCTGAAATGAGCAGACATTTCTCAGACAAAGACGTAAAAGCAACAAATAAACATATGAAAAAATGTTCAACATCACTGGTCATTCGAGAGACGCAGATGAAAACAACACTGAGATTCTACCTCACTCCAGAAAGAATGGCTGCTATCAAGAAATCAACCAATAACAAATGCTGGCAGGGGTGTGGGGAGAAAGGAACCCTTCTCCACTGTTGGTGGGAGTGCAAACTGGTCTAAGAACTAGGGCTAGAGGTCCCATTTGACCCAGCTATTCCCCAGCTGGTTATCTTCCCCAAAGAATTAAAAGAATCATACCACAGTGGTATGTGTGCACCCATGTTCATAGCAGCACAATTTGCAATAGCTAAAGCTTGGAAGCAGCTGAAATGCCCATCAACTGGAGACTGGATAAAGACCACGTGTTTTTTTTAATAAAATGGAGTATTACTCAGCCATAAAAAATGAGAAATCAGAGACATTTATAGCTAAATGGATGCACATTGAGGCGATATTCTTATGTGAAATAAATAGGACACACATGTGTGAATACCAAATAGTTTCTCTGGTGTGAGAAACTGAAAGTGCAAATAAGGATGAAAATGGTTAAAATGAATAATTGATAATTTGAAATAAGAAGAAAAGGTCCAAAGGGGTAGGGAAAGTGGGAGGGGAAGGAGAAAGGAAAAATTATGAGAAAAGGAAAAAATGGAAATAAAGTCTTTGTAAATAGGGAAGGGTGGAGGGAGTGAAGGGAGCACAGGGAATGGGGAAAAAATAAGAACCAAGATACATCACGTACAGGTACAAGCAGCCAATGATAAATATAGATGTATTGTATAACTAAAATGTGCCAATGAAAGAATTTAAGCCAAAAAAAAAAAATGAACAGAAAGTAACAGTGTTACAGAGATCTAGCAATTGTAGAAAATGAAGGAAGAAACTAAGCACAAGTCTACAATTGTAGACATTGGCACTGGAGGAGCTGAGAGCTTTCTCTAGAGCCTGAGCCTCAGTTCACCCCAGGGCACTACACAGACTTAGGAAGTCATGGCCCCTCATTCACTGTCGTAATATTAGCCATATAGCTAGCACAGGGCCCTGTTGATAACATACACTTAACAAACAGAATCAAAATGAATTAAAAACTAGGCAAGCTTTAGGAAAGAATAACATCTGTAACGATATAACCACATTCTTCAACAATTCTACAGACAAAACTGCCTACTTGTATAAAAGATTGAGTTTTTATTTAATTATTTTCTATACCAAACACTCATGTAGCACTTACTGTGTGCCAGGCACTGTTTTAAGAGCTCTATAAATAACCTGATGCATCTTGAAAAATGAAGCGGTTACAGCAAAGCCAGGCTCCTACTGAAGTCACCTTGCTGAGAAAGTAGCAAGTACCGCAGGAAGAAGACACATTTTTAAGGCTAAGAACCCAAGAAGGAATCTCCAGGAATCCTAGATGGCAGAATGGGCTCACACACCCCAGGTTTTAGGACCTTGTCTTGACCTCTTCTGTCCCAACAGAAGTACTTGAGAGTAATCACGAGGCTCTAGGCTGTGCGGCCAGCAATGATAAAAGAGCCTCTATCCCTAAGTGGATGCTGCTCCATGCCGAGAAAGGGGCAGCTGGTGTGCTAAGAGACAGACGCAGAGCTTAGGAGGAGGTGGACAGTCAGGAGACAAAATCAGGCTCAGCATCCACAAGGGGACATGGTGTGTGAACAGGAATGACCGAGGCCTCTGTCTTCAGATGGGTGGTGGAGACCGAGGAGCCAAGTGTGGAGAAAGGTTACACAGTTCCAGCACACTCTAAGGCTGCTCGCTAACAGGTAATGTTCCAGTTTTGTTTTCCTGACTTTAGTCCTAGTTTCAGCCAATCTAACTGAAAAAAATCTGCAGTAAATTTTTTCTGCTTTCTGTTTTCGGTTTTTCCAGCTATTTAGTCAGCGCATTAACACTAATTATCTCAGTAGGCAACTTCTCAATTCATTGGATTATTTTTCCCTCTGTCCTGGTACTGGGGATTGAATGCAGGAGTTTTTCGTTTAGCTACATCCCCAGCCCTTTCTAAATTTTTATTTTCAGAGTCTCATTAAGTCTGCTAACTCACCAGGCTAAGCTTAAATCTCCTACTTTGGCCTTTCAGAGTGCTTAGATTACAGCATGCCACACCACACCTGGCTTGGATTATTTTTTATTTAAATGTTTTCACGAAATCCACATGTAGTTCTTCTCTTTGTCTACCAACTAGTTCTCTACAAGTAATGCTGCACATTTGCTGAATACATTACTTTCTCCAAATAGGTTTAAATTTTAACATACTAATACTAAAGTTTGAGGACCTAACAGTGGAATTTGACATTAGCCACAGGAACAAGGAGGGAGTGGTATTTAAAAAGATTGTAAGGGAGGTTTTATTAATATTGTACAAGTTACACCTGCATGCTTATGCTGTAGTTCTGTGTTCATTGTAATCCTTTCTGCTTAAAAATTTATACGTCCACAGATCATAATCTTTTATGTCTATGGAACCTGATACTAATAAGTATTCACTTCCTCCAATCTTTGGTTCAATATTAATGATACATGAGAGAAACTTTGCCAGACTTTAAATGTTTTGTAGAGTGCAGAGGAGCAGTGCAGAGGAAGCGAACCTTCCAGGCCACCGTACCACCACCCCAATCGCCGAAGAGGTGAGCCACATGGACGCCAGCAGCACACATCTCCCCCCTCCACTCTCAACCCCATTGAAATGAGAAGATACATAAACAAGTCTCAAAACCAGACTTCCAGATCACCTAAAGCAACCCCAAAGGGCAATGAGTTGGAACAAGCTGATACTCAACCTCCTGGACTCTCTGAACTGGCAAGAGGATTTGAAAAATTGAAATCAGGAATAATTTCTCAGATATTAGCAGAGATTGTATCCATAGTGCAAGACAAGATTAATAAATCTAGAGAGGACAGAGATAAAAAAATAGAGGTGCTGAGGAACATGATGGAATCCCAACATAGGAAACAAACAGAATCCATAAAACAAATGCAAACAGATATCCAGAAGATTAAAAACTCCATTGAAATTTTATGCAGCAGAATGAACCAATGTGAGGACAGAATTTCAGATACAGAAGATTGCCATTAGTGACCAGGCGGCTGGGGATTTAGCTCAGTAGTTCTGTCACCTACCTTGCAAGTCCAAGAACCTGAGTTTGATCCCCAGTACCAAAAAAAGAGTACACTATTAGTGACCAGGAAAAGAAAAATTTCTTTAAAATAGTAAAGGACCATGAGAAACCAATTCAGCAGCTGCTAAACAATGCAAAGAAGAATAACGTAAGACTAATCGGAGTCAATGAAGAAACAGGAGTGCAGACAATATAAAAAAACTGTTCACAGAAGTGATGGCAGAAAACTTCCCAACCAAGGGAAAAGACTTTGATAAGTGAGGTATATAGGACTCCAAATAGCTTTGATCAAAAAAAATCTGCACCTAGGCATATAATACTTAAGACTGCAGAAACTCAACAGAAGAACAAAATTCTACAAGCAGTTAGAGAAAAGAAACAAATCACATAAAAAGGAAGGAAAGTCCACCAGAATCACAGCAGACTTCTCAATGAAAACCCTCAAGGCAAGAAAAGCTTGGAGTGACGTATTTCAAGCTTTAAAGGAAAACAGCTTCCAACCCAGACTGATATACCCTGCAAAACGATCTTTCAAAATTGATGGAGAAATAAGATACTTTCATGACAAAGAATACCTGAGGAACTTCATGAATACCAAACCAGCACTCCAAAAATTTTAGACAATATTCTAGGAACAGACAGTGAGGATCACAACCCCATGAAGCCCAGCAAAATAAATCCATTAGGCACAAGAAATTAAACACAAAGCGGGAGAATCCAACAAAAAGAAAAAGTCATGACAAGGTTGAGTCAATATGTATCAGTTTTAACCATTAATGTTAATGGTCTCAATTCATCAATCAAAAGCAACAGGCTGGCAGAAGGGTGAAGAAGCAAGATCCAACAATATGCTGCAAACAAGAAACACACTTAATTCAAAAAGAAACTCATAGACTGAGAGTTAAAGGGTGGAAAACAATTCTCCATGCGACAGGAACCCCCCAAAAAGCAGGAGTAGCTATCCTCTTTGCAGATCAAGTGCACTTCAAACTAACACTGATTAAGTGAGACAAAGAAGGACACTACATCCTTATAAAGGGAACAATCAAAGAGGAAAAGATGACAATCATAAACATATATGCACCAAACACTAGTGCACCCAACTATATCAAACAAATACTAACGGTCATGAAAAATCAAATAAGCATTAATACAACAGTAGTGGAGGACCTCAATACCCCACTGTCACAAATAGATCAACTAGACAAAAAATAGGCAATGAAATACTAGAACTCAATCAAACTCTTGAACAAATGAACTTAACAGATGTTGACAAAGTGTTCCACCCCACAAAATTAGAATGCACATTCTTTTCAGCTGCACATGGGTCATTCTCCAAAACAGACCACATACTCACTCATAGAACATGTTTAAATAAGGGAAAGGAATTGAAGTTATCTCCTGTATATTATCAGACTATAGTGCGATGAAATTGGAGATCCACAGCAAAAGAAACCACAAGAATTTCATAAACACATGGAAATTGAACAATACACTTCTGAATAACCAATGGGTCAGAGGAAATTAAAGAGGAAATCAGACAGTTCCTTCAATTAAATGACAATGATGACACATTGGAATCTATGGGACACAATGCAAGCGGTCTTATGAGGGAAATTCATAGCAGTGAATACTCATATCAGGAAAACAGAGCAAGCCCAATTAAACAAGCTGATCCTGAACCTCAAGCTTCTAGAAAAAGAAGAGCAGGACAACCCCAAAGCTCATATAAGGGAGGAAATTATAAAGATCAGAGCAGAAATCAATGCAATGGAGACTAAAAGAATGATACAAAACATCAATGAAGCGTTCTTTGAAAAAATAAAGAAAATTGACACACCCTTAGACAACCTTATTAGAAAAAGGAAAGAAAAGGTCCACATCCATGCAAGTAGGAGTGAAAATGATGAAATTACAATGGACCCAGCAGAAATACAGAGGATCATCAATACCTACTTCGAGAACCTACATGCCAATAAGATGAAAAACATAGTTGAAACTGACAGATTCCTAGATATGTATGAATTACCAAAGTTGAACGAAGAAGACCTAAAAATTCTAAATGACCCAAAATCAATGAAATTGAAAACGTAATTAAAAACTTACCAACTAAGAAAATCCCGGGTCCTGATGGCTTCAGCGCTGAATTCTACAAGACATTGAGAGAGGAAGTACTGCCACTACTGTTTAAACTCTTCAATGAAATTGAAAGGGAAGCAATACTCCCAAATTCATTCCTGGAAACAAGCATCATCTTGATCCCCAAAGCAGAGAAAGACCCAACCAAAAAAGAGAACTATAGGCCAAGCTCACTAATGAACATAGATGCAAAAATCCTTAATAAGATGCTGGCAAATAGAATGCAGAAGATCACCAAGAAGATCATACCACCCCGACTACGTGGGATTCATCCCAGGAATGCAGGGATGGTTCAACATATGCAAATCAATAAATATAATACATTACATCAATAATGCCAAGGACAAAAACCATATGATCATCCCAATAGACGCAGAAAAAGCATTTGACAAAATCCAACACACATTTATGATAAAAAACCTACAAAAAATTGGAATGGATGGTCTTTACCTCAATCTGATAAAAGCCATCTATGAAAAACCAACAGCCAATATCATACTAAATGGTCAAAAACTGAAATCCTTCACACTCAAATCAGGAACAAGACAAGGATGTCCACTATCACCACTCCTGTTCAATATAGTCTTGGAAATATTAGCCACAGCAGTTAGACAAGAAAGAGAAAGCAATAAAAGGAATAAAGATAGGAAATGAAGAGGTCAAATTGTCATTATTTGCAGATGGCATGATACTGTATATAGAGGACCCCAAGAACTCCACCAAAGTCTTCTAGACTTAATATCCAAAGTCAGTAAAGAAGCATCAATAGCTTTCCTCTACACAAACAACAGATTCACTGAGAAAGAAATAGGGCAAACAATTCCTTTCACAATAGCATCCAAGAAACTGAAATACCTAGGAATCAACCTAACAAAGGAAATCAAAGACGTCTTCTCTGAAAACTATAGCACTCTGAAAAGAGAGATTGAAGACAATATCAGAAAATGGAAAGACATCCCTTGGTCCTGGGTAAGAAGAATCAATATAGTGAAAATGGTCATACTTCCAAAGCTGCTATATAGATTCAGTGCAATCCCAATTGAAATTCCAGCAGCATACTTCACCAACCTTGAGAAAACAATCCCAAAATTCATTTGGAACAAGAAGAGACCCAGAATAGCAAAAGCAATCCTGAGCATTCTGCATAACAAGGTTTGCTTAGGGTACAGGAAGGCCAGGACACCCCTGACTGACTGTCTCTAGGACATATCACACCCCTACTGGGGAAGGGCTGGCTTTGAGCTTTTGCTGGTACCGATAAAATCTGGACAAGGGCACTCAGGATGGAGAAGCAGAAAAGGGCAACGTGACCAGGTTTCAGGGGCTGTATGGAGTTATGGAAGCTGGGAGCTTCTCAGACATGGATAACTAGGAATCCTCCTGACCCATCATGAGCTAAGTTTTGTCACTCTTGCTTTCTGGCAACTCCCTACCAACCACACTCACTTGCTTTTCTTCCACCAGCCTCATACTTCCCTTTCCACTGCTACTTTGAGGTTACTTTTATCTGGCATCTTGGTCTCCATCTTAGAGAAATACAATCTAGGAGCTTCTCCCTATCTTAAGAGAAGGCCTCAACCCTTAGCCACATAAGCAAAATGAGCAAAAGGATTTTCAAGTTGATTTCCTCATTTTGAATTCATTTGTTATGGATGGAATCCCCAGCATGTCAATATATGACCTTATTTGAAAATAGTCACTGTTGATGTAATACAGTTAAGACGAGGTCATACTGAGATAGGGTGGGCCCCTAAGCCAATACAATTAGTGTCCTTCTACAAAGAACAGCATGTGAATAGAAGAGATACACACACACACACACACACACACACACACACACACACGGAGAACACCATGAGAACATAAAGGTCAAGATCAAATGCCAAAGATAGCCAGCAAACTCCCAAAAGTCAAGAGAAAGACATGGGACAGATTCTCCCCCATAATCCTCAGAAATAACTAACCCTGTTCACACTTTGATCTCAGACTACCAGCCTCCAGAACCATGGGACAATAAATTCCTATTATTTAAGACACCTAGTTTATGTGATATGGAATGGGGAGTAAAGCGGGTCTTGAAGTGTTCACACACTGAGGTTAGGTCAGAGCGGATCCAAACTTAACTCTCTAAGGCACTGCACCACAGAGCTGGGGCAAGGTGGGGGACTAAGGAAGAGATGAAATGAGGATGGGAATGGAGCTCAGTAGTAGGGCGCTTGCCTAGCATGCCCAAGGTCCTGGGTTCCATTCTCATCAGAGAGGGACAGAGGGAGAATAAAGCAGGATATAGCCAAGAAATTACACAGATTTTAAGTTTTCTCACCATACACACACAAAAGTGGATACTATGTAGGCCACTACAGCTGGGTCTGTGAATTAGCTTGACCTAGTAATTGTATCACACGGTATATCAAAACACACCATGTATATTCAATATATAAAACTTTTTCCAAAAAAAACCTAAAGTGGTGGGGAAAAAGAGGAAAATCTTACAGGACAGCTGAGAACCAAGGGCATTCGTAAGTTCTTTGCTACATCTCTTGCTAGTTCCTTATCACATTTAATTCAAGGCTTACATACATGGGTTCCACCTGGTACCTTCTATATTTGTGATTTCTCTGGCCAATAATTTACAGTTGAAAAATAAAAATGATGGTTCCAAGGTACCTGGTAACCACTATCCCAGTTTTATTTGATTGGACTTTATTGGGCCACTACAGAAAATAATATTTTGTTTGAAAAATCCATACCAAGACTTCCTTTCTGAGCTCCCAAAGCACCTGAACTCTCAACAAAATCTCCAGGAAAATACCTCCTCCTCTAGCACTCCAGCCGCATCTGACTCACTCAGGAGCAGGAAACAGAACATTCAGTCTTGATCTCCTTCCAACTCAACATCTCATCCCCTTAGAAAATTCTTCTTGTAACGCCATTTTCTTTATTTCTGTCCTTCCACCATTGCAATTTCCCTCTTTCCATGCTGTTACACTGTTACTACTACCTATTAGACATAAAATTCAGGCAGGTCTTTCAGTAACCAGTGGGGTCCAATAATTCTACCACTACTAAAACACTGAACACCTTTAAGTGCGTCACAAAACTATGGCTTCACAAATGACCGTGTCTCTGGCTGCCACTTAGTTTGAGTCTCTTTCCAGTCTTGGTGGAACGTGCTCTTTTCTCGAAGTCACTTATCATGAATAAGAAACTGAACTTTTCCACCCCAGCCTTGGGATGGAACCAAGAAAACCAGTTAGTGGAAAGGGTTGGATTTAATGGAAAGGTATATTCAATTATAAGGAAGAAACTGATCACCTCATGGGAGTCTGGATTTTGAAAAGCAAGGCAGCAAGAAGTAGTATCAGCTATGCTGGGTATGTGCTGATGAAGAGAAAATGAAATGAGAAACGCACTTCAAAAATAATTCCAGCAGAAAAATAGATTTAATAACCACTCAATTTAGGAAATATAAACTACAATGAAAATGCTTCAAAGTGGCTTGAAGGGTTTTTATTTTATTTTTCTGAGAAGCATTATAATATTGAATGCTATAAAATAAGACTGCAAAGAAAATGCCAAGAACATTGGCTTTGAATTTTCTAAATCATTTCATCCACATTCCTAGTAAAAACCTCAACATCTGACAGATGCAACTACAGATATCATTATAAACTCTAAGGTAACTTACATGCTTTTTCTTTTTATTAAAAAATAAACAGGCCTATTTTAATTATTCACTAGAATGTTAATATTAAACCAGTGTGATAGCAGCTAACATTTTACAAACAGCTTTCCACTAGCTTCCTGTGACATGGATGATCTAAATTCTTTCCAATTTCATTGACTGTTCAGTGCTTTCCTGTTGTCCCTGCCCAATTTAGCAGCTTCTTAACACAGGATACTTACTTTCCATGCCCCAGTTGGTGATACATTTTTTACAGAAAACATCTAGTATGCTTATACTTGGGTCACCAGCAAGCAAATCATCACCCTGATAATTCAAGCAAAGGCATGAATTTCTTTTTTCTCCTAAATCACTGAAACAATTTAGCAGTTCTTCATTTTGATTTGCACACTTTGTCCTGCTAATGCTTTCTAAACCAAAAAAGCAGCCCATTTTACCTTCCCACCTTAATCAGATTTCCTTTAAAAATGTTAAGTTTTTTCCTTGTAATAACAACAGAAAAATTGTGCAGTGGTGGCAGGTACGTTCTGCAATAAACTAGTAACACGCTGAACAGGTGAAGATCTTAGAAAGGCAAGTGGAGGCTCTGGCCCCTGGGCTGGGGAAAAACCTTGTTTTTCTTCAATGCCCCATCCAGACAGATCTGTGAGTCAGTCCTGCTGCCTCCCTTGCATGCTCAGTACAACGTCATTTGGAGCACTGTTAGTTCTGCCCCCTGCACACCCCACAGCCATCTGCTCCTCTCCTTCCCACTGTGCTGCCTCGCTCCACTCCCGCTGCTGGCCCTCAGGCTGCAGTCCCAGCCTCCTCCCGGTCCTGTTTCTAGCCCACACACTGCTCATGGCTTTCACCCCTGAGGTGAAGGCCCAACCATCGTACCACTATTCCAAGCTGTCTGGTGTGAGGTGGATGCCATAATAATCATTGTCCTCAGTGTCTGACACCTGGCAGACATGCCATAGACCCCAGAGACTGTAAGAGTAAAGGGGTGAACGAAGTACTCAATTCAGTCTACTGCTCAATCCTCGGGTGGAAACCCTTCCAGACTCCCAACCAAGGAAACTGAAATCTCTTAGCCGACACTTAGTGCCAGGCTACTTGCCACTCCATCCACTGCCTCTCCTGCTACTTTTCCACTTACCTTCCACCATGATTTGCCGGCTCTGTACAAAGAAGTCAGTGATTTTCTGCCTGAAATGCCCTTTCCGCACCTCCACAACAGCAAACTCTCATACAGATATCATCCGCTTTGCTAACTCTTCTAGGGCTCCTCCAGGGTTTGCTGTTTCTGCAGTGTGTAGGAGAGGTGGCCCAGTGGTTTCTTCATTTGCATGGGGCCAATCACATAATGTTTTTACCTCAGCTAGGCTACTGTTTAAATGCCAGGGGTGAGATCACACTTGCTTTCCTCTCTCCTTCTCTTTTCTAACCCTTCTCCAGTGCACAGAACAGCATCTGGTAAACACGACGTACTTCCTAGATGAACCTATTGAAGGGAAACATCCCTAGGCATTTAGATGGCAGCAGCCCTGGCACCCCATTCTTCTTAACTAGCCTCCTTCCCTCTTCCCCCATCCCTCAGTCTTCACCCAGGCACTTAACTCCACTCAACCACCTTCTGCTCGGATTCCCGGCACGGCTTGGAATTGGGCAAGATCCTACTCACATTCCACACTTACTACATTAAAGAAGGAGAAACCTTGGTACTGCTTTCATGGAATTGAAGGACGAAAAGCAATGTTCTTAGAGGCATTGTCTTAGAGAAATACTACTTTCCTTCCTTTCAAAAACACTGTTACGCCTGTTGGTTAGAACCTACAGAGCGATGGTTACATAGCTAACCTCTGTGCTGGCCTAGAGGCAAAATTGCCCTGTGTAATCTTATTTCTCTGGGAATATAGGTTCAGCATAGCAAATAAGTAACTCATAAAGTAAATAACTACCAGAATAATCAGCTTGTTAACTGCGGCCCGTCTCTCCCTAAGGTTCCCCCTCAGAACGTGAAGCCCTTTCTGTAAGTAATTTATACACCACACGTATGAGCAGAAAGATTTTCTATCTTATCATCAAGACACCCATACTCTAGAGCAGAGGTTCACATTCCTGCTTCCCCAACAGAAGGATCCGGGGAAGTTTCACAAAGTACTTTTTGGAGAAAGTATTAATTCCCTAGGCTCCGATCAAGACCACTGAAACCAGATCCTCCAATGATGGGACCCTTCCCACAGTTTATTTTAAGAAGCCCTTTAGGACACTCTAATGTGGAGTCCAGCTGAAGAACCCGGTGCCAAGTTGCACTCTAACTGGAGTTATTTGCTTCAGTTTATGTATTTATTTTAGGTCCTGGTGAATTTGTTTTCTCGCTTGTATAATGAAAGGTTCAAAGTGAATGAAGCTTTTTCCTACTGCATAACTCTTATAGTTTTGAAAGCATTTCAACATTTATGAGTTAAACTTGAATATTTATTTGATCTCTTTCTTTTGGCAAATAATGGGGAAACAGATGAATTTGTAAAGACCTTTTAGTAACTCAGACAAAAGGAGTTGCAGGCTAAATTCCACTTTGAAAAGTATATTTTCCACATACTTAACTAGTTCTTGGGAAGGGAAAAAATTACATACACAATCACTGAATTTTATGGATTCGTGAGAGCCAGGTTAAAATTTTAAAAGGGAAGAAAAAAAATCGCCACTATATTTCATTCCTTCAGATATGTAGCTTCAGCATCCTAACAATGACATTTTTATTTATCCTTCCATTAAAGTCATGATTGTAGAATAAGCTGATGATTTCAATAACGACCTCTTCCTTCTTAAAGTTTTTTTTACTGAATAGCTTGCTGAGCAATCTAACACACAGGGTCCCTAATTTCTTTACTCTAGTGATGGCAATATAACCTTTGTCTTGCTTCAACCAATTTTTCCTTCAGTTAACATATCTTCCCAAATTTAAAAATATATATATTTTTTCATGTTTGGTTTATAAAGTAAGCCTAGAAACATGAAAATACATTTTCTAAAGCAAATAAGAAATATTCACCCATGCAGAAGGAAAAAAGAACACAGGAGAATCACTTGCTCCATTTTATAATATTATGGCACATTGTATAGTCTTGTGTCAGTATTTATTATCAGTCATTTAGTTTATGATAGAGAATAACTTTTGATTACTGATGCTTGTAGTATTACTCACTCTGTCTTGGACTGTTTGAAGATCTGTATTTTTATTACAAAGTCCAATAAAAATAAAGTGAAAAACCCATAGGTCCCAAAACTGATTCCTGGCTTGTGCTGTATGTCACTCCTTTCCAATCTAAAAAGTATTTCTTCCACCGTTAGTCTCTGTCTCTTGCTCATAAGCAAATTTATCTCCAAATGCCTCATTCTTTATTTTAGCCATTAATCTCCCATTGAGAACCTTACCAAATGCTTTTTGCAGTTAAAAATATTTAATATCTACCAGATTTCCCCAATCCACAGAACCATACAACACTGCTTAGAGGGAAAAATCAATCTTTTGTACCTGGATTCAAGTTTGCTGCTTTGACTCAAAATATTTTTCTCTAACTTCTTCAGGTCTTATATACAACTAGAGAGGAAGAATTTTCTTTCTCCTTGCTGGATTATTCCCCCACAAAAGATGTCAAAATCCCAACCCCCAACACCTCAGAAGTGATTTGGAAACAGAATGCCTGTGAAGAGGAGGCCACACAGAGTAAGACGGGCCGCTTACTTACTGATG
The DNA here is from genome assembly GCF_000247695.1 of Heterocephalus glaber. The sequence goes on from NW_004624752.1 coordinate 22,063,709, forward strand.
TCCTTGCAAGAAGAGAAAAGGAGACGAAGAAAGAAGAAGGCATTTGATAGCAGAGGCAGAGATGGGTGATTTACAAGCCCAGTGATGTCAAGGACCCCAGCAAACACCAGAAAGGTAGAAGAGGCAAGGATTCTCCCCTACAGGCTCCGGAGGAAGCATGGTCCTGCCCATACCTTGATTTTAGGCCCTACAGAACCATGAGAATAAATGTATCTTGTTCTAACCCACCTAGTTCACAGTACTTTGTTACAGCATCCTCAGGAAACTAATACATTCCTCTCATCCCATTATTTCTGTATGTGGGGGCCCAGATCACTGGATTGTAAACAAGGCTAAAATTTCACACACATGCGCAGCTTCGTGTACATATCTGTCCCTGTATGTATAAAACACTGTTCTCTTCTACTGCAGAAGATCACAAGACTCTGGAATAGCATCTCCAGGGATTGCTGAGTTGCTCATGTCTATCTTAAGTCTTACGTATCTTATGACTGTCCGGCTGTCTGTCTGTGCTTCGAATATCTCATCTCCTGACACGGCCCACTCAACTTCTGGATGACTTGGACTTTAATAAAATTCTAGGACCAAATCCATCTTCCTGGATCTGAAATGTTGGTCCCAGTCCTATTACCTTGAGGTAACAGAGAAAATTCTTCCTTCTCCTGGAAAGTCTTGAAAGTGTTTGAACACAATATTACATTTCAGTGATTCTTCTTTTCCTACATTACACATCCACTTTCTTTTCAACCATTCTTCATGGGAAGGTTTCATTTTCCCTTGTCCTTTGCTGACTTCCCTCTAAATATGCTCCTGTATCATCTGTACTCTCCTATATTCTCCTATCCTATCTACCCTGTTCCTCAGTCTTATACTGCCCACAGCTCTCCTACTCCTTCCGCAGATGGAGAAAGGGGAAGGCCCACTTTCCCTGTCCCTCCTTAGCTGTTCTCTCAGGATCCAAGGCATGGGAATTTGAAAATAAATATGAACTTTTGTACGGAATCCAAGTGGGTGGCACAAGTCAGGACCCTGCTGATTTTCTAGGTGTGTCACTATAAGGCCATCAAAGAGCAGATAAACACAAAAACAGCGGGTGCTGCCTGAAAGGAGACCCTCCCTCCCTTTCCATTGTGACAAGGATTTGCTGTGGACCAAGGAGAGGCAGGGTCATGGGCTTGCTCGTTTTTCTTTCATGCTGATTATGTGTCTGTCACCTATAGCGTTTCTTCCAACACTGCGCCTCTCTACTGTCTCCTTTCTCTTCTCCTCAATAGACAAGTGCAGGGCAACAGAAAACCTCATTTAGGGCTCAAGAAACACATCTGTGCCTTCAAAGGTAAAACAGAGCTTACAGGTAAAGTCCTGTATAAAGATCAATCACAGAATACAAAGGAGGATTGTGCTATAATAAAGCCATGGAATTTGTTGTTGTTGTTTTGTTTTTGGTTTTTTTTTGGTACCGGGGATCGAACTCAGAACCTTGCACTTGCAAGGCAGGCACTGGAACCACTGAGCTAAATCCCTGGCCCAAAGCCATGGAATTTGGAGAACAGAGTCCTTCAGGATTCTGCTACTTAGTGTGTGGCCTTGGTCTAGTCACTTAACTTCTGAGGTTGAGGTTTTTGTCTACTAAAAGATGATGCTAAGATACTACTTCAACCTCCCTCTTGGGATTATATTATGAAAAGAATCCGAAAACAACCAACATAGATGGTTTATCTTTATTTATTCATTCAACAATCAAGCATCTATCTGGTGCAATATACTGAGTAATCCCACTCAAGGATTTCAATTTCTCAACATTTTAAGTATGTGAATAGATCAGTAACTACTCAACAGATAAAAGAATAAGTAATAAAAATGTAAAGTCTTAGGAATTACAGACATATAAATAACAGACTCTATTGCGAACCAGAATTTCATTTAGAAAAGGAAATCCCTTCATGTTTCTTCACTAGGAAAATATAGCTTTCTTTAAAATTTATTATGACCATTAACTGTGATATGCCAACTTGCTTGGATTAAGAAATGCCTAGCTGATTGGTAAAGCACATCTCTGGAGGTTTCTGTAGGTTGTTTCTCAAGATGATTGGCATGTGGGCTGGGAAATTAGAAGGGGAAGACCCACCTGACTGTGGGTGGCAGTGTCCAATTAGCTTGCAGCCTGGATAGAGTCACAGGAAAAGGAGGAGGAAGTCAGTCCACACCAACAGCTCCACTCTGCTTGAGCGGGTGCACCTTTTGCTGCCATCATCTGAGGACCTCAGACTCCAGTTTCTTCAGCCTTTCCACGAACTCATACCAGCACCTCTCCGGGGAGCTCCCAGGCCTTCCGTTTCAGACCAGCATTGCTTGATCCCTCTTGCTCCACGGCTTCCAGCTTCTTGGATTGAGAAGCTGCCGGATCTCCTGGCTCACCGAGGCACTGTGAACGAGTCTGCCTCTGATCCCAATAAGCCTACCTAATAAACCCCCTTGCATAATTATGTATTACAATTTTGTACTGACTCTGTTCCGCTAGAGAACTCTAACCATTTTTTGGTTTGGGTTGTGCTTGGGATTGACCCCAGAGCTTCTGCAGTGAGCTACATCCCTCAGTCTTTTCAGAATTTTTTAAAATTTTGAGACATGGTCTCCCTTAAGTCTCTGAGTTGTTTGGCTGTGTTCAAACTTGTATTCCTCCTGCCTTGGCCTCTTAGAATGCTGGGATTACAGGTGTGTGCTGCCATGCCCAGCTTCAACACAATTATTACACAAGTTATTTACAAATACATCGACCACTGCCCTTGTCCATGTGGCCGACACAACCCACCACCAGGCACCCCCAGGTCTCACGGGTGCTGGCCTTGGCCCCCGATGAGTTCCTCTGGGAAAAGGAGGCCTGGTGGCAGCAGGTAAAAAATGCAGGAGAAGGCTGGGTTACATTTCCTTAGATGTCATACATCAAAATTTTACTTCTTTTCTTTTTCTTTTTTTTCTCCCAAAGTCTAGCTGTGAAGAAGCAAAGAAGACACTTTCAATGACTATCGTACGTGTAACCTTTGTGTTACAATGAGCTGCAGACACTAAAATACACCGCCTGTCCCTCCTGCACTCCAGGGAGGCCTGAAGGCTGACCGTAGCTTTTCATTCCAGAGCATTTTTGCATCAACAAAGGACAGCAAGGGGGTCGGGCAGGGTAAACTTTTGGAAATTTTTGCTTGAGGACCTGAATTTAAACTTCCTCTGTGGATGAGACAGCCAATTTATTAGCTTTTGCCCTATGGATCTAACTTCCAGGGCTAGTTTAAGGAACTTTAAGTAAAGTTACACTTTAAATCCTTTAACTCTTAACCCAATACATGTACAACTATTCGCATGCATTCTCCACTGATCAACTTTCAATTGCAGCACATCTTTTCACAAATTACATACTTTTCTATGAAAGGCAAGATCTTATTAAAAAGAAAACAAAACCAGGCTAAAACACCACAGGGGTCTAGATGGGCCATCTGGACCTATGCTCCTCAAGTATGAGAGGATTCAAAGCCTAACACAAAGAACTCAGTGTGGCTTGGGACAATCTTAGGAAAGAGAAATCTACAGTGTCCTTTACCATTTGAATCCTATTTAAAATTTTAAAACACCTAGACATTAATGTGTTATTAATCACTGTATGTTTTTAGTGTTTTGGTTCCCTATCGACCTACCAAGCTCCCTACTATTCCCACACACATACTTTATTGCATCATTTAATGACTTCGCTTATATTTTCTCTTATTTCTCTCTTCATCTCATTGATTTTGTATTACTTTGATCTTATTGAGTTGAATTTCGAATATTCCCTCCTCTGGTTCTTATTTTTTTTAATTCCAATTTCTTACATGTTGCAAAATTCCAGTCAAGTTCCAAACTCATTTTGCATTCCTTCAAGGTCTGCTTTTCTCAAGCCCTGTGCTTTGTGTTCGTCCACTTCCCACAGATCTTCCTCAGCAACTCAAACCTGATGACATTATGATTGCATCTTTAGTGCTTTTCTACTCCAACCTTATTTATCATGCCTGTATTACTTCCAAAGATAAGGTCTGGAATAACTTCAGAGCAGAGCTTGTTAGCTGTTGTATGCATGCAAACAGTCCATCGCTACTGAAAGATAAAGCCACTTTTCCACACCTGGCATTATTCTTAATGTGTGCATTTGCAGGGCTGAAATCCCTTAGCAGTAGATTGACCTGCCTTCAACTTCTCTTTTCTGCAAACAGGTCTCTCCATCTTCCTTCCTATCGCTTTGTTTCTGGATTGCTTGTTGAAAAAAATAAATACGGCTCTCACTTTGCTCTCTTGATTATATTCCCTTCAAACTGTTTATTCCTACCTACTTACTTTTTCTCAGATTTCTCTCACCATATTCCCTCTAAAGTAAATGGAAGATCCATTTTCCTTTGACCAAAAAGCCAAAGCAAAAAATGTCCACCCTAGATCTCCCTTACCTCTAGAAGCCCTTCTGAATTCTTACCAACAATTACTATGTCACAGCACTGCTGTGCACTGCCAAAAATGACTTGGAAATATAATCTCCTTGTTCAAGGTGTAAATCCAACTATCTTTCTGCCCAATTTTTTTTTAAGTTTATTCTCTAAAATGACATGTTCAAACTCTATGAGGTTGTAGTATACCTGGAAAGATACATCTTTCCTTTCAAATTTCACTTTTCACCTTTTCACTTTCTCTTATTTCTATTCTCTCTCACTCTCTTTCCATTTCTATCTTTCATTCATTCATGTATTTGAAAATATTCTCCTAAGCTCTACTAGATGCCACACATGACAGCAATCACAAAGGAATAAAGATAACAAAATGTAATCCTTGGCCTCAGGGAAGCTCATTGTTTTGGGGAAAAAAATTCTAACCAGTAAACACAACTGATGATGATTCTGTGTAACAAATGCTACTAGTGCTTACCACTGTCCTAGGAGCACAACAGTATGATCGAGTAATTAATTCTGTCTCTGGATGATCAAGGGTAAGTTTGACAGAGTGTGGAAATTTTATTTAAATCTTTAAAAACAGCTAAGGGAAAGGAAAAAGGCTATTACAGAGGAAATGATATAACAAAGACAGAAGTACTTGAAATGTTTCCAAATATCAACAGTGACCATATAGAACAGCTACAAAAAAAGATCCTTTTAACTGATTTATTTTATTATGTATGCATATATATCTCACAGGATTATTGTGAAAATTAATTGTAAATATGCTTAAAGTCCTTAAAACACTCCCTGTCACACAGTAAGTAGTCAAGATATTTTAGAGTTTATTGTTGTTGTTTTATAGATTATATAATTATTTTTCATCTATATAAAATATTTTCATTTTTTGTCTGGCTCCCAGGTTGGTTCTAGACAGCTGTAGCTGTTGAGCTATCTGCAGTTAAATATTTTATTTGGGTACTTGTTTGAATAGCTCATGTGATTGGTATTGCTTCCAGAGTACAAAAATTAGATGACAGATAAACATGGCTGAGCAGTGTACAATTATAAAAATACAATTAACTGGACCACAGCTAATTGCAATTCTCAATCAAATTCTTGCTCCTCCCTCTCTCTCTCCCTCCCTCTCTCTTTCTCTCTCTTTTAACAATATCACATCTAAGATTCATTGAACAATCCTACCAATATAGTGACCTAGGATCAATCTAGAAAAAATGCAGCTCAGTATCATACGTCTCTTACAGCTACATCAAATGGTTTTGAGTTGGTTTTGAAAAGTTATATTCTCAGTAATGCCTTATAATAGTCCAGACAAAAAGAGGTGGGGTAGATGGTAAGGTGGGGTAGATGGTATGCTGACATTTTTAATAGCTTGCAAGATAGATACTTAACTTACAGTTCATAATGCATTCATATACCCTACTTCATTTGAATTGATAATCAGATTACTGTATTTGCACAAAGTCACAAAATATGCAACATGCAATAAGAGCCCAGGTCTTCTTACTCATGTAACAGTGCTCCTTACTCCAACATATTACTAACTGTTGAAAGTTATGGTTAATTGTGTCCATTTGATTGCCGTGGGAGCTGCCTGAAGAATTAGTAAAGCACACTTTTAGGTGTGTCTGGGTGGGTCATGGAGGCATAACCTTGGGGTCTATATCTGGTCCCTGCCTCTTTCCTCTCTGCTGCTGTTCCCCAGTTTTGCTTCCTTGCCATCATGAATTGAGAAGCTTTGCTCTGCCTCACCCCTCCCTCATGATGTTTCTACCTTACAACTAGCTGGCCATGGACTAAAATCTCTGAAACTATAAGTCAAAAAACCATTTCCTCCTTTAAGTTGTAGATGTCAGGTATTTGGACCTAGCAACAGGAAAGCTGACAAATACGCTAGACAAGACTAAATTAAAGTAGGCTACTAATCATTCAGTTGACTTAGTCCATTTGCTCTTGCTGTAACAGAATATTCCAGAGTTAGTTTTCTGTAAACAATAAAAAATGTATTTGCCTCACAGTTCTGGACACTGGAAGTGCAGGAACTCCGTGTTGGCATCTGGCAAGGGTCTCAATGCTGCATCATAACACAGCAGAAGGACCAGCAAATACAGTATGAAGAGAGATGGGGCAACTGGGAGCCAAACTCACAGCAAACGCCCATTTGTGATGACTGACCCATGCCTTCTGTAATGGCAATGCCGCAAACCTAAGCACCTCTTAATACTGTCACACCAGGGATTAAATTCCAACACAAATGTTGGAGGGGACATTCAAACCATAGTACGGTCAAAAATGCAAACACCCTGGTTAATTAAGTTTTTACTTAAAATGATGTTTAACACCAGACTAACATAATTAAGATATCTTTACCCACTGGAGAATAGCTGCTGGTGCAAAAATCTAAATGGCTATCAAAATTACAAAATAAATCAATGTGAGTGTAAATGATAAACTCTTTTCTCCTGTTGAGAATTTTATTTTAAATTGAGAAAACAAAAACAATGAAGAACTCCAGATACAAATAACTATAAAACAAACAAGTAACTAAATATCTATAAAACTGTAAGAAATAAATTTAAGAACTAGGAAATTGGTAGCTCAAGATACTCTGAGATAATTCAGATGTACAAATTAGCAGACAAGGACTTTAAATCAGCTATTATAAATATGTTCAAAGATTATTTGAATGAAATAATAGAGACTCTGAGTAGAGAAATAAAATTGTTTTTTAAATCAAATGGAAATTTTGAAACAAAAAATGCGTAGGAGTATAAATTTCACTAATCACGGTTAAAAGCAGACTTGAGAACAAAATAAAGGCAAGGAACCCTAAGAAACGTCCATATAAATTAGCCAGTGTGGAGTATAGACAGGGAACAGTAAGTAGGACCTCAGTAGGTCCTCAGTAGGTCCTCAGTAGGAGAAAATTAAACAATTCAAAGGGCCAGTGAAGATGCAAATGAAACTACTATAAAGTCCTTACATTTGTGACATAAAGTGGAATGATATTAATTTTAAGTAGATTGTGATACTGTCCTATGGGACAATATCAAGCATTTTAACACTTAGGTACCTGGAAGTCCTAGAAGGAAAGACAAATAGAATGAAGCAGAAATATACATGAAAAAAATAGTTTTGATAATGTCTTAAATTACTGGAAAATATTAACATACAGATCCAAGAAGTTCAGCAAACTCCAAACAGGTTAAATCAAAGAAAATTGTTTTCAGGTACAACATAATCAAATCAGTGAAAAACAAAGATAAGTAGAGAATACTGACTGGACACAGTAAGAGTAAGATGAGACAATGCATACAGGGAAACAAAAAGAAATTGCAAAAAATGAAATGATATATTTAAGGCTGAAATAATAAAATTGTCACCCTAGATTTGATATGCAGCAAACTATCTTTGAAATATAGAGACAAAATAAACACATTTTTGAATGAACAAAACCTGAGAATTAATCACCAGCCAATTTGCACTGCAAAAAATATTCACGGAAGCTATACAGGCTAAATTATACAAGACGGAAATTCAGACTTGCAGAAAGAAACAAAGATGGAAATGATTTATATGTGGGAAAATATGAAACAAATCTGAGCTTAGTTTTCATTTCCTTAAGATAGTTATTAAAATTGCATCACTGTAATACGGAGTTCATAATACATGTATGAGAAAATTAAAACAATTCAAAGGGCCAATGAAGATGTAAATGAAACTACTATAAGGTTCTTACATTTGTGACATAAGTAAAAAGTGGAATGATATTAATTTTAAGTAGATTGTGATAAATTAAGGATACAAATTGTAATTGTTCAAGCAACCACTTAAAAATACAAAGAGACTGTAGATAAGAATGCAATCTAGGAAATAAAAAGAAATGCTATAAAATATTTGGTGAACCCAAAAGGGGACAAGAAAAAAAGGAACAAAAAACTGATCAAAACAAAGAGGAAATCAGAAGCAAGATGGCAGACTTAGATGCTACCACATCAATAGTTATGTGGAAAGTAAAATGGACAAAGCACTCTAAATTAAAAAGCAGAAATTATCACAAGGAACTTTTCAAAGGGCTGCCTCTAAGTGATATGCTATTTTTCTTCTTTGTTTTCTAAACTAAATTTAACTAATACAAAAAACCTAAAAATTATACCTATTAATGAAGTAACAAGAAATAGTTTGCTACATGTATATAATGTAAAAATGTTTAAATTTGGATAAACATACTATTTTCTCTGATATTTATCATTTGTTAGGCTGAGTACATCTGTCATCCCAGCACTCTGAGAGACTAAGAAAGAAGGATCATGGGCCGGGGATTTAGCTCAGTGGTTCCGGCGTCTGTCTCGCAAGCACAAGGTCCCGAGTTCGATCCCCAGTACCAAAAAAAAGAAAGGAGGATCACAAGTTTGGGCCCAGCCAGGGCAACTTAGCCAGCTGATGAGATCCCGTCTCAAAATAAAATATATTAAAAGGGGGTAGGTTGGGGATGTAGCTCAGTGTGATGATCCTGCATTTAATCCCCAACACCACCAAAATTCTTAAAAATTATCATTTCTTTGTGGTAAAAATTTCCAAAATCCTTGCTTGTAGCTTTTTGAAAGGCACAGTACAATACTGGTAAAACTAGCCACACTATTGTGCACACCAGAACTTCCTTCTCTTACCTAACTATAACATAGAACCCACTGCCCAACCTCTCCCCATACCTCCTCCCCTTGACTCTCCCCATCCTCTAGTAACCTTGATTCTTCTCTCAACTTCTCTGAGATCAATCTTTGCAGGTTCCACATATGAGCAAGGCTATGTGGTGCTTCTCTTTCAGTGCCTGGCTTTTTCCACGTAACATCAAGATCACCAGTTCCACCCATGTTGTCAGATACACTTTAAATATACACCCATCAATGGGTTAAAAATAAAAGACTTGGAAAAGAGGCATCATGCAAATAAGAAGCACAAGAAAGCTGGTGTGGCTGGATTAATATTAAACCAAAGGGATGTTTAGAAAAGGACTAGAACCAGCGTTAATAGGGGACATTCATGGTGAGTTTTCTGATCCAAGAGGTAAACACCACTATCCTAAAAGTATGTATACACCTATAACAGAGCTTCACAATACATGAAGAAAACAACCAATACTCTAAAGGGATATGGATATGGGGAAAAATCTATACTTACATTTGGAGATTTTAATACTAAAACAAGAACTGAAAAAGCTATCAAGCAACTTAGCCTGACACTGACATTTGCATTAACATCTACAATACATATTTATTAAGGGCACTTAAAGCATATGCCTAAAGAAATCATGAGTTATAAAATAATTCAATTTCAAAAGAAAAAATCTTCTAATAATCTTCTGAAAATAACAGAATTTTAAATTATCAATTAACACTAAAATATAATAAAAGCACTAAATATTTGGAAATCAAACATCTCAATCTAAATAACACTTTAAAAAGCATTCTAAAATAAATATAAATAAAAACAAGCAAAATTTAAAATTCTATTATGTAAGTCAATAGGATAAACTATAGGCCAGGAACACGGCCTTAGGTAACAAAGGAAATTAGAAAATACCTTAACTAACAAAGGAAAAACAAGAAAACAAAGACTCTAGAAGGACAAGAGGGATAAGGAAGAGGAGAGGGCAGAGAAGGAGAACAAAGACAACAGAAAAGAAAAAAATAACATCAGGAATGAAGAATGAGACATAACTACAGGTCCTACAGATATCAAACTAAGAAGAGAATATTATAAACAACTTTTAACCAATAATTTTAGCAACTCAGTATATTTGTACAGTAGAATATTTCTAAATAAATTCCTTAATATTCCCTAGTTATTACCTTTATCAAGGGGGAAATCAACAAGCACAAAGTAGTACCCACTGTGTGGTAATATGTTCAAAAATTGGTACAGTCATATGGTATACGGTGACAAAATCAGGTCAGTGGTTGCACCGTGGGCAGCAGGAGAGAAGAGCAGAATTAACCATGAAGGGGCACATCAGGTATTTCTGGGAGACGGAAATGTTCTACTTCTGGATTGGAGTAGTGGTTACAGGTATACATAATCTGTCAAAAATCGTGCTGTATACATGACACCTGAATTCTGATTAGTGCAAACTTGCCTTAATGAAGCTTATTTTAAAAATATATCAATGAGGGCTGGGGATTTAGCTCAGTGGTTTCACTGCCTGCTGCGCAAGCA
>NW_004624752.1:22074493-22140937 GCF_000247695.1 Heterocephalus glaber
TCTCAATGAAAAAAAAGCCCCAACTAGAAGCAATGTGGATTTAGTCAAAATAATAATATTAATTATTATTGTTATTATTTTTGGTTTTTTGAGACATAGTCTTGCTATGTAACTCAGGCTGGCTTTGAAATCAAGATGTAGCCTACGCTGGCCTTGAACTCCTGCCAATCTTCTTGCCTCAGCCTACCAAGTGAGATTACGGGACTGTAACACCACACCTGGATTTCATCAACATTATTTGAGGAGGGCGTTATTTCAAGTCACATATGAAATAAAAACATGAAAAATTTTTAAATTTAAAAAGTTCTTCAAATGGCTAAAAATAAATATAAATAAAAATGAGCAAAATTTTCCATTTTTTTTCCGGTACCAGGGATCGAACTCAGGACCTTGTGCTTGCAGGGCAGGTACGGTGCCACTGAGCTAAATTTCTGGCCCAAAATGAGCAAAACCTTTAAAAATTCTATGACATCTCAGTAGGATAAAATATAGGCCAGGAAGTGGACTAGATGCTTTCATACAGTACAGCTCATAAAGACTGTGTCTCTTATTCAGATACAATCAAGCACAACGCATTAGAAAACAACTGTTTTACAAATGAAAAAGCAATAAACTAGAACCAGAAAATCTGGGTTCAAATAAGGACTACATTTGATATACCAGCTTTGGGACCTTAGTAAGCCACTTAGTCTCAAGTTCATCAACTACAGGACTGTTGTGAAGATTAAGGAATATTATTTAAAAGGGTCTAATAAAGTATGCCACAAACCATTACATTACTCACAGTATATGCCTGATAGTCACTGATGAAATGAAGCAGATATAAAACATGAACCGTGAAATAAATAGAAAGGAAGAGACAGAGAAAGAGCATGTTTCTGACCACATTTTTTTCCTATACATAGGAGAGGTAGAGGGTAGAACAGAGGCTTTCAAAGCCTGAGGACCTAATCCCATGTTCCTATCAGGAGCAGCACAGTGGGTAGGCAGAAGAGGACTGGTCAGCATCTCAGAATCAATGCACTTTTACTGGGGCCTGGATTATGGCTGGGGTAATAGACACTTCAAGACTGGCTCAGATGCAACCCTGATAACTACTTGGGCCTCCTGTGTACCCCAACCATGCAGCTGACGATCAAGTGTATACAGCCAGGCACAGCAGTGCACACCTGTCATCCCAGCTACTTGGGAGGCTGAGGCAGGAGGATGGCAAGTTCATGGGCCAGTTTGGGCAATTTAGACAGACGTTGTTCAAAATAAAAATTTTAAAATGACTGAGAATATAGTTCAGTGTAGAGCACTTGTCTAGCATGTGCAAACCTCTAGGTTTAATCCCTAGTTTTGCAATAAATAAATAAATAAACATAGTGTGTGCTACAAGTGGCTTGTGGTATCTTCTTCCAAACGTTTACTTTGGTACCTACTCAAAACTCCCTTGTCCTGGGTAAAGAGCTTGAAAGGGAGGCTGCATGAATTCAAGGGCTTGAGCCACACAATAAATGTTCTACTGTAGGCTTTTTGTTTTTTACGGTGGACTTTTGAAATGTCAACAGAATTGATGAATCACTGTTCAAAGTCTTCCACTCTTTCTTATCCTTATGTTTTCAGAGATTTTGCTCTAAAGGAGAAAAATATTTTCCAGAGCCAGCAGCATGATCAGGAAATTGCACCATTAATGCTTCATAGGGTGATTTTCAGTAGAGTGCCAGCAACAATTTACAAATCATCCAGAGAGTACACAAGAGTATAAAATGTAAAGGATGACTGTGATGTATGACCTGGATTTAAGAACAGAGAAGCCAAGTATCTTCATCCAAAAATGGGGCCTCTAGGAGGGCATGTAAAACTTCAGCAGGATCACAGTAGTGTGAGAAATTACCTGACAGAGGTTTTAACAGAATGATACAGGCACATACAGAGGAGAAAATCAGCTAAGCGGTGGGGAAGGCAGTGGCTTGGGGGAGATACTTCTGAAAAGGGTGGTGCCTATGCTGAATCCAAAGGCCCGGGAGTAATTTGGGCAAAAGGAATTCTAGACAGTACATACTACGGGGCACAGTACATGCTATGGATCTGGGCAGTACCATCTTCAGGACCCAGCAGGTGATGTATATGGTTGAAGTCTATGAAGTGAAGAGAAAGTGAGACAGCAGGGGCACAGGCAGGGTCTTAGGAAAGACTATTTAAAATCAGAATTCAGGAATTTATACTTTGCCAGTAAGAAAAGGGAAGTGACTAAAAGACTGGAAGGAAGCAGTACCATAATCAAATTAGCATTTTTTTAAAAGATCATTTTGAACAGTGTGAAGAACAGACTAGAAGGGGGACAAAAGTAGAGGCTGAGAAGTGAGTTGAAGTAATCCAGCAGAACTGGCTGGTGGCCTAAGGTAGCAGAACTCAGAACGGAGAGATGTATTACACATAGCAAAGAGGTAGGACTCGGAAGACTTGTTCACTGTTTTGTGTGACGGCAAAGAAAAGAAAGAATCAAGCACGACTCCTAGGTTTCAAGCTTCCACATCTGAATAGATATATCTCCTGTTCCAGTCAATCTACATTTGAAAATACAAAAACAATACCATCGTAAATTTTTAAGAAATTAACACAAAAAGCAGGGGCTGGCTCAAATAGTATATATACTCTGAGGGAAAAAAACAAAACTTAAATTCACAGACAGAAAAAGTCAGAGTTAAATAAATTCCTGTCTAACATATGTTGATGAAACCAAATAGCATAAAGGGCAATTCACTAACAAGAGAGCCATCTACTGCCTTCTAAGGATAGTGCAACAATGAAATGCCACCAGACAACTGGAAGAAAGCCAAGAGTTTTTTGACCACTTCACATTGAACATGTATTCATGAAATGCTCCATCCTTCCTCTAAAAAAAAACCCCAAGTGGTTGGCACTTTTAATAATAGCCAAATGTTTTTTACTTACTTCTTTCTCCTAAAAACATCAATCCAATACAAAACATTATTTGAACATGAAACACTTACCTGCCATCATTGCTATCATACTGGCTTTATAAACATTAGTAAGAGATCCGAGTTCTCCTGTGGCCAAGATGGTTTTGAGATGAGCCTCCCCACAGGCCTGGCGAAACTGCCGAATCTCATCATACAGGGCTGAGGAAGGAAATAATTGAGTCAGTTACAAAGCAGGCAAGTGATAACACGACTTGGCAGCCATTCGGAGCTGTAGAACCCATTTCAGATTTAGGAATCATAAAACATTTGTCACTTTCTAAAAATCATCCCACTTTACTATTACCTACAGCATTCTGGTGCAGTTCACATCCTGTGACAAGAAATGCTTGGTTTGTCACCATGAAACCATTTGTAAGCCCTGGCCCATGGTCCAGAGTCATGGGGCTTTTTAAATATCACTATAATGACATGCAAATTATAAATAAGTTCTACTTCTTCCATATGATGGTGACTTCAAGAAAAAACAAACTTATCTACCATACATACAGTGGTATTACCATTTTTCAGACTAAAGGAAAAACAATTCTTCAGGTTTCTATTAATTCCTCCATTCATGCGTGATATGTTCTCTTGTTAGAATATAAGGCAGACATTTCCTGAGAGCTCTGCTAATGACAATAAAAGCACCATGTGCCACCGTATATGTCTGTGTAGCTGTTTAAAGCCTGGCTGAGCCTGCTTAGGTAGTACTGGATACATTTGCATGAAGCTATCTGTAGAGGCTTTCAGTGATGCAGCCTTCACTCTATCCTGACCTCATAACACACCTGGCTTTCTAGAGCTCCATACAGGACTCAGACAGCAGTTTGATTAAACATACAAAAATCAAAAACAGGATATATAACAAAACAAAACTGAAGGGGGAAACAATTCATATTCAATGTAGTAGAATTTAAGTGAATAAATATAATGAGTATTAAATTTTTGAAAAATTATGTAAGTCTTTTGTCAATGACGACAACAAATTTGTGCTTTTACCCTTCACTTTCATTTCCCCAACTCAGGCTACTATCATACTATCAGGACCAACATGGAGCTGTTTCTGCCTTTTGTGCATGTGTGTGTCTCACAGGAAGTAGTTGGCTTTGGTTTTAGTTTTGGTTTTGCAGCACTAGGGATCAAACCTAGGGCCTGGCACATGCTAGCCATGTGCTCTACTGGTGAGTTACTCCCCCAGTGGCACATGGACTAAACCAAGCAAGAGAGCAATACTCATAATAAGGGTTAGGTTTAGCATTCTCAAAGCTAAGGTGAGAATTCTATAATTCTTATATTTACTAAAGTACACATAAATGACTACAAATCAGCCTCAAGTCAGCAAACTCAGTCAAAACCAAAAAGTTAAAGCACAATGAACCAAACTGCCCTCCTCATCCTAGAAAAGCTGAACTTAACTTGAAGCTCAAAAGTGGAAAGTGAATAGAGTAAATGCAAATATTCTATACAAGAAGCTTGGTGGTGCCCACATGAGGTTTCTCAAGAATGGACTGTACATTTTTACAAATCCTTAGCCACAGGTAGTTTTGTGCCCTAGAGAGCATGTGGAATGCCATAGCAACTACCTTACCCTGCCTGTTCACCCAGCTGGCGGGAGAGTCATCAACCTACACATCCAATGTGCCATCCTGCGAAAGAATGTTGCAAACAGTAACAACCTATGCAGCAATAACAACTTATAGTCTTTTAACTCAGAAAGTGACTCTGGGATGGAATGACATTTCTTGAGTTACTGAATCTAAAAAGAGAAAATTGTTCTCTAAGAACAAGTGACAAGGCAATCTCCTCATCCAAGGATTCAAGAATGCTAATCCAGCATCAACTTGTAATTTAATGACTTTCTTCCACAAGAAAGTGCTGCTGGAAAAGGAAATTTAGAGACAGACAAACATGCGTAGAAAACCCGGCCACATCACTTCTGTGAGACCCTAGGCAAGTTATTTCTCTCAGCCTCAGTTCTACCCTTAAAGAATCACAACAATATTTATCTTACAGGGTTATTATGAGTATTAAGTACTTTGCATATTGCCTGATATATTGTAAGCACTAAAAAAAGTCTAATAAAATTAGTATTAAGTTCAGACTTCTGGTCACATAAATTTCCATTAAGTGATGAGTGATAAAAGTCATGTCTTATTTCATGTCCTGATCTAACTCCTCATACTGGGCAGAAATTCTGTTGCATGGATTATACTTAAAACGTGCACATCAGATAGAATTAGAAAATATTTTATTACAGCAGTTGTCAAAGGGAACTTTGGCCTATACAACAAATTCTTAAAACACTCATCATGACCATACTGATGAACGAAACCACCATCCTTTTGCTAAAGATTACTACCTTTTGATACCCAGTGAATTTCTTTAACTACAGTTAACTTTAACTAGAAAAAACTAGATGTACTTTATCACTCAGCCATCGTCACTTAGAGCTTAACTCTTATTTAACAAATATGCAACCAGTGACCTCTCATTCTGTTTAGCTGTCAATTTCTCAAATCATTTTCCTGACCTATTTCACCAAACAACAGGATTAAGATTTCCTGAGAAAATACCTTGAATGTTGAAGGTTCAACATTTGGAAAGTTTAACCTAAGCTCCTTTCTCTTACCGTCCTGCCCATAAAGTATCAGAACAATAAATTCAAAAAGTATATGAAGGGGTTGGTGATTTAGCTCAGTGGTGCCGCCTCCTGCCTTGCAAGCGCAAGGTCCTGAGTTCAATCCCCATTACCAAAACAAAACAAAAAGTATACGAAACTTGGTCTTGTATAAAGATGACCTAGGGTTCCTAAAGTGACTGCTTCCATGGGTGCCTTTGAATCTTAGTGGGTGCTGCGAAGATGAAAAACTCCTCAGAGTTTCCTCTTGTAGCATCAGTGACGGCAGCAGATCCCAGTGGCCAGTGGCCCTGGCCACCAGCGTGGTACCTGTGATTACCAGTGGTAGCACTGCTACTGTGACCAAATTTCCCATGCCATAATTTGACCACATTTTCTGCTCCCAGGTCTTCCATGGTCCTGACTGTTTTCCAAATCTGCTTCTCTAGATGCTTATTCCAAGAGCTACTCTAGATCCTAAAACGTTCCTCTTCAGCTTAACTTAATCAGAACTGGTTGCATTCACTGTCAACTCTTCGCTCCAGTATAACAAATATTTCCTGAGGAAGTATAGTATAATGCACAATACGGTGGGCTTGCACTCCAGCTCTGACACTGATTTGTTGTTTGATTTAAGCAAATTACTTAACTCTTAGCCTTTGCCCCAACTTCCTCATCTGTACATACCCCTTATGGAGGTATGTTGACCATTAAATAAGTTAATACATACAGACAGTCTCTGGCACATAATTTATGCTCTAGGAATGTCAGCTATTTGCTTTCCTATTGTGGTTGATAGTGATGGTATTGTTGTAATTGCTAATGTCTTATTAAGGTCACAATATATGGTATTTATAAAAGCTAAGAACAAGTGTGATGTATGCCTATAATTCCAACACTAAGGGAGGCTGAGGCAGGAGGATCACAAGTCAAGCCCAGCCTAGGCGGCTTAGCAACTTGTGAAACTCTGTCTCAAAATAAAAAATAAGAAGGATTGGATTGGACATGCAGACATACAACAATAACCTGGGGCACTAGAGGGGAAGTTTACCACATATCACACATATAAAACAAATTTTTTTCTTAACTCACAGCGTACAGTCCTTTGACTAACACCCTTGGGATAAGACAGTCACAGGTACTTGCTGGCTATGTAAGCATGTAGGAATCACTCCATTTCTCTAAGCCTAATTATTCAGGAGGCTTAGTTTACTCACATATCTCTGAGAAGATTAATTAAAATAATACATGCTACTAGGGCGAAACCAGGCATTGCATGGGCATTTATCCCTTATACTACATTCTGTATTTTTTCTTATATATTTCCAGAAATGCAAAATAACAGAAAAGCAAGAAGAAAACAAAGCAAGCACTGTCCTAAAACTTAGGAAAGCACAGTTAGAATTTCCAAACATTACATATAAGAAAACAATAGGCTCCTTAGCTCCAACACAAGCCAAAGAAGCCATAAAGAAGCATCATTAGTGTTATGCAATTTTGCACACCCTGACATTAGTGATAGACACCCTGGAAACCAGAGAGATGATATATGCAAATCAAAGTGACTGGATTGCTGAAATATAACCTAGTCAAGCTCAAATTATGTCATTTACCTTTCTGTATAAATGAGTGAAACAATGGAAAAACTAATGGACAGATTTTTTTCCCCTACATTAGCAGGAAAGGACAGCGGGAGGGTGTGAATTCACTATAATTGCTGCTGGAATAGACATGTAGAGGAAATTACAAGTTAAGTAATAAAGTCAAGAGATCCCCTTTACAAAAAATTCTTCACAAGGAATAATTAGGCATAAGAATCAGAAAATCCCTAAATTTTCAAACCATCCTCTTTTAAACAGCTCAGGATGCTTGTTGTTTGGTTGGTTGGTTGATTGATTGCTGCAGTACTGGGAATTGAACCCAGGACCTTTGCACTGAGCTACATCCCCAGCCCTCTTATTTTTTATTGTGAGGTAAGGTCTCATTAAATTGTTAAATTCCCCAGGAATCTTTGACCCTTCTGCCTCATCTTTCCAGAGTGCTGGGATCACAGGTGTGCACCACCACGCCCTGCTCTCAGCAGTTTTGTACGTATCATTTAAACACGCCCTGTAAGGCAGTTGGCAGGTACCGTAATTTGGGGATATAAAAAGAGAAATGTGGAAAGATGAATGACTTGCCCAAAATCTTATCACCAGAGATCAGAAGAGAGATCAGAATTCATGTCTTCAAATGTTGAATAAAATTCGAAATTTCCTCACACTTTTCTGCCTCTGTCCTGGCACACAGAAGTATCTTAGGGTAAATGTGTGGTAGTCAAACTGTATTCTCAAGAAATGCATTGAAATACTTGAAGTAACAAAGTAATCAAAACCTAGAACCTAAAGGGATGTCAACATCCATCTAGTTCGAACTACTTACATTACAGTTGGGTGTCATAACCCTAAAACCTGGTTCTCATTTTTCTAAGGAGAAAAGGTTAGAAGGAATGAAAGGTTCTAAGGTCACTCGGAAGTATAAAATACTTAACTTTGTATGACTTAATATGCTAAAAACAATCTGCAAATTGCTCTGTTAGCCTTCTATACAGAATCAAAACAAGGGCAATTTGTAGTAGAATTCGAAGATTTAAATCAAGACTTCTCCTGCCCTGCTTGGCTGATAATTAGCTTTGTTGCTTCGGAAAGTTGCTAAACCTCTCCAAACCTCATTTTCCTCTTCAAGATTAGGTAGGAGAGCCTTACTTTTATAGCCCAATCACTTCTCAAGTTCTGGGAATAAATGTAAGAGTAATTAGTCAAATGATTATAAAAGTAATCAATTAATAATACTCCTCTCAGATCCACCTTTAATAATAAGTACAGGTAAAATGAAGATAAACTTTAATTTACTCTAAAAGCTTAAGCTGTTACAACAAAGACCAAACAGCCTCTTGTTACTGACTCAGAAGACCAATTCCCAACTGTCTCATGGCAGCTCTGAGCTGCAGAGAGGGGAAAACCAGGGTCCTCCAGTTACCCACTGGTGTGAAGGCCCAAGCCAACATGGAATGGGCAAGTCACCAGGGCTGGGGACCCCCTGGCTCACATGATGCCAGGTCAGGGGCTGGAGCAGGGTGAGGAGAGACCTGCAGTCCACTCTGCCAGGGAAATGAGAGACATCCTACCACTGAGGCTGGGAATTCCGGGGCTTGGGAGGACGTGGGGAACACAGCCAGTGTTAATGCACCAGGGGAACAGCACATGGCCTCTACAGATTGCCGTACACAAGGCAAGTGATCAATCAAATGGGTAAATACCAATCAAACAGATAAGCAGACTGAGCATAATGAGAGAAAGATTTCTCACTGACAAGAAAGAAGGGCAGAAATACAGAAAGAGGGAAGGTGAGAACAATTCTGTGATGTTGGCTTATAATGGAGATTATTAGTGTGAACTCACAGGTTCTAAGACAGACAGACAAAGTGTATGGAGGAAGAGGAAAGGATATATCTTGGCACAGATGTGCATGTTGGGTACATGTATATATTCATGTACCTCCTAGATCTACTTACTGAGAGAACTTAGACACAGCACTATCCCAACCGGAATGAACATATGTGGCACCTAGATTTTGGCTTCTAAATATATTCGTCAATAAAATGAACCACAGTTCCTTAGAGAAAGGGCTAATTCTGAGGTGAGGTAGAGAAAGTCCAAGTAAGCACAGAATGAACATCTTACAAGAAAGCGAGAAAGTTCTCAAAGAACAACAAAAACATAAAAAGATATGAGTTAGTCTGAAGTCATTCCCATTGGCCAAATCTGGGAAAATATGAATATCAAAATAAATTATAGTAAAGGGTTATAACCAGTTAAATAGGGATCTATGAGTTCTCACAAATAGGGAGGAGAGAAGAAAGGAAGATAGCGAGAAAGGAAGGTTAAGAAGAAGGGAGGGAAATGAAGAAGTAGAGGAGAAATTATGGAATTAGGAAATCATTTGGCAACTATCAGATTAATGACTGAAGAATTATCAATGGATAGCGGCCCGGCCATGGACTCCATGGGTCAGTGATACTAAAATAGTGAATAAAAGTTAGATGAGTAACAGGATATTAAACAGTCTCAAAATATCTCCAATCATAATCTGTATTAACAACTTATTAAAATGCAAAAAACTTATTAATTTTACAATAGAGAAACCTGGCAGAAACCATCTTAGCTAAGTAGGAAAGTACCATCATCAATAACTGGACAAATTAACATCTTGTGACTTTTGAAATAATCCATTGAGAAGAACAGAGAAAAGCTTCTGTTTCTCCTGTCAAAATGCGTAATTTGAATCTACTCCTGAGAAAAACACGAAACAAATCAACATTGAGGTTTATTTTACCCAATAATGGGCCTGGAATCTGCAAAGACAAAGAAAGACAGAACTGTTTCAGACTGAAGAAGCCAGAAGAGACATATAACAACTGATCCCAGATCTCATAAAGAACACTACATGGACAGTGTGCACAAACCGAACAAGGTCTGTAGATTGAATGGCAGTATCTGATGGTGTCCTGTGGCTTGCTACAAGAGTCTCCTTGTTTGTAGGATTTTTTTTTTTCCAGTGCGGGATCACACCCATGGCCTAACACATGCTAGACAAGTACTCTACCACTCACTGAGCTACATCCCTGGCCCTGTTTTTAGGAAACATACACTGAAGTACTAAGGGTGATGAGTCAACAGGTCTGCAATTTAACCTCAAACAGTCCATACAATACATATACACACAAAGGAGAAGTAAAAATGGTGAATGATACAAAGTTTCCTAACTGGGGACGATGAGTAATGTTCAAACTGGACTCGTGTATTATTTTTGCAACTTTTCTGTACCTTTAAAATTATTCAAAAATAAAGATTAAAATATATATAGTTTGTTGGAATGTGTGTAACATCTAAGTATTTTTGTTCTGGGAGACAATGAACCACTGTGTTTTTATAAAAATATGATTATATAGAAGGGATGTATTATTTTGTAACCTTTCCCCCCTCTAATATATCATAAATATCTTGCTAAAATTATAAATGTAGGCCTACTGCACAATGTTTAATGGCCATATAATCTTCCATAACATATACCTAATAAATATATTTAATCATTTTTGTATTATCACATAGAGATATAGCCCGATTTTTCTTTTTTTTTTTTTTGGTACCGGGGATCAAACAGGTCCTTATGTTTGCAAGGCAGGCAGTGGCAGATTTTTTAGTATTATAAATAATACTTCAGTAAAGTTTTCAGTTAAGTCTCTGCATCCATCAAGACAGACCCTGCCCTCTGGAGTCTTTATTATTTTTTGTGCTCTCATGTCCCCGTGTAATATATGTTCATTGTTAAATATTCAAACATTGGGCTGGGAATTTAGCTCAGTGGTTCCACACCTGCCTCGCAAGCGCAAGGACCAGAGTTCGATCCCTGGTACCAAATAAATAAATAAATAAATATTCAAACATTACAGAATTGAAAATTCCCCGTTTACAAAAGAGACAGAAAGAACAATTCTTGCCACGTTCCGAAAAAAACAGTAATTTGGAAGACTATTATAAAGGACGACAAATGAAAATGGAATTCAATGAAAAGCATGGCGTCCAGTGCCCAGAGAAAAAGGATGAGACCTAAGCCAGAGCTTACTGGAGAGCAGAAACAGGAAATCCGGAAAGCTTTTGATGGGACAGAGACCATGGATGTGAAGGAACTAGAGGTGGCAATGTGGGTCCTGGGCTTTGAGCTCAATAAAGAAGAAATCAAGAAAATGGTAAGTGAATTGATAAGGAGGGGACAGGCAAAATGAACTTCGGTGACTTTTTGACAGTGATGACTCAGAAAATGTCTGAGAAAGACACCAAGGAAGAAATCCTGAAAGCGTTCAAGCTCTTGGATGATGACGAAACCGGGAAAATATCGTGCAACAATCTGAAGCGCGTGGCCAAGGAGCTGGGCGAGAAGCTGACTGACGAAGAGCTGCAGGAAATGACTGACGAAGCTGATCGAGATGGAGACGGAGAGGTCAGTGAGCAGCAGTCCCTGCGCCTGACGAAGACCAGCCTTTATGAAAGCCGGCGCCGTCGCCGTCTCCGTCTCCTCCGCTGTGAGCACACGTGACCAGATTCAGTGCCTGCTGCCCTGTGAAACCCGGCCCCCTCACTTGCCTGTGTCACCTCGGCCCTGACCTCCAATCTAGTTTGGACTTTTGGAAGTGTTCTTTGATATTAAAGTTCTTTGTCAAATGATCCGCTGATTACTTTAATTCTTGAAAGCAGAATGAGAGCGCGTCAGACTAGGGAACGGGGCCTCCACGTCTGCCCACCTGCCGTTTCTCCCGGCCTCGCTGCACTCTTGTCACGGTCTCCACACAGACACGAAGGGACCCCTGAGAAAAGCACACGCGTGCTTGGGTCGTCACCAGCTGTGGCCCCTTTTCAGTGGCTCCCCTGTGCACCTGTTGCCTGAGTGCCGTTTTCTCTTTTGCAAAACGCAGTGAACCCTAGCGCTGGCGTTCGCATGTGTATTAATGTTGTTTGTTTTGTCTTAAAAATAAAACATTTCTGTTTGAAAAAAAAAAAAGAAAATGGAATTCAAATGCCACACCTGCAAATTAGCCAGATTAATGCAAAACTTAACAAAACATATACAGCAAAGAAGTAGCTGGCATAGTGATGTCACATTTAAAAACCTGACAATAAATGTTTTGACTTATAATGAGGTTTTCAAGAGCAGCGAATGTGGGTATACCAGAAGCCTAAGATAGATATTACATTGCCACACCTGGCAGAGGAGTTGCCTGTCTGTCCCCCACATCCCTCCACTGCCACGGTGATGAGAAGTGAAGGTCATAACCCGATCTCTACTTCTTACTCTCAGTTGGAAAACAAATGCGGCAATCTCAGTGGACTGCTCGAAATAGGCATCAAAATCTCAGCTCCACTAGGAAGGGCCCACCGGCACCACAGTGCAGGTGCACAGGGGCAGGAGGGGCTGTGTGGCACCCAGGTTTCTGTTTGGAACTTTTCTTAATTTACTTTTTAACTGATATATAAAAACACAAAAATTGTACATAATAAGCCAGGAACAATGAAGCACACCTGTAATACCAGCTACTCAAGAGGCTGAGTCAGAAAGATTGCAAGTTCCAGATCAGGCCAAGCAATTTAGTAAGACCCTGTCTCAAAATGAAAAGGGCTAGCTGGGTGTGGTGGTGCACGCCTACAATCCCAGCACTTGGGAGGCTGAGGCAGGAGGATTGCTGTGAGTTTGAGGCCAGCCAGAGCTACATAGTGAGTTAGTTCAAGGACAACCTGAACTACCCTGTCTCAAAGAACCAAAAGGGGGTGGGGGGAGAGACGGGGGATGTGCCTCAGCGCTAGAGTGCCTGCCCTTGGGTTAGAGCCCCAGGACCAGGAAACCAATTAACCAATTATACATATTAATGGAGAACTATGTGATTTTTCCATGTGTATCGACTGTGTAATGTTCAAATCAGGGTAAACCCATCTATCCCCTCAAACATTTTTCATTTCTGTAGGGCAAAAACATTCAAAGTCCTTCTAGCTTTGTGAGACATGCAGTGCATTGCTATTATCTGTAGTCACCCTACTGGACAAGAATACACTAGAACTTCTTCCTCCTATCTAACTGCAACTTAGAAGCTCTTAGAACCTTTTGTTCAGCATGCAAAATCAGATTCCTGGCTCTACCTCCTGCTACACTGCCCTTGCCGGCCAGCAGGAACTGTAGCATTTTTACTTTTTTCTTTTTAACTTATCTTCTTTCTTTCTAGGTTCCATCTAAAAGCAGCCATCCATTAAGCTGTCTGGAAAAACATTGCTGTAGATGCAGAAGCCATGTTAGTAGAGCTTGTATGATTTAAATAAGATTCTAAGTGTTTAGAGACTATGTTTCCTATCTAAAAGTCATAAAGTAGATTTCCTTTTATATTCTGTGCTATTCAAAGGCAGTTAAAAAATAATTGCTAATGAATATATCTAAGCAATTATTTTTTGAGTACCAGAAAGATGTTCAACACTGCACAAGAATGGCCTGAAAATAACTCTTAAGATAATTATATGTACAGTAAAGCTCTTAATATAAAATTGTACTGCAACCTTTTATACTAAAAAAGTCACAAAATATTCAAGAATACAGTTTCATAGCAACTAATTAAACTTGTAAGACTAAAATGGAGATGGAGTAAAACACCAGGTAGTGAAATAACCTACAAGAAACAAAACACACACATTTTTGTCAATAGTATTTGAAGTTTTGAGAGTCATAGCATAAAAACAAAAAGCATATAAAAGCATACAGCTGTTATAAGTATCTCCAAAACTTCTGTCTTAAAACCGAGAAGCCAGATTATAAATTATGTGACTCCTCCCCAAAAGGTGTCTACAGACTTACAAATGGATTTTCTGATGAGATTATAATTAATAGCTCTATAAAAGAAAGAAAAATAATTTTTCAGGGATGTTCCATCCTACTGTTCTTTTTTTTTCACCTAAAAATAAGCAAGTAAGAAAAAGAGATTATTGACCAGATTCAAAACTGTTAGCAATCATTTTGTACAGGAAAATGAAAGGCATTATGCCTTTGGCATAATGCAATATACATACTGACCATAGGAATAAAATAATGAATCCGCCATCCATCTATCTAGTATGAACAGGCCTGGGAGCCTATTTATCCCTCACACTGACCCTCATTTCTGATACTACACTGCCCATGGCAATGTGTAAGATTCTAGGAGGAGGGGAGCTAGACCAAGTACTCTGAAAAACGTTTGTGTGGTAATTCTGAGAACCAACAACGCGCTCCACACCTTATCCAATTAAAACTGTTGTCCCAAGTGACAAATTAGATGTATGCATTTCTCTGTCCAGGTGGAGAGGGACAAGGAAAGTACTGCCAGGAAAGGACAGGGTGCTTCAGTGAGCTAAGTCTGACCTGACCGTGAAAAGCTTAACAGTGAAGGACCAGGTAACAGGGACCAGGGCAAATCAAATCAAAAGATCTATGAATCAAAAATCACAGCAGTCTGTACTGCTTGCTGTGGGGTAAATCACCTCAGGAATTTCACAAGCCCCCAAGCATTACCATGTTCCAGGGTAATGTAAACATGGGTAAAATAATGCTGAATAATCAGGAAAACATTATTTTACTTAATAGAGATTGATAAGATAAGGGAAATGTGAATATTATCAATAGATTGCTTCTAAAATGGTCAGAATCTCTGATATTAGCAGGATTCACTGATGTTGAATGTCCACTTCAGTGAAAATCATGAATGAAAAGCAGCATGGTTTATTGGGAAAATGGGGTCGGAGTTCAGAGCCAGGCCAACCTGCATTCTGATGCTGAGTTTCAGGAGCCTTTGTTGTAGGATCTAATGGGCTTTCTGAAAGAGTGTGCCTAATTTAAGGAGTGGTCACACTGGGACAAATACTTCAGGGATGACAGAGGAGGTAGAGGAACTTGCGAATGAGGAAGGAATTATCATAGACATAAAAGAGAATCTCAGAAATGTGGTCAGAAACCTGGCAAGACAGTGTGTCTAGACGGAAGAAACAGTCCACTGTGTCGCTGTGTTGCACATTTATGAACAAAGCTGAATAAACAACTGAAGAGCATCCCCAGGGCATCATGAAAGGAGGGGTCATTATTATCTTGCTGAGAATTTGTCAAAACAAAGAAATACAATACGATTCTTTTAAGAATTTCTGCCCTGAAGAAGAAAAAAAGGGAGACAGCTGGAGATGAAAAAGAATATGGACATGTGTTTGTTTGTTTGTCTGTTTGTTTTAATGGAGAAAAGGTTAAGTATGTCACGGGGATTACATCTCAGTGATGGAAAAGCTAATACATCTGTTTAAATGCTCCACGGGAATGAGCTAAAAGATAGAGGCTAAAGACACAGGAGGAAAATGATGTCCAACACATGGAGGAAGGGCCTCAGCAAATAGAAGAGGAGACAAAAGCCACAGAGTAGAGGGACTGACTCGGGGACGGAGAGAAGGAAGAAGCAGAGTAAGGCAGATCTGAAACAAGGGCTCTCAAGGAGCGCAGGTCTGATGTCCTGTTGCCTCCGAGAAGCAGCAAGTGGGTCTTCTGCTAAAAGAAAAGAAGCCGCAAGGCGGGTGGAGGAGTTCAGCGTCGGAGGAAAGGGGCGACATCAAAGGGTCACTAAGGAGAAGCCAAAGAGAGGCATGCAGCTGCCCCCCAGTCCCCTCCTGAACTGTGTATCCCCACCAGGGACCTGTGTGGACCAGGAGAAATAGGATGCACTCTGGATGCCTAGGTCGAAAAAGTGAGATTCTTAGCAAGGTCTGGTGGCACACACCTATAATTCCAGCACCCTGGGAGACTGAGGCAGGAGGATTCCAAGGTCAAGCCCAGCCTGGGCAACTTAGCGAGACTGAGCAAGACCCTGTCTCTAAGAAATTTTTTAAAGGCATGGGGATATAGCTCCACGAGTAGTCCCTGGGTTCAATGCTCAGTACCAAAAAACAAAAACATTTTAAATGAAGGGGCGACCGTTTTGTGTTTATAAAGTATCCTGCAAACCTCAGGACACAGGCCAGAAGCCTCCAGATCTAAAACTGTAAGGTCCTAACAGGTATTTTCATCAGCACACTTCAAAAATATTAACGTTAGGCTCTTGTTTTAGTAAATGTCATATGTTAAAACATGACACTGAAAAAATATAATACGTAATCAAATTGAGAGTTGAAGACAAAATACTACAGTGAAAAAAGTCCTGAGTGATTGGAGATTTCTATTTAGAAATAAATTTCTAGTATTAAATGTTTCCTTTCAATTTGTTTTTGGGCAAGAGGTTATTAGTACCATAAAAAAAGTTAATAGAAAAGTATGATGTAAAACAAAGACATGTTATTATATTTTGCATGAATGCTTGCTATTGGGAAATTATCAGTTTTTAAAAACAAACCATTCCTAGTTCATTAAGAGATAACCAATTACATCAACTCCCATCTCCTACTGTATTTTATTTTCTAATTAGTAGTATTCAAGAGACAAGAGCACAAGTTGTAATATAAACTGTACACCTATATACACTTGCATGATAAAAAGACATAAAAACATACAGGTTTTTATCCAACTAAGTCACGCAGGGTTCATTTCCAGATTTGTTTTATTAATATTACAAATATAATATTAAGTATACTCACTTCTCTTCTTAGCCTACCCTTAAATCTTAACAAATACATAGAATTAATACATAGGAACAGGGATATCTATTGAAAATAACCCTTTCAGAGATTTTCAGAATG
This sequence comes from Heterocephalus glaber, assembly GCF_000247695.1. Next base: position 22,091,398 of record NW_004624752.1, read on the forward strand.
ACTGCAAATCCTAGCATGGTGGTACAAGCCTGTAAGCCCAGCACTCGGGAGGCTGAGGCAGGAGGATCACAAGTTCAAGGAAAGCTTGGGCTATACTGTGAGTTCAAGGCTGGCCTGGACTACACAGTGAGACCCAGGCTCAAAGGAAAAAAGAGAGTGATTCCAAATTGTTCAAAACACACATGAATGGTAATAAGAAAAGGGACATAAATTGAAAACAAGAAGATATTTGAACTACCATGAATGGAAACCCAGCAAGGATTAATAGTGTTGCTGAGTACAGATTGAGGGGACAGGGCCAGGGAGAAGGCAATGAGAATGGGAATATACAGTAATATGACTAATACTCCAAGTTACACACCTCATTTTCCAGCTCTGCATGAAGCCAATCATGGTGGCCATGTAACTCAGCTCAGGTCAACAGGATGTGATGTGTGGTATGAAACTCCAGATGGGACAGACTGCCTTCCCTGCCATCCACAACCCTAGGAAGCTGCCTTAGACAGCTCAGGGCCCGTGAGTGTGATGCTAGTTGCCATGTGCTTTGCAACCAGACGATGACAGTCACCTAAATCTCCAAGAGCTTTGTGGAGCTGCCACAACACCCAGAAATGCCTCCCTCCAGGCTTCATGTAGGAGAATAAATACCTGTTCGATCAAAGCACTGGCTGAACCCTTGCTACTTCCAAACCAAAAGGGATTTGCAACCAATAAACAATGGAATCAGGCTTCACAGACCAAGGCTTTACAGATAAATGCAGTGCTTCCCACTCTGCTCCATGGTTTCATTGTATAGTTTCACTAACCCAGGGTTATCTGTGGTCCAAAATATTGAATGGAAAATTCTAGAAATAAACATTTGATAAGTTTTAAATTGCACCGCATCCTGAGTAGGGAGACGAGATCTTGTGCCGTCCATTCTGTCCTGCCCAGAATGTGGCTCATCCCTTTGTCCAGCGCACTCACGCTATGCGTGTCACCTGCCCCTTTGTCACTTAAGGACACCTCAGATGTCAGGCTGACCGGCTGGATCACCTAGAGCCATCCCAGTGTCCACGGCACTCACCCTACTTCACATCGGCACGGGCACCGTGCGGTCCCCAATCACTTCAAGTAGGGTGAGGGTGGGACAGGAAGATACTTGGACAAAGAGAACACTTCACCTTTTATTATAGGACATTGTTATCACTGTGCTATGGTATTAATATTAACCACCTACGTGCTTAATTTATATAAGTTAAACTTCATTGTAGACATACATATATAAGAAAACATGGTATATACTATCTGAGCTTTCAGGTATCTGCTGGGGGCCTTAAAAAACATTCCCTGCAGATAAAGGAGGACTACTGTATAGAAAGACAGAGTCACAGAGAGAAATTCAGGAGATATGGACAAGTCCAATAAGCAGATTAAGCAAAAATACACTAAATGTAACATTTAAGTTTTTAAAAGTGAGTAGGTAACGTGTGTGTATATATAGAGAAAAAAGTCTGGAAAGATATGCATCGTAGTATTACCTGAGGTTATTTCTAGGAATAAAATTATGAAGGTTATCCATTTCCTTTATTACTAATTAGAATTTTTAACAGTGTTTTGTAGAATTTTCATAATTAGAATAAGTATGCCTTTTAATTGATACTATTCTCCTAAGCACCAAAAAAGAATAAAAAGTTCATATGGAGAGGAAATTGCCTAGATTCATAAGGGGCATGAGGACAAGTAATCTTAGCCATGTTTCCTCCTAACTTCACCCTCTGATCTCGTGGCTTGTAACCCCCAACAGTGATCTCCAAAACATGCTGCCTCCTCCCAGGTCCCCACCATTTTCCGTGTGATTCCCCAGGGAAGAACAGGTTTCCATTTTAGGCCAGGACATGCACCCACCTTCCCACTGGCCGGTCAGCACCAGGCTCCTATTAATGACCACATCGATTTCCGTAGCCCCGTCCTCCATAGCCAATCTGATCTCTTCCAGTCGAGTTTTTAAATGAGTCTGTGCGGCTGGAAAGCCAGTGGCCACTAGCAGAGATTAAACAGAAAAGAAGGAAGGAAAAAAGGAGGGGAAGGGGGAGACAGGAAGGTAGAGAGATAGAGAGGGAAGAAAAACAAATTTCAATTGGTTAATAACTAAACAAAGAATTTCATTTCCAACCCACTCCCCCCAAAAAACCAACATTTAGAGACCAAAGCATTAATGACACTTGAAAACATCATTTATACAGCTGAGCATGGTGGCATATCCATTTGGGAAGCTGAAGCAGGAGGATCACAAGTTCAAGGCCAGCCTGAGCTACAGAGCAAGATCCTGTCTCAAAAAAACTAAACAAAAACGGACTTCACTTATATGTAATATAAATGTGAAGAAACAGAATGTTATCTCATATTGCTTTGGTGTTAGGACAAATATTAACATATTCTCTGAAAGGCCTCAAGATGTCACAGAGATCTTACGATGGCATATTAAGTAACTAGCAATTAAGAAAATATGTGATCAACACAGCAGGAGTCATAAAACAGTAGTTGTAGCCTTGTTTTGATGAATACTAGTTAATTCAAGATCCTATTCTCAATCAAGTTGGCCATCTTCATTTACTCAATTACTGTTGACTTAATCTGGATTTCTTCACTTGTGAACAAACCTCTTTAGCTGTAGAAAACAGATTATAATATAATTTGCTCCCACTGCCTGTCTTAAAACAACCAGCTAGGCACATGAGGATAAAGGGAAGGGAGTACTAGAGAGAAAAAAAGCACCTAATCAGTCCAGGGAACAGGAGCAGGACAGACCTGGCAACTGGAAAACCAGGAATAAATAAGAAAAAAATGAAAATAAATCTGCACTTCTGAAAAACTTTGATCACTTTTAAATAAGAAGAAAATGAAAATACAACAACATTTTTGGAAAAGCATTAATATTTTTTATATATACACCACTGACTCTACCATTTGTAAAGAGAACCTACGGTCTTTCCTTGATGTTCTTAAAGTCCTTGGGTCTGCTACCTTAGCGGAAAACACCTCCCCATTGTATAAAGGAAAAAATGAACTGAGTGAGGCTGAGGAGAAGTCAAAGTCTATAAAGGTGCAGCTCCCAAACACTTGAGGGGTCCTCCCAAACAAGTTGTATATACAGTGTACCACGTTTCTTTTGATGCGCCCCTCGTAAAACAGATTAGTGATCTTTACAGGCTGCTTCTTTAAAGCCCCACATACTCTTCTAACATCTCTAAGAGTAGAATCTAACTTTGAATCTGTCTATCCACCAATCCATCTGTTTGTCCACCCATCCACAGACACAGTCACTAAAATGAGACTTAGGAACTTCTTCTCCCGCCTACCACATCCTCCTGACTCTACCTTGAGTCGGGGGCTCCCTGGCACCATCTTTCCTGGATCTCCTGGGCTTCCCCTCTCCCACATAGTCTGGGACAAGTCCCCCGAGTTCCTCTTCTCCTCTTTATAATTTGTCCCCACCATCAGCTATGCCAAGAAGCCCATCAAGCCACATCTCCGCCTACAAGCTTTCACAGCCACCCTCATTGCCAGAAGAAGCTCCAACACCATGGCACTGCAGGAAGGTCCCATGCCCCCAGGCCCTGCTGTGCCTCTCCAGCCTCAGCTCCCGCTGCTCCCACTTCACCTTACTTTTGGCTCCAACTACTGCACATCCCTTTCAGATCCCTCAACATGCTCCTGTGGCTTTGCTTATTAGCTCCTCTGTCCAAATGCCATTCCCTCCCTACCAACACTGTCAAATAATGATCATCTTTGCTAGGATGCATTCTCTCACACTCTGAGTGTCAGCAACCTTTGCAAAACAAATCATTCCCTGCTCAGAGTCACAACTGTACCTTCTGCATGTCTTCATTATTGTATTTTCCATGTATATGACATACACAGTTAAGCCAGAATAAAATGCGTAACTGTGTAAGACTACATCACACGTTGTAATTTTTTCCACCTGATAATTCCTTCTACACAAACTAAATTTCCTTAAAGATGGGGATATAGTTCTATATTCTTAGGACTTAAGGTCTGTTCTTCACCAAATAATAAAAAATACTAAAATCCGGAGTCAATATAACTAATATAAACATTTAAATACTGGCGTAAATGTAGGTATAATATCCCACACTGTCTGAGCTGAAGACAGAAACATGTTCAGAAACAGCAGCAAAAGCCACAGACAACCTTACCTGATGCCACAGGGACGTCACAGCCTGCAGCCTTTAGTGCTTTCACAGCGTCACAAACCCGGGCAGGATAAACACAAACAGCAGCCACAGTGATGCCTTCGAAGGGAGAAATCATAACAGCCTACTTTATATGAAGTTCAACTCACACAATATGCTTTTAATTACTGTTTATACTACAACATTGGCAGAAATCAAAATGAGAGAAAAACTAATTCCCCCATGATGCGGCAACAAATTAAAAGGTTTTTATTTTCCACGTTGCCTTGTAGTTTTGGAAAACATGGACCATTTTCTGACTGCTAGAAGTCATGGAAACAATTCTGAAACATCGTTCTTCAAGGTTAAGATGATGCTCTATTTTGTTTAAATTCCTAAAAAATAGTCGGTCATCACGACTCAATGAAAATACTTTATTTCATGTAGAAGCCAAAATCTAGGTTTGCACAACATTCAAAGAGGACAGCAGATGAAGAAAAATGTAAGTGAAATTTACAGGGTTACAACAAAGTGACATTTAATGAAATCTCTTTCCTCTTTTTCAGGAAATAAAATCTGAACCTGGGGCCCTCATTTGAAGGTGTAAACTCTTAAATTTAAAAAAATTTGAAATCAGCCACTATAAAACCAAGCAGTATCATAAACTTATACAAAGTTGTTACTTTTAGTGCTATAGATAGAGTTTTTTGTTTTGCTTTGCTTTGTTTTCTGGTGCTAGGGGTTGAACCCTGGGCCTCGAGCATGGTGCTCTGTCACTGAGCTATAGTCACAGTCTCAGAAAGGTGTTTTATTGTCAACTAGAAAGAAACATAATTGATATTTCTCAAATTATGGGAACACCTGCCTCAGGCGAGTCTGAGGTCTCTACTCGAATTTATAACAGACAGCCAGGCACTGGGAAACCATGGACAGTCCGTCCACAGAGAGGAGATCTATGCCGTGCTGGAAGTACCTCTTAGCCTTCCAGTTCTCAGCTCCTCACACAGAGAGTAAGGGAAACCGCCAGGCCCAGAGTGGTGCAGGCCTGTAATCCCAGCACTCTGGGAGGCTGAAGCAGGAGGTTCACAAGTCCGAGCCCATCCTGGGCACCTTTGCAACTTAAGGAAATCCTGTCTCAAAATAAAAAGTTTTTAAAAACGGAGTGGGGATGCAGCCCTGGATTTAACTTCCAGGAGAGAGAAAGCGCAAGCAAGAGAGACAGAGACAGAGACAGAGACAGAGACAGAGACAGAGACAGAGAGATGGGGAGAGTGAGAAAAACAGAGACAGACTCCATTTCTAAAATTAAGGTCTAATCTTAAGGCAATGTTAGAAATTTCTTTCCTCAGTGTATACTGAGAAAGTGGACACAACTCTTTTTTTTGAAAGACCTGATATACAAGCATGTAATATTTACCATTTGCATTTATTCTCTAATGTATTTCATTTTCTCAGAGAAAATACTTTTATGTATGAGATGTGATTATTAAGTAATGAGATTGCCTTTTTCACATATGGCTAGGGAATCAGAATCAGTATTTTAGAGTCACTAGACAGAAAATTCCCAAAGCTCAGGAACTGAAAAGAAATATAAGAAAACTCTCTACCAGAAGATTCAAAAAAAAGAAAAGAAGATTCAGTTCATCGATAGAAAGAACTGACCTAAAAAAACAAGCCTCAGATTCCCGTCTTGCTGTTTTTCAAGGGAGAATCTCAACTGTTTGTTTATACACACATGACCAGGGTTTCTAGCCCAGACTTTAGCACTACTTCTATCTCTGCAGCTGAATCCTAAGCTCTCTCAGAGCTAGTAATTAGTATTATAAGCAGACAAACAGCAAATGCATTGCACACAACATTACCTTCATCATGCATATTCAAGGCTTTTAAGAGATCTTCCCGGATTGGGTATTTGGCTTTGTAACAGAGCCTTTGAATGTTGGAAAAGGTATCATCACCCGACAGTGTAGTGAGATCTATACAGGTAACAGCCTTCAGGAGCCAAGCAGCCTGGTAGGAAGAAAAGAAAAAGAAATCAAATGAAAAATAAAATTAATTTCCAACTCTGTTAGCAGAAAATCAGACAAATATGGACACTAATATCAGACATGTACATTGTTCTAAGGCATATTATGATATAGGATATAAACATAATTCAAGAGGAACCTTACCAGTACAAAACAGAAAGGAAAAATAGCGTTCAATTTTTTTCTCCGACAGATACCCCAAAGTGAAACCTCTAATGTACCACCTGCCCCCACTTCTGACTTCTCCACCTCGGCCATCAGAACCCGAAATGGGAAGAACACGGGAAGAACTCGGGAAGACGTCTATCTTAATTTTCTCTCCCACTGTCGAGTCAGAGATAAGACACTATTTTAGAAAGTCTCTAAGTGACTTGTTGCTTTGTTTCCATTTAACTCAATTCCATTTTTAGAACAATCATCCTATTTCACAGCTCATTATGATGAATTTCCTTTTATCTTTTCAATCAGAATATTTCCAAAATGTGAAATGTTACCCTGAAAGATGCAGTCGAAATAGCCTGCCTCCCTCAGGGGAGGGACTCTGAATCCCACTTAGGCCAGCACAGCACGTCTTTGGCTGGCGAATATGCTGACCACAAGGACTCTGCAAAACATCATCTTGGGAACTTTGAAAAATGACTTATTGAAAGTAACAGGAAGGTAAACATGACGGTCAAAGAAGGTCAATTCTTAATACCACTAGGCCTCAACAGTGGACGTACCAGGTTTAGATGTTACAGCTTTAAAATTAGAATAGCAGACAGCTGAAGAAGGCACGTCTAAGAAATTGAATAAGTGTGTTGAGAAAATATGCTGTGTAATTCACTCATGAATAAAGATGCCTCAAATTCATTTGCAGCTTTGCCACTCAAGAGTGATAAGATTTTTAACTTGTTTGGATAAATGTGTTATCTTTCTACAACCCGTCATCATCATATATGAATTATTAAAATAAGTCAGGGACAACTGCAATCTTTTAAGTTTCGATGCATCTTGAGCAAAATTCAATACTGTGGTCTTGAGGGAAGAAAGAGGCCGGGCATCGTGAAACAAGGGAACAGGGACGGAGCGCTCAGGAAGAGCCCTTACTCGCCACTCCTTCTTCACGGTTCTGCAAGCCTGGATCTGCTCCGCCCGCCTCAGGACTGCCGGTTGATTCACTTGTATTTTGGAGATCCAGCCAAGGTCTAAAGGAGAGAGAACGACACTTTTTGAAACTGCAAAGTTTAAACACAGCCACCTCTCCTTATGGGGCACTTAAAAGGATACATTCATCATTAGCTATCAGAGTTCTCTTCCAATGTGCACTTCTTTTTCACACCACAACCGCATAACCCTGTTGGAGGACGCCGGGTCGTCATGAGGCACACTTCACTTAGATCAAGTGCACTGGGAACCAGAGGAACCATATCGATTCCCTACACCGACAACAGTAACAACTGCGGGAGGAGGCAGCGCGCCTGACAGCAAAGACTTATTTGTGAGGGTCTAGTGCCGGACAGCAAATGATTAATAAATGCTTACGTGAATTAAAGCAAGGGCTTAAAGGAATCCTTGATCACTACCCCTCTGCTGACAAGATTAATATCTACTAGATGCTGATAGGATAAAGCCCATCAAAACAGAATTTTTCAAAACATATTAGAAATAACAATATTGATATAATGAAGTTAGGAAAAAAGGAAAGCGAAAAAGCCACTCAGAGTTTCAGGAGGTATCTCTGCTGCTTCTGTCTAAAAGTTCTTCCTCCTACCTGTTCTTAAATTCTCTTTCTGCTTCCAGGTGACTGTCTCCAGGCTAACGTGAGCCAGCTCCCAGCCCCAGCAAGTGTTAAATTCATCAAGGAGTCCTTGTGAAACGGTTCCTTGTACTCACCGCATTGTGAATTGCGATCTTACTCACCCTGAGAGTTGCACATCAAATGCAATGCCTGGCCCACATGGATTTTGTCCTGACACCCAGGAACAGGTAGCCCCGTGGTAAACTGCACATGTGCCCACTGACTTTCTGCAACTAAGCTCATTTCTACATCCCTCCAGGGACTCCACAATTTTGAAAAATCACCTTAGAGATCTTTACAAGACTACTGTGAGAAAGTCATCGTTTAGGAAAAACACCTCAGTTACACAGTTCTTACAACAGAATAGGGAAAAAACAATGATTACATACCATATGTGACACAAATAATAATAAAGTATTTGTAGCTACCACAAAGAGGAGACCAAGAAAACAAGTATCTACTAAAGACACTCTCCCATTTCCATCTGCTTCTTCTTGAAAGTGCAATATTAATGGTGCAAAACTTCCAAGATGGAATCTAAATGATTAATAATGATGGTATTATTTAAATGTCACTAAAAAAAAGAAACAGAGGCTGAGCATGGTTGCACATGCCTATAATCCCAACACTCAGGAGGTTGAGGCAAGAGAATCACCATGAGTCCGAGGCCAGCCTGGGCTACAAAGTGAGTTCAAGGCCAGCCTGGACCACATACTGAGAAGCTATCTCAAAAATAAATAAATAAATAAACAAACAAACAAACAAAAAAGAAGGAACAGAGTTTGAGTGGTTTTTTTCTCCCTAAATTTATTTTCTTAGCTGAAATCATTTAATAAAACAGATTTTTAACATTTCAATCCATCTGTTCCTGCTTCTCAAGGATACGTTTCCCTGCCCATCTGCCGAGCCAACTTCACAGAGAAAATGAGATGCTGGGGGTCAGACAGACTTCTGCCACTTCCTTCCCACAAAGACTGAGTTGGTTCTAGGCAGAGCCCAAGGGACCAGGACCAAGCACACATACCAGGCTCATCAGAATTAAAGACCTAGTAGAACCCTCCTCTTCTCAAATACTGGGAAGGATCTTATGGGCTGATTGACTGATCGGTTTTTTTGATCACCAATAACGGTGATTTTGCTTACAGTAAAGACTGTGTCAGGCAGACGGTAACAATGAGCAAAGCAGAGTTGCGTGAACCGTGAGGCTCATGGCCAAGTAATGATTCACAGTGGACTAACAGATGGAAGCCGTCACTCTGCGGGGCACGATGTGGCAGGCCTGTCCTCGGTGGGCCATGAAAGCCCTTCTCAGAGTTTTTCCCCTCCTCTTCTCTCTCCCCACACCCCACAACTGCCACCAGTGGAAGCAGTGCTCAGGCAGAGATCCCGGGCACATCCAGGAGACTCACTAACTGACTCTCTCCTGTTCTCACGGTCTTCATGTTCGCTCTAACTCTGGGTACACTGTGTCTACACAACTGGCAGGTCCCTGCTACGACAGGTCATATGCTCTCTGGACCCGACATTCTGTTTGCTCCTTCTGCGTAGAATGTCGTCCGTTACCTCACCAGAGGAGCGAACTCCTATTCATCTGTCAAGACACAGTTCAGAAGTCATCTTCCCTGGGGGCCTTCTGTAAAGCTCACAGGTGCAGCATCAATTACTTCTGCGTACTTCGTACAGCTCTGCAGTCTACTTTTACTCCATCTCCTTTACCCGGAATGGCAGTGATGTGTGGAGTTGCTTATATTCTCATCAGATTTTTCAAACTCCAAGCAAACTACCTGCCATGCAGGAGACACTCTATAAATAGGCTGAGTGACTCCTGAAGACCAGGAATGATCTAATTCCAGACAACTGCTTCTGGCCAGAATGGACTTTTGGACTCCACAAGAGAAGATGGGACCGAAGCATGGATGGGATGCTTGGGAACACTCACTGGAAACACAAATATTTAGTATAATTTCCACCCAAGGTTAGAAGCGGCAAGGCCTGCTCTTACACTCCTCAGACATCACCTTTCCGAGATCCTTGAAAACCATCTACTGGAGGACATAAAAGGATCACTGCTCTCACAGTACCAGTCTCCATGGCTAAAAATATCACTCATGGCCATAAAATTATCCAGCCCCGTGTTTAATCCAGCCACAGAATTTGCCTCTGTGACCTCCCATGGCAATGAATTATATAAGTAACTATCTCATTTTATTGGCACTTAATTTGCTACTCTTTAATTTCATCAAATAACCCTTGTTCTCGTATTATAGGGTCTGGGGAAAAGAAAGGACTGACTGGTCTTTGTTATGTCCTTCATAATTTTTAATATTTCATTCAAGTACCCTTTAGTGTCTCCTTTCCAGAAGAAGTGGCTCTAATGCACACAACCTCAGCAGGCCCAGGAATCTTCTTCTTATGGGACCAGGGGCTGGGAGCTTCAAGTACGCATGCCTCTGGGGAGAACAGACATGAAGCCCTAACTGGGAGGCAATAATGCTCTTCTTACAACTCTCCGATGAGGAAAACTGCCACTGTTTCCCTTACTGTGTCATTTTGATGGCGTTCAGGCCCTTCTGTCAGTTATACATTTGTTCTCAAATGCTAGTTTTATAATCTTTCTTTATTATTATTTTTCTGGTTCAAGTCTCAGTGGAGACAGAGAACATTTTCCCAGTAAACCTATTTTCTAGCCTTGCCATCACTTCTGTGTTCTAGATCTCCTGTGCTCTTTACACTAGTCCTAAAATGTGGACTGTAGATAATAATAATTCTGCAGAGGGAGATGTATTTTGAATTTGGATCTTGCCTAGAAAGTAAGAAATTAAATTTTCCATTTGTCTCTTAATTCTTTCTGGGTTTTTATATTTAACTGTGGCACCCAAATCTATTTCCTAATATGTCTCTAAATAGGCGCTTGTATATTTTAGAGTCCCTTCTTAATTGTATTCACTGAATTGTCTATCATTTCTACATTGCTTGCTTTCAATTCTAATTTAAATGCTCCCAGGAATCCATCATGCCCTCTCCTATGTGCAAGTATGTGGCTCAGAGATGGTTGTGCAATAACCTTATATCACTGTAAATTTACTTTTCATATCAGACATTTAAACTACTAAAACATTGGTTGATCATGTTTAATCTTTCAACCTTAGCCTTGGAAAGGGTTAGGCCGGCTAGAAAATGATTCCTGAGTGTCACGGCACAACTGATCCAGCCAGGCTCATGAGGCATTCAATTTACATAGTAAATCAGCACATGTAGTCTTGCCCGAGCCCTAATCAAAAAAGACAGAAAACAGACACCATCCTGACAGTACCACACTTACCAGCAGGTGGCATCCAGAAACAGTCTTCTCAGAGTCTAGCATCCAACCAGCCCAGGCAAGTGCCCTAGGGCATCCATGCCTTCCTGGGCATCAGCCAACTCTCCTAACATTCTACCCAAAAAGATGTTCAAGAAAGCAAGACACAGCAACCTGACAATATATATCACCACCAACAGCCCTGCTACATATAATGATACCTCTCCCCTCTGCCACTCCGCTTTAACCTCTAACTCCTATCCCACATACATATATCTGTGAGAGCATTTTTAAGAGTACTAACCCAAGTCCAGGTAAGGAATGAGTACTGTATTACATCCTCTGAAAAACTGTAACTGAGGGCTCGCACCACATCAAACACCAATCCGATCTCCCAATTCATCACTTCTGTACCGAATTCCTCATACTTCACACCCACCTAGCTATCCCTTCCAGAACACCTAGAATCCATCATCAAATGGGTTGCAATATCGCAGCTTGCAACATCACAGTGGAAGATGGCCTGGGCTCACCTACCCTGGAAAAGCTTGAGAGGAAAAGGGGGAGAGAAACCACAGACCTGAGAAGAGCTTGAAAAAAAAAAATCATGTATATGTGTGTGTATGTGTGTGTGTGTGTATATATATATATATATATATATACATATATACATACATATATACATATATGTATATATATACACACACACACATACACATATATATATATATAAATGAAAAATCAATGCTTTGGGCCAGCATTTCCCAACTGGTTCCACAGGTTTTATTAGTAAGAAATCTTTCCACTGAAAATAATGAATACTGATTTTGGAGTGGGAAGAAAAAAGGGAAAAACATTAAGGGCTCATAAACCGTGAAGAGACTGGAAGAGCAAGCTCAGAAAAAGACAGGAACCAAAGACAACAGAGACCTAGAAGCTAGAAGCACACTGCCAGCATTTAACTGCAAAGGTCTGGTCAAGATGCCAGCCACAGTAGCTGCTGCCTGACCCTATTGCTGCCATTGTTCAGCCTTTACAGAGCCTCGGGTGCAACGCCTGAACCCAGGGCACATGCTGTGCATGGCAAAGGGGACAGCGAGGGAGAGAAGACCTTCTCCTGCCTCTGTCTGCTTCCGAGCAAGTCTGTAAACCAGAGACTGACTCCCCAACACTGAAGGCTCTGAGTTGGTTACTGGAGAAACAAACGATGGGAAGTTTCACTACAATGATCAGTAAAAGTTCCATGAAAAACAAACAAAAAACTCTTTGTCCTGACAGCCACTGCCATAAGGGTGTGCTTGGATGCTCCCAGGAAGGGCCTGTCCCAGTGGGCTCTGCCCCATCTCTGAAGTGTCCCTGTTTGGCTGAAGCTAACATCTGATGACACGGGGAGCAGATTTACAAACTGACCAAGAAGGGCCTGTTCCCTCACAGTCAGTGTAATCCTGAGGGATTCTCGCGGCATGGTACAAGTCCATTTGATGACAGGCAATAAAATCTTGAGAAATTCGCTCCTCATTTTTCTTAGGATCCTTACCTCTTAATTAAGAAAGCAGTTGCCATTCAAAAGTATCTTGAGAGGAACAGAAAGGATAAGGAGGCCAAGTTCCATCCGATTCTGATTGAGAGCCAAATTCACCAATTGCCTCCATATTTTAAGACCAAGTGGGTCCTCCTCAAAATTGGAAATGAGTCATCCACAGCCTCTGCCCTGGTGACATAAATTTGCCTGCATACTGTGGCAATAAAATCACTGTCTAACAACAACAACAACAAAACTTCTTGAATTTTTAAAAAGTCCATGTTTCTTCAACTTTTTTGACCACAAAAAAGCTTTTGCCCTGCAACTAATACTTACCACAGTGGCACCATGTTATGGTTTGTATCTAGAGGTCGCCCCCAGAGTCTCATGTGGTCAGAGGTGGGGCTTTTCAGAGGTGGCTGGATCTAGAGTGTGTGTTGCTGGGATTAAGTGTGTGACGCTAGGATCAAGGATGTGTAATTACTAAATTAGTCCACTGACTGGTGTGGCACAGTTCTGGATGTGGATAATGGGAAGGCCCACCCTGGGTATGAGTGCTACTTGCCCTAAGGGCGTGTAGTCTGGACAGAATATGAGACAAAAAGAGAGTTGCTGCTGTTGATTGCTGCTTGTTGCTTGCTGCTAGTCACTTGCTGCTGCTGCTTTGATGCTTCTGCTTGCCCAGCTTTGCCATGAACTCTTTCTCCTCTGCAATGTTCCTCTGCCATGCCATTCTGCCTTGGAGCCATCCAAGCTTGGACTGAAACCTCTTCAAATTGAGAGCCAAAATAAATCTTTCTTCCTTTAACTTTGAGTGTCAGATATTCTGTCTCAGCAGTGAAAAAAGTACCTAAGACACAGGGTAAGTAATAAGGCATGTTCACAGGAAAGCTAGCTTACAGTAGGCTTAATCACTTGGCCATGAAAACTCCTAGTGGATAAGTGGAGGCTTGAGGTTGACTTAAAGCACTGGTTCTCAGTTGGGAGGCATTTCCAGTTGCCACAGCTGGGGACCTGGGGACAGGTTCCACTTCTGTCCACTGGGTAGAGAACAGGAATGCCGGTAAACATCCTACAACATACAAGATAGTCTCCCACATCAAAGAATTATCTGCTGCAAATGTCAACAGTGCCAAAGTTGAGAAACTCTGACCATGGGATTCAGAAAAACTACAGAACAAGTTTGTGGCATAAGGGAGTGGCAGGAACAAAAGCAGGCTGGCTAAATTTGACTGTGGCTTATCAGTAAAGTGCCTCAAGTAGTAGGCCAGGTCTGTACGTGTGCAGTCCAACCACTGGCCACATGTGCCTTGCCAAGCACCTGAAACATGGATAATCCAAGTGAAGACAAGCTTGAAATGCAAAATACAGATTTCAAACTTAGTATGAAAAAGTTGTAAAATAACCCTTAATGTTTTAATACTGATCACACAGTAAAATCATAATAATTGGAATATATTTGGTTGAATGTTATTAAAATATTTTCACCTATTTCTTTTTACTTATTAAAAATGTGCATACTAGAAAATTTAAAATTACTTAGTGTCTCCTATTTCCATGAGGCAGCATTGATCTAGATTTTATTATATAGGTGATCAGGAGTTATTGAAGATTTTTAAATATGGCTTTTAAAAAAAGTGTTTTTAAAAGATAATCATCACACATAATACATTGCATTGAAATACTTACACTGAGCCGGGGATATAGCTCAGTGGCACCATACCTGCTTGGCAAGCATAAGGCCCTGAGTTCAATTTCCAGTACCACAAAAAAAAAAAAAAAAAAGAAAGAAAAGAAATTCTTACATTGAGTATGCAGATATAAAGAGCTATTTCCAGAGGCATTTTCAAGATCTAGGCCCTGTTCAATAAAATATACCAAATCCATAATATGGAATACAAGTCAGCCATTAAAAAGAATTAGGTACATCAGTAAGTACTGTTGTGAAAAACTGATTTTTACATATTACTCATGGAAAATAAGTGATTGATTTAGTTACTTTTTTTGTTACTGTGACAAAACACCCAACACCCAAAGTTAAACAAGGAAAGGTTTATTTCAGCTCACAGTTTGTAGCAGTTTCAGTCCACAGTTGGCTAGATCAAGGCACGGTGGCAGGGCAGAGGCGCATTTCAGAGGAGAAACAGCTCACAGCATACATGCAGGCGACAGAGAACAGATAGGAAACATAAGGCCAAATGGAGAGGCTCTTTTGCCTTTGGTGTCAAGTTACTGGGTCAAATAAAGGTGTAAATCAAATAGGGATACTTTGAAGAAATATTTAGAACAAGGATAAGCTAGAACATTGTTATGTGTTCTCTTGGGTGGGCTAAACACTTTAAAGAGATCACAGGGAAAGTAACTAATAATCTGAATTTAAATCAGCTAAAATCAAATTTAATGAGTCCTATCTCACTAGGTGCTAAAATAAGTTAGATGACTCTTGTAACCAAGAGATGTAAAAACTAAAAGTAGAAATAAGAACTCTTATGCCTTATTCTGTCTTGTTAATGAGGAAACACAGTAAATGAGGTATGCGGGCAACGAAAGTTTAAGAAAGAGCATGTACCTGAGGTGGAAGGCACATCATGTGGGAAGTTATGCCAACATCGGCAAAGAAGAGGTGGGTTAGGCTAGGCGTGGTGGTGCACACCTGTAATCCCAGCACTCTGGGAAGCTGAGGCAGGAGGATCACAAGTTTAAGTCTCACATATTCAACTGAGTGACTTAGCAAGATCCCACCTCAAAATAAGAAATATCAAAAGGCTAGGATGTAGCTCATTGTGCAGCCCCAGGCTTCAGTTCCCTGTACTGCCAAAAAATAAAAAATTAAAAGGTAAGGAGAGGTGGGTTAGGGCTGGCTGAGCAGGCAAAGACAGGACTAGCATTCTAAATGCAAGACCTTGAGGTGTAAGAACTCAAGTTTAGTTGAGGAAGAATTTTTTTTTCCCCTGAAGAATCAAGTACATATCAGAGGAAAACAGAAATGAAGCCTGAAAGGTGGTTTGGTGACGTATGAAAAGCTAAGGTTGGTAGACTGAGAGGGTTAAATCACCAACAGACAAATGGGAGACTGAAAGTCTTAAACCTGAGAAGCCCAATTATAGTATACCTTAGCATTCTAGAAAGGAAATCCAAAGTTCCATAAGCCATTAGCTTGGATCTGAATACTTAGGTACAAGCAGTAGCTAATCTAAAATTCAGCATCTCCTTGCAGATGAAAACAACACTGAGATTCCACCTCACCCCAGAAAGAACGGCTGCTATCATGAAATCAACCAATAACAATTGCTGGTGGGGTTGTGGGGAGAAAGGAACCCTTCTCCATTGTTGGTGGGAGTGCAGACTGCTGCAACCACTGTGGAAATCAGTGTGGAGATACCTCAAAGAACTAGGGCTGGAGGTCCCATCTGACCCAGCTATTCCCCTGCTGGGTATCTTCCCCAAAGAATTAAAAGAATCGTACCACAGCGATATATGTGCACCCATGTTTACTGCGGCACAGTTTGTAATAGCTAAAACTTGTAAACAGCCCAAATGTCCATTAACTGGAAACTGGATAAAGAAGATGTGGTTTTTTTAATAAAATGGAGTAGTACTCAGCCATAACAAATGAGAAACTAGAGACATTTATAGCTAAATGGATGCATTTGAGGCCATACTCTTAAGTGAAATAAATAGGACACACATGTGTAAATACCGGTTTCTCTAGTGTGAGAAACTGAAAGTGTAAATAAGGATTAAAATGATTAAAATGAATAATTTATAATTTGAAATAGGAAGAAAAGGTCCAAAGAGGTAGGGGAAGTGGGAGGGGAAGAGGAAAGGCAAGAAGGGAAAGGAAAAATTATGAGAAAAGGAAAAAATGGAAACATCTTTGTAAATAGGGAAGGGTGGAGGGGGTGAAGGGAGAGCAGGGGAAGGGGGAAAAAATAAGAACCAAGACACATCATGTACAGGTACAAAAAAGCACCCAATGATAAATGTAAAGATATTGAATACCTAAAATAAAAGAATTTAAGCAAAAATAAACAAATAAATAAAAATAAATAAATAAAATCCAGCATCTCCTTGGCACTACATTCATCAGATTACCATTAAAAAAAATTCAAGTGATGGTGAGAATGCAGTTAACAAAGAACTTTTTAAAAATTAGTAAAAAAAAAAAAAATACAACTAAAGCCATGCTTATCACACCAAATGAGATAAATCTAATCCTAACTTTTAAACAAAATTTCATTTAGAACTCCACTGTCTGTATTTGCATACATGATATTCACTAGTCAACCACCATGAGTTTTGTTCCTGCAATCTAAACCTGCCTCTCGCGTGACACCCGCAGCGCTGTTTCCCTGTGAATGTGCACCATGACAGGTCACGGGTGCCTCACTTGATTCCCCAGGGAAGTGACACTGACACATCTGCCCAAGTGAGTGTGGGTGCCCTGGCCTGCAGCTCTCTTCCCTCCAGCCTCATGGGTACCTACCTGTCCCCCCTCAGGGTCAGTGTAAGAGCATCGTTTCCACAAAGCTTCCCTGACTTCCAGACACACATCAGGCGCCCCGGTTCATGGGCTCCCACAAGACCCTGTGCCACTTCTGCTGTGGAGATCATTACAGAGAAAAGAGAAGAAATAGGCGAGAACCCATACTCACTGCTACCACAGGCGCCCTCTCCTACCCAACACTGAGAACGCTTGTGGTCAGGTCTGCGCGCACGTCCGCACACACACGCAAAAGACTGGAGGGCTCGGCTCTACACAAATTAACCAGAGAAAAGACCCCAAAAGACTAAACAACTGAGAGTCTTTGAATGAAGTGACCCACCAAGATCACCCTAGGGTTGATAAATCCCATTGTTTGCCCAGAAAAGAGCCAATAGCTTTCTGCGGCTATAAAGTTTGGAGGAAGTGTACAAAACAAACCTCACTTCTAACACCAAGTGCAAGCTTAGTAAGATGTTCCCCCAATCATCAGAGGCTCAATAATTCACTACAAGGAGTTGGATGTGGTGGTGCACACCTGTAATCCACATACTCGAAAGGTTGAGGCATGAGATTCACTGCAAGTTTGAGGCCAACCTGGGCTACACAGTGAGCTCAAGGCTACCCTGAAATACAGAGCAAGACCCTGTCTCAAAACAGCAACAAATTTACCAGATGGGCACTCAGAAGTCACTAAACACTAGAAAGTGAAGATACGTAGGGGGCAGAGTCCTGGAGAGCTCCTGGCACAGGGTTTCCCACTCTCCTTCCCAAGGCTCAATGGACAGTGCTCACTCTTCCTGGTAGCACTGGTTCAGCGTACGGCCAACCCGGGCGACCCACATAGACTTCCAGTGTCCATAGCTTCTTCCAGGGCTTGTGAAAAAGGCATGGCTAGCTGCCCCAATGGCTGACCTCAGTCTCTAGCGCCTCTAAAGTCAAGCTGATACTACAGGGCCCCAAATACTTACCATGAAGCAGTGAGACTCCTGTAATGGCCTAAAGCCCGGTTCAATAGAGACCTCTCCACAGGCCAGCCTAAAGGTTAGAGATTGCCTCCCGTGAGCCATCCACAAAAGCTAGACCTCTCCTTGGGCAAGATTAAGTTCTTACTACACAGCTGCCTGCCTCTTTAACATGAAAGTACAATGAAGGATCGCCTAAAATATGATGGAATTTTCTATCACAAAAGATGGTAAAAACAAGGTTGGGGGAGTAGGGGGCAGAGGTAATTAGAAGAAATAAACATGGTAAAAACAGAAGAATATTCACAATAACTGTAAATAATATCGTTACCTATAAAGCAAGAAAGGTAAGTTATTAAGATAAAAAGAATATGAATTCCATAAAGACAATTAAGAAAATGAAAAGATGTAGAAGAAATGGTATCCTTGAACAATGTTAATGGGAATGTTTATTAGTATAGCTGTTGTAGAAAGCAGTATGAAGGTTAATGAAAAAGAGAATTTCCATATGATCCAGCATTTCCACTGAGTATATACTCAAGGAGATATTCATATGTTCACTGCTGCATACACTAGTCAAGACGTAACACCAACCTATCAATAGTTGAATGGATAAAGTAAACATGGTACATATATACTGTGTACACAATGGAATACAATTAAATTCTAAAAACGAAAGAAGTCTGGTCATCTGTAACAACATGAATTACTCTGGAGAACATTACGCTGGGTGGGTAAGTCAGGAATAGGAAAGAAATACAAGCTCTCACTTACACGTGAAATGTCAAATAGCCAAACTCATAGAAGCAGAGAACAGAATAGTGGTTATTAAGTGACTGGGGGGCGGGGAGTTGGGGATTGGAGAGGTCGATCCAAGGATACAAATTTTCAGGTAGGAAGGAAAAATAAATTCAAGAGCTACATAGTAGCCAGGCATGGTGGTGTGGGCCCATAATCGCAGCACTCTGGAAGGCTGAGACAATTTAGCAATTTAGCAAGACCTTGTCTTAAAAAATGAAAAAAAGGGGCGGGGCATTTAGCTCAATGGTTCCCCAGCCTGCCTCGCAAGCGCAAGGACCCGAGTTGGATTGCCGGTACCAAAAAACAAACAAACAAACAAAAAACCAAAGAAAGAAATGAAAAAAAGAGCTAGGGATTTGGCTCAGTGGTTCCTCTGCCTGCCTCGCAAGCGCAAGGTCCCGAGTTCGATCCCCAGTACCAAAAAATAAAAAAAAAGAAAAGAAAAAAATACGCTGGAGATGTAGCTCAATATAAAGGCCCTGGATTCAATCCCAGTAGCACAGAAAAAGAGCTCTATTGTACAACATGTTGACTTCAGTTAATAATGATGTATCTTATTCTTGAAAATCTGCCAAGAGAGTACTTTTAACTTTTCTCAGCACAAGAAAAAGTACGTTTTAATGTATATGTTAATTGGCTTGATTCAGCCATTCTTCAATATACACATATTTTGAAATATACACAATAAATACATATAGTTTTTTATTTGTTTGCTGAGAAAATTATTTTGAAAAGGGAAGAAATTAATCAGAGAAATAACTGACCAAAAGTTCCTGAAACTACAGGAGCATCTGGCTTGCAAACAGAGATGCCCTAGCAAAGGTGCAGGTAATCAAAAAAATGAGATCACACCAAAGCATATCAGTGTAAAACTTCAGAACTCTGGGGATAAAGAGAACATTTTCAAGATTCCTAAAGATAACTTAAAAAAGACTGCATTACAAAAGAGAGATAAGAATAGCACGAAATCCCTACATAGGAACAATGGCTAAACCCAAGAGAACACTTTCAAATTTCTGAGACATCAGTGTTTCAACACAGAATTCTATACTCAGCCAAACCGTCAATTAAACATGAGCCAGGCATAGTGTTACATCCCAGCATTCTGGGAGGCTGAGGCAGGAGGTTTGCAAATTCCGGCCCAGCATGAGTGACTCACTGAGACCCTATCTCAAAATAAAAAAATAAAGTGCAGGTGATGTAACTCAGGATTCCCAGTATGTAGAGAGAAGGGAGAGAGAGGGAGGAGAGTGGAGAGAGATTCCTAGTACAAAGAGAGAAGCAGGAGAGGGCCCTGGACCTAGACTGGAGAATAAAAGCATTTTCTGACATTTGAAGCCTTCATTTTCAAGAAGTTACTAATGATTGTGCTCCACCAAAATCAGGAAAAGCAAGGAAGAAGAAAACATGGAAATAAGGGATCCAAAATAGCAGTGTGAAAGAAACCCCAGGATAAGGCAAAGGAAAGGCCCAGGGTGTAAGTTATAGAGGAGCAGCAGGCCTAGGGACAGCAACATCAGAGCAGGAGAGCGGAGGACCTGGCCTAAGAATAAGGTTGCCAAGAACACCAGAACGCTGCTGATCAGTTATCTGGCCTTGCTGACAGAACAAAGAAGAATTTTCTAATTTATTCAACTAGAAATAACTACTCAGAAAGCTAAGCAAATGAGACCATTCTAGGAAAAATAAAAATGTGTATAACAAATGCAATGCAATGATAATATACCATATGGCTTAAATACGAATATGTACATAGTGATAATAATAAAAACCCTGAAAATTTATCCAAAAGTTACTGAACAATTTTATACTACTGTGAGAGGAGAAAGGAAAACCCACAGGGGTGGGGTGTTGCAAGAGAGCCACATCTTTAGCTTCCAAAGAAAGCCGAGGATAAAACTTACTGAAAAATTAAGAAAAACAATAAAAGAATGTTACTTGGAAATACGGAAGCAAATATTAGAAGAAACGGACATCTCTGGGGAGAAGAAATTGTATATATAGGGTAGTGGGGCTGGGGCTTGCTTTATTTACTCTTGTAGACCTATATCTTTCCAAAGGATATACATCTGTTGTCAACAAAGTTAAATAGTCATTTCAAAGAAAAGAAGTATTTTATGATTAATCAGGATACATACAGCAAGGCTCATGCTATACAATAAGACAGGGAAGCACAGGTCACATGGCTTTATTTTCTCAAAGGAACACTGTCAGATCATCTAAGAACAGGAGTCCAAATTAGAACTCCAGACTAGAAGTAAAGACCCAGCTTCACTTCAGTGTTTATCTGTGGAGATCAGATGGGAAGACTGAGGCCTAATTTCCCCCCTCAGTGAGCGCTGAGAAGACAGAGGGCAAGCAAGCTGCTGACACGCTGCAGGGAGAGGTAAAAACTCCCGAGGTTGAGTTGTTCACCCGGAGAAGTGCCGTGGAGGGCGGGAGACGGATAGATCCTGTAGAACCAATTGCTCGTGCCCCTGTCTGAGGGAATACGGCCGAGGTGCGCCAGTCATGTGGGGCTCTATGTCGGAGGGAGACATGAGCCTCTTGGCCTGTTTCTGTGTCTCTTTTTCATCCTCGTCACCCCTTGGTCAGGTCTGAACTAAGCTCGTAGGCTGGTTGCTACATTAGCTACCTGATATTCGTAAACTACTTTGTTACTCCAATAATTCTATAATAACTCAATAAGATATTCAATAATTAAATAAGAGGTTGAATGCCAGATAGACATCTAAAATTAACAATTGGAGCCAGGGATTTAGCTCAGTCAGTGGTTCCACCGCCTGCCTTGCAAGTGCAAGGTCCCAAGTTCAATCCCCAATATCAAAAAAATTAAAATTAAAATTAAATTAAATTAATGATTCATGAATATCTCCTAAAATTTTTTCTAAGCTCCATCCTGCTATTTTACCTTTTTCCCATTATTGCAGAAATTTCATTAAAATGTATGCTATTCTAACCCTAAAAGATGCAGCTTCTCTCTCATAAACCATGAAGACTTGAGTCATGGGCTTGAGACGACTATGATTTCACTGTATCGCAGAAACTGCTTTGTAAGGATAGCAGAAAACATCTCAGATACAGGGAGACAAAGCAGCATTTACAGCTTCTTTCACACTCCAACGAGCCTTCTTTGCTTTATGGCATGGACTCTTTATCAGCCGAAGTCAAGTCATACTTTTTCACCCTCTTCCTATGCACAGCAAGGCAGAGGGACCCACACTAATACACACACACACACAAACACACTTAAATACCCAACAATGTTGTGAGCACATCCCTGAACTGATAATATTTCCAAAATCTATCATCTAAAAATTCTTTTGGGCCGGGGATGTCGCTCAGTGATGCAGCACCTGCCTGGCAAGGGTGAAGCCCTGAGTTCAATTCCCAGTACGAAAAAATAAAATTCTCTTTCATGCTTTTCAGTCAAATTAACATCTTAAATAGATTTGGTAACGGACAAGCGTTCCCATATCACAAGAAACTTCATTGTCAAGATCTTGCTTTTATTACTATGCACGCTCATGAAGATACATGATCGGAAATTTACTAAACCACACTGGATTTCCAAATAGGTAGTCTTTCAACTCAATATACTCCAGGAAAACTTCTAATGAGTTTCTCCAAGCCCCTAAATGTGCCGAGTGTTCAGAAAGAATCATTAGACCACAGAGAAATTCATCAAGAAGCTAGGTAACTTTGGCCCCCTGTTGGGTAAAGATTCAACTCTCAGTCCTTTGAAAAAATCTGATCAATTATTCTAGGAGCAAAGAGCTTCAGAGAAATCCTACTTAACTCTTCCCTGTCAAGGAAAGACTTCTCTCTCAATAAAAGACTTGATGAAGGAATTTAAATTAAAATTTTACAATATCCAAAGATGCTATCAGCCAACAGACACATACATCAGTCAATAGATATTATTGAGGGCCAGGGATGTAGCTCAGTGGCAACATGCCTGCCTTGCAAGCCCAAGGTCCTGAGTTTGAGCCCCGGTACCGAAAAAAAAAAAGATATTATTGAGAAAGCTGCTACATCTTCTGGATGTTGTGCTGGTCATGCAAGTTGGAGAGCCAGCAAGAATTTTTTACGCTAACACAGACCTGCACAAAATTAATACTGTGAAAATATATTATTTCAATCCTCCAGAACAGAACTAAAAAAATAATTTCATTTAATTAAGATAAACTCACAAAATATGCTTCAATATGTTAATAGAAATTCAAGATTATATGTTATCTGGACCAATTTTTCCTGAAACCCATTCTCCCACTCAATATCTGCCCAGTACTCAATATCTCACCACCATTATCCACTGTCCCATTTAAATCTCATTTCATGAAACATCACTTATACTTCACTATCAACTTTAGGTAATACATAACTTCTCCCAGGAACAATTAATTTTAAGTCTTACCTCTAAGGTAAGACACAGTAAATTATAACTAACATATTTTATGAGGGTGTTAACTTTCATTTCCTAAAATTTGTGAGTTCATATTAAGTCTTTTTCAGCAATTTTTTTTTTTTTTTGTACCAGGGATCAAACTCGGGACCTTGCACTTGTACGGCAGGTCAGCAAATATTTATTAAATGACCTACTGAGAATCACTATACTTCGTCTACTAAAATTGATATATTTGAATTTTAAAAGCAAAGTCTATTTTGGTTTTAAAATGTTGTTCTCAAATACTCACATATAAGCCCTTGTCTCCAATTATTTATTAGAAACAGTCATGGAATCAATAAAATTCAGTAAACACACTAGAGTTTGGCTACCAATTGTCAAAGATGTTAATCAAGAAAAATATCTGGAAAAAACATAGGATGGATAAATTCTAATGGTGGTGGGGAAGGCAATGATAACTTTAATCATTTAATCACATTTCCATATAAGGGAAAGCAAAGTAGTATAAAGGTATGGAATGCATGTCTAATTTCAACTCCTACTGTATGCCTGCATAAGAGGTGTGATCAAAAAATACAAATTTTTAAAGAAAAAATTTATTGCACTAGAAGAAGCACTGCCTATTAGTCCCTCGCAAAACATTCCCCTCACTTTGAACACACTTGTCCCATCATTCCTGCCACATTCTGAAGCAGTTCTGTAAGTCCTCCTTCATGAGTGTCTTTAGTTATGCTGTCCTGCCTGCCTCGATGTCCTGAATGGATTCAAAACATTCATCTTTCTTGGTCACTTTGATTTTGGGAAGAGCCAGAAGTCGAGCAATGCCAGATCCAGTAAATAAGGTGGATAAGGACAAATTATAATGGTTTTGACAGAAATTGCCAGAAATGTTTCTATCAATTCAGGATATTGATGTAGCCATGACAACACAACTAAGGACATAAAAGAGAATTTCCACAACTGCTTCAGAAAGTGGCAAGAACAATGGGTAAGTGTGTTTGAAGCAAGGGAAGTATTGTGAGGTAGATTAACAGCAATGTGTCTTTTACTGGGATAAATTTTTATTTAAGCATTCACTATATTTTATGATCATGCCTTCTACATCAGAGCTTCAACTGGCCCTAATACTTTGAACTTCTCTCTTACAACCTCACATCATGTTCCAGTCCGCAAATATCCTTGCTTACAATATCCACTACTCTAATCAGAACTTTCCAGCAGCCTTATCAATATTTTGTGCAAAGGTACTTTGCAGGTTCTATGCCAGTTTTTCTATGCATACCTCATTTGATCTTCACAACTATTCTGTGTCCTATCTTTTACGCATCACAATTTATAAGTACAAATACTTACATATCATAGGTAGAAGAACCAGAATTGGAATCCAAGGCAGTGTGACTTCAAAGTCCTATTTCCTTTCAAAACAGTGGCTGTATTTAGTTAAATGAATAACCCCCAATGTGCATATCTAATTATAGATATGTAGTACAGAACTACACAACATTTTCAAACTGGGATTAGTAAGTTTTGAAAGAAAAAAGATTCACTGTGTAGCTATAATACATATTATACAAACCTAGTATCATCAGCTGTCTTTTCATATGCACAAAAAATTAAATGCTCTCCAGATCACTTCTTACCAGTCTCATGCTCTCCAGCAATGCCTTTATCTGTGCTTAAATATATATTTAAATACACACACAGGCAGAAGGAGCTTAGAATGCAGGTGTACCCCTTAAACAGCAGGCATCTAACATGTGCTAAAATCCCCTGACTGTAAGCAGACAGGGCTGGAATTGACACTGTTTCCCAAAACAAACAAACAAACAAACCCCCACCACATTATGGAGCGTGGTGACTGCCAGCCCTGTCTGGGAATATCTGTTCAAAACAGAATTAGAGTAGAAATCACCACCTGCTGGCTGCTGATTCAAAACACTGCTTCCCACAGCACCTGATCTTCTGCAATTTCTTCTCAGGAAGAAGGTTCTTTTGTGGCACAGGGTTTGACAGGGTGGCTGTTTTTCCCATTGCTTTCGGATGCTCTGTGACAAGTCATCAAAAGCATTAAAACACCATCCCTCCTCTAAAAGCAGAAGTCATTAGAAGTGTGTACTCAGAAGTTAGTCTGAGTTAGCAAGACAATAACTCAGTGGTGAGTAATTAATAATTAATTAATTACAATAACAAGCTTCCTGCGGCCTGCTCCACTGACCCAGATGACCCTGAAGCCCTGCTGGAAGTCACATGACCAGGGCCTCTCTCTAAAAGGAGCTGAGTCTTGTCCAACTTTCAGGAGAAACCTGCAGGGCAGGATTTAACAGTGACAGACCAGAAAGCTGAGAAAGAACTTAAGGTCAAATGTACAAAAAAACCAGAATGGACAGAAGTCAAAATGGCAAGATTTCAGGGATAGCACGTCAGATCCCCACAATCAAATATTCCCCTTGGTTAAATTTTTTTGTTTTTGGTGCTGGGGATCGAACTCTGGACCTTGCGCTCACGAGGCAGGCAATGGAACCACTGAGCTAAATCCCCGGCCCTGGTTAAATATTTTAAATTGCACAATTACAGTGTAGTTTCCTTTCCCTGGCAAAGCAGCTTATTACACCATAAGTCTTTAGTGGGAAATAAATTTTCTATTGTCTTCCTAGGTGGGCTTTCATAGAGAAAAGGAACCCTCAAAGCAGACACCTAGGGCTGGGTAAAGTATTAAGGCAGGCAGATGCACTCAGGCAAAACTGGGTGGTCCCGGACTTCAGCTAACACTCAGGCCTTAGAGTCCAAACAAGGTGTGATGGTTGAGGGACTGTGTCAACTTGAGAAGTCTGGCTAAGAGAAGCTTACCCCAATCGCTCAGCAATTCCACACCCTAGGGCTCCTCTGTTATAAAAGGGAAATGAGGAAGGTCATGGTGTCTTCTGTTCCTTTGGAGGAGCTCCCGTCTTTGCCTTCCAGAGCAGACCCATGGACCTCCTGATACAGACCCCCCCAGGACACAGCAGTGAGCTCCAGAACTTCGAATCCTTCCCTCTCCTGTGTGCAGAGAGACCCTCTGGACTCCTCATCTGACCCTGTGGGTGGTTATTGTAAGCTAATCTTGTAAATTCAGATAGATAGATAAATAGACAGCAGACAGACAGCAGACAGACAGATATAGATATCTATATCTATCTTGTGTTCTATCAGTTTCTCTAGTAAATACTGACTGATACACAAGGTGATCAGGCCCCTGGTCATTTTCTGTTCTTTTCATTGGCTGTCCATGGTACCATACGTCCACCACACAGTCCAAAAGGCGAATATACAAACAGTTTAATTTTTTTGTTTCTTGTTTTTAAATCTCTGAAAGAAGGCTGGGGATGCAGCTCAGTGGTCAAGCTCTTGCCTAACATGTACGAGGTCCTAAATTCAATCTCCAGCACCAAAAATCAAAAACAAAAACAAAAGACACATGAGGTTAAAGAAGTAGAGGGATTTAAACTGGATTTCCGAAGCCAGAAATAATTTCTAATAGCAGAGGAGATAATATCTACAAGCATTCCATACCCAATAACATGCCCAAGGAACAAAATCAAAGACCAAGCCAGCCTGATAAGAGCATAGTAAATGTATAGGAGGAAGAGGAAATAACAGGAATGGGCCAAATGACCAGAATCTTCAAAAAGAAAGAGAGCAAAATATATGGGCTTACTGCATCAAGCAGTTAAAAGGCACTGTAAGTTACTAGAAAACAGGGAAATACTTTCTTATTAACTTATTTAGCAAATACTAATTTTGAAAAATCACATTATGAAAAGTACTGTTCCAAGTGATGTCAGAGATACAGACACCTAACAGGTACAGACACCTATCAAGGAGGGTAAAGCCTCACGATTGCATTCAAACTCAAGACTGAAATCAGGAGGTACCATAAGACAAGACAAAGTACCTTACAAGATAAATAGTGAAAAGTTCAGCAGAGGCAACCAAGTAGGCCTGGGGCCGGGGGGGGGGGGTCTTTCTCACTACTGGGACAAAATACCCAACACCTACAATACAAAGAAGAAAAGTTTATTTCAACTCATAGCTTGTAGAGCTCTCAGTCTACAATCAGCTGGTTCAAAGGCAGGGCAGCATGGCAGAAGGGCATCAGAGAGGAGAAACAGTCTGTGCTACGGTGAGCAAGAGGCAGCAAGCCTTCCTTTCCTTTTATTCCATTCAGGGTACAAGTCCACTGGTTGGTGCCACCCACACCTAGGGCAGGCCCTCCCATTATTCACACCCAGAACTATGCTAAACCAATCAATGGACTGATTCTGTTATCACACCCACTAATTCAGTATCATACCCACGATCCAGCCATCTCCCAAACCCCCGACCTATGAGTACATGAAGCTTTGGGGGACATCTAGATATAAGCTAGAACAAGGTGAAATAATCAAAGCAACTAGTTCAGGAAGACAATATAAGGGCAGCTGGAATTACTTAATAGGGCTACCATTTACTGATCACATATCAAAATGATTTAATGACATTTCTCCTATAGTATCTGCACTAATTAAACCAGGGTGGGATTATGTTCATTTTACAGATGGAGAAAATGAAGCTCAGAGACCACATTATATGTTCTAGATCACACAGTACCTGTCAGAGTTATAATGGAAACACAGGTCATTATAATTCCAAAACCCAAATTCTTTCTAGAATGCTGTATACATAATGTCTAGAGTAAAACACATATCCACTGAATTCAATAATTTGATTTATATTTTGACTAGAATTTATCTGAAATTATATTTTCAGTAGTGAGAATTCCCACCTGCTTAACTTCACTCATACACTTTCAGACAGCTTTACTTAGCTATTCCTACTAATTCAGCTATTTCCCTTTGACTAGAGAGACTACAATAATTTCATTACGATCATATACTTTTGAGGGGTTTGTTTTGTTTTGTTTTGAGACAGGGTCTCACTATGTAATTCAGGCTGGTCTTGAACTCACTAGGCAGCCCAAACTGGCCTCAAACTCCTGGCCATCCTCCTGCCTCAGCACCATGAACTGAGATTACAGGCATGCACGGCCACACCCGGCTAAAATTATATGCTTTTCATGAAGTCGAAGCACACCATAAAGAAACCAAATAACCAAGAAACGCAAATCTGAAAAGTAACTCTAATTTGTTCTACTTGAACAAATAACAAGAAAAAGTGTAACTAAATATGGATTTTTCTGGCCTCAATAATAAAACCCAAGGTAGAGAAATAAGCTATGATGCCCCCATTGTGATTTAGGTGTATGAGAAGATAAGACTGTATAGAAATGGAAGGAAAGGGGAAAAGGTAGATCCACAAGATATTTGGAAGGAACAGTAGGACTATAACCAATACTCTGCCTGCAGATGAACAAATGCAAAAATAAAGGCTCTGCTCATATAAAGATTTATGAAGCCACCCAGCAGCAGAGCATTTGTCTTAGCATGTGCAAGGTCCTAGGTTCAATCATTGCCCACCCCCCGACAAAAAATTATAAGTCAAAGTATACATTTGTGAAACACCTAGAGAGAAAGAAAACATATAATAATGTGTTCATTTCATGTTCAATCAAGAAAAGCAGGGCAGGATAAATGTTAATTGGTGACTGAAATTGGAGTTTTGAAAGCCGGAGAGGATTGTGCCAGCCAGAAAAGGAGGAAAACATTAATTTCAAACCCAGGTGTCTTTGTGACTCGACTTTCTTGTTGCTGAGACACAATACGCGACACTGCAGCTTAAAAGAGAAGTTTACTTGTGCTCAGGGTTTTTTCACTTTCAGTCCGCAGTGGGCTGGCTGGTTCCAAGGCAGAAACAGCAGGCAGAGGAAAGTGGCTGAAGTCATGGCAGCCAGAAGCAGGGAGAGAGGGAGGAGCCTGGACAAGAATCCACCCTTCCACCTCACGCCTCTCTGACCAGGCCCCACCTCACGCCTCTCTGACCAGGCCCCACCTCCAAAAAGCGCTTTCAGCTGTGACTCATTAAGTGGATTGACCCACTAATGAGAGTTTTGGGGACATTTCGGATCTAAACCATAACCCCAGGGAACATCACTAAACTACAATTCCACTAACTAGTCACGTTAAGTAACGATCAGAAGACACCAAAGAAGCTCAGAACTCGGAGATCACGTGTTTGGTTTTTGTTTTTGCCCTGCTTTTAAAACAGTTTTTTAGAGCAGTTTTAGATTCACAGCAAAACAGCAGAAGGTAGAGATTTCCCACATCCCCCCTTGTCTCCACACACGAATACCCTGATTATCAACATCTGCCACCAGAGTGGCACCTGTTACAACTGACGGACCTACGTGTCAGGCATCTGCCTGATTTGCATAGCACAAGCCAAGTACGCTGAAGTCCCCTGTTCAGGGTCAATGGCCAGGCGCCATCAAAACTGGGCTAACTTGCCTGGATCCCTCTCCTGTGTCCTTCCCAGATAAACCACCATGGATTCAGGGAAACACACATGGCAAAGTACAGACCGACATCCATTCTAAAGGATACCTAATTTCAACATGGCCTAAAAAAGTAACCATTGTCAACGACCAAAATGGCTGAACTTCCTGTGGGATGTAAAGAGAACTCTGCTTTTCTCTAAAATGCTCTTCAGCATTATCAGCAACAATTCATACTTTTAGAACTCTACACACTAAACACCATGGCCAATAACCTTATTATATTATGGAATCATTATTACTGGCATAACAATACACCAAAACATAGTACTCAGCTGCAGACTAAAATTACCAGAGCTCACTGGGCATGGTGGCACACACCTGTAATCCCAGCACTCAGGAGGCTGAGACAGAAGGATCACCATGAGTTTGAGGCCAGCCTGGACTACACAGCAATACCTTGTCTTTAAAATACTTAATAAAATAAAATAAAATTATCAGTTCTTTTTCTTCTTGGAGACCAATCTATGGAGGTGTCTTCACAGGTAAAACTTCTATTAGAGCCAGGTATGGTGGTGCATGGCTATAGTTCCCAGCTACTTAGGATACTGAGGCAGGAGGATTACTTGAGCTCAAGAAGTGGGGACCAGCTTGGGGAACACCATGAGACCCTCTTAAAAACAAACAAAAAATGTATTAGATCTGTGCCTCACTCAAGAGAATTCCTTCCCCATGGTTGAGCAGATCCCTTTAGCCACAGTTTCACTTCCCATGGTTTCAGTTATCCACAGTCAACCAACGTCCAAAAATATTGAACAAAAATTTCAGAAATAAGTTATCATTTTCATGCCATTTTGAGTGGCACGATGAAACCTCGCACTGTCCCACTGCAACATTCCTGGGACACAAATTATGCCTTTGTACAGCATATCCTCACTTACACACAACCAGCTCATTATCAATGAACAGCCATCTCAGCTACCAGACTGACTGCTGTACACTGCAGTGCCTGTTTTCAAGAAATCCATATTTTACTTAAAAATGGCCTCAGATCAAAAAGTAGTGATGAACAAAACATATCTTCCTACGTCTTGTTTAGATCAATCAGAGACTTCTGATTCCCAGCTAAACAGGATAAATGTTCCTCTCCCCAAGCCTGAAGGAGCCATAAAAAGGTGCATCTTCAGCCCCTGTGGTCCCTTTGCATCATTATGAACAAGGGATTTGGGGGTGGAGGAATAAGACAGGAGAAATAACAAGGTTGCAGAGAAAATAAGAATTTATGAACTGTATCTTTAAGAAGACTATAGCTAGGGCCGGGGATTTAGCTCAGTGGTTTCGCCGCCTGCTGCGCAAGCACAAGGACCTGAGTTCCATCCCTGGTACCAAAAAAAACAAACAAACAAAAAAAAGAAGACTATAGCTTCAGGACACAATTAGGGTTGCCCAAGGTTATCCACATCTGCACTACCTAGGCTTGTTTATGTTTCTTTTCATCCAGACCCTTCACACCCAAAATCTTTTTTTTTGGTACCAGGGATCCATCTCCGGACCTCTCAATTTCAAGGCAGGCTGCAGCACCACTGAGCTAAATCCCCAGCCCCAAAATCCCTTAAAGATATTGTATGTCTGTAAGTTAGCTTAGTTGATAAACCAAAGGGCAGAGACCTGACCTGAAGAGAAATGGACTCAAAGGTTTCAAAGCATATTCTTTAGGCAAAATAACTTTTATCACCCATCTTAAAAAAAAAAACAAAAAACTATAGATGGTGCCCACGCCTCTCACCTGTGAAATGGGCCAGTATCTTCCCACCTGTGGGGCCGGCACTGTAAATCCTGTGAACCAAGCCCAAACTTTCTACAGATTCAAATTCCACAGATTTCCGCCTCTAAAAACCCATACAGATTCCCAGCTCCAGACTGTAACATGCTTCTTTCGTAAGGGCCCGCATGCTATTTCTTTGCTTGCCTGTACTTTTAAAAATTCTGCCCAATAAACCCCTTTACGCTTCTTAAAAGGTAGGGATGTTGGTAATGTAGACATGCCTTGAGGATCATCATGAGAAAGGTGAGTACAGTGCAAGAAATTCTGAGAAAGACCCCATTCATATAACACTTATTAAAGTATATTGTTATAATTATTCTATTCTATTATTGTTCTTAATCTCCTACTGCATCTAATTTTTAAATTACACTTTACCAAAAAATAAATAAATAAATAAAAATAAATTACACTTTACCAGAGTAATGTACATATGTATAGGAAAAATGGTATATTTAGGGATCAGTACTACCTAAGGTTTCAGGCACCACTCAGGCATCCAAGGCATAAAGGGAGACTACTGCACATTTCAATGATTATACCAAGAGCTAGTAAATAAAATGGTGATTTGTCAGCCACCTGAAGCAGGGCAAGTGTATGTCTTCACTTTCCTCACTAAGAGGAAAGGCAGTGTACCTCCCCAGTGATATGAGAAAGTTTGATGAAAGGAAACATTTCAAGGCAGGTCCCCAACTCCTACTGCTTTTGTATCATTGATAAAGAAATGGACAGCATGAGTTGTCTGTAGGTGCTCTACACATACGTATTGAATGAGTACGTTTGAGATTATAATACAGGTTGAGAAGCCTTAAGTGAAATGCTCAGGACAAGAAATGTTTCAGATTCGGATTCCTTTTTAATTTAGAATATTTTCATACACACACTGAACAAACTTAGGGATGGGATCCATGTTTTCACATGAAGTTCATTCGTGTTTTGTATGTGCCTCACACAAAGAGCTTGCAGGTAATTTTATACAATATCTTCAGTGCAATCTGAGTTTAAACAGCATGCTGCCATCACGAGGTTCGGTGTAGGTATCTGAGGGGTGCATGCTCCCTCCCACAAGGAGCCGATTTAATGCAAATGATGCCAATGCCTCAATTTTTACTTGGATCATGTCAGCACTCAAAAAGGTTTGAATTTGGGGTATTCTGGATTTCAGATTTTTAGATTAGGAATTCCCAACCTGTAATGACTACCTCACAAAGAGCTAAAATTTTAAGTCGTGTGTGGTGGTGCATGCCTGTAATCCCAGCACCCTAGAAGGCTGTGACAGGAGGATCACAAGTTTGAGCCCAGCCTGAGGAACTTAGCAAGACCCTGTTTCAAAATTTAAAAAAAAAAAATTTTTTTTTAAATTAAAAGCTAGAGATGTAGCTCAGTGCAAAGGCCCTGGGTTCAATTCCTAATACTGAAAAAAAAGCAAAGAAGTTTTAAAACTTTATAAAATTTTCTAAAGACACAAAACTAAACTAAACATCTTGTTTCTCCTTTGGAAAACTGACAGAAAAGTATTTACGTTTCTGCAGGCACACTGAAGAAAGCAAAAATCTTCCTCAAAATCCCAGCTTCTTCACCAGGTACAGTGAGCAGTATCACCTCCCTCCCTCCCAGAGTCCATGGTACAGACTTCATTCATAAGCTTCAAGGAAAAGGAAGCTGTTTTTCTGCTAGAATATTAACTAAATTACTTTTTCTGGTAGACAATCTGACATCTTCAGCTAATGAGAGATCTTTATGGGCCTATTCCCTCCAGTCTCTGAGACCATAATGAAGGTACTGTAAAGTCAATTTCCAAAATCATCATGAAGAACATGTTTGATTGTATTTTTACACAGCCATTGGCATCATTTGAATAAAATATGCCCCTTGTCAGATACCACACACCTCTCAGATGCATCCACTTAGTAACTGCCTCAGCCTGCGGAATCTTCTGATATGCCTTCCCATTCATCTTATCACATTTCTTCATTTATTTCAATTAGAAAATAAACAGCTAACTGTGCTTACAGAAACTTGGCTTGCCAAATAAATTAAAATCAGATTTATATTGTGAGCCGAGAGTGGTGGCACACGCCTGCAATCCCAGCACTCAGGAGGCTGAGGCAGGAGGATCGCTGTGAGTTCAAGGCCAGCCTAGGATACATAGTGAGTTCAGAGCCAGCCTGAACTACAAAGGGAGACCTTGCATCAAAATAAATAAATAAATTTAAAATTTGGATATATAAAGAAATTAATGTAAACAATATATACATACATTGGGCATGGCAGCACATGCCTGCAATCCCAGCACTCTGAGGCAGAAAGCGAATTAGAGCCCAGTCTGTATAATTTAGTGAGAATTTGTCTTAAAAATAAGTGAAAGTGGTGGGGATTTAGCTCAGTGGCACCTTGCCTGCCTTCTCCCCACAGTGCAAATAATTAAAGACATCTGGGGCTCAGGAATCTATGTTTTCAACAAGCATCTCAGAAGACTCTGAAGCACAGCCATAAAAAGGGGGAAAGGCGGTGATGCAATGTATTCAGAATCTGAATTTGAATTCCAGGTCTGTCTCTAAGGAGCCATGAGATCACAGGCTTAACCTCCCTGGGTCTCAGTTTACCCATCTGTAACAGAAGAGTGCTGGATTCCCAGCTATGATGCCTTCCCACCATGAAATTCTCTGGTATGTTAAAGGGACGGAGGGTAGCTACACAAATGTGGATGCTCTTAAATTTTCTTGTATGTGAGTGCCATTATTTACTCAAGTACTTCCACATCAAAGGAGTCTCTGACTATACGTTAAGCATGCCAGATAGCTAGTTCAATGTCAAACTGTAGACAATGCCAACTGCAAACGCACACCCATGCTACCTTCAGCTGTGGACACCGGAGTGTCCATTGCATGTGCAACTGAAAAGTCTATGGGTATCACGATTATCAGCATTAATTTGGATATCTTTCCAGACTTTAAAGACCCAATCTTGACATCATTACCAATGTTTCTAAAGAACCAGAGCACGAGTTAAGTGTCGCATTTTCTGGAAGTAATTACCCGCAGTTACTTTTATCTCAGGCATTGCTTTGGGGGAGGAAAGTCTGACTTTACAAAGAGAGCTAGAAGCTGCAACCCAAGTGTCTCAACATTTAAAAAAATCTGTACAGTCTGCTGGAGCTGAGATTAAACATTTATCCTTCTCTTACAGCCGCTTTGGTTTCCAGGGAACTGTTACGGCTGAGGCAGGCTGAGGAGAGGCACCTCCACAGACATACAACACACACCAAAGTTTACTGAGCATTTTCAAAGTGTCTTTTTATGCCTTTAACTCAAAGATGAACACATTTCAAGGTGACCCAATCCTCCAGTGACAGACAATGTGTTAAAAGGGCCAGAACTCTCCACTTTAACAATTTCTAGTGATATGTTTAAATCGCATCCTCAAGGGCCCTGTCTGCTATCTCATTCACTAGTCTTTCTTTCCTGGCAGAGGCATCCCATTTTAAATGAGTGCTTGAAGTTTATCTTCCTTCCTAATAATTAAAATCCACAGGGCTCACATGCTGAGAAGAAAAAAAAAATGTTTTTTAACTTAGCAGGCACCATGGAGGCCTTTTAATTATTTAATTATACAACAAGCCCAGATGATTACTTTATGGTTTTTTTCTATTTATCAGAACAGTATCAGAGTAATAAGAAAGCTTCATCACTTATGCTTACAAACAAAAGATAAAAGACTTCAAAGGTAAAATAAAATAAGCATTCATAAGAGGATGCCCTATTTAAAGTAAAAAAATGTACACAATCACACTACTGTGTGTATGCTTCGTACAGAGAATATGACTTTTTTTCCTTCACTAGAATGACTCTTAGCCATTATAGTATAATAAGACAATTACACTGAAATCTGAACATTGGGTTCTTGTATTTAAATGAAATATACCGGGCTGCTTTTGCGCAGGGTCTATGCAGCAATCATTTCCTGTCAGAAATACCCTTTCCATAGTAACCTCCTCTGGAGGCCTGTGAACTCATCTTTACTGTTCCTACCATGTTTCTTTTCTTCCCTCCCCCCACAACCCCCATACCAGGTATTGAACTCAGGACCTTGCACTTACCAGGCACTCACAGTCCCTCTAAGCTACATCCCCAGCCCTTCCTATCGTGTCTGTTACCTGTTTTAACACAGTGCTGTCATGATGGACATAAGTGGGCTTCGGGACAGCAGAGCCCAGCTGAGGTCCCTTGGGATCCGCAACCATGACCAACAAGTACCAGAATATCAGGCACTCCATGGAAGTTTTTAAAAATATTTGTGTATAAAAATGTATTTTAAAAATTCACTCTGGCCAGGCATGCTGGTAATCTCAGCACTTGGGAGGCTGAGGCAGTTTGAGGCCAGCCTGGGCTACACGGTGAGTTCAAGGCCAATCTAAACTACAGGGTGAGACCCTGTCTCAAAAAAAGAAATGTGGGCCAGGGATTTAGTTCAGTGGTTCCACCGCCTGCCTCACAAGCGCAAGGACCCGAGTTCGATCCCCAGTCCCCGCCCCCCCCCAAAAAAAAGAAATGTACTCTGGCCTCTTTCCTCACCCCTTCCTATTGCCCTAAAGTACTGAAGCAGAGATAAAGGAGGAGGTGAACAAGACAGGCATTTGAACCAGGTTAGGATGTGGGCACTCCCGTGCCTGGGGTGGGGTGTGGGAGCCCCAAAAGGGCCACAGACAACTAGGGTATGAGAGAAGGAGGTAACCCATGTGGGCAGCAGGGCATGCAGAGTGTTTCAAATGAGGAAAATGAGAACACTAGAATAAATCAAGTGGTGTTAGATCGCAATGGAAGGTGATCAGTGTGAATACTTGGATATATATGGGGGCATGGGTAGATAATATAGGAGCGTTGTATGTTTGCATGCATATGTATGTGTTTGCACATGTGAATGAAACACATATTTTTTTCAGCTCTGCCAACTAAAGGGCTTAGGAACCCCAGTCACCAAGAACAACCTAGTGCTCATATCTTGGCTTCTAAAAACCATTATACACTGTAAAAAAAAAAAAAAAAAACCCTTGGAGAACTGCTGGGCTCCAGTGTAGGGAGAGGAAAATTATGAGATGTAGCTCAGTGGCATAGCTCCTGCCTGGCAAGCATGAGGCCCTGAGTTCGATTCCCAGTACCAAAGAACCACCACCATAGTACATATTCATTACAAAGGCTAAGAAGTAACTTGACAGTGGAGAAGGCTGGCAGATACCATCTTAATCAAGTGATCAAAATATTAAGAATAATGAGGCAAATTGCTGCCAGCAGATGCAACGAGAACACAGAGCCATTTCTGTGGTATTCCTGCCCAAAAAGCACAACTGTGAAAAAACACTAGTGCACAGAAACTGAGGAAATTCTACAAAATGACCAGACTGAGCCATGCATTTTGGCTCAAGCTGTAACCCCAGCACTCAGGAGGCTGATGCAGGAGAATCAAAAGTTCAAGGCCAGCCTAGGTAGGGCACATAGTAAGTTCAAGGCCAGCCAGATCTACATAACAAAACCCTGTCTCAAAACTTAAAAGAACAGCTGGCCTACATCGTCAAAAGTATAAAGACTGTGCAAGTCAGTGAAAGACTATGCAATTATTCCAGACCAGAGTATACAAAGAGATATGAAGAGACATAATCAATGTGTGATGTGAACTAGATCTTTCTGAAATAAAGGATATTATCAGGACAACTGGCTGAACTTGAACTCTGAAGTTTCGAAGAGTAGTGATATATTAATGTCAGTGTGCACATTTCAATGGTACTGTGTTGTAGATATTGAGGAAAATGGCCCCATAAGAAGGAAATATGAAATCACCCAGGATGTCGAAGCATGAAGTCATCAGTTTCCTCAAATGGCTTAGAGGGAAAAGTCCTTTGTGCTGTACTAAAACTTGCCTAATAATTTGAGATTGTTTCAAAGTTTAAAAAGGTTTTTACAGCAAAAACTTATAGTGGCTTACACGCAATACGCCATGAAAGTATAATAAATTCAGGATAAATTATTAAGTTTTATAAAAATAATTATTTTCATATTATCTCTCTTGTTACGGTTTGGATCCTAAATGCCCTCCAAAGGCTCCAGTGTTGAAAAAGTCTCTGTCCCACCTATGATGCTACCTGGAGGTAGGAGGTAGGGCAGAAGGAAGGTCATTGATGATACCACCCTTGGAGGGGCCATGGGAACAATGCCCCCCCCCCCGCTCCCCAGGCCCCATGAGACAAACAGCTGCTCTTCCACGTACTCCCTACACAGTGCTCTGTCTTGTCACAAGCCCAAAACTATAAGGCCAAAGACCACGGACTGAAACCTCTGAATTCGTGAGCCTAAATGAATCTTTCTCATTTTAAATTCTTTTTCTTAGGTGTTTTGTCACAGTGATGGAAAGCTAACTTTTACTAACTTCTCTACTACATGGTAAATAAAGTATTTCTCTACTGGAATTATATATACACGTGAGAGAGAAAGGCACAGATACATTCTTTCTACTTATAAACAGTTATCTTAGCTGGATGTGATGTCACATGCCTGTAATCTTAGCACTCTGAGAGGCTGAGGCAGGAAAATCACAAGTTCAAGACCAGCCTCGGCAACTTAGCAAAACTCTGTCTCCAAATAAAAAATTAAAAACAGGCTTGGGATGCAGCTCAGTGAAAAGGCCCTGGGTACAAAAAATCCTCAGTACAAAAAAAAAAAAAAAAGTTCTGTTTTGGATCTAAGTGTCTTTGATTTAAGTTTGTCAGCAAGTACTACAGGATAAAACTAAATGCGCACAGTGAAAAATAATAAGAAGCAAAGAATTAAAAACTTCTCATAAATCCTGCATTTGAGCAATTACTTCGAGCCTTCCTAGTTCGGAGACATTAAGCGAGACTGTTGCTTTTGAGCCTTACTTTTCTCTTCATGAGATGAGAATAACTCCTACCACTAAGGACAACTAAGGGAAATAAAGGAGATGTTTCTGAAAGTATTCTATTAAAGCCAAAGAACTAGACAGCCAGCCCTCCATATCTGTGGATACTGAACCCATGGATTAGACCAACTGTGTGTACAAAATATTTGGGGGCAGAAACTGCATCGGTACTGAACATGTACAGAATTTTCTTCTCGTCATTATTCCTAAGAAATACAGTATAACAATATTTACATAGCATTTACATTATCTTAGGTATTATAAGTAATCTACAGAGAATTTAAAGTGGACCAGGGGGGAAGCATATAGCTTAAATGGGAATACAATGCCATTCATTATAAGGGGCTGGAACATTTTCAGATTTTTGTATCTAAGGGTTTCCTGGAACTACTCTCCTGTGATTCCAAGGGATAACTAAATATATATGCTAAGTATTAAGACAAAATATATTGGATTTGACATAAAACACATTAATCAATTTTATCATCTTAAAAAATCTCAAGTTATCTCCACTTGAGAAATTCCCTGCAGAAATCTAAAAATTTTTTAATTTCACCTTACCACCTGAGCCAAGAGCTAAAAGTAATAATCAAGTTTTCACATGTCACCTAGTGAGGAATAGGCTACCTTACTTTTAAAAAATGTATTTAAGTAGGGGTTGACTTGTAATTCAAAGATAAGCTATAATGTCCCCTGTCTCCATAAATAATAACAACAATAGATTCTTAAAGGTGATAATCAGGTTGTTTCTCATTTGAAATCCACATATTTCTTAAACTATTTATGCTTTGTTTACAACTAAAGAGATTATGCCTTGATTGCTCAAGAAACTAGTAAGAGATGCCTCAGATTTAGAAATCTAACACAAAAATGTCATTCTACATTAAAATAAAATTAGCCAATATTTCACAATTTCTGTTTCTAGCTCATAAACACATAAAGAGACAAAATTGGTTTTTAAACACAAGAAACTCAAGTAAGCCCAAAGACTAGAGTATGAGAGCTAGGGTTTTACCAAAACTCAAGAGACTGGACAAATAAAGAAAACCCTACTCTGATCCTGCGTTTGCTCTCTGGTTTCTCCTGTCATTCTCTGGGGCACAGCAGCGCATCTGTGTGAAGCAGTCTCAAGGAGGGCTGAGAATACTTCACTGATACCCAAACCTTCTCTCATAACCTACCAAAGACTTCTCCATTCTCCCTCAGGATTAACCTGCATCTTCCCTGAAACAAACTGCAATGGTGAAGATGTGATTCATGGTAATAAAACAGAATGGCGGAGGGGCATGGGAGAGGAGAAGGTGTTCAACCCATGGGGCCAGGAAGCAGAGAGAGGAGGGAGGAGCCCAACAAGAATACACCCTTTCACGTCCCACCCCAGTAACTCCTCTTCCAACTAGGCCCAACCTCCGATCAGAACTTTCATCCCTGAACTCATCAGTGGACTAGTACACTCATGAGCACAGGACCCCCATGACGCAATCACTTTCCAAAGGCCCACCTGTCAATACAGAGACTTCTGGGGGACATTTGAGATCTAAACCATAGCGAGCAAACCAGTCTTCCCATCACCCCTTATCGGGATCCTTGATGATTCCAACAAGCAGATATGTACCTAAAACGATGTCTTGTTAACTCAATACTGGGAATCCACAGAATCACTCCCACCTCCTCCCAATTAAAGATCAGTTTTCAATTACTGTTCTTCTGTTGTCTTTCAGCTGTCTGTGAAATTTTCATTTCTGTACATAAGAGTTTTCAGACAGATCTGGAGCAGTGACACCCTAAAACGTCACCCAATATTCCATTTTCTAAATGTCTCCAAAGATAATCACATGTGAAAGGAAGCCACATGTGAACATCCTTCAGGAGCCTCTTGAGACAACTTCAACCACAGAAGTCACAAAACTGCACGTCAATCAGATTCAGAAAAAAGAAAGTGCAGTACTTCTCCATACCTGACCGCACACAGGGGCCCAGGTGGGAGCTCAAGAAGCAAAAAGTAGTTCCAAATGTATTCCTTCCTTCAACACATTTCTGAGGGACTACGTGTCACAGAAACTGTGCCAAGCACCTGGGATACAAGAAGCTTAGGAGAGAGAATAAAGAGGGCCCATTCATTTTAACAGACTGCAGAGGGCATAGTGATAACAGAGTTGTACAGCACTCCATGGTGCAAAGACCTAGCAGGCAGTGGTTCTCAGACTGTCAGAGGACACCTTACAACCCAGAGTCACCCAGGGGACGCTGTAAACCTCAGAACGCTAGAACCATCCTCTAACATTAAAGTTAAAGAGCTTGTTTCCTATTTGGAAGAGTGTCCTTCACACATTGGAATACTATCTCACAAGAATGTTTTCCTTGAAGGGTTTTTATCATAAGAGTCAGGTATAGTCTCAAAAGAACTCTTACTTTATAAAATAGAAAAGAAAAAGGACTATCAACTAAGCTGGATATCAACTAAGCTCAGAGCCCTAATGTTTACTTAGCATGCTTGAGACTCTAGGTTCAATCCTCAGCACCACTAAAAAAAAAAAAAAAAGTCTATGAAGCAGAGTATAAACAGTACATTAAACTATAAATAGCAGTGCTTAGATGAGTAATAATTGTACAATCTTTCTTGTGCTAACTATGCTGTCTAAAATTTTTACAATAAACATGAATTTCTTTTTAAAGAAAGTAGCCTGGCATGGTGGCACAGCCTGTAATCTCATCACACTTGGAGGCCAAGGTGAGAGAATTCAGAGTTTCAAACACCTCTACGTTATTTAATTGAATCAGTCACTTCTAAACCCCCCCAAAACAAAAAAAACTCTCACAAAAACACCTGTATGTGTTATCTATGATTATCAAAAATTGGCCTCTAAAAACTTTCTGCACACTATTATTTGCTGAACACTTTCTAGGTACCCAATGTAGCAAACACTTTGCATGTATCCTTTCTTTTAATCTCCAAACCATGTGATGAATTACGTACCTTTATAGAACAATGTTACAGATACACTCAAGTGGAGAATCATTATTTCACCCAAAATCACACAGTTAAGAATTAAAGATCCAGGATATAAACGTAGTAGCCACGCTGTCCACTTAAACCATTAACCTCTGGTTTCATCACGGTTCTTCTATGTCTGAATTACCAGGTTTTTTGTGTTTATTTTTGGTACCAGGGATTGAACTCGGGACCTTGCGCTGGCGAGGCGAGCAGCGGAACCACTGAGCTAAATCCCCAGTCCTGAATTACCGATTTTTCACATTTTAAGAAATAAGTTTTCTCGACAGCAGTATGTGAATACCAGTAAGACGGAAATGACAGATAACACGGGCACCTTCCCTTCAGCCCGCTTGGGGGCCGGGCGGTGTGGAAACGGCCCGCGGGAACCTAGTGCGCCGCGCGTGGGGCGGGGTCTGGTTTCGCCCGGGACTGTCTTTGTTTTGCCTGCAACCAGAGAGCCAGCGTGGGAAAGGTCTGCGGAAAGACGAAATCCTACTCCTTTCCCGCTCCTTCCTCAGGCACAAGTGGGGCGCAAAAGCCCCGGCCTCGGCGCGCCCGGGAGCGAGTCCGCGGGCACCGCCTCCCTCGGGGTCGCGCCCGGCCCGAAGTCCTGCTTCCCACCCGGGACAGAACCCCGTGCGGACCCGCGGCCAGGAGCGACTGCCGGGGCGACCCGCGGGCCCCTTACCGAGCTCGGCACCCCGACTGCGCGCGGCCATGGCGCGGGAGCGGCCGCAGCTGGAGCAGCACCTCCCTTCCGCCTTCCCGCCCCGCCCACTTTCCGCCCTCGTTACGCCCCGCGCTCGCCCCGCCCCCGGCCGCCCGCTCCCGGCAGGGTCAATCCTAAGGCGCGACCCCAGCTGCTCTGTCTCACCTCCGCGTGTGGGACCCCAGCCTGCCCTACGGTAGATCCCAGCAGTGATGTTCCACAACTCCTCTTTTAAATGCTTAGGTTCTCCAGGCCTGTAATCCCAGCACCTGGAGGCTGAGGCAGAAGGATTACCATGAACTTGAGGCCAGCGTGGACTAGACAGCGAGACTGTGTCCCAAAATCAAAAAAAAAAAAAAAAAGCTTAGGGAGGAATGGAGGGGTTGAAGGGAGGGCTGGGCAAGGGTGAAAAATAAGAACCAAGAGAGATTATGTAAAGGTGCAAATTTCCAGTGATGAATGTCATTATAATGTATACCTAAAATGTACCAATGATTAGAATGAATAATCGATAATGGAAAATAGGAAGAAAAGGTCCAAAGGGGTAGGGGTAGTGGGAGGGGCAGGGGAAAGGAAAGATGGGAAAGGAAAAATGCTGAGAAATGGAAATAAAGTCTTTGTAAATAGGGAAGGGTGGAGGGGGTGAAGGGAGGGCTAGGAATGGGGAAAAAATAAGAACCAAGATGTATCATGTAAAGGTACAAGTTCCCAATGAGAAATGTAATTGTGTTGTATACCTAAAATGTACCAATAAAAGAATTTAACAAAAAGAAAACAATAATTGTATGGGATAACAGTTGTAAAGTGGGAGCAAGCCAGGGGTGTTTCTGAGGTTTAGCCTGGCAAAGATGTGAATATATTTTGTAGTAGAGATCATGTGGTAAGAAATCTAACCTTTTCAGAAGAAATAAAATATCTCTTGTCTTTCTTTGTGTTGGCAAGAAGAAAAAAAAAAAAAAAAGGCTTAGGGGCCGGGGACTTAGCTCAGTGGTGCCGCCGCTTAGGTTGCCAGTTTCGCTGGATACATTAGGAGAAACTTTCGAACTGCACGACTGCAGAACAACTGGAAGCCCACCTCCCCCTCGCTGATCTCGGAGGTCCAAAGCAGCGCTCTGCAAACTCTGAGCCCTGCTGGCCCCTGGGCCTGGAAGGGCAGCCAGGGCGTCCCCAGGGCCCCGGACACCCTGACTTCTAACCTGGACTCCAGGCGTGCGCAGCTGTACAGCCTGGAAGGGCCCCGAACTGAGCGGAGCGGGTTAACCCGCCTGACCTGCCAGGCACTCTGTGACTCGGGCCTGTGAGAACCGCCTTTCTGAGCCTGATTTTCCTCATCCCCAAGCCATGGTCCTGACGGGGATACTCTTGAGTCTCCAAAATCTATGACTCTGGGATACTCAGACTTCTCCCAGACTGCCTTCTCTGTGACCGGGACATTTGCAGGTCCAGAGTTCAACCCTCCCCAGGCCACCAGCTAATTCTTCCGTGCTTGCCAGCGGGGGTGTCTCCGCGCAGAAGAAACTCAGGAGTGGCCCCGTACCATACCGTGAGCCGGTTCCCCTGCCCTGCAGCTGTTTGACCCAGCTGCGTCCCAGCTCCTCCTCCGCCGAATGACCCAAGGCTCGGGAAGTGTGGTGTGGGTTTGGTTTTGTTTGCCGTACTAGGGGTTGAATCCAGGGTCTTCCGCACGGAGCTACTCCCCAGCCCTTTTTCATATTTTGTTTTGAGACAAGGCCTTGCTAAATAACTCCGTTCCCCCAGTGTGATCCTCCTGCCTCAGCCTCCCAGGGAGCTGGGATTACAGGCATGTGCCACCACTGCTGGTGTGGAGATGTTTTCGACTGTCCTCTGACCTGCATAACGGGATTGGCCAAAACGTACTGCATTGTCAAGTTGTGTGTGTGTGTGTGTGTGTGTGTGTGTGTGTGTGTAGATCAC
Source organism: Heterocephalus glaber (assembly GCF_000247695.1). The sequence continues at coordinate 22,135,654 of NW_004624752.1, forward strand.
GCAGGGTACAGCATGCCACTTAGTAAATGGAAGCTCTTAATGGTAGTGTCTGGTTCACAGAAAAATTACCGGGCCAAATAAAAAAATAATCCTGTTTTATTCCCCTACACTGAGCTGTCTTTCAACCCTGTCCACTTCTGGCTTCTGCTGAGTACCTTGGATGTGTCTAGACCCCACTTACTGAATATGAAGAGCCTTTACTTTTATTTGCTTTTGCAGTCATGGGGATTGAACCCAAGGCTTTTGCACTGAGCTGTATCTCCAGCCTTTTTGAGACAAGTTCTCACTGAATTGGCCATGCTGGCCTCAAACGTGGGATCCTCCTACCTCAGCCACCCAGACGCCTGAGGATCAAAAGCATGTTGATCACCACACTTTACTACTTTTATTTTTATTTAACCCTGAGAAAGAGAAAAGCAGGTCCTTTCACCCTGGAGCTGCCCGGAACTCCACTACACCACGGTTCCCCAGTTAAACGTAAACGTAGAGGAAATTGTACAGAAAACGCTATCATCCACCACACCACTGTGACCGGAATGAATCAAAAACAAGTTGGCTCTTACACGTATCTGAGAAGGAAATCCCTGGATACCGTGCGAGCCGCCATGACAGGCAAGAAGCCCTATCACAGTCATCACTGTTCTCGGCCTGAAGGCCACTTCTTTGCTGTCCCCGCTGTCCCCTGACTCACCGCACACAAGCCCCGTGCGTGAGCAGTTTGTTTCTAACCACGCCTGCTGCTCACCTCCTTGCCTCCCAGTTCCTGTGGTGCGGTCTACCTGTCCAAACCCAGGTGTGTCCCTGGGGGGCTTTGGCTGGAAAGCACCGATGTCCCTAACATACACAAGCCCAATACACGAAATTCTATTTTTAGGGCCCGATACAACTCCAAGCTAGATCCCGAGCCACTCATGGTACACTGATGTGTAAGAGAAATTATCAAAACAAGGAAAGTTCGGATAGCCTAGCTTATCTGGAAAAAAAACACAACAAAACCCAGAAGCAGTGAAGCCTCCGAAAGCTATTTTGGCAATAAAACTGATGAGGATTTCTGGAGGAATTTTTTCTAAAATTGACATTTGCACAGTACTAACCTGGAATTGAACTATATAGTTAAAAATATGTTAGGTTGGCACCATTAAGAGATAATGGAGAGAATGCAAAAACTCACATTTTTTGTTTTTGTTTTTTCTTTGAGACAGGGTCTTGCTGTGTTGTCTAGGTTGGTCTTTGTTTTGTTTTGTTTTGTTGAGACAGGGTCTCACTATGTAGCCCAGGGTAGCCTTGAAATCATGGCAATCCTCCTGCCTCAGCCTCCCAAGTGCTGGGACTACAGGCGTGCACCATCACACCCAGCTCTAAGAATGAGTTTTTTAAATGAAGAAATGTTCCCAAATTTCACTTCATGAAGTTTCCTTTTAAATATTTCTCCTTCTGAAACTTCTCAAGTATCCCTAAGGCAAGACCTCTTAAAGAAAATCTAGAGACTACTACACTGGAATCACCCAGGAACTTCTTTCTAAAGCTTCACAGCAGCCCTACTAAATCAAAATATCTAAAATTCCAAAGAGCCAGGCATGGCGAGGCACGCCTGTAATTCTAGCCCTCAGAAGGCTGAGGCAGAAGGATTGCTGTGAATTCGAGGTCAGCCTGGAATGCACAGCCATTCTCTATTTTTAAAAAAAATTCTAGGAATGTGTAACATATTTATCTTGAAGCTTCTAAGAACCTTCTAAGAACCTGGGAGATAGGAGTAACCCACATTTCAAGTTTCAAAGGGCAGGGACTATTTGTGCTTAGTTCCTCGTGTGCTTAGGGTCTAGAGTCCCCGGCACACACCAGGCTATGAGTATCTGTACATGATGAGTGTACATTACCATCTCTGTTACTTTTCTCACTGTGCCGACCGTTTCATCCAATCCGATTTCATTTAGCGCAGTTTGGTCCTAAAAGCAGTTATTCACATATCCACTTGGACTATGGATTATCAGCCAGTATTTCTAAATGGGAGAAACTACAGAAACAGAAAGGAGCACTTGGTGGTGCACATGTGTAATTTCAGGCCTTTAGGAGGCCAAGACAGGAGGATCGAAAGTTCAAGTCCCACCCGGGCAGCTTAGTGAAGTATGAAACCTTGTCTAGGGATGGGGATGGAGTTCAGTGTGAATGCCCTGGGTTCAATCTCCAGGACTAAAAAAAATAAAAGAGAGTAAAACAGCAGCAAGGAGGACTAGGGAAGTAAGCACAATAGTGTCAGAATATTTCCCAGCGTTGGCATACCTGAAGAGCAGTTACTTGACTCTTTCATGAAACTAAATTTATTCCATGTAAACAACAGTTCTTCCTTCTAAGACTGCGCCTCCTCCTTTCCCCAACTTGTGTTTTAAAAGATCCTTTCTCTTCTGAAGATTGTGGGGGTATTTTGTTGTTGTTTTTTGGTAGCAGAGATTGAAACTCGCGATCTGGCGCTTGCGAGGCAGGCGAGATGCCATTGAGCTAAATCCCCAGCCCAGGTATTTCTTTTTAATAGGCTCAGTTGGTAAGTTAAGTAAATCATTCTGTCTTCCTCTCTTCCTTTTAGAAACCTATTGGCCATGAAACCCCGAGTCTGGGCAACACTGATAGCAAATATAATACTACCAATATTAGCTGATTCCTCTGAGGTAAGCCCTTTACATCAATTACTTCATGTTTTTAAAAAATTGATGAGATATTTCCCTAAAACGTCTAATGTGAGAACTATGATCTCCTTGTACAAAGAAACTGAGGTTTAGGAAGATGATCTGTGAAGCGCCAGAGGATCACTTAAAACCCAGACAATATAACCAACCCTACAGACGACACACGGTGCCTCCTCCTCAGAAACCAAACTTATTAGACAAGCCACTTAACCACTCTAAAATTCAGTTTCCCAAGTAGATAAAATGGAGATAGTATTACGCACCTCATTGGGTGATTGGGAGATCTTAAAGAGTAAAAAGTATTCTAACGTAAAAGCCTAACACGAAGTGCTTAATATTATTTCCAGACTCAAAATAAAATCAAGGTGCACCTGACCAAGTTTTCTCCATTAAACCGATTCAAACTATTCTGTTAGTAATGATTAGCTATCATTTAGATGCATAAAAGGCCTTGTTTCCATAGATAAATCTGATAACTCATTAGTTTTCTGGGGAACTCTGTTACTCTTTATGTTTTGTAATGCAGGGGCCTCTGTTGGTCTTAAAACCCCACTGATCTAGAGATACTCCATCACGTGGCTAATCAATCAGGCGTCAGAGAGCAGGAAAAGCTAAATCTTAGCCCAGCTTGGGGGTAGGAGGATACTTGGAATCCCAGCAACCTGGGAGGGTGAAAAGGAGAAAGTTGCAGTCTAGCCTGGGCAATTTGGCAAATTAGCTAGACTAGACGTAGGACCAGACAGAATGGAGTCAGGGACTGCCGTCCTCTAATTTGAATGAATTTAAAGTTGTCCCAATTATTGGAGAAAAAGTTGGGCTGAAAAAATCAAGATTTTTTTTAGGCAAATGTGAGATCCTTATTAAGGTGGAACACTCAGCTACTGCACTAAACTCTGGTGCTCAGAGAGGCAGGCTGGATACAAAAAGGTGTCAGAAAACAATGCCATAATACTGGATTCTTTTCCTTTGGAGTGAACCAGAGAAGGCAGTCCACATTTGAGGTCAAGAAGGAAAGGAGCAATTGCCAAACACAGGAGAAGCTGGTAAGGTGTAAAGAAAACCGGAAGTGAGCTTTCGAAGAAGCAGAGAAAATACTTCAAAAACAAGGACATGGGCAATTACTGAGTGATGCTAAAGGTTTAGTAGAATGACAGGAAAAAACTACGGGATGATGAGACTGGCAAGGGAAAATTTAGTTGATACTTGAACCTTCTGTTGTATTCTATTGTACAGCTGGGTAGTGTGGCATCTGCCTGTAATTGTGGCTACTCAGGAGGCTGAGGCAGGAAGATCACGTTTGAGGCCAGCCTGGGCAATTTAGAGACTCTGTCTCAAAATACAGTAAAAAGGGCTGGAGTACAGCTCAGCACTCCCTGGGCTCCATGCCCAGGAGCATTAGTGACCAAAAAAAAAAATGTCTGTAGGAGTCCACCATGACCAAGTGTGACTAATGAACGGCCCACCAAAGGTGCCCAAACGTAATCCTCAGAACTCATGTTACCTTATACCGCAAAAGGAACGGTGCAGATGCAAGGAGTTTCCCCCAGTACTGGACCCTGAACCCAGGGCACACACATTCAAGGCAAGCACTCAACTACTTCCAAAGATTTTTTTTAAAGATCCCCTTGGTTAATCATTAAGTTGCCCAGTCTGCCCTGAACTTGCTCCACGCCTGGCTTAACGTAAGGATCTCGGACTGAGACTACCATGGATTATCCAGGTGCATGCCACACAGTAACCAAACACCCAGATACGAAGAGCTGCAGGAGAATCAGCCATCTGGAGATGGTGTGCTGCTAGCCCTGAAGACAGAAGGGACTGAGCCAAGGGACCCAGCTTGCATGGCAGAATGGGCAAGGACACGGCCCTCCCCAGGGCCTCCAGTAGAAAGTCTTCATCTAACCCAGTGAGACTTATTTCTGACTTAGGACTTCCTGAACTGTGTTAAACTACAAATGTGCAGTCGAGCTCAGGACCTTGCGTTTGTGAGCCAGGCGGCAGAACCACTCGTTTTTGGTTTTTTGAGACAAAGTCTTGCTATATGTACCCCAGGGTGCCCTCGAAGTCATGGTGCTCTCCCTGCCTCAAGGCTGGTGGAGATGACAGATGTGCGCTACCATATCCAGCTTCAGGGTTCTCTATTTTTATGAAACCAAAGTAGAAGAAATCTACCTTGATTCATTAATATCATAAATACCAAGCAACTTCAATTCCAGTATGGTGCATATAAATCTCAATTTTATTTAGGGTTAAGTCAGACTCTGTTAAGTCTGAGTGAATTTTGACACACTGAAAATACTGCCACATAGCAGAGAATCAGGCATGTAACAAACTGACAAACTACTGACACTCTGTGAGACCCTATGTGGACCATTGGCTGGTTTTGCTTCTCTTGACCCTCAAATGCTGCCATAGCTTACAGTGCTTTCTTCTGATTATCACAAATGCTCAAAAGCGAATCTCATTCTTTAGTTGGTTTTTATTTCTTAAGGAAAGTTAACAAAGGTCATTCGAAAGCTTGATTAGCAGAGAAAAAGCAAATTTATTGTGCTGAAGTATTTCTAAATTACTAGTTTAATATCAAAAAAAATTTTATTTAAAAA